>CM072995.1:209609562-210245991 GCA_037038555.1 Rhynchonycteris naso | reverse complement strand
GAGAAATAATATTGAGACGTGAGACATTAAATTTTTAACCAGGAACAGCTGAGAGAGAAAATACGGGCATATGGCAGAGAGAGCAGAAAGCACTCAGGAGGAAGAGCTCTGGAAGAAAACCAAGCTGGACTGAAATCTGTGGTCTCCCATGCCCGGGATGAATGACCTAACACAGATTATCTCCCTTCTACTGGGCTCAGTCTCCATACCTGGAAAATGGGCATGCATAGTTATTTCATATGGCTTTTGTGAAAGACAGTTGAGGTAGTATTTGCAATGAACAAATCCGGCCACAGGTCCATTGGACTCTACTCATTGTCCTCACGCTGCTGATTCTGACTTCTGCCATCACCAGAGTCTCTGTCTAGCCTTTTCTTCGTTTGTGTTAACCTGGTCTTTGACTATTCCCTAAGTTCTGTGACTCCTTCATTTTCTGGACTCCCAAGTGATGCTGTGCTATCCTGACTACAGTAACAAAAACAGAAAACACATTTTATTGTGTATTATTTGCCAGGGTCTTTTCTAAACACTTAATTTTAACTTTGAAAAATTCACAAGGCTCCTAGAGTTATGAATATTCTCTTCATTTGGATGAAAAGATGTTATCGAGGGTGTCCTTCTTCAATGAGTCAAAGCCTGGGCATCTGCATCCAGACCCTGACTTTTTTTTTTTTTAACTTTAATGGAGTGACACCAATAAATCAGGGTACATATGTACAATGAAAACATCTCAGACCCTGACTTTTGAACGCCATACACATACTCAAGAGACGAGAGGAAAGAGGATTCAAATAAGGTGGCAGAGTGCCACCTACTGACAGAGCCTCTGAATAGCAGTGAGTTCACCAAAGTCTGAGAGATGCCAGCCAGCCACACCAAGAGTACGGAGAAAAACAAACCCTCCAGTCAGGTCACAGACTGAAACGTCTTTGGTGCCAATAAGAAACGGAACTATGGATGGTGGCTGTAAATTTTCAAGAAATGTCTGATTTATTTCACTTAAGTCACTTGGAATGTATTCCTAGACCACTGATTTAAAAAAAAAAACCACTATTTTAAATGATAAACATTTTAAATAGCACTTCCAATGTTAAGAACACACACTCATTTAAAAGCACTGACAAACAAATGCTCTGGGTATCAATGAACAACAGCACTGCAAAGCCTGTTTTATTTCTGTAGCTACAGAAAGCACATTCAGTAACGGGAGATCTCATTTTCTGATCGAAAGCTTCATTAATGCGATTTGGCATTAAACTGGAGGAGGAATTTAATATCTATTGATTAATAATTAATGAGCAGATCGATGAGAATGAGGCCTCTCTGACAATGGTGTACAGTGATTAAACACTAAAACCCTGGCTTCTGCTGTAATCGGGGAAGCATTTAACCGTCCTCTGGTGAACGAGTTTATTTTCTGCGCAGGAAGGTTATTCTTTCAGCCAGAGAGCCGGAGGCTCATAAAGCCCTTCTAAGCACCACGGTCTTGGCAGAATACTTCCCAGAGTGCACTGAGAGTATGGGCAAGACAGAGGATTAAGAGTCTCAAAAAAACCAGAAACAAAAACCCTCCCCACATATGATGTCATTAACAGCAGGCCTTTAAGATAATGCAGGGCTCAAGTTATACAGAGAAATGGGAATGATCAGAGACATTGCTTATCAACCTCCTTGTTAGGACTGTTGGCATTGAACCAAAACATCATGACACCCCTGGAGAGGATAGGCAGCCCCTAAACACCCTGACTGCAGCACAACAACAATTTACTTCACCACCACCGTAACCCACACATGATCTACGTATGTTTTCAGCCACCATAGCAGTGTTGGTGCCGCATGGAATCAATGTCCTTCCAAAGTCAATGTGAAATCATTGCTAATCCTGCCTTTCAGGGTCCATATTTAGAAAGAAACCTGAGCCCGTTTAGGTGAACCCCAACTGATGATGACAGTTAAGGCGTGCAAGCCTACGGGAGAGCAGCGATGACTCTCAGAGGGCTGTGCCTGAGTCAAGGAATCCTTGTGTCTTCATCAGTGTTCTTGGGAACACGACTAGACAATATTGCGAACCCACCATATTGCTGTGGGTCTGACACATTGTGTTTTCCCTGAAGAGTCCTCATTGTATCATAACAAGAACCCTGTCAGGCGGTAACTATAAAGAAACCAAAGCTCAGAGAAGGTTAGTAGCTTGAATAAAGTCACTGAAGCTGGGAACTGTGAAGGTCAACAATGTGACAGTCCCAAAGACAAGGACTGAACAGGCGTTTATCATGCAGGTAAACTGTACACGCAGAAGGCAAACATAGAAAGGCACAACTCAGAGACGACGAAAGGGAAGACAGAGAAGCAAAGGGAGGCTGAGATGACACATCACAAACTGCTTGCTGGTAAACTGAGCACAGGAATAGATTTCAGGAAACCTAGAGAAATGTAGATCTAACATGCCCGGAAATGTCCTTCACCAAAACACTGAAAACTTCAAGCAAGACTTTTTTTTTTTTTTTTTTTTTTTTACAGGGGCAGAGAGAGAGAGTCAGAGAGAGGGATAGATAGGGACAGAGACACAGGAACAGAGAGAGGTGAGAAGCATCAATCATTAGTTTTTCATTGCCGTTGTGACACCATAATTGTTCATTGATTGCTTTCTCACGTGTGCCTTGACCGCGGGCCCTCAGCAGACCGAGCAACCCCTTGCTGGAGCCAGCGACCTTGGGTCCAAGCTGGTGAGCTTTTGCTCAAGCCAGATGGGCCCGCGCTCAAGCTGGCAAGCTTAGGGTCTCGAACCTGGGTCTTTCACATCCTAGTCCGATGCTCTATCCACTGCGCCACCGCCTGGTCAGGCTCAAGCAAGACTTTTGAAAGAACTGAACTACCATCCCGTAAGGATAAATTTCCCAAGGATGATCTAAATTTTGATACTTTAAAGAAAAAAAAGTGTGGGCTAAGCAATGCTCATACAAGCTCAAAGCTTAATAACTAAATAAATAAATGGAAATGAAATAAAAATATAATAGTTCTATAAAATAAATTTAATTTAAGCTAACCTAAGAAGTTCACTTCTAGAAATTTACCAAAAATATATTTCATTAAAAAAATATTCTTTTCTGAATTAAAGTGTCTAGTAAAATGGTACTTATCATTGTTTGTAAAGATTAGAAAGAAAATGTTTATAATTAACATTGCCAGAAAAAATTTAGGGCATCCAGTTGAATTTGAATTGCAGATAAGTAACTTTTTTTAAAGTCGAATACGTCCCACACAATATTTGAGACATATTTTCACTAAAAAAACTGCTGTTCATTTGAAATTCAAATTTAATAGAACATTGTGTACTTTCATTTGCTAAATCTGATAACCTTATTTATAAAATAATATTGAGGATTTTTAAAAGCAGATGCAATATTTTATCTACAGATGGATTTTAGCTGGGTGGAAAAGAAAGTAGCATTTGGTGAACTTTCTTATGTTGTTTGACATTTTTAAAAAGACTTTTCTACACTTTTATTTATTTATTTAATATATTATACTATTTAAGCTTAAACAATAGAAATTTCTTTTTAAGAAAAAAGCCAGCCTGACCAGGCGGTGGCTCAGTGGATAGAGAGTCGGACTGGGATGCGGAAGACCCAGGTTCGAGACCCCGAGGTCGCCAACTTGAACGCGGGCCCATCTGGCTTGAGCAAAAGCTCACCAGCTTGGACCCAAGGTCACTGGCTCCAGCAAGGGGTTACTCAGTCTGCTGAAGGCCCGAGGTCAAGGCACATGTGAGAAAGCAATCAATGAACAACTAAGGTGTTGCAACGGCAACGAAAAACTAATGATTGATGCTTCTCACCTCTCTCCGTTTCTGTCTGTCTGTCCCTATCTATCCCTCTCTCTGACTCTCTCTCTGTCCCTGTAAAAAAAAAAGAAAATCTTGAACATTAAAAAAAAAAAAAGCCAGACCCTGGAATTTCTGAAGATTATAGTACACTTATAGAGCAGCCCACACTTCCTCACAGAGATGTGAGTGAGCTCATTAAATAGTCTTTAATGATTTTTAGTAGTTTGTTAAATATATACCGTAGTTTCCCATGTATAAGACGCATCTTAATTTTGAGTTCTAAAATTTGAAAAATATATATATATATTACATAAAGTTATTGAACTCAAGTTTTATTTATCATAAAATTCATACAACTCCTCACCACCGTCAAAACTCCCATCCATTAGCTTGTCCTCATCTGTGTATGATGACAAATCAGTCTTCAACAAGTGCAAAAACAAGCACAAAAAAAGCAGGAAATAGAAGTAAAATAATCTACAAGTACTGTGTAAGACACACCCAGTTTTTAGACCCCAAATTTTTTGAAAAAGAGTGCATCTTATACATGGGGGAATATGGTAATAAGTATTATATAGCATAAGCAGTTTATATATATAGAGAGAGAGAAAGAAAGAGAACAGAATAGACAGATTATGCTACAGTAATTCTAAACACAATCACCTTTTTAGTCCTATCTTGATCCCTAGATACTCCAATTAAGGGCATGGAAAGTAGCAAGAACTTCTCAACTTAAATCATCGAAAGGATTGTTTCCATGTCTTCGCCATTGTGAACAATGCTGCAATGAACATGGGGCTGCATGTGTCTTTACGTACCAGTGTTGTTTTTTGGGTTTTTTTTGTTTTGTTTTTCTTTAATTTTTATTTATTTTAATGGGGTGACATTAATAAATCAGGGTACATATGTTCAAAGAAAACATCTCCAGGTCATACCAGTGTTTCCGAGTTTTGGGGGTATATACCCAGTAGAGGGATTGCTGGGTCATATGGTAGTTCTATTCTTAATTATTTGAGGAACCACCATACTGTCTTCCATAATGGTTGTACTACTTTACATTCCCACCAACAGTGGATGAGGGTTCCTTTTTCTCCACAGCCTCTCCAACACTTGTTGTTACCTGTCTTGTTGATAACAGCCAATCTAATGGGTATGAAGTAGTATCTCATTGTAGTTTTGATTTGTATTTCTCTAATAGCTAATGAAGATGAGCATCCTTTAAATTTCTTTTTATTTATTTATTTTAGAGAGGAGACACAGAGTGAGAGAGAGAGAGAGAGAGAGAAAGCGGGGAGGAGCTAGAAGCATCAACTCCCATATGTGCTTTGACCAGACCAGTGCAGGGTTTTGAACTGGCGACCTCAGTGTTCCCAGGTCAACGCTTTATCCACTGTGCCACCACAGGTCAGGCCGAAGATGAACATCTTTTCAACCAAAAATTCCTTCAATAGATGACTGGATAAAGAAGATGTGGTATATAAATACTATGGAATACTACTCAGCCATAAGAAATGATGACATCGGATCATTTACAAAAACACAGATGAACCTTGATAACATTATACTGAGTGAAATAAGTAAATCAGAAAAAACTAAGAACTGTATGATTCCATACATAGGTGGGACATAAAAATGAGACTCAGGGACATGGACAAGAGTGTGGTGGTTACTGGGGGAGGGGGAGGAAAGGGAGAGGGGAGGGGAGGGGAGGGGCACAACGAAAACCAGATAGAAGGTGACGAAGGACAATTTGACTTTGGGTGATGGGTATGCAACATAATCAAATGTCAAAATAACCTGGAGATGTTTTCTCTGAATATATATACCCTGATTTATCAATGTCACCCCATTAAAATTAATAAAAAATAAATAAATAAAACACTTTTCAAACAGAAAAAAAATCATTGAAAGGAAAGAAAACTCCTAATACAAGTTTAGGCCAGGTTCCCTGCATGCAACAAGGACAGGAACACCTTAACAAATAAAAAATACCAGCATCAGCTACTGCCTTTCAGTTCAACTCTGAGGAACAATTTGGACTAATCCATAGCCCCTCCACATACCTCAGTTACAACCACTTTCCACACACTGCAACAGCCAGAATGTCAGCCTCTGCTCAACGTCTTTCCGGACAACTCCATCACCCTCTGCAGAAAGACCTCTCCTTAACACAGCATATAGGCCAGGAGGCTCTGAGTCCCGCTTCCAGCTACTGTTCTAGTGTAATGTTAGTCATACCTCTCCTTCAGTCTCAAAGGGGATCCCGTTCCCCTTCCAACCCCACCCTCCTACCTCTGCACCGTTGGACACCTGGGACTATATGGGTGCTGGAAGACACCATTCTCCTCCCTAATTCAGGTGTCTTCACAGCCTTTTCCCACCTTTCCCTCATCCTCCAGGATGCCTCCTTAAAGCTATTCAGCATTCATATTTTATTTAAAATATCAGGTGTTTTTCAGATAACCAATTTTCTTTCTCCAAGACTATATGTAGGCCTCCTATTTTTTTATTCTCATAGCACCATGCACCTCTGTTTAGCACAAAAGGTGATATAACCTTGTGGAAAGTTAATTGATTAATGACATTTTTTATTTTACTGTACATTCCAAGGGTATAGGGACAAGTTGGTTTCTTATTGTTTGTGTGTGTCTGTGGGAGGGGGGAGGGGGAGTGGCAAGTCAATTGTACCTAGGACCCATAATTGTACCTGACACATAACTAAGGCCTGACCATTATTTATTGAACTAATGATTAAAGGAGCTACACAAACCTTTTAATGAAAGAACACACACACCTTCACCCACTTCAAAGGTAAGGTTGCATGTATTCATTAAAAGGTTTGAGATATTGGTGGGAGGTGTGTGTGTGTGTGTATGTGTGTGTGTGTGTGTATCAGCCAATAGTAATCATTTCCTACATTTATTAATTCAAAACAGCTTTCGAAAATAGATCATATTCCATCATTTCTCCTGTTTACTGACTAGAATATATAGGTAAGGCAATTAGCAAGCTGAGTCTCCACCTTATGTCACCCATGCTACCTGTCGCTTTGTTCAAGAACACAGCCTTTAAGTATTGCCCTGTCGCCATGAGAAACTGCTGGATCTTAGCTCTACAGATAAATATATATTTAATATTTAATAATCAACCCAGTCTTTGATGTTTCCCCTGGTGTTTTTGCCAACTATTTTTGTTTTGAATGATGTCTGTGGGATTTTGCTATCTTTGTGTTTTAGTTTTCTTTTATGGGAGGATTCTGGAAGAGTCAAAGGTCTCTGTACTCACCATCTTCTTACATCTCTATTAGTTTAGAGATTGGTGTGAACATCCAATGTCTGCCTCCCCATATATCCTATGTCATACACCTCATCTTATTTATTTATTTTTTTTATTTTATTCATTTTAGAGAGGAGACACAGAGTGAGAGAGAGAGAGAGAAAGAGAGAAAGGGGGGAGGAGCTGGAAGCTCAACTCCCATATGTGCTTTGACCAGACCAGTGTAGGGTTTTGAACTGGCGACCTCAGTGTTCCCAGGTCGATGCTTTATCCACTGTGCCACCACAGGTCAGGCATACACCCCATATTACATAGAGTCTTACAAACTAGTCAGTGAAAAAAATAAATAAAAATAGTAATGATTGTTATTATAAAAGCAATAGCATATACGGATTAAGTGCTCAGTGTGTATCAACTCAGGTCTATATCAAGAGAGTGATAAAATATGCAAAATTTAATAGAGCATTCTAAAGCAATTAGCTTGGAACAAAGAAAGTCATTATAAAAACAGTTCCTGTGTCTTGGGGGAAGAATGCCAAGTCCTTGGTTCAGAGAGAGGAATAAGGCAAGTGAAAGATTTTCGGTCCCGTTCTGCACTCCAATATCATGCTAGGTTTCAGGATGGTGAATATTTGGCCTCTCACATTAATATTCTTTAATGCCCACATTGGACATGAGTCTTCAATGATGACAATAAACAGATATCTCCCTGTTGCCAATGTCTTTAAGACAAAGCTCCCATAACTAAAATTTCTGCCAACTAGATTTAAAAGTATTATACAAACGATCAGCCACTCACCTCAGATGTGGACCCACGATAGATCAAATCTTTCTCCGTGAGACACTGAAAACCTCCTCTAGGACCTTAAAGGGCTCACTTTAAATGTCACAATCCTTCATCTTAATAAGAGGAAGATGCAATGTATGCATTTCTGGAAAGAAATCCTGACCGCCATATTACCGGACTAAATTTTATTATCATTCTATTTGTGTAAAAACACGAGGATGAAATAATAAATAATATTACTTGTGACAAACTTTTAAAAGATATAAAACAGATATAACTGAAATAACTTGGCATACCATATAATCTTCTGAGATTTACTTAGCTATTAATTGTCCTCACTCAACCACCTCTTCTTTCTTGATGTGAGAACCTCAGGAACTAGTGAGGCTCTGGTCAGATAAGTTTTACTCAAAAACATAACTGCTTTTAGTGGTCTAGTAGAAAGATATAAAAAGTGAAAACAGCATTAGGTATAGTATTGATTTCACAGTTAATTAACTTCTATTCTGAAGTTAATATCTCCCTAATTAATGATTGTACATAAAATAAAAAAACGGATGCTCTCTGTAATAGATGTGTATTTGATTTCCTCTACATTTTTTCTCAAAGGCAAAAACTTAGTAAATGTGAAACTCCTTTTCTCTGGCTTTCAAAAATAATCCCTAATCTCATTCCTTCTTTCACTCCTAAAAGCAAACAACTTCTTTGTTCACATAACTCTGTTTATATTTAGTGGGCTACATATCACAGTGTGTAGAGACTCAGCTGTTTCAGCCTTTCTTTATATAACAAATCCTTATTTTTTTCCTATGGAGAACCTGGATTCCTACCTTACTTTCTAAAACTTAATCATAATTCCTGAAAACACAGTATAATTTACTTTTCCCCATGATTTCAAAAGCTTATAAATGTTTCAAACACATTACCCATAGATTTCATTTAAATTTTAATGAGAAAGAAAAATCAGTAATTTTCTGAATAACTGTATTATTTATGAAAGCTCCCAAACTATTTGTATTTCTGAGACCTGCAACAAATCATGTAAGCTGAATATTCCACTAATTTTAACTGCTGCCTTTTGACGGACTGTAAGTGGTATTTATTACCATTGACAGCCAAAAAAGAAAAGAAAGAAGAATGACGCCCAGGTTGTTTAAATAGATTTATTCTTGTTCTTGTTCTGCTGCAGATAAGCTTTTCAGTTCAGAAGGCAAGGAATCCCTTAAATCAGTTTCAAGCTATGGAATCTTGTCACCTGCATTTCTACAATAATCAAGATCTTTTATTGTTGTAGATAAGTGTGTTGACTAACTGTCAACACACTTATCTACAACAATAAAAGATCTTTATACAGATGGAGTCAATGTCTTGTGTGTGTTTTCTATGTGAAAGATAACATAGAAAACACACAGGACATTGACTCCATCTGTATAATGCCCATGACAGTCCTAAGAAAGTCCTAAGATGTTTTCACATTTCAAAATTAACTTGTTTTTTTCTTTATTCTCTAACGATTAGATGCATACGTAACTTAAAGCACACACGGGTAGGAACAATTTTTTGTCAAACCAAATTATTCAGGGATTTTACTCAACCAAATGTTTTGTCCGCTTGAATAAGAGCATCTCGATAATCATGTCAGCTACTTCACAGCTATACATCAGCTTACAAAAATCCCTAAATGGGTTCCCTCTTGCACAATGAAATTCAGTCAGAGAGCATAGTACCTTCCAGTTTAGTTAGCACTGTTTTAGAACTACAGGTACCACACAGGAGTCACCATCCGAATTCTTATATTGTCATTTGGTGGTTCGGCAGACACTCTCGGGCAAGAGTGGCTATGAAAAGGTCTTTCTCTTTGCCCAGAGAAGATCTCTCTTCTCCTATAGTTTCAGGTTTGATCATCTTCCCTGGATGGGTCTGATAAAACTCCCTGCCCTTTTGGGTAATTAAGAAATTCCCTTCTATCAGGTACCTAAGTCATTGCTACATATTATCAGCTTCTCTTGGCTCTATTCTCAAAGTTTAGTTTTTAATTTTTTATTGATTTTTGAGAGAGAGGAAGGAAGAAAAAAAGGAAGAGAGAGAGAAACATTAATTTGTGTCACTTATCCATGCATTCATTGTTTGATTCTTGTATGTGCCCTGACCAGGGATCCAATTCACAACCTTGGTGTAGCAGGACAACGCTCTAATCAACTGAAGCTAGCTACCTGGCCAGGTCAAAGTTTAGTTTTTCCAGTAGACACTGTCTTTATATAAAAACATTATATTACATTTTAAAGAGAGGCATTATATAAAAGGAGACATGTTATCACAACCAACTACATTGATAAGTACTTTCTTTCCCTAATGCTGTGGCAGGTGCCAGATGACAGACACTGATGGGCTCGCCTTCATTCCCCATTTGTATATCCCTATGTCTGTCCCTTCTGTAGGGTGTAAGATACTGTCCAGATCCTCAGATGATGGTGTTCATTATTAAAGTCTACTCATCATATATTGCTATGCATTTTATATTCATGTTCTTTCTTTTATAAATTATTACGACAAGCCTATCAAATAGCCATGATTACTCTTTATATAGATTAGGAAACTCAGGTTCTGTGCAGTCATTTAACTTGTCCAAATTCTCAGAAATTAGAGCCCCAACAGAGGCAAAACACAATTGTTGGTGTTGGCAATGCCAACAGGCTAGTTCCTGCAATGTCAGTGTAGAAAGGCAATGAGTACACAGACTCCAGTATCAAATTCTCAGCACTCAAGTCCTGGCTTCTCTCATTTGCTAGATTCGTGAACTATTGCAAATTATTTAACCTAAGAGTCAATGTTTTCATCATTGTAAGAGGCATAATCATCATTCTCAACACCTTAGATTACTGTGAGGATTTCATGAGATAATGCACACAAAGAGCTAAGAATAGCATCTGGCATATGATCAATTCTCAAAAGACTTGAGTTCCCGGTCATTGCTTTATCTTAGGTTCCCACCGAACTGACGGGACAGGGTTATTTCCCCCTGCACGTGGAGACAAAGAGCATGAATTCCGGGTTAAATCTGAGTCCACAAGCTTCCTCTTTCCCCCAAAATATGAGCAGCATCCCCAAAACTTCCTCCTGATTGAAACCGTCCCTCACGTTATCAAAAGACAGATGCCACCATTATGTAAATGACACACACAGTCGTCCCCTGATCAATGGGGATAGTCCCAAGATACCTTCCCCTCATGGATGCCTGAAACTGTGGACAGTACCAAGCAAGCGCTATAGACATTTTTTCCTACATGTAATACTATGATAAAATTTAATTTATAAATTAGGCATAGTGAGAGACTAACAACAGTATCAAACAATAAAATATATACAATTCTGACGACATACTGTAATAAAAGATATGTGGACTTGGTTTGTCTCTCTCTCTCTCTCTCTCTCTCTCTCAATATCTCATTGTCCTAAACTTACCTCTTCATTTAAAAAGCACTTGACGTCTTCTCTCTAGCACATCCCAATTGCCGGCATCGCCATGCTAATGCTTTTGGACCACTCATAAAAACAGAGGTGACTTGAACACAAACACACGGTCCCCTAAAAGTTGGATAATGGCTACGGCTACTATGTGACTTATGTGATTTACGTGACTTACGTGATTTACGTGCATGCGGGACGTTGGACAAAGAGATGAGTCGGGTCCTGGACAGAGCAAGACCATGTGATATTTCATCGCTACTCAGTGTGGCCCCTGCAATTTAAAACTTATGAACTGTTTATTTTTGGAATAGTCCACCTCATATTTTTTGGACCACGGTTTAACAGGCAGGGAACTGAAACTGCCGAAAGCAAAACTGCAGATGAGGGGAAGAAACTACAGTACAAAAAAAAGTAATCACAAAAATTTGATCATAACCAAATAAAATTGGCTTTTAAATACCGACTGTTAAAAAACAAAAACAAAGAAATAAACTTGATTTCTTTCTTAATTTTCTTTTTAAACTGCTAATTATTATAAAGTTGCCACATAATGAGCATTTGGTTAAACATTTTTGATTTCTCAGAGTAGTAACACTATGAAATAGGTATTTTTTATCATTTAACAGACAGGAAGAGAGAGGCGCAGACAGCTACTTAACTCTCCAAAGAAGATGAAACCATTCATTATCTGATCTGGGGAGGACCCAAACCTTCTTTTAGCCCAGTTTCCTTAAATTAGTGCTTTTCAACTGCCAGTTCATGAACCATTGCTGGTCTGCCAGAAAGCTCATGCCAATACACAACAGAATTAAGCACAATTATGTTGTATGCAGATTACAGACCCAGTGATCTTAGTAGAATTTGCTTATTATGCTCAGGGGGATTTCTGCCTTAGTGATCCCCAAAATATTTCTTCTATTTTCACCAGTCCCCAAGTGAAAAAAGGTTGGAAACCACAGCCTTACTCCATACCACAGTCTCTTTGCATGAACCAGTCTCTATTCATCACATGATAAACATTTTCAGTTTGGTTTTTCACCTTTTTTTTCTTTTTATTTATTTATTTTAGAGAGGAGACACAGAGTGAGAGAGAGAGAGAGAGAGAGAGAGAAAGAGAGAAAGGGGGGAGGAGCTAGAAGCCTCAACTCCCATACGTGCCTTGACCAGACCAGTGCAGGGTTTTGAACTGGCGACCTCAGTGTTCCCAGGTTGACTCTTTATCCACTGTGCCACCACAGGTCAGTTTGGTTTTTATTATTAGTTAATGTCCTCCTGGAGTTTTGGAGCAAAAAAAAAAAAAAAAAAAAATAGACCCCCCAAATCATCTATATATTAATCGATAATACAATATCTGCCTTGAATTCATTAATATAGCTAACACCAATAGCAAAATGACAATAAAAAAGGCAATTCCATCAGAATTTATTGCTCTTCTGAGACGTAAGTTTTATATTCTTATTATTAAGTGTTCAAGATGTTGGCCCTCCAAAAGTTTTCTAACTCACCTTTCTTGGGCATCAGTATGAATGACCATGGACATCTTTTGAAAGTGTATGGGCTTTATGTTTTGTTAGGGCACATTTTCATTTCCAATTAATAACTTCCATTCTACCTACCACCTCTCTTCTCCTAAAGTTATCCCTACTGCAAGTAATATAATATCTGTATGTTTGGATACATACATACAGATATTTCCTTAGGAAAACAGAATCATACAATTTTAAGGGAAAAGAAATTTTAAAGATCATATAACTTGAAGTTGTAATTTCAAAGATGTTAAAGCTAAATGACTGAAATCATGAGTGGCCTAGTCCAAGTCACAGAAGTGAGAACTAGCCAAATCCATACTTCATATTCCTATGGAATTCAATGCCTCTTTGGAATCTACTCACATAAGATAGTGCTTGACCTGTGTAAAGTCAGTAGCCATGGCCACCATCACAGCCACCTGGTCCATGCAGTTTTGTATTTGATTCAGACATACGGTAATGAAACAACAGAGCTAAGAACTGGTGGGCCATCATCTTTATCCTAGCTTGCACCTGGAGGGCAAGAAATACACACAGTGGGAAAACACTTCCCTTTCCATTCACGGCTCCCAAAGCCACTGACTTATCCGAGTTTCCTAGAATCAAAGTTTTCTACCTCACCAGCTTTATTCACCTCTGTTCCCCATCTCCTTCTACCTGCACAAATTCTGCATAAACTGGCCTCTCCTTCAGAACTCTGCCACCTCGGCTGCTTCTCCTCTCCTCCACGTGGCCTTTCTCTACTCTCCTCTCTAATGCTAATCTCAGGAACTGAGAGAGATCAAGCTCCCAGTCTGCCCCACTTTATAGTATAGAAATCAAAACCTTTAATCCAATATACAAACAAGTTTCTGATACAAAGTCACTTATCTGTGGCATAATGAGATTCCTCATGAGAGTGCACCACCCCATATCAAAAAGGGTGGAAAAGGCTTAGTCTTAAAACTAGGTCTTAGGCTATAAAGATCCTGCCTGCTTACAGCCTGTCCCTCCATATCCAATGCAAACTATAAGCGAGCAAACATATACACCATATTTGCAAACTTATTTGACCGACAACCTGTGAGAAATTTTACTCCATAGAGGAATTTCCAATATGGCTGGAAAGAAAAGACACAGACAGATAAACTCATTTAGGAAGTTTTGACAAAGAATGTTACCATAGTGATATATACGTAGAAAGGTCATTCTACTCGAGAGTAGAACTGATATACAAAAAAAAAAAAAAAGTGATCTGGCATGAATATAAATCCTGTATCTTTTTTGACATGCAAAGTAAAAGAGTTGGTTGAAGTTGGAGAGAAGACAAAAATGACCCCCGATAAGGGATGGGTGTGCATGCTTGGATTATCTTCTGTAAGGAAGCAGGCTAGTGTTCCTTGGTGAAAACAGAGGAAGCGACAGCTCCCCAAAAATCTAATGAATGACACCTCCCCGGTTAAAACTCCCACAGGGGCCTTTGCCACTTCAATATTATAAAGCCAGTAGCCAGGGCCACCATCACAGTCGCCTGGCCCATGCAGGTTTGCATAGGATTTGGACCGACAGTAATGAAACAATGGAGCCAAGAACTGGTGGGCCATTAGCTTTAATCCTAACTTGCACCCAGCAGACAAGAAATACACACAGTGGAAAAACACTTCCCTTTCCATTCAGGGTTCCCAAAGCCACTGACTTATCCGAGTTTCCTAGAATCAAAGGTTCCTAGCTCACCAGACTTATTCACCTCTGTTCCCCATCTTCTTCTCTCTGCACAAACTCTGCACAAACTGACTTCTCAGTCAGCACTCCACCATCCTGGCTGTTTCTCCTGGCCTCCTCCACATGGCCTTTCTCTGCTCTCCTCTCTAATGCTAACCTCAGGAACTGAGAGAGAGCAAACTCTGGGTCTGCCCCACTTTATAGTATAGAAATCAAAACCTTGCCTGACCAGGAGGAGGTGCAATGGATAGAGCATTGTATTGGGATGCGGAAGACCCAGGTTGGAGACTCTGAGGTCGCCAGCTTGAGCACGGGCCCATCTGGCTTGAGCAAAAGCTAGCCAGCTTGGACCCAAGGTCACTGGCTCCAGCAAGGGGTGGCTAGGTCTGCTGAAGGCCCGCAGTCAAGACACGTGTGAGAAAACAATCAATGAACAACTATGGTGTCACAATGACAATGTGTTGGGCAGATAAAATATATTATGCTCACTTTGTTAAAGATGGTGCTGCCCACATGGAAGCCCATCACCCAGGTTATATAAGTTGTCCTTATGCTTGGGATGGGCGTAATTATATTATTGGGTGTGGGGGGCAGGCTGTAAGCAGGCCAGGTCATTATAGCCTAAGGCTTAGTTTTAAGAGTAAGCTTTTCCCCACACCCTTGACAGATTGGATGATGTAGGGTGGTACACTCTCATGAGGAATCCCATTATGCCTCAGATGAGTGACTTTGTATGAAAGACTTTTTTGTTTTTAGATTTGACTAAGGATTTGGATTTCTACACTATAAAGTGGGGCAGACTGGGAGCTTGCTCATTCTCTCAGTTTCTGAGGTTAGCATTAAAGAGGAGAGCAGATTAAGGCCACGTGGAGGAGAGGAGAAGCAACCAAGATGGTGGAGTGCTGAGGAAGAATCCAGTTTGTGCAGAGTTTGTGCTGGAGAAGAAGATGGGGAACAGAGGTGAATAAGTCTGGTGAGCTAGAAACCTTTGATTCT
Source organism: Rhynchonycteris naso (assembly GCA_037038555.1). Taxonomy (NCBI): domain Eukaryota; kingdom Metazoa; phylum Chordata; class Mammalia; order Chiroptera; family Emballonuridae; genus Rhynchonycteris; species Rhynchonycteris naso. The sequence continues at coordinate 210,230,408 of CM072995.1, read as the reverse complement.
AGGAAACTCGGATAAGTCAGTAGCTTTATGAGCACTGAATGAGTGGGATTTGGAGCCCAGTGTGTGTTTTTACTTGCCCGTCGGGTGCAAGCTAGAATTAAAGCTAATGGATCACCAGTTCTTGGCTCCATTGTTTCATTATCGACTGTCCGAATCTAATGCGAACCTGCATGGGCCAGACGGCTGTGATGGTGGCCTCAACTACTGGCTTTACAAAATAAAAAACTAATGATTGATGCTTCTCATTTCTCTCAGTTCTTGTCTATCTGTCCCTACCTATCCCTCTCTCTGACCCTGTAAAAAAAAAAAAAGAAAGAAAAAAGAAATCAACACCTTTAATCCAATATGCAAACAAGGAATTCTCTAATACAAAGTCACTTATCTGAGGCATAATGGGATTCCTCATGAGAACGCAGCACCCCACATCAAAAGGGTGGGAAAGGCTTAGTCCTAAAACCAAGCCCCAGACTACAAGGATCCGGCCTGCCCACAGCCCACCCTCCAACACACATTAATATAATCATGACCCATACCAAGCAAGAAGGTCAACTCATATCATCACCTGGGCAACGGCCTTCCACCTGGGCAGTGCCATCTTTAACAAAGTGAGCATAATATATTTTATCTGCCCAACAAATATGTATCTATTTGCTGTCTTCTAAGGACTGCCTAAGGATTTAGGGAGGGGAAAAAAATAAGGTTATAACTTTCTGGCAATGTCAGGAATAACTTGCAGCCACACAATTATTAGAACAGATTGACAAGAACGCTAAATGTCTCTATTAACATTAAATGTGTGAAAAATATGAAGAAAATGTCACCATGGAGCGGATCAATCACCAGAGCATTCCAGTAAGTGGTTTTTCAAAATGTTACACTGAAGACCTCTAACTTCCTTTGACAGCCTGACATGCATCTGCCATCTATTAAGTTATCTGAACTAGTCTTGAATCTCTCTCAACAAAATCACCGTTCTCGGAAGACACTTTCATATGTTTATAATCCCTTTCAAGTGTAAAAGGTGACCTTTATTCTGGTAATTAGAGATTAGATAAAGAGATCTGAAGTGACTGTACATACACCCTTCAAAATGTTTTAGACTTCAAGCCTCTCCACTCTTAGCTTTCATCTTCTAAGGTTGGCTTTCTCTTTTCCTTTTCAGGGTTTTTTTTTTTTTTCTGGTACATCATTATTACATGAAAAGCAGTCAATTTCACTTCATCGGCAACTATTAAAATGTCCAATATCTTTTAAAAATTGTGACCATTTACTGGAAAACTACTAAAATCTCTGAAAATTCTTTTTGAGGCTATAGCACTTACACACTCCCAAGTAATCACATGTTCAGAAAGACCCAAAGTTCTTGTCATGTTTCCTGTTTGTGTTTTATTTTTAAACATTTGATAGGCAGCTAAGTGGGGTAAGTCACGTGAAAGTAGGGTCATCTGCTTGTGTATGAATGGTTTTCACTTCTCAAAAGAATAATTGTGTCTACACACAATGCTAATCACTCTCCTGCTCCAATATGCGTGACTATTTCCCTAGGGTTTGTTAAAATGGAAACAATCAGAGGTTGTGTGGGGAAAGACCCTGAAACTAGGTCTTAAGGAAAGGATTTTCACAGTCCGTAGACAGCATTTGATCAGGAATGAATATTCATCACCCATATATTCAGAAAGTATTATGATGAAGGCTAGTATGTTTTAAATGACTAAAGAAAACAAATGAGTTTACATTCTGTTAGAGAAGTCTGGGCAGTGGATCCAAGTATACACCAAAGCAACCCATATTCAACAACTGGCTTCTAAGAAATCTTTTCATTCTGCAGGTGTAAAGCCAGTAACCAGGGCCATTATCACAGCCGCCTGGCCAGCGCAGGTTCACATTGGATTCAAACAGTCAGTAATGAAACAACAGAGCCAAGAACTGGTGAGCCATCAGCTTTAATTCTAGCTTGCACCCGGCGGGCAAGCAAAAACACACACTGGGCTCCAAAACCCACTCACTCAGTGCTCACAAACCTACTGACTTATCCGAGTTTCCTAGAATCAAAAGGTTTCTAGCTCACCAGACTTAATCACCTCTGTATCCCATCTCCTTCTCTCTGCACAAACTGGCTTCTCCCTCAGCATTCTGCCATCTTGGCTGCTTCTCCTCTTCTCCATGTGGCCTTAATCTGCTCTCCTCTCTAATGCTAACCTCAGGAACCGAGAGAGCAAGCTCCCGGTCTGCCCCACTTTATAGCGTAGATTCAAAACCTTTAATTCAATCCACAAACAAGGAAGTCTCTGACACAAATTCACTTATCTGAGACATACTGGGAGGATTCCTCATGAAAATGCACCACCCTACGTTATCCAATCAGTCAAGGGTGTGTGGAAAAGCTTACTCTTAAAACTTGTACGTGGGCAGCGCCATCTTTAACAAAGTAAGCATAATATATTTTATCTGACCAACAATCCACCTCTATGCTCACTTTACTACCCACAATCTACACCACCAGCATCCCTGTACAGAGAAATTAAGGTACATTACACAAATTACAAATACATGACAAACCATACAATTTCAACAATTACAAAGGTACATTTCACCAGTCTCTGAGCACTTTGCCAAAAGTGAAAAATGTCCTCTGCCTTCTCTCTTGCCATTTGAAAGGCTTCCCGGGGGAGGGGGAGGGCCTCCATCAAAACCGCCCCTCACCCCCATCAGGGTATTTTACATTGTCCAAAATTCATAAATCCATTCAACAAAGGAACCTGTGCCCATCTGGTCATAGTCCTGGAAATCAGTCCACATACATGGGGCCTTAGCCTCCCCCCTCATTCCTCCCATTCTGGCAGGTTTTACACTGTCCCAAAAAAAAGCATGTGGCAATGGCAGTCAGCATTTTCATCCCTGCTCCAGTAAGCATGATGGCACCCAACCTTATGTCCCAAAATCGCAGACCTACCAGCAGCTTAGCAGGCACTCCCTTCCATTTCAGCTGGGCTCTCATCTTCTGGAGAATGCGGATTGCAACTCCAGCTGGATTCTCCTCAACCTTCAAAGAGGACTGGAAACATCATCTCCTGCTGCCGGACTCAAGCCCCGGGCTACTGCTGCTTTCTTCTCTGCAGGTCTTGCAGCTCCAGCCCCGGCCTCGGCCTCAGCCTCAGCCCCAGCCTCCTGCCGCTGCTGGGCAATCTGCAACTCACAAACCTATGATTCCTTCTCCAGCGTCTGCTCCATTTCCAGGCAAATCTCACAAACCTGGTTGGCTTCCTCTGGTGCTTGCTCCAGCTCCAGGGACAGCATCTCTTTCTCCCACATTTCCTCCAGCTCCTTCTACTGCTCGGATTGCAGGTCCTGGGCAGCCTCTTCCATAGAGCTCTCAGTTTCCTCACACATGGCTGTAAAAGTCAGACATCCTACAGTCCCTAGAAGGACAACCATAGAGAACCATAACAGCAGCCAGTCCTCTATCATGCACCTCAAGGGTGCCAGCTCCATACCAATCTGTACAAAATCCTGACACAGATTACGCCAAATGCAAAGTCAGTAGTCAAGGCCACCATCACAGCAGCCTGGCTCATGCAGGTTCGCATTGGATTCGAACAGTTGGTAATGAAACAACGGAGCCAAGAACTGGTGAGCCATCAGCTTTAATTCTAGCTTGCACCTGGCAGGCAAGCAAAAACACACACTGGGCTCCAAAACCCACTCACTCAATGTTCACAAACCTACTGACTTATCCAAGTTTCCTAGCATCAAAGCTTTCTAGCTCACCAGACTTAATCACCTCTGTTTCCCATCTCCTTCTCTCTGCACAAACTCTGCACAAACTGGCTTCTCCCTCAGCATTCCGCCATCTTGGCTGCTTCTCCTCTTCTCCATGTGGCCTTAATCTGCTCTCCTCTCTAATGCTAACATAAGGAACCGAGAGAGGAAGCTCCCGGTCTGCCCCACTTTATAGCGTAGATTCAAAACCTTTAATCCAATCCACAAACAAGGAAGTCTCTGACACAAACTCACTTATCTGAGACATACTTGGAGGATTCCTCATGAGAATGTACCACCCTACATTATCCAATCAGTCAAGGGTGTGGGGAAAAGCTTACTCTTAAAACTTGCACATTGACAGCGCCATCTTTAACAAAGTGAGCATAATATATTTTATCTGACCAACAGCAGGAAAACTAAAATTTGTTTTAAAATAAAAGATAAGGAAGATTTCTTAATGATTACCCCAGTGAGATGAATTCCAGTCTCAGCTCTGCACAGGGACATCATCCTGTCACTTTAGATGAATCACATAGTCTTTCCAAACTGCCATCTATCAAAATATCTTGACAGAAATTATATGTGGAGTCCCAGAGAAAATTTATGTGGATGAACTTAAATTCCTTTCTTTGTCAAAATAAAAAGCAAAAACCAGAAAATGTCTTTAATTATTATTTTATGTAAATAAACAAAACAAATGTTATTTTCCAAGAACATTGTAGTTCAAAAGTAAAATTCAATTGTTTTAGCATTTTTAAAGTTCATAATAAGATGCCATGTACCTGAATCTTTTAATGACTAGTTTTTGTATTAAAAAATATGACATGCTTTTCTGAGATATGTTAGGGCAAATCTTTGGAAGTATTTTAAAGCCAAATCAAAAGTGCGCCTCAAATACTTTCCCCTTTTCTGTTAATTTAACATTTCTAAAATACGCTGACCTTTCAAAAAATGGGGGAGAATACTCTGAGTAGGTTAGGTATTCCTCTAAGTGCCATAGTTAAACTAATATTATAATAAATGTTAAAATTCCAGGCATTAAAAAAAAACATAACTTAATAGTGTATTTTAAACTTCTATAATACATAATGTGCAAGTATGTACTCTCTTAAATAGACACTTAGATTTCTTGGACAGTGTGGTGCATTATTTCATATGTACTGGTATTACTTCAAATCCTAAAGTCTCTAGAGTTTAAGTGTCCTGCTCAGAATCACATTGCTGTTATTTTCATAGGACAGATGTCACATTCAACACCTAGTTTAGGTGACTAAAATGCCAGTGACTCTTAAGAAACCCTTCTGAGCTCCGGTTTGTTTTTCCCTGACATTTTTTCTGGTGTCTTACTGTAAAGTGAGTGGCCACAGCCACCATCACAGCCACCTGGCTCATGCAGGTTCGCATTAGATTTGGACAGTCAGTAATGAAACAGCGGAGCCAAGAACTGGTGAGCCATCAGCTTTAATCCTAGCTTGCACCTGGCGGGCAAGTAAAAACACACACTGGGCTCCAAAACCCACTCATTCAGTGCTCACAAAGCTACTGACTTATTCGAGTTTCCTAGAATCAAAGGTTTCTAGCTCACCAGTCTTATTCACCTCTGTTCCCCATCTCCTCCTGCACAAACTCTGCACAAACTGGCTTCTCCTTCAGAACTTTTCCATCTTGGCTGCTTCTCCTTTTCTCCATGTGGCCTTAATCTGCTCTCCTCTCTAATACTAATCTCAGAAACCAAGAGAAAGCAAGCTCTGGGTTTGCCCCACTTTATAGTGTAGAAATCCAAACCTTTAATCCAATCTACAAACAAGGAAGTCTCTGATACAAAGTCACTTATCTGAGGCATAATGGGAGGATTCCTCATGAGAGCTAGAGGAGAAACATGTGGCAATGGCAGTCAGCATTTCCATCTCTGCTCTAGGGAGCATGATGGCACCCACCCCTATGTCTCAAAATGTCAGTGAACCTACCAGTGGCTTAACAGGCAGTCCCTGCCATTCTAGCAACCAGTCGCCAATGCAAGCCTGGCTTCCAAGACATCCGTTTATCCTCCCACTGCAGCTGCTGCCGTTTACCTCCTGGAGTCTGTAAATCACAACTCCAGCCCAATTCTCCTCATCTTCTGGATAGGAGCTGTAAACACCAGCTCCCACTACTGGGCTTGAGCCCCAGGCCACCACTGCCACGGACCTTGCCACCCCAGACCCAGACTCAGCCCTGGCCTCCTGCTGGAGCTGGCTCTCGGAAATCTCCACAACATCCAGGGCAATCTGCAACTCACGAACCTGTGATTCCTTCTCCAGTGGCTGCTCCATTTCCAATAGAATTTCACAAACCTGGTTGGCCTCCTCCAGTCCTTGCTCCAGCTCCAGGGTCAGCATCTCTTTCTCCCATGTTTGATCCTGCTCCTTCCACTGCTCCGGTTTGCAGGTACTGGGCAGCCTCTTCCACAGAGCACTCTGTTTCCTCACGTATGGCTGTAAAAGTCAGCCAGCCTACAGCACCCAGAAGGACAGCCATGGGAAAACCATAACAGCAGCCAGTCCTCTACTCTACCACTCAAAGGTGGTGGCGGCTCCATACCAAACTGTATCAAATCCTGCCGACTATGCCAAATGTAAAGCCAGTGGACAAGGCCACCATCACAGCCACCTGGCTCATGCAGGTTCACATTAGGTTCAGATAGTCGGTAATGAAATAGCGGAGCCAAAAATTGGTTAGTCATCAGCTTTAATTCTAGCTTGCACCCGGCGGGCAAGTAAAAAACACACTGGGCTCCAAAACCCACTCATTCAGTGCTCACAAAGCTACTGACTTATCCAAGTTTCCTAGAATCAAAGGTTTCTAGCTCATCAGTCTTATTCACCTCTGTTCCCCATCTCCTCCTGCACAAACTCTGCACAAACTGGCTTCTCCCTCAGAACTCCGCCATCTTGGCTGCTTCTCCTGGCCTTCACGTGGCCTTACTCTGCTCTCCTCTCTAATGCTAACCTCAGAAACTGAGAGAAAGAGCAAGCTCCTAGTCAGCCCCACTTTATAGTGTAGAAATCCAAACCTTTAATCCAATCTACAAACAAGGAAGTCTCTGATACAAAGTCACTTATCTGAGGCATAATGGGAGGATTCCTCATGAGAGTGCATCAGCCCACATCATACAATCAGTCAAGGGTGCAGGGAAAAACTTACTCTTAAAATACTTGCATGTGGGCAGCGCCATCATTAACAAGTAAGCATAATATATTTTATCTGCCCAACACTTACTCATTGGCATCTTTTGTAAGAAGAAAAATGGGTTAAGGTAATATTTTGCATGCTCTATAAATATGGTAATATGCAAATTCATAGGCATATGTGATTTTTATAACAGCATCTATGTATGTAGTTACAGCCCTGATTAAATGGGAAAGATAAAATAAAACCCATCACCAGCCTCAAGCTCAATGTTTAAATTCTGAGTTTCTGAGCCACTACTCATTCATGAAGTTCTCATGTCTGAGAGAAAATAAAAGATTAAAGATGGGGAAGAAATCTAAAAAGTGTGGAGGAAAAACACAACTTATATATGTGAGCCATTATGCCAATCAAGATCATGAATACATGAAGAATTGCTTAATATATACCTTGAAGATCCATTATTCTATGTTAACATGTGTCTTTCATTTGGGGGATTTTTTTGAACTTAGACAAAATATAAAGAGAAACATTCTCCTTTAAGAAGTTTGTTCTGCCTGCCCCATAATTACCCTTCCAGCTTAGTCTTAATTGCTCTCATGTTTTCTCAGGCTGCTCTGTGTACATGAAATTGCCCACAGCTCTACACAACTCTTGATTTCTTTTTCTGTTAATGATATTCCCTCTCTACAACTAGCATCCCCTACCTGTCTCAAACCTCCCTTCTCTCTCGTACATATTTTTATGTTAACTTGCACTTGAAGATATTAGTAGAAAACATTATTTGTATAATTTAGATATCAGGCCACCCAAAAGCCCTTTCTCAATTCTCTACTGCTGCTTAACCAAGGTCACCTATGTAGGGTACCCTTTTTTAAAGGACCTAAAATTTCTTATGCTCATCTCCATCACTGTACTTCAAAAGCTTTTTAAATTACCATATATCCCCATGTATAAGGCACAGCCTGTTTTGAAAAATTTGGGGTCTATAAACTGGGTGTGTCTTCTACAGTGGTTGTAGATATTTTACTTGCATTCTCGCTTTTTCATGCTTGTTTTTGCGCTCATTGTTGAAGACAATGATTCATCATCAGACACAGATGAGGACAAGCTAATGGATGGGAGTTTTGATAGTGATGAGGAGTTGTATGAATTTTATGATGAATAAAACTGAGTTCAATAACTTTATGTAATGCATTTAATTTCGGGCCCCAAAATTAAGGTGCATCTTATACATGGGAGCATCTTATACATGGGGAAATATGGTATGTCCATCTCCACCCATTAGCCTTGACCTCCGTGAACATGGGGACTCTTTTATTTTGCTACACTGATGCCAAGCTTAATACCTGACTCATAGTAGGTAGAAAATGCATATTTGCTAAATGAATGCTTGGGGTGTCAATAAGTTTGTCTCTCAACTCATTATATTTAGTAATAGAGGCAGGGGCTACTTTTAGGGAAGAGATTTGAACAAACACAACCAGAATGATAGAGCTTGAGGGGAAGCCATTCTCTAAAAGCCAGGCATTCAAAAAGCACCACTCAAAATGCAAATGGATTGCCCACAAGGCATTATATATCAATTCATAACATCCACTCTCAAATAACAGAGAGCTTGCGTTTAAAGAAATGGGACTCAAAATAGCATAGATGATATAGTTTACTCAACCATTGCCCGGGGGTGGGGGTGGGGGGTGAGGGGAAGAGAACAGTAGTAGGTACCACAGTGAAAGCTAAATATAATAACTTGGAACAGAAGAGCCATGACAATGTCATCTATTTCAAGTTAGAATGTCATCTAACACTGGCTATGGAGAAAGTCACAGAAATTTTGAAATCACAAACAGAGCGGGAGACATACTATCCTAGAGAGACAAAGGTAATATAATAAAAATATATATATTTTTTTGAAATAATACAATAAATAGGATAAAATCCTCATGGCCCTAAAGCTCCACATAGCAAAGAGAAGCTTTTGATTTTTCCTTCCGTCCTTTTCTGTCATCCTTTCATATGTGTTACCCTGCTGCCGGATAAGTGATCAGAGGAACATGATCGGCCACTGTCACTGAGTAGTGTGCATCCTCTGTGTACCTGTTGGGGACCTCTCATTCCTGTCAGCATTTTAGGCTCTCTATGAAATAATGCTGGAGTGTCAGCCTCTGGTGTCTGGGCTTCCTGCCAGATACTCACTTGTCCTTCCCTCTCTATATATAATCAGCAACAAAGACACATCTGCTAACCCTGACCTTGTTGTTTCACTTTCCTTCATTTTCTGCTTCTATCTTGAAACATGTCTTCAAAACAAAAAAGGAAAAAGAATACTAATAATAATATTTTTCTAATCAATGAGTAAACTCTTTCTTCTATAACAAACAAAATACGTTCTTAATTCTTTGGGTTATAACTTCCCTTTATCTTAGGAATGATTTTCATAGAAGCTGTGTTGGATATCATTATATAAGAACTTAGGTTTCCACAGAGAAAATATACAACATGTGGCCCTAGCAAACAGCCAAGCATTTTCTTTTATTGCTCTTTGCATCCCTTCCAACAGACATTCTCTCTTGTATTGATTGCCTTCCTCCTGGAAAACTCACATAAAATTTTAATAATAAAAGTCCAAGTTGATTTGTGGCTACCTCGAAGGTAGTTGCAGAATCAAACTCAGACACATTTAAGGAATTAAGATCCAAGCTCCTCCTCTAATCAGAAAGCACAACTGCTAAGTTTGTGAAACTAACACTGTTTAATTTTCCACATATTTGTTTCCTGAGGGATAAAATGGAAACAAAATCAGCAGCCACCCTACAGTGGTTGGGACCATCCTTTGGCAAACACAAAGGGGTTGGCACAGTGTGTGGCACAAGGTAAAGCCCCAACCTATGGAAACTGTTGTAACTGGTTTAGCAATATTTACACTGTGATGTCCCTATTCCAGTCTCAGCTCCGTGGTGGTTTGAAAGTGGGAAACCTGGCAAGTCTTTCAAGTATCTCAATTAGCATTGCCCCCAAAGAGCATTTGTAGGTTATCTATTCCTTTACACAGGGCTTCTGAAGAGCTGTCATATGGAACATGGGAAGATGTCCTGATATTTCAGAAAATGTTTTGCAGCTATTGAAGTATCAAATCCATAAATCTCTGCTTTCTTTTATTTGTACCTAAAGCTTAGTTTTCCAGGTGTAAAATAAGAATAATTTAATTAAATCCTATCATTCTTTTATAAATTCTTCTATGTGATAACATATAAAAAATATAAGCAAGAGATTTCATTTTATTCTAGGAGACCATGCCCAATGTTAAAAACTTATTTTAAAGCAGAGATAAGTATAAGCAACATAGCCTAATGAATATCATGGCTTTTGGAACTGGTTTGAAATGCCTGAGTTCAAATTCTAACTTCACCATTTACAAGCTCTGTGACTACCCCAAAACCTCTTTCTGCCTCTGTTTTTTCATCTGTTAAAATGGGGACAAAAAAAATGTTGCAATCGATGTGTTATAAAGCTTAAATACATTGATATTTTCAAAGGTCTTAGAAGAATAAATGCAGAGAATAAGTATTATAAAAGTAGTTAAATAAAGTATAACATTAATAAAAGCCAGCATATGAAAAGTACTGTGGCAGAATTAATAGTAAAGGATAATGGGAACAAAAGATGAAAATACGTATAATGAAGAAAACTCATGATAGAAAGATCAGATAGATCCTTTGAGTTCCCAAAATTGAAAAGAAATTTTATAACAAGTACACTATCAATATTTCAACAGTATAAAAGGAAGTATAATTTTAAAAGTACCAGAATTTTATATTTTATTAAGTATGAGTTTTGAAATCCAGTAACATGAGTTTAGGGCTAAACTACTTTCCAATGGCTCCTTGTGCGACCTTGAACAAATTGCTAATGCTGTTTTTTTGTTTGTTTGTTTCCTTGGTTACAAAATATAGGAATAATAATACCTGTCTGTAAGGAATGTTGAGAGGATTAGGTACATTAATTCATGCAAAGTGCTTAGAAGAAGACCTGGTGCACAGTGAACATTCAGTTAATGTTATGAGAGGGTATATTTTCATACATCATTACAGAATTGTATATAAATCACTGTAACTGCAGCTTTCCATTCAGTTAATTAGCATCCGTCAACCCATAACATGATCTAATTAGTATAAACTCACTATCTTGCCAGGCAAAAAGTTGATGGATACTCAAAAGGTAAGCTAAAATTTAACAAGGTGAGGAAATCTGGAAATGTTTCACTGCAAAAACTCAACTGTAAACTGTAAAGAACCATATTAGAACTTCCTTGATCTGCCCTTTAGCAAGAGAGTGGAGGTTTCTATATTTTCTCGTTAAATTAGCTCTATTCAGGATTGGAGAGATAGTAGAATCATTTTTAAATATTGAGAAAATAACAAGACACAGTGTGCCTTCTGACAGAATTTGGATGTTCTTATTCCACAAATATTTTTCAGCCTAGGAAAGTTTTCAAAGGTTCCTTACCAAACTCAGCTATGTTATATATCTTCCCAATTTACAAAGAAAAAAAAATCATACAGTCACCATCCTACGTTTTCATTTCTCTTTTTTTCCCCACACTTTTCCAATTAGTATTTTAGTACTTTAAAAGAACTATAACTTTTTTTTTTCAGGTAGACTACATTATAATATTTCACAGTTCTACTGAATTGAATGTAACCCTATTGATGCCTTCCATGTCTCAGACAGAGTAAACAACCAACCAGTGTGCGAGGGGTGTGGAATAAATTTCCCAGCAGACATACTACCTACGCTAAGGGGAACATCAAGACCATCTTGGTCAATCTATAGAGCAAGTCTCTGTTGAAGATGGAAACACTTGAGATCAAGGCTGAGGATGGAGCTGTTGAAAAAAAAAAAAAGCAGAAAGTACACACCCCTCTTCCCTTCCCCATCCCGCCTCATTAGCTGAAAGTAGTTAACGTATTTCCCCATGTATAAGATGCTCTCATGTATAAGCTGCATCTTAATTTGGGGGCCCAAATTTGAAAATATATATATTACATAAAGTTATTGAACTCAAGTTTTATTCATCATAAAATTCAAACAACTCCTTATCACTGTCAAAATTTCCATCCAACAGCTTGTCCTCATCTTTGTCTGATGACAAATAACTGTCTTCAATTATGAGCACAAAAACAAATGTGAAAAAGCAGGAAATGCAAGTAAAAAATGTACAGCCACTGTATAAGATGCACCCAATTTTTAGACACTAAACTTCTTGGGGAATGGGTGCGTCTTATACATGAAAAAATACAGTATGTCTTTCTTGGTGGGGCAGGTAGCAAAGAGGATTCAAGCCAGGAGTTCTCAATTTTCTCCACAAAGTAGGAAGCCAGAGACATAAAGTGATCTTCTGAGAATGTGGGACACAGTGAAGAAGTGGAGCTGGTGGCTGGGAAATGGGGAAGCAAAATTGAGGAAGATTTACTGGGGGCATGAAGGACACAGCGAATTAAACCACGCCCCCTTGAAATACAGAAAAATGTGTATAGAAATGTATGTTTCAAAACAAGGCACTGCTCACTCTCGCACCAGCATTTTATAAGGAGTCCCGCAATGTTTCCACGTTGTCATTTTTTTTCTTCTCCCATTTAAAAGGATGAATCTTCTGTATGATTATATAAGTATTTTTTTGTTGTTGTTAATGATGTTTTGCAGTTCATTGGATTTTTTCAAGTCGTCTGCATCAAAATGACTGTGAAGATTTTCTGGACAGATTGTTTCCTCTGTGTATAGAATATGAAAAAGCAGCACTGAATTCTCTTACCCACTTTCCTGAACTTGGGTTATTACAGCCATGTGGGGGTCTGTTCCTGCCTACGCTCCTTTTCACTGTGCATTAACTTTAAAATAACATCTAAGACCCCGTCTGGCTGTTTTCATGTTTTATTTTCTTCTCTTGCCAGCTAGTGAATCGTTTGGCTTTCCAGACTACTCTGGGATTCTGTCTTCATTGACAATAAGAGTTATTAAGATCTGTGTAGTTGGTTTTTATCCTTGCTTAGATCTGTTCCTATCTCTTGGGTAACTTTTTCTGTGCACAGCTCCAATTACTTTACTGTGCTGTCCTTTCTTCTTACTAAAGTTTGATTTGGCTTATTCTTATTCTCATATCATGGATGCTCACACTTTTCATTTTCTTGTCATGGTTACTCACTGACTTCTTCTTTTATATATATATATATATATATATATATATTATTATTATTATTATTATTTCTAATGGGGTGAAACCAATAAATCAGGGTACATATGTACAATGAAAACATCTCCAGGTTATCTTATCATTCATTTGTGTTGCATACCCGTCACCAAAAGTCAAATTGTCCTCTGTCACCTTCTATCTGGTTTTCCCTGTGTCCCTCCCCTCCTCCCTATCCCACTCTTCCCTCCCTCCCCCCATCCCATAACCACCACTCTCTTGTCCATGTCTCATATTCTCACTTTTATGTCCCACCTATGTATGTAATCATACTGTTCTCAGTTTTTCTTTTTTTCTGATTTACTTATTTCACTCCGTATAATGTTATCAAGGTACATCCATTTTGTTATAAACGATCCGATGTCATCGTTTCTTATGGCTGAGTAGTATTCCATAGTATATATGTACCATAGCTTTTTAATCCATTCGTCTTCTGACGGACACTTGGGCTGGTTCCAGATCTTCGCTATTGTGAACAATGCTGCCACGAACATGGGGGCGCATTTCTTCTTTTCGAACAGTGCTATGGTGTTCTTAGGGTATATTCCTAAAAGTGGGATAGCTGGGTCAAAAGGCAGTTCGATTTTTAATTTTTTGAGGACTCTCCAAACTGTTTTCCACAGTGGCTGCACCAGTCTGCGTTCCCACCAGCACTGCAGAAGGGTTCCCTTTTCTCCACATCCTCGCCAGCACTTATTCTGTGTTGTTTTGCAGATAAGTGCCATTCTGACTGGTGTGAGGTGATATCTCATTGTGGTTTTAATTTGCATTTCTCTAATGATTAGTGATGTTGAGCATTTTTTCATATGCCTATTGGCCATCTGTATGTCCTCTTTGGAGAAATTTCAATTCATTTCTTTTGCACATTTTTTGATTGGGTTGTTTGTCTTCCTGGTGTTGAGTTTTATAAGTTCTTTATAAATTTTAGTTATTAACCCCTTATCAGATGTGCAGTCGAATATGTTCTCCCATTGTGTGGTTTGTCTTTTTATTCTAGTCCTATTGTCTTTAGCTGTGCAAAAACTTTTTAGTTTGATATAGTCCCATTTCTTTATCTTGCCTTTTATTTCAGTTGCCCGTGGAGATAAATTGGCAAATATACTGCTGCTACAGAGGTCGGAGAGCTTGCTGCCTATGTTTTTTTCTAAGATGCTTATGGTTTCACGGCTTACATTTAAGTCTTTTATCCATTTTGAGTTTGTTTTTGTGAATGGTGTAAGTTGATGGTCTAGTTTCATTTTTTTGCAGGTAGATGTCCAATTTTCCCAACACCATTTGTTAAAGAGGCTGTCTTTACTCCATTGTATGTTCTTTCCTCCTTTGTCAAATATCAGTTGTCCATAAAGCTGTGGGTTTATTTCTGGGTTTTCTGTTCTGTTCCATTGATCTATGTGCCTGTTCTTATGCCAGTACCAGGCTGTCTTGAGTATAATGGCCTTATAGTAAACCTTGATATCTGGAAGAGTGATACCTCCTGCTTTATTTTTTCTTTTTAAGATTGCTGAGGCTATTGGTATTCTTTTTTGGTTCCATATAAAGTTTTGGAATATGTGTTATATATCTTTGAAGTATGTCATTGTATTTTAATTGGTATTGCATTGAATTTATAAATTGCTTTGGGTAATATAGACATTTTAATGATGTTTATTCTCCCTAGCCATGAGCACGGTATATGCTTCCACTTGTTTGTATCTTCCTTGATTTCTTTTATCAATGTTCTATAATTTTCCGAGTACAAGTTCTTAACCTCCTTGGTGAAATTTATTCCTAGGTACTTTATTTTTTTGGCTGCAATAGTGAAGGGGATTGTTTCCTTAATTTTTTTTGCTGATATTTTATTGTTGGTATATAGAAATGCCTCTGATTTCTGAGTATTAATTTTATATCCTGCCACCTTGCTGAATTCATTTATAAGGTCCAGTAGTTTTTGACTGAGACTTTAGGGTTTTCAATATACAATATCATATCATCTGCAAATAGTGACAGTTTTACTTCTTCTTTTCCAATTTGGATGCCTTTTATTTCTTCTTCTTGTCTGATTGCTGTAGCTACGACTTCCAGAACTATGTTGAATAAGACTGTTGAGAGGGGGCATCCCTGCCTGGTTCCTGATCTTAACGAGATTGCTTTTAATCTTTATCCATTTAGTATGATGTTTGCTGTCAGTTTATCGTAGATGGCCTTTATCATGTTAAGGAATGATCCCTGTATTCCCACTTTACTGTGAGTTTTGAGCATGAATGGGTGCTGGATTTTTTTTTTTTTATTAACTTTAATGGGGTGACACCAATAAATCAGGGTACATATGTACAATGAAAACATCTCCAGATTATCCCATCATTCAATTGTGCTGCATACCCATTACCCAAAGTCAAACTGTCCTCCGTCACCTTCTATCTGGCTTTCCCTGTGTCCCTCCCCTTCTCCCTATCCCACCCTCCCCTCCCTCCCCCCATCCCGCAACAACCACACTCTTGTACGTGTCTCGTAGTCTCACTTTAATGTCCCACCTATGCATGAAATCATGCTGTTCTCAGTTTTTCTTTTTTTCTGATTTACTTATTTCACTCCATATAATTTTATCAGGGTACATCCATTTTGTTATAAATGATCCGATGTCATCATTTCTTATGGCTGAATATTGTTCCATAGTATATATATACCAAAGCTTTTTAATCCACTCGTCTTCTAACGGACACTTGGGCTGTTTCCAGCTCTTCGCTATTGTGAACAATGCTGCCACAAACATGGGGGCGCATTTCTTCTTTTCGAACAGTGTTATGGTGTTCTTAGGGTATATTCCTAAAAGTGGGATAGCTGGGTCAAAAGGCAGTTCGACTTTTAATTTTTTGAGGAATCTCCAAACTGTTTTCCACAGTGACTGCACCAGTCTGCATTCCCACCAGCAGTGCAGAAGGGTTCCCTTTTCTCCACATCCTCGCCAGCACTTGTTGTGTGTTGTTTTGCTGATGAGCGCCATTCTGACTGGTGTGAGGTGATATCTCATTGTGGTTTTAATTTGCATTTCTCTAATAATTAGTGATGTTGAGCATTTTTTCATATGTCTTTTGGCCATCTGTATGTCTTCTTTGGTAAAATTTCAATTCATTTCTTTTGCCCATTTTTTGATTGGATTGTTTGTCTTCCTGGTGTTGAGTTTTATAAGTTCCCTATAAATTTTGGTTATTAACCCCTTATCAGACGTGATGTCGAATATGTTCTCCCATTGTTTAGTTTGTCTTTTTATTCTGTTCTTATTGTCTTTAGCTGTGCAAAAGCTTTTTAGTTTGATGTAGTCCCATTTGTTTATCTTGCCTTTTATTTCATTTGCTCGTGGAGATAAATCGGCAAATAAATTGCTGCTACAGATGTCGGAGAGCTTGCTGCCTATGTTTTCTTCTACAATGCTTATAGTTTCACGGCTTATGTTTAAGTCCTTTATCCATTTTGAATTTGTTTTTGTGCATGGTGTAAGTTGATGGTCTAGTTTCATTTTTTTGCAGGTAGATGTCCAATTTTCCCAGCACCATTTGTTAAAGAGGCTGTCTTTACTCCATTGTATGTTCTTTCCTCCTTTGTCAAATATCAGTTGTCCATAAAGCTGTGGGTTTATTTCTGGGTTTTCTGTTCTGTTCCATTGATCCCTGTGCCTGCTCTTATGCCAGTACCAGGCAGTCTTGAGTATAATGGCCTTGTAGTAAACCTTGATATCCGGAAGAGTTATGCCTCCTGCTTTATTTTTTCTTTTTAAGATTGCTGAGGCTATTCGTGTTCTTTTTTGGTTCCATATAAATTTTTGGAGTATGTTTTCTATATCTTTGAAGTATGTCATTGGTATTTTAATTGGTATTGCATTGAATTTATAAATTGCTTTGGGTAATATAGACATTTTAATGATGTTTATTCTTCCTAGCCATGAGCACGGTATATGCTTCCACTTGTTTGTATCTTCCTTGATTTCTTTTATCAATGTTTTATAATTTTTCGAGTACAAGTCCTTAACCTCCTTGGTTAAATTTACTCCTAGGTATTTTATTTTTTTGGCTGCAATAGTGAAGGGGATTGATTCCTTAATTTCTTTTGCTGACAGTTCATTGTTTGTATATAGAAATGCCTCTGATTTCTGGGTATTAATTTTATATCCTGCCACCTTGCTGAATTCATTTATAAGGTCCAGTAGTTTTTTAACTGAGACTTTACGGTTTTCTATGTACAATATCATATCATCTGCAAATAGTGACAGTTTTACTTCTTCTTTTCCAATTTGGATGCCTTTTATTTCTTCTTTTTGTCTGATTGCTGTAGCTAGGACTTCCAGAACTATGTTGAATAAAAGTGGTGAAAGTGGGCAACCCTGCCTGGTTCCTGATCTTAAGGGGATTGCTTTTAATTTTTGTCCATTAAGTATGATGTTTGCTGTGGGTTTGTCGTAGATGGCCTTTATCATGTTAAGGAATGTTCCTTGTATTCCCACTTTATTGAGAGTTTTAAGCATGAATGGGTGCTGGATTTTATCAAATGCCTTTTTTGCATCTATTGAAATTATCATGTGATTTTTGTCCTTCCTTTTGTTTATGTGATGAATCACATTGATTGATTTGCGAATATTGAACCAGCCTTGCCTCTCCAGAATAAATCCCACTTGGTCATGGTGTATGATTTTTTTCATATTTGGTGAATTAGGTTGGCTAATATTTTGTTGAGAATTTTAGCGTCTAAATTCATCAGGGATATAGGCCTATAATTTTCTTTCTTTGTGTTGTCTTTGCCCGGTTTGGGGATCAGAATTATGCTCGCCTCATAAAAGGAGTTTGGAAGTCTGCCTTCCTCTTGAATTTTTTGAAATAGCTTGAGGAGGATAGGAGTTAGTTCTTCTTTGAATTTTTGATAGAATTCAGTTGTGAAGCCATCAGGCCCAGGACTTTTCTTTTTTGGGAGTTTTTTGATAACTGTTTCAATCTCCTCTGTTGTAATTGGTCTGTTTAGGTGCTCTGATTCTTCCAGATTGATTTTTGGAAGTTTATATGATTCAAGAAATTTGTCCATTTCATCTAGATTGTCAAATTTTTTGGCATAGAGTTCTTGATAGTATTTTCTTACAATGCTTTGTATCTCTGTTGTATTAGTTGTAATTTCTCCAGTGTCCTTTCTAATTTTATCTATTTGAGACCTCTCTCTTTTTTTCTTGATGAGTCTAGTTAAGGGTTCATCAATCTTGTTTACCTTTTCGAAGAACCAGCTTCTGGTTTCATTGATCCTCTGTATTGTTTCCTTAGCCTGTATGTCATTTATTTCTTCTCTGATCTTTATTATTTCCTTCCTTCTACTTGTCCTGCATTTTATTTGTTGTTGTTTTTCAAGTTCTTTTAGCTGCAGGGTTAAGTTGCTTATATGTTCTTTTTCTAGCTTCTTATGATATTCCTGTAGTGCAATAAACTTCCCTCTCAGAACTGCTTTTGCTGTGTCCCATAGATTTTGAGTTGACGTATGCTCATTGTCATTTGTTTCTAGAAACTTTTTTATTTCTTCTTTGATCTCAATGTTAATCCATTCATTATTTAATAACATGCTATTTAGTTTCCAAGTGTTTGAGTATTTTTCAGTTTTTCTTTTGTGGTTGATTTCTAGTTTCATGGCATTGTGATCAGAGAAAATGCTTGATATAATTTCAATCTTCTTAAATGTGTTGAGGCCTTTTTTGTGTCCTAACATGTGGTCTATCCTAGAAAACGTACCATGAGCGCTTGAGAAGAATGTATATTCTACTGCTTTAGGGTGAAAAGTTCTGAAGATATCTATTAAATCAAGTTGATCTAGTGTATCCTTTAAGTCTGCTGTTTCTTTATTGATTTTCTTTCTTGTAGATATATCCAGTGTTGTTAGTGGGGTATTGAAATCCCCTACTATGATAGTATTACTGTTAATCTCGCCCTTAATGTCCATCAAAGTCTGCTTTATGAATGTCGGGGCTCCTATATTTGGTGCGTAGATATTTATAATAGTTATATCTTCCTGTTGAATTGTTCCCTTTATCATTATGTAGTGTCCTTCTTTATCTCTTACTACAGTCTTTGTTTTAAAGTCCATTTTGTCTGATATAAGTACTGCTACCCCGGCTTTTTTTTCATTTCCATTTGCATAAAATATTTTTTTCCATCCTTTTACCTTCAGTCTATGAGCATCTTTTGTTTTAAGGTATGTCTCTTGTAGACAGCATATGTATGGGTCCTGTTTCTTTATCCACGCTGCTACCCTATGTCTTTTGATTGGATCATTTAGTCCATTTACATTTAAGGTTATTATTGATATGTAGTTGTTTATTGACATTTTATTCTTTAAAGCTGTATTTTCTTTTTTTTTTTTGCTATATTCTTTTCTCCCTTTGAACTGTTCACACTAGGCCCCTTAAAATCTCTTGCAGGATTGTTTTGGTTTTAATGAATTCCTTGAGGTTTTCTTTGTCTGGAAAGCTCTTTATTTCTCCCACAATTTTAAACGTTAGCCTTGCTGGAAAATGTAGTCTTGGTTGTAGGTTCTTGTTCTGCATTACTTTGATTATATCTTGCCATTCCCTTCTGGCCTCAAGTGTTTCTGTTGAGAAGTCCGATGTCATCCTAATGGGGGCTCCTTTGTAGGTGAGAGTCTTTTTTTCTCTAGCAGCTTTTAAGATTTTTTCTTTATCTATTAGCTTTGGTATTTTAACTATGATGTGTCTTGGTGTAGATCTTTTTTGGTTTCTCTTTAATGGGGTTCTGTGTGCCTCTTGGACATGTAGAATGTTTCCCAGCCTTAATTTAGGGAAGTTTTCGGCTATGATTTGATTGAACAAAGTTTCCATTTCCTGTCCTCTTTCCTCTTCTTCAGGTACCCCTATGATGCGAATGTTGTTTCTCTTCAGGTTGTCACAGAGCTCCCTTTGAGTTTCCTCACATTTTTTGAATCTCTTTTCCTTTTTTTTCTCTGCTTCTGTAACTATGTTTATTGTGTCCTCTAACTCACTGATTTGATCCTCAGCGTCATCTATCCTGCTTTTAATTCCTTCCATTGTGGTCTTCAGTTCTGATACTGTATTTGTCATTTCTGTTTGGTTCTTTTTTATTATTTCAATTTTTTATACTTGTTATCTCTTTATTTAGGTGCTCATAGTGACTATCCATTGTTGCTCTAATTTCTTTGAACATCCTAACTATCATTATTCTAAAGTCTGCTTCTGGTAGTTTGGTTATATCTGGTTCATTCAGGACCTTCTCTGGGGATTTCTCTTGGTTGATTTGGTTTGCATTCCTCTGCCTGCCCATTTTATCTGAGTGTAAGCAAGTTGTGGCCACTGGAGTCCAGTATGTGTTGCCTTTGTGTTCTCTAGGTGTGGTCTGTCTGCAGGCTTGCCACCCCCTCTGTCGCTGCCTAGGGCGGTTTGGTGTGGGCGTTGCCAGCACCGGCTCACTGCAGCTATTGCTTTGGTTTCTGCCTCTCCTTTGCGGGAGGGGCTGTCACTCAAGCCACTAGCGTTAGCACGCAGGGCAGAGTTGAGCACCTTTGCTCAGCTGCGGACCCGGACTTTTTCCGGAAGGCTTACACCCAGTCCCCTCAGTCCGAGCCTGCTCGCCACCGTTTTGTGGATTGGGCGGGGCTTTTGATGTGCTCTCAGCTGTGAGCCTTTGCCCGTCCAGAATTTAGCCCCGCCCTCGAGGCCAGGGCCCTCCTGCGCAGGGACTGAAACCGAAAACCGGGGATTATTGGGCCGGGCGTGTTTGCTGGCGTGCGCACAGCGGCTAGCTTCCGGTCGTTCCCGCTCCTACCCCGCCCCCACGCTCGGAGAAAGCTCGCGCACGTACAGTGGTACTCCGCAGTTTCTCCAGCCGGGCGGGGAGAGCAGCGTGATCTCCGCAGGGAACTTCCCCTGGTCTCAGTGTCTCCCTCGCCCCCGCCTTAGGAGCCCGCTCGCGCCCACAGATGGCACAACGAGGTTTCTCCTTCTGGGCGGGGTTGGCAGCGTGAGCCTCGGGCCCCTCGCCCGTCCCTGGTCTTAGCCCGGTGCCCGCGGTCAGGGCCGGCTAGCACGGGGTCGCAGGGCTGATCTCTGCCGGTATTTTTTTCCACAAGTGGGGTCACAGGCGGCCCGCAGCTGCCGGACAGCTTTCGCGCATCACCTCCGCCCCTGCTAGGCTAGCCCGAGCTCTCACTGTTCTGCCCACACCGACAGGACTGCGTTTCGGTGTCCTATCCCGACCATAGGCTTCAGCAACCTCAGGGGGCTAGAAGTGCCCTAAGTCTCCACACTGTAGGCTTGGGAGGTCCCTGCCTCTAGGCAGGTCTGCTCTAATTGCCACGGGAGAGCTTGTTTGGCTAGTGTCCTGTCTCCCTTTGCTGGTATTGCTAGTTCCAGGGGAAATATTCGTTTTCCATTAGGGAAGTGACTTAGCCCATGGGTCGGGGTGGCTGTCCCTCAGAGTGTCCTCATGCCTTCAGTCCACTCTTTGTTCCCACTGCTCTGTTCCTCTCCTCTGTCCCAGTTCCCCGGAGCCCCTGGTGAGTGGTTGTGAGAGAGGCTTTCTGAGCTGTCCCTTTAAAAAGATTTTTGGGTCTGAGAAGACTCTCTCTTTTTCCCAAATAGTATCCTCATTTACTTCACAGCTCAATACTGTCCAATCGCCTCTTCTAGGCTCTGGGACTGCAGTCTGGGGCTTGGTTCCTGGGACCCAGGTCCCTCCCTCTCCGCCAAACTCTCCTCCCGCCACGCGGATCTCTCCGGGCTGCCGTTTGCTCCAGGGAGCTGGGCAGCCCTCTTCGCGTTTTCACTATTGCTACCAGTCTCAATGTGGCTTCTGCAGTGTTCCTTGGTTGAAGAGTCCACTTAGTTTTGCTCAAAGTTGGTTTATCCAGATGATGGTTCTTAAAATTGAATTATAATCCACTTTGGTTCTGGGAGTTGGAAGTTGGTACGTCTGCCTACTCCATCGCCATCTTCCCCTCTTCTGGGTGCTGTATTTTATCAAATGCTTTTTCTGCATCTATTGAAATTATCATGTGATTTTTGTCCTTCCTTTTGTTTATGTGATGAATCACATTGATTGATTTGCGAATATTGAACCAGCCTTGCCTCTCCAGAATAAATCCCACTTGATCGTAGTGTATGATTTTTTTCATATATTGCTGGATCCGGTTGGCCAATATTTTGTTGAGAATTTTAGCATCTAAATTCATCAGAAATATAGGCCTATAATTTTCTTTCTTTGTGTTGTCTTTCCCGGTTTGGGGATCAGAATTATGCTCACCTCATAAAAGGAGTTTGGAAGTCTTCCTTCCTCTTGTATTTTTTGAAATAGCTTGAGAAGGATAGGGGTTAGCTCTTCTTTGAATTTTTGATAGAATTCACTTGTGAAGCCATCAGGCCCAGGACTTTTCTTTTTTTGGAGTTTTTTGATAACTGTTTGGATCTCATTTGTTGTAATTGGTCTGTTTAGGTGTTCTATTTCTTCCAGATTGATTTTTGGAAGGTTATATGATTCAAGAAATTTGTCCATTTCACCAAGATTGTCTAATGTTTTGGCATATAGTGCTTCATAGTATTTTCTTACAATGCTTTGTATTTCTGTTGTGTCAGCTGTTATTTCTCCACTGTCCTTTCTAATTTTATTTATTTGAGTCCTCTCTCTTTCTTTCTTGGTGAGTCTAGTTAAAGGTTCATCTATCTTGTTTACCTTTTCAAAGAACCAGCTTCTGGTTTCATTGATCCTCTGTATTGTTTCCTTCGCCTCTATGTCATTTATTTCTGCTCAGATCTTTATTATTTCCTTCCTTCTACTTGTCTTGGGTTTTATTTATTTATTTTTGTAAATTTCTTTTTATTTTATTCATTTTAGAGAGGAGAGAGAGAGAGAGAGAGAGAGAGAGAGAGAGAAAGGGGGGAGGAGCTGGAAGCATCAACTCCCATATGTGCCTTGACCAGACCAGTGCAGGGGTTTGAACTGGTGACCTCCGTGTTCCCAGGTCGACACTTTATCCACTGCACCACCACAGGTCAGGCGCCTTGGGTTTTATTTGTTGTTGTTTTTCTAGTTCTTTTAGATGCAGGGTCAGGTTGCTTATTTGAGCTTTTTCTAGCTTCTTATCATATGCCTGTAGTGCAATAAACTTCCCTCTCAGAACTGCTTTTGCTGTGTCCCATTAATTTTGAGTTGATGTATGCTCATTATCATTTGTTTCTAGAAACATTTTTATTTCTTCTTTGATCTCATTGTTAATCCATTCATTATTTAATAATATGCTATTTAGTTTCCAAGTGTTTGAGTATTTTTCAGTTTTTCTTTTGTGGTTAATTTCTAGTTTCATGGCATTGTGATCAGAGAAAATGCTTGATATGATTTCAATCTTCTTAAATTTATTGAGACCATTTTTGTGTCCTAACATGTGGTCTATCCTAGAAAACGTACCATGAGCGCTTGAGAAGAATGTATATTCTACTGCTTTAGGGTGAAAAGTTCTGAAGATATCTATTAAATCAAGTTGATCTAGTGTATCCTTTAAGTCTGCTGTTTCTTTATTAATTTTCTTTCTTGAGGATCTATCCAGTGTTGTTAGAGGGGTATTGAAATCCCCTACTATGACAGTATTGCTGTTAATCTCACCCTTTATATCCATCAAAGTCTGCTTTATGTATGTCGGGCCTCCTATATTTGGTGCATAGATATTTATAATAGTTATATCTTCCTGTTGAATTATTCCCTTTATCATTATGTAGTGTCCTTCTTTATCTCTTACTACAGTCTTTGTTTTAAAGTTTATTTTGTCTGATATAAGTATTACTAGCCCTGCTTTTTCTTCATTTCCATTTGCATGAAATATTTTTTTCCATCCTTTTACCTTCAGTCTATGAGCATCCTTTGTTTTAAGGTGTGTCTCTTGTAGACAGCATATGTATGGGTCCTGTTTCTTTATCCATGCAGCTACCCTATGTCTTTTGATTGGATCATTTAGTCCATTTATATTTCAGGTTATCATTGATATGTAGTTGTTTATTGCCATTATATTCTTCAAAGCTGTATTATTCTTTTGCTCTATTTATTCTTCTCTTTAAACTGTTCACAAGAGGCCCCTTAGTATCTCTTGCAGAATTGGTTTAGTTTTTATGAATTCCTTCAGGCTTTCTATTTCTGGGAAGCTCTTTATTTCTCCTTCAATTTTAAACGTTAGCCTTGCTGGATAGAGTAGTCTTGGTTGTAGGTTCTTGTTCTGCATTACTTTGATTATATCTTGCCATTCCCTTCTGGCCTCAAGTGTTTCTGTTGAGAAGTCTGATGTCATCCTTATGGGGGCTCCTTTGTAGGTGATAGCCTTTTTTTCTCTAGCAGCTTTTAAAATTTTTTCTTTATCCATTAGATTTGGTATTTTAACTATGATGTGTCTTGGTGTAGATCTTTTTGTGTTTCTTTTAATGGAGTTATGTGCTTCTTGAACGTGTGGAGTGTTTCCCAGCCTTAATTTAGGGAAGTTTTCTGCTATGATTTGATTGAACAAAGTTTCCATTTCCTGTCCTCTCTCCTCTTCTTCAGGAACCCCTATGATGCGAATGTTGTTTCTCTTCATGTTGTCACAAAGCTCCCTTAGAGTTTCCTCACATTTTTTAAGTCTCTTTTCCTTTTTCTTCTCCGCTTCTGTGCCTTTGTTTATTGTGTCCTCTAACTCGCTTATTCGTTCCTCAGCGTGATTCATCCTGCTTTTAATTCCTTCCATTGTGGTCTTCAGTTCTGATACTGTATTTGTCATTTCTGTCTGATTATCTTTTATTATTTCAATTTTGTTTTTTATAGTTGTTATCTCTTTATTTAGGTGTTCATAATGACTATCCATTGTTTCTCTAATTTCTTTGAACATCCTAACTATCATTATTCTAAATTCTGCTTCTGGTAATTTGGTTATATCTGGTTCATTCAGGTCCTTCTCTGGGGATTTCTCTTGATTCATTTGGTTTGCATTCCTCTGCCTGCCCATTGTGTCTGTGTATAAGCAAGTTGTGGTTACTGGAGTCCAGTATGTGTTGCCTTTGTGTTCTCTAGGTGTGGTCTGTCTGCAGGCCCCCCACCCCCTCTGCCGCTGCCTAGGGTGGTTGGGTATGAGTGTTGCCAGAGTCGGCCCACTGTGGCTTTTGCTGTGATTTCTGCCTCTCCTCCGCGGTAGGGGCTATCACTGAAGCCACAAGCCTTAGCACCAAGGGTACAGGTGAGCACCTTTGCTCAGCTGCGGACCCAGCCTATTTCCGGACTTCCGCCCAGAACCCGCAGTCAGAGCCTGCTCGCCACGGTTTCGCGTGTTGGGCGGGGCTTTTTACATGCTCTCAGCTGTGAGCGTTTGCCAATCTGGAGATTTAGCCCCGCCCTCGAGGCCAGGGCCATTCTGCGCAGGGTCGCAAACCCAGGTTTATTGGGCCGGGCGTGTTTGCTGGCTTCTGCTCAGCTGTGTACTTCCGCCAGTCCCGGACTCTACCCCGCCCCAACGTTAAGAGCCCGCTCGTGCACAAATGAATGCAATCTGCGGTTTCTCCGGCCGGGTGGGGATAGTAGCATGAGCTCAGCTGCGAGCTTCCACTTGTCTCGGGGTCTAGTCCGTTCCCGTGCTCGGAGGCCGCTCGCGCACGTAGACTGGCCAACCGTGGTTTCTCCGGCCGGGGGGTGGGGCTGGTAGCGTGAGCTCAGCCACGAGCCCCTCGCCCGACCCTGGTCCTAGCCCGGTCCCCACGGTCAGGGCCGGCTTGCGCAGGGTCGCAGAGCAGATTTCTGCCCATTCCTGGCCTCCTGCTTTGTCCCCGTAAGTGGGATTAAAGGCGGGCCCGCAGCTTCCGGACCGCTTTCGCGCTTCCCCTCCGACCCTCTGGGCTAGACCGAGGTCCCACCGGCTTGGCCTCAGCCCACGCTGAGAGAACCGCGTTTCAGCATCCTGTTGCCTAAACCCTTAAGCAGCCCTCAGCAGAGTAGGAAGGGACCTATTACTCCACACTGTAGGCCTGGGAGCTCCCTCACTTGCTTCACAGCTCAAAACTGTCCAAACGCCTCTTTTAGGCCTGGGACTGCAGTCTGGGGCTTGGTTCCTGGGACCCAGGTCCCTCCCTCTCCGCCAAACTTTCCTCCCGCCACGCGGGTCTCTCCAGGCTCCCGTTTGCGCTGGGGAGCTGGGCAGCCCTCTTCGCGTTTTCGCTATTCCTACCAGTCTCAATGTGGCTTCTTCTGTGTTCCTTGGTTGAAGAGTCCACTTAGTTTAGTTCATAGTTGGTTTATCCAGATGATGGTTCTTTAAATTGAGTTATAATCCACTTTGGTTCTGGGAGTTGGAAGTTGGTACGTCCGCCTACTCCGTCGCCATCTTGCTTCCCTGACTCTTCATTTCTTGATGTGACCTGGTTCTTGCTATCTCTCATCAAGTTTATACCCTGCTAGCCTGACCAGGCGGTGGTGCAGTGAATAGAGCGTCAGACTAGGATGCGGAAGACCCAGGTTCAAGACCTTGAGCTTGCCAGTTTGAGAACGGGCCCATCTGGCTTGAGCAAAAGCTCGCCAGCTTGGACCGAAGGTTGCTGGCTCCAGCAAGGAGTGGCTCAGTCTGCTGAAGGCCCACAGTCAAGGCACATGTGAGAAAGCAATCAATGAACAACTAAGGTGTTGCAACGGCAATGAAAAACTAATGATTGATGCTTCTCACTTCTTTCTGTTCATTTCTGACTCTCTCTCTCCATGCAGCCACTTGCCTGGGGACCTGGGAACGAGGTGTGTTGAAAGAGCTGTCTTGCTTTCAAAAAGCTGACTTCTTTTTTTTAAAGGTTCTTACGACCTGACCTTAAAATCTATTGGTGAATTTCCAATTCCTCATTGTTGGTCAAATAAGCTTGTTATGATATATATGTTTTCTTGCTTATAGTTTGTATTGGGTGTGGGGGACGGGCTGGAAGCAGGCCAAGTCATTATAGCCCAAGGCTTAGTTTTAAGACTAAGCCTTTCTCACCCTTTTTGATGTAGGGTGGTACACTCTCATGAGGAATCCCATTATGCCTCAGATGAGTGACTTTGTATCAGAGACTTCCTTGTTTGCAGATTGGATTAAGGTTTTAGATTTCTACACTATAAAGTGGGGCAGACTGGGACCTTGATCTCTTGGTTCCTGCTATCACCATTGCAGGGGCCTCCCTGATCCTTTGCCCTCCATGGGAAAAGCAAGTTTTCTGATTTTCTCTTGTCTTCTCTTGTGGCTTGCCTGTCTTGGTGAGACACCAATAAACAGAATGGCCTACCATCCTCCGACACCGCCATTTCTTCACCGTCTGCCCGAATCCAATGGGAACCTGCATGTGAATGGCCATGATGGCGGCTCCTGGCCCTACACTTGTCCATTTCTGGAGAAATTATTTGTCTTTCTTTCTCCTTGGAAATTTCCATGACAGCTTTTCTTTGAATACTACCTTTTTTTTTGACACATAAAACTGCATTCCAAAAAATTTATTTAGAATTTCATTATCTTATTTATATAAATAGTTCAATTATAATTTTTAAAATACTGTATATTCTTTTCATTATTTTTTCTTAGGTGAGGAAAAGATTGGAATAGATAACTCACAAGGTTCTTTACATCTTAAAAAAGATTCTGTATGTTATCAAAATATTTCTGAACCTTATCTTGACATTTAGATTAAGCCTCACTCTCTGAGTTCATTAGAACTATAAAGTAGAGTAAGCAACTTCCAACAAGCTATGATTTGAAGACTCCCCCAGACTCAAACATGTCCCCCCATTGACCTCCCCTGATACCCTCTTTCCATAACTGGCAATAAAAATTCTAATTATGATTGTGATTCTTTGGATAATAAAATGTAACTTTATCTCTCTGAAACTCCAAGTGGTATATGTAAATAAGTGAGATTGGTAGGGCGCGGGGGGGGGGGGGGGAGAAAGGGCTGGGCCGCCGCCATGTCTCCCACATAGCGACTGGGGCGTGTGGGGGGGTGGAGAAAGGACAGTACAAGGAAAGAGTTCTCTAAAACACAAGTCTAGAGGAGCCCCACTCTTAGTTACAGGAATAAATATTCATTATCATGTTAAGTTCAGTATTCTTTTGGTTACTGACTTATGAACCAGAGACTATGAGGTTTGAAAGCAGATTGGCTCCTTCTGGTAGTTAAATTGTTTCCCACTGAGAACAAAAGACAGGTATGTTTAGCCCTTCCATTTAAATAACACTTGAACAGATGTTCCCCTCACTTTAGGAACACAGGTCCTACTTCAGTGTAAGAAGAAACAAGGGCATTATGCTTCCCTTAGCAAATAAACAAGACAGCATATAAATAATAATAGCAATAATAATAATATTAACTTTAAAAACATGAATAATGCCAACCCCTTTTGTGGTCAACTGCAATAAAATTTATGTCGTTTTATTTTTTCCCTGAAAATTGAAAGCTGTTAATTATCCTACTGTAAAAATTACCATTTCTAGCTAAAGACATATAGAAGATTTCAGATAATAAAGTCATCCATCAAAGCAGGAAGTAAAAATGCAAGTAGACTAAATAAAGTTTTTTGTAATGAGCTTTGTTTTTAATCTTTGAGATAGGTAGGAACATGCAGTAGGTAAAATAATCTTTTCGACTTGGCAGTGTTAATCAAATTATCAAATATTATGATCATGAAAATCAGTTCTGAGTTGTTCAGACACCAGCTATGAAATGTTTCACAGTTTTGATCTTTAACAATGGAAAGCATTTATTGTGCCTCAGGATTAAGATTTATATTTTGAAATTAATAATAATAATTGAATTAAAATGTCCTTATGTATTTAGATTCCTATGGAATTCCCCAAATCCCTCAGGTCGACCTTGTGTTGGACACAAGACATTTTTGTTTGACATACAAACTTAGGGCATAATGGTCCACTTACAATCAAAAATCATAAAGATCCATTTCTTTCTATTTTACATTTTAAATATGCACATTCTAGTATTTTCTTTCCCTACTTACTCACCCTTCTGACCAGCTACCATTCTAAATGTATGAGATTATAAAAGTCATATTTTAAATGTATTACTGTGTGAAATAATCATCTTTAGTGGCAATTTTGCTATATAATGTAATGGTTACATAAAGATTTATAGGCATTTCACGTGTTACTAGCCATCAAAAAGCAAATATGTGTTTGCACAACACCCTTCTTATAAACAGTGGTAGTGTTTGCTTGAATGCGACTCACAAACTGTGACATGCCTTCAAAGCCCTCCACTGAAATACATATGATTATCATGGTGCTTATCTATCTCGAGGTGATATTCCAAAGTCAAAGCGGAATGTGAAGACTGTATCTGAACAGTTTTCCAAGCAAATAGCTAAGTAAGTGGTAAAATAAAGAGAATAACATACTGTATCAGTCACCTTATTTTCTCAGCATTGGGCAAAATTATTTAGTGTTATATAAATTATATATATATGATGCTGTAAAAAGAAAGTGTATTTCTTTTAATTTTAGGAGAATGGTAGGTTCAAGAAAAAAGAGATGATCTATCTCCCCCTGCAGGGCCCAAAATAGAGCAGCATCATATCACGTCCACCCTGGGATATACCCTCGTCAGCTAACCCATGCCGCTGAAAAGCATGAGTCTTTATTCTCTCTTTCCTTCTCTTCACCACCAAATATAAACCCCTTGAGTTTCTGTAATTTAAACTTTTGTGTGACACTCGTTGCATGGGGTCTCAGTGTGCCCTTACCACCATATGAGTACTAAAAAAAAAAGACGCGTCCACAGTGAGCTTCAGTTACGGAGCCTCGTCCTTGTGTGGGTGACAGAAAAGAGTGACCTGCCTGGCCTGGAGAATGTCTGGTGTTTGCTCCACCACGGTGTTGGGCTGCAGCCCGCGACTCCAAGGGAGCTTTGGAGGTTAGGTTGCAGTGGGATTTCATTCCATCATCTTGCATGATCTCTCCCCTCAACTTGTCAGGTGGCAGCCCTTGACAAATCCAGCTGTCTCCTGGGGAATTCACTCTTGGCAGGAACGAAAGGGGCTTGTCAACAGGGAGCCAAACATACTACTTAGGCTGCAGACCGTGGCATGCACAGAGGGGCTGATCTGTTCTGTCACTCAGTGCCTTTGCAGAAGGGCTGTGTCGTGTCTGCAGGTCGTAGCAACATACACTTAAGTGATGCATCCCCACCCATCCTTGCACCCTGAACACCCAGAGGAAGAATGAATCGAAGTGGTGTTGTGTCTGGGGGGAAAAAAAAAATTAAAATGTAAGGTTCTTAAATCGCCAGTGTGAATAAAGCAAGAGTGAAGACAGAGTCATTTTATACTTCAATTTCTCTTTGTCCATTTCTCCAAATGGCATGGTTCCCCAGACACCCCAGAATTAGGACATACCATTACAGTCAGCAGTAACTGGACTTGACCCATTTAGATGGCCACTTCCAGGCAAGCGAATGTGTTTCTTAACCTGGACCCCAAATAATTGGTGATTCCAGAGGATGAAATTTTCTGGGTTGTGAGGGCTGCTTGATATTGCCCTTTGTGGAATTTTTAAGCGGTCTCTGCTCCGCTAACTCATCAATGTTTGCACAGACAGTTGTTCTTCCTCTAGACGGGAAAAGATCACTCAGAACTGAAGGAGCAAAGACTTCTGCTTGCTTAAGAACCGTCTGATGATGAGGATTCTGTTCAAAATGCAAAACTCTGATGGCCAAAATGTCTGTAAACAGTGTTCATTTACATCTCTGGTTTTGCCTAGCTTTCTCATCTCCAAAATATTATACTCATTTTAAGAAGAAAATGTTCTTTATTGAATAACCTGACATGTCACTAACTACTTTAAGACTTAATAAAAAAGATCAGAAGTTAGAGCTTTGACGTTGAAAATAGTACACACCTTCTTTTTTAAATTTAATGTCAGGTTTAAAATTTACCCTCATATAGGTTAGTCTCCCCCGTCCTCAAAAATATATTCTGCACTGGGTGAATTAAAATTCCATGTCATGTTATTCAATGGTCTGTCTATACTACACAACCCAGGGTATAGGTATAATATAGAGAAATATGTATAACAAATGTAACAGAGTAATTGGAGAGTTTTACCTATGCATCTAATACAGAAACTCCAAAATGTCAGAACCCCACTAGTCAGCCATTTGCATAAGTTTTGCTCTTTGGAAGGATGGCATTATAAAATCAGCTTACCTGATGAGGCTGCTTTTGTTGTTAAAAAAAGAAAAGGAAAAGAAAGAGAAGAAATGACCAGTTTAGATAATGGTGTTTGTAGTAAGTGAGTATAAGGATAGAGCAATAAGAAAGCTGAGATCCTTCTGAAATTTCAAGGACAGGAGTCTTAACAGAGGAAATGGCAGTTAGAGAGCATGGATTCAGGGTTCTGCAATAATCTTAGCAAAGAAGAAAGTCAGGGATTTTATTCTGATACCCCACCACTAAGCTAATAAATCGGAGTCTGACTGCATTATTCTCATTATTAGTAAGTTTCTCCTGTTAGCTCTTGTTCTCCAGTAACTTCAGCATATGCCTGAAACGTTATAGATCCTTTTAAGGCTCAACTAGCTACTGTGCCCTTTCAGTTGCAACTTCTAAAACTCACTGTCCAATTCCTATATAGTTTTAGTCATTCTCTTAATGGAGAAGATCTGATTACCTCACCTCATCAGGTAATTAAATCATTGGTTTGTGTATGCTCTATATATAATTGTTCTAGTCAATGCTTGCATAAGACTATAAAGACTCCAACACTCATAATAAAATAATCTTATTGCTAATGGAGAAAAATAATTGTTTCCCTTGATAATTTTTGAAAACCAAATGTTCTACTCCACAATAACATATACATTATTTTCTTAAGAGTCATAACATGCCTGCTTTCTTTTTAGATAATATATGGGAAAGGTAGTTAAGTGGGAACAAAAAGAGTACATTTATGTTTTGAAATTGATTGATGAAAATGATCATTCAAAGGAAAAAAAAGTGGGTAACCAACATTTCTGCTTCTCACCTTTTCATATTCCTAAATTGAAGGAATTAGAACGTGACATTTATCATTCGAACACATCACTCTTCTATTTAAGTGCAATTTTCTCTTCCATAGGGCTAATGTGAATTAGTAGGCTAACTGCTGAGATAAACTAACTCAAGTCAGCTGGCAAAATCTTCTGTTAGAGAGGCAGTGTGAAATTTGCTGATGCTGACATAATTAACACTGAAGATCAGAATAAGGTATGTTCTAACAATGTGGATGAATGCATCTCCTAACAGACAAAAAGAAGTTGTTTGTACCTTTAGTTTATTATGTAAATCCACAGTGCATATTGTCAGAATGCCTCCTCTTCTCACCACCACGGTTCACGTTTGACTTGGGCATCCTATACTTAACCATCAATGCAGGCCTGTGACAGACAGTGAGTCACCACTCAATACCTTCCCCTCCTTAGCATAAATGATGTGCAATTTTATATTTTTATCTGTTAAAGCTATTTCACTGTTAATTATAACAAGTCACATAGAGAGGCTGAATATACAAATGAACAGACAATGTAGGGTAATAAAACGCTGACCCAAAACCTCAGTAGAATTGAGTCCAAAAAGCCAAACCAGAACCTCTGTGGTCACTGGCCCAAAATGATCAGGACTTGGTTAACGACAGCCAACTTCCTCAATTTTTGGTCTTGCTTCTGTCCCAGGACCAACCTCAGAAAGCCAAATATGCTCCCCAAAGTGGTCAGACAGGATGCCCTGTTTCTAGTTAGCCTGCCTCTGGCTTCCCCATGGCAACCACTTCCAACCACAGCACTCCTGGACCCCACACTTTTTATACGATGTAAAGCTGTCCCCCTGCACTGCCTGCCTTTGGATCACTGCCAGACGCCAGCCATGGTGCCCGATTCTGAGCAAACAGCCCCTCTTTGTTCTCACTCCAGTGGTCTTTACTTTCACAAAACCATAAAGTGTTCCTGGCCAAAAAAAATTATTTGTGCTACAATATATCTAGTGCATTTGCTTCCTTTGAAATGCTGCTTCAGAGGGGTTTGAAAACGCAGGATTTTAAGGACCTCACTGAGAGGTGTACTGTACATTCCTCTTCATCAATTCAAGCTGTATTCACTAACAGTTTAATTGTCAGACGTTGAGATGTGTCTTGCATATTTCAACAAAGATAAATTAGTTGGTCCCTGTTCTGAAGATTAGTTTTGGGTGAGCTAATATAAGTAAACAAATAACCTAATATATTCTTACACGTGCACATGTATGATACACTAAAGAATAATATATGAGGAGAAACTTGACCCTCTACCTAGTAGGGAATGTATGGATTGGGAACATAATAATCTTTGGAGGTATGTCAGCATAGTCCAGAAGTTGTCATAAAATATCAACTACTAGAAAAATGATTTAGGTATTCTCTTTATGTATTAAATATATAGGTTTGGGGGTTTTTTTGGTTTTTTTTAAAGAGTATGCATTAGAATTTTCCAGTGTGTGTGTGCGCGCACATGTAGAGACAGAGACAGAGAGAAAGTTACTATAAACAACTGGCTCATGCAGTTATGGAATCCGGCAAGTCTCCAGATTTGAAGTCAGCAAGCTGAAGACCCAGGAGAGATGACGGTGTAATTTCTGCATGAAGACCAGTAAACTTAAGACCCAGGAAGAGCTAATGTTTCAGGTCAAGTCAAAAGCAGGAAAGAAAAAACAAACAAAAATATGGCCTAGCGCGAAGGTCGTAAGTCAGGAAGCATTATTTCCTTACTTGGGAAGGGTCAGTGTTTTATTTGTAGGGGAGAAGGGTCAGTGTTTTAATATAAGCAGACCTTCAGATGATTGGATGAGACCCACACGCATTAGAGAGGACAATCTGCTTTACTCAGTCAATTGATTTTAATGTTACACTCATCCAGAATCACCCTCCCAGAAATAGCTAGAATAATGTTTGACCAAATATCTGGGCGCCCGTAGCACAGCCAAGTTGACACAAAATATTAACCAGCAAAAGTCCATTCCTTGTCACCTTGGTTCGCATATACATCTCCTTAAACCACATTTCATCTCTAAATGAAAACAATAGCGATGTTACAGTCCCACCTACAATTATACAACTGTCCTGTGTAAAATGAAAGTACACTAACCCTTCTCCAGAGAGGAGATAAGAGGAGTAAGAATAGTTACTCTTCTCTTTGATATGCCATAATTTAAACACTATGACGCAAAATTAACAATACTTAAATTCCATGGCATAAAGTCAATTCATCTTATGTTACATGGTAAGAGAGAAAGAGAGGGAAGAAAACAAAGATTGTTTATATACATACAGACATATTCCTAACAAAACAAGGAGAAAATCCTTATGACAATGACAGTTTTCATTTCTGTATGTGTTCATGTTGTCATGACTGGTATTCCGTTGCCTCCAGAAGCACTTCAGCTGCTTGTGGTTCTTTACCTGGTAGGCTGATCCAAATCTTTATCCCTGAAATGTCTGTTCTTAGGTGTCTTTCCTGGATGAGGTTGCTGTAGTTTTCCATTAACCTTAATTATCAGAACAATAATAATAAAAGATCTCCTGTATTCCAGACATACGCTTCCTGACCTCCATTGTGGGAAAATAAACCAATTTCCCTTTAGTAGCCAGGATCAACCACTCAGCCAGCAGAGTAACTCCTTTCTTTGCCTGTTGCCTCAAAGGCGTGAAGAGTCCAAAGTGGTCGGGCACTTCAGTGGACTCAAGTGGCTCCTGGCAAACATTCCTTGCTTTGGAACTAAGACCTCTTTGCCAGCAGAGCATACAACCATGGAAACAGGAAGCCAACATTTGCTGGAGGAGCATTAGGTGTGATGATGAGTGGTCCACTCCCACGTCCATCCTCTGCTTCCTGGACCTGAGAATCCTGGCTGTAGGAGAAACAGCACCATGCATCCACCCCCATGCAGGTTTCCTGAATCCCTGTCTGTATGAATTGGGAAATTCAAGTTCTTCTGGAGTGTAGCCAACCTCTCATGCATCACATTTAGTACCTCAACTTTAGGAGTCTGTTGGGATTTAAGTCTAGTTATAGACCCAGAAGCCAAGAAGGGAGGTGGCATTGGTCCAGAGGAGAAGCAGCATTGTCTACTATGACAGCAACTTCCAGGGAGGTCAGTACTGTGTCCTCAGGTGATGTAGGGCTTTTCTCTCCTAATGGGGTTGAGAGGTGCTTCTGCTGGAGAGGGAAGGCCTCTCCCATTGCCAAAGAAGACTTGTCAGAATTTAGGGGCTCAGTGTTCCAAGCTTCACTGGGGACTTCCTGCAAGTCCCCAGTCCAACTCCAAAATCCCATTCTATCCCAACTAATGCCCTCATTCAGCAGTGGACACCTTTTGTCCCAGTCAAGTTGACCAATTAAATTAGCCATCTTAGAATTAGTCCATAGAGGACTATTTCAAAGACCTGTGGATGCAGTGTTTACTATAAATAAACTCAAGAAAAATTGGATAAAGGAAAGCTCCTTAAAACTTGATGAGATTTGTTCGTAGTATGGAACCAGCAATGTTAGTGAACTCAAATGAGTCATTGTACCACTGGGATGCATTGTTATTGGAAAAGTTCTGATGAAAAACAAAATAATATTTTATGAAATGAGAAGACATCTTTGGCAGGAGGAAAAAGAACTTTATACATTCCTAAATATAAACAGAATTAGTGGTATATGTAAAATAGCTAGGTATTTTTCTATTTGGAGATAAAATACACATTAATAAGAATCTCGGGTTTTAAAATATTAATTCTTTTGTGGACTATTTCTACAACATAGTCAGCCAAATGGTTTGTGTTTAAAGGTGTTACTGGATGGTAGCTTAATAAATTTTGGAAATCTAGGTTAAGTACAACAAAAAAGGAAAATGTTCTCTTTAAGCAAGATCCCAAGAGCCTTTATTATCTGGATGAGCCTTGAGAATCTTCAAGAGAAACATACACTACGCATATTTTCCAATTGTCTCAGAGCACAACCCTGTTTTTGCCCTGAAGCATTTCACAGATTAGTGTTCTGTGAAACACACTTTGGGAAGTGCTTCTCTTGAGTATTTTACATTTGAGATGTTTCTAATGTTCTTTTCCATTTAAAGGAGCAAAAAATCTTTATACTATGAAACTATTATAATAGCATCTTATATAAGCACAGCACTCACTAATTAGTTTCAAAGTACTTTCACTGCAATTATAGCATTTTAATGTTACAAGATTTTTGTAAGGCAGGTATAATGAGCCTCCTCACATGAACATGAATATAGGACAGAGATAATTTAAGAGGACTTGCTCAAGGTCACATAGCTAGTGAGTAATAGAACTTGGTTTAAAATCCCTTTTCTAAGAAACTTAGGCAACTGTTCTTTCTCCTTAATTATAATGTTTCTACAGCATTTATTCATTAATGCCTGTCTATTCCTACTACACTACCTGAATATGAATGATATTAGTAATTTCTGAAGAGTAGTCAGGAAAATGACTTTTTACCTTCGAAGACTGGGTTTCTATATGAATAACTCCACACAGACTAGGGGACCCTGGTCACATTTTTTGAGCATTTGGGGCCTCAGTTTCCTTATTAGTGAAACAAAGATTAGAAGGAATTCTACAGCTCTGGCTGGGCTGGTTGGCACAGTGGTAGAGCGTCAGCCCGGCATGTGGAAGTCCCAGGTTCAATTCCAGACCAGGGCACACAGGAGAAGCGCCCATCTGCTTCTTCACCCTTCTCCTCCTTTCTCTCTATCTCTCTCTTCCCCTCCCACAGCCAAGGCTCCATTGGAGCAAAGTTGGCCCCGGGCACTGAGGACGGCTCCATGGCCTCCGCCTCAGGCGCTAGAATGGCTGTAGTTGCAATGAAACACCACCACAGATGGGCAGAGCATCGCCCCCTAGTGGGCATGCCAAGTGGATCCTGGTCAGGCACATGCGGGAGTCTGTCTCTCTGCCTCCCCACTTCTCATTTAAGAAAAAAAAAAAAAGGAGTTCTACAACCTCTTTTCTGAAACCCTTGGGGCTAGATATATATCTCAATTTAAATTATCTAACAGTGAGATAATTCACTCTATATTCCACATATGACATAACAACCACTGCGATACCCAAAATAAAAGACAAAAACAAAATGTTTTTTTTTCAGCTCAACATCTAATTAATTATTCAGCTGAGTAGGTATGGTTAAAGACTATGATTAACCTCAAATCAATTTAGCTCAGAATTCTTCTACCAAGTAAATTTTATCATTAAATGAATGAAAACAGCTTTTAGTTTACAGAAGTTATACTGGTTGGGTTCAAGCTGCTGTAACAAAGTACTATAGACTGGGTGGATTATGAAACGAACAAACAAAAACAAAAAAACACAGAAATTTACTTTGCACAGTTCTGGAAGCTGGAAATCTGAAATCAGGATGCTAACATGAAAGAGACCTAGTGAGAGTCCTCTACCAGGGTGCAGATGACTGCTCCTTGAATGCTCACAGAGCAGAGAGTAGAGGGTAAGCAAGCTCTCTCTGACTCTAACAAGGGTACCAGTCCTGTTCATGAGGACCCCATTCTCATGACCTCATCTCATTCTACTAATGACTTCCCAGTGGTGCCACTCCCTAATCTCATCCCATAACAGGTACAATTTCAACAAATGAGTTTTGAGAAGACACAAACATTGAGTCCATAACACAGGTTCTTGGATATCAGCACCAGGATCACAGACAGCTCAGGGGTATTAGCAAAAATAGAGACATACTTGTTAGAGAATAGTGCCTTGGGAGCCATGAAAGCCCAGTAAGTGCCAGCTATGAATATCATTATAACCAACAGCAAACAAAATTATATTCTTCACAATTTCATTTATTAAAAAGTGTACTCACCCAACATCTCTATATCATGAAATCCAGGATTGAGCAAAAAATATGTACCATTAAAATTTCTAAATGTTCTGGGACTTCCATAAGTATACATCTTTGGATAATGCACCTAGTATTAATGTATAAGGTTAAAAAAATGAATATAGGTTTCAAGTATATGATGATCTTCAAGAATTTACAAAATATGGACTTAACCTCAAAAGGCATATCTTTTGATCTCTCCTTATTGTAAGAAACCAGAGATCACTCTTATTTGTCTGTACACTCAAATGCAGCATCTGGCACAGGGAAGGGCCAGAAACCTATTTATTGTTATGTTGCACAAGCAAAGATGCTATAATGTGGCCTTGGTCCAAGGGTGGACACCTGAATCTGGCTGGGTTAGTCTCAGCACCTGCTGCCCTCCTGACAAGTGTGGAGGGTTCAGCAATAAGTGTCAGACCAGAGAAGAACCAAAGAATACCCTCCCTGGATGTCTGTGCTGGGAGACAGTGAGAAAAAGATACATGAGCTTCTTACCAGTGCTTACAGATACTGAGAGGACTGCAGGTGCAGCATCTGTTCTCTGTATCTCTTAGGTACAGGGTACCTAAGAGAAGCAGAGAAAGGAAGGGAAGGAAAGTTAATATGCAACCTGATGCAGAGCAACAGCAACAAAAACCCGGAGAAGACGACCATGGTTGTTTGAGTCCTGATCCCCAAGTCCTCATCCATCCTTTCATTTCTGGACAATTATGTGTGTTCTATGACCCATCACACTACCAAACTGTCCTTCTTGCACACCATCATTTTTGTTGTTTCTTTTAGTTTAAATTAGCCTGTTTATTGCATTTGCAAACAAAAAGTGAGTTTTATAAATATAGGAGGTCAAGGCCCTTGTATCTAAAGCTATCTTGTCAGGCCTGACCAGGCGGTGGCACAGTGGATAGAGCATTGGACTGGGGCCCGAAAGACCCTGGTTCAAAACCACAAGGTTGCCAGCTCGGGTGTGGGGTCATCTGGTTTGAGCAAGGCTCACCAGTTTGAGCCCAAGGTCACTGGCTTGAGCATGGGGTCACTCAGTCTGCTGTAGCCCCCCAGTCAAGATACGTATGAGAAAGCAATCAATGAATAACTAAGGTGCCGCAACAAAAAATTGATGCTTCTCATTTCTCTCCCTTCCTGTCTGTCTGCCCCTCTCTCTGACTCTCTCTCTGTCTCTCTCACACACAAAAAAAATAAATAAATAATAAAGCTAGCTTATCAGATTTATAAAATTTGATAAAAAATGAAAGCACACTTAACTAAGTGGTGACAAATCTGTACAGCTGGAATACATGGCAACCATTAACTCTATGTTTCAGAGGTTGTTAAATAGCCCATTTCTTTCTCTTTTTATTCAGTGAGAGAAGGGTAGGCAGAGAGACAAACTCCTGCATGCACTCTGACTGGGATCCACTCAGCAAGCCCACTAGAGTGTAAGGCTCTGCCCATCTGCGGTGTTGTGCTGTTGCTCAGCAACTGATCTCTTCTTAGCGCTTGAGGCTGAGGTTATGGAGCCCTCCTCAGCACCCAGGGTCAACTTGCTCCTACTGCCATGGCTGCAGGGAGGGGTGCTGGGAGAGAGGGGGAGAGAGAGGTTAGATGGGTAGGGGCAGAGAACAGATGGTCACTTCTCCTGTGTGCCCTGACCAGGAATCAAACCCAGGATATCCACATGCTGGGCCAACACTCTACCACTGAGCCAACCGGTCAGGGTTAATAGCCATTTCTTTTTTACATGAAAAACTATTCAGTGAAAAAGCAGATACAAAACTGTTTAATCAATATTGATCAAATTTATTTGTAAATACATAGAAGAATATTTAGAAGGAAGAAATATGCAAACTCAAAAGCAGTTGCCTGTAGATATTAACACAGGTAGATTCATGTTCTGCTGTACTTTAAATAAACATACATTTTTATATTTAGAAAAAAAACCTTTAAATAGGATATCAAATTAGAATTATATGCAATATACTATTTAGTTCAGTGCCTAAGCAAATTATTAGAAATTTCATTGTAATAGTCAAATTACTGAAGTACTTATTTTATAGAGAAAATGCCAGTGCAAAAAATAAATGAAAGTTATTATTCTAAATAGAATAAAGAGCACTTCTCTGTGCACACTTACAGGAACAGCACATAAAGGTGTGTGTCCCAATAAATCAGGATCTTAAGGACCTTTTCCTTAAATAAATATTAAGAAACTATGAAAATTACTTGAATCATGTTAAGTTTTTTTTAAATCAAAAAATAAAGCCATTAATGAGTAAGGTAATTTTTATACTGAAAAGATACATAATTTCAATTTTATGGGCAAGCATTGGATAATGAATTAGACCTTTTATTCTTTGCAACTGTGTTCTGAAAAAAAAAATACATCATCTTATATCCTAGAAGCTTATTCAAATACCTTTGCTGATTTTTTTTTCCAGTAAGGCATTCTCCCAAAAAACCAACAGCAAAAGCTAACACTCAATTTCTGAAAGTAGAGGAGTTAAAAAATAAATTGACAGTTAGGGAAATGCAAATCAAAATTACAATGAGATACCACCTCATATATCTGTTAGAATGGCTATTATCAGCGAGGCAAGAAATAGCATGAGAAGTTTCATGAACTAGAGAGAATCCATAGTTCAATTTGGCAAGAACACAAGCTGCAAATTGTATAGTAGTAGGTCTTGAGTTTCTAAGGTAACTAAAGCAAGATAATGAAAGCCCTTGTTAGCCATAGTAATGACTTTTTAATTGCATTTTCTTTGCAAGGTGTGTCAAAGTAAAGGACTTACACAGGAAAGTTAATTTTAGATAAATTACTCTGATGGCAATGTTGAGGATGGTGTCCTAGGTTTCTAACTGGACAGGCAATTGAAGTCTCTCACTGAGACAGGAAGGAGAAAGAGGATATTTTAATGTGATTGCAAGGGTAAGAGTTCCATTATAGACACGTGTTTCAAGTTCATACAGTAGTGTAAGTATAGTTTTCCAAAAGACAGAGAATATAGAACTCTTTGAATCTGAGCTGGAGATAGAAGATAAAAGGCTTGCTTATTTAGTATAAATATATATACATATATGCAAGTGAATTTACATACATATTACTATATTGGTACCGAGAATAATAATAATTCGGTGAAAAATATTTTGTTCCATGAATCAAATTTCTCCACACTTTCAGAGTGCATTAATATCTTAATTTATGATTAAGAAAATGTGTGGTCAAAGCTATTCAGTATTTCTCCTAAAGATGGTTTGTCATACAACTTGAATCTGTCCAAAAGTAAGTCCATAGCATACATTTTACAAACAAAATAAATGATCATTTAGTGAAATATAGTATTGCAGTCTTCCAAAGGCAGCTAAGTTTTTAAAATTGAATATCTTAAATGAATATATATATATGTTTATGAATTAGTTATTCCCTAATCTACTATTCTTTTTAGAGCACGAACTCCTAATAACTTTCATCTAATATAGGAATGAGTGAATTTTTAAAACTTAAAGACAAAATAGCTCTGGCTCAATTATTGTTGGCGCTGCTAATATATATAAATGGATGAATAATTTTCTGAGCCTGAAGAAATATTTTGTTGTCTTGATGTGGATTAGATACCACCCTGAATATCAATAGTGTTTAGAAGCTGCTTCAGTTTAAAATGTAAATTTATACAGCAATTAGAGAATTATTTCTGTAAAAATGCAGCAAATTTTAGATTATATAAAACCAATTCTACAAGCTTTTCAACAGGGTGAGAACCTTCCCGAGTCACACACTGTCAGATGAAGTGTCCGGTTGCTAGGGACACTCACTCTCTATTAATACGAATGTGATGAGAAATTATTTATTAACCATGTTAAGTATATCAAAACCATCCTTCCTCAATCAGATTCCTTTCTCATTATACTTAAAATGTGTTCCCCCCAAACTGTAAGCCACAATGTACTATCGTACAAATTAGCTTATATATTTAAGTTAGAAAAGAAGGTGTTTAACTTTTTTTTTTGGTCACATAACACAGTTACCTAAAGAGCACTGTGCTCTTAACAATGTCAGATCTATACTAATTGCATACGCCAATAAAGTGAACAAAAATTGCAGGCTTTACTATAACATCTCAATAATGAGGTGCGTTAAGATGTTAGAAATTTTTCTTTAGCATGAACGCAGTTTTTATACAAGTAAAATTTCAACACGGGAAAATAATCTTAGCTCACCCCCCCCCCCACCGCCAAAAAAAATATACTGTCTAAGGTGGTACTTCTTTTCTTTCTTTATTTTTTTTGTGACAGAGACAGAAAGAGAGAGAGAGAGAGAGACAGATAAGGACAGACAGGCAGGAAGGAAGAGATAGATGAGAAGCATTAATTTTTCATTGCAGCTCTTTAGTCTCCTTAATTATTAATTAATTGCTTTCTCATATGTGCCTTGACCAGGGGGCTATAGCAGACTGAGTGACCCCTTGCTCAAGCCAGTGACCTTTGACTTCAAGCCAGCGACCTTGGGCTCAAGCCAGAGACCATGGGGTCATGTCTATGATCCCATGCTCAAGCCGGTGACCCTGTGCTCAAGCTGGTGAGCCAGTGCTCAAGCCCAATGAGCTCGCGCTCAAGC
Source organism: Rhynchonycteris naso (assembly GCA_037038555.1). NCBI lineage: Eukaryota > Metazoa > Chordata > Mammalia > Chiroptera > Emballonuridae > Rhynchonycteris > Rhynchonycteris naso. The sequence goes on along the minus strand of CM072995.1, from coordinate 210,187,715 downwards.
CCAATGAGCTCGCGCTCAAGCCAGGGACCTCAGGTTTCGAACCTGGATGCTCTGCGTCTCAGTCCACACTCTATGCACTGAGCCACTGCCTGGTCAGGATAAGGCAGTACTTCTTAAAGTCTGGTCAGCAGGCCAGTGGAAGGCTGCAACTCATAGTTTGTGAAAAGAGCAATGCATTATCTGAGGACAAACATTCAAAAACTTTTATTGCCATGTGACATTGCCAAGACATCCAATAATGTCATTTTTCCCCTTGTGAATTCATTTTTTTTAAAGCCTTAGTCCCTTGAGTGGGCAAAATGCAGATCATTTGAGAAATACAAGGGTGCCGCCTGACCTGTGGTGGCGCAGTGGATAAAGCCGTCGACCTGGGAACACTGAGGTCGCCAGTTCAAAACCCTGCACTGGTTCGGTCAAGGCACATATGGGAGTTGATGCTTCCAGCTCCTCCCCCCTTTCTCTCTTTCTCTCTCTCTTTCACTCTGTGTCTCCTCTCTAAAATTAATAAAATAAAATAAAAAAAACAAACAAAAAAAGAAATACAAGGGTGCTTACTTAACTTTGCATGCGTAGGCAAATGATTTATGCAAAAATAATAAATACATCAATACCTGAAGCTATTTTGGGGTATTATGTAATAATGAATACCAGATAATTTTTCAGCAATAAGAAAGCCTAAAGACTTACACACTAATTTCTTTCTTTCTTTCTTTCTTTCTTTCTTTCTTTCTTTCTTTCTTTCTTTCTTTCTCTTTTGTATTTTTCTGAAGTTTGAAGCTGGGAGGCAGTCAGATAGACTCCCGCATGTGCCCGACCTGGATCCACCGGCATGCCCACCAGGGGATGATGCTCTGCCCATCTGGGGCATTGCTCTGTTGCAACCAGAGCCATGCTAGCACCTGAGGTGGAGGCCATGGAGCCATCCTCAGCCTCCGGGCCAACTTTGCTCCAATGGAACCTTGGCTGTGGGAGGGGAAGAGAGAGACAGAGAGAAAGGAGAGGGGGAAGGGTGGAGAAGCAGATGGGTGCTTCTCCTGTGTGCCCTGACTGGGAATCGAACCCAGGATTTCCACACACCAGGCCGACGCTCTACTGCTGAGCCATCCAGCCAGGGCCTACACACTAATTTTTAATGGACCCTGAAGATGTTCATCACATAATTTCATTGATTCAATTCTAAGTTAGTGGAAGCATATTAATGGATTCAATCATTGTTTTTCTCAAATCTTCTGATTTTCCCTCCTTTTTTTGTTTCTTCTTTTGTTTTTATTTTCTTCGAACATCCTAAAAGTAGCTGAGTGGGCCTCTGACCATTTGTCAAAGCCTAACTATGGAGAAAAATTCCATGTCTTATGTGTGCTGCTGTAACAACACATCATCCACCGGCCCACGTACAAACAACAACCATTTATTTCTCACAATCTGGAGGCTGAGAAGTTTAAGGTCTAGGTGTCTGGTGATAGCATACTTCCTCTGAGACGGGCAAAGGAGCTTTCTTGGGCTTCTTTGATAAGGGCACTAACTCCATTCATGAGAGCTCTCCATTCTTAACCTAATCACCTCTCAGGGCCATCCACCTCCTAATCATTACCTTGAGGGTTAGAATGTCAACACATGAATTTTAAGGGGGATACATATTTAGAGCATCGCAAACACCTTCTCTGGTTCAAGTCACAGCTGGTTGGGATTACAACTTTGTTTTCAGTGTCCCCAAGAGGAGGATCATGGACTAACATGGCCTGGTGGGTGCTAAGTCATTTTAGCAAGTGGTAAGGAAGAGGCTGAAACAGAAATCTGCCCCCCCCAGGAGTCATAGAAGGATATTGAAAGTCACAGTATTAGTTTATTAAAAATATAGAATCGAATAGTTCTATAATCCTATAGTGAGTTTGCCTGGGTGAGACAATTGAGCAATTATAATGCTATAAGAGAATAGAGGAGGAATGCACAACTCAAGATAGAGAGCCAAGTGAAATGTTGCTGAGCAGAAATGCATGGATGGAGTTTTAAAAGCTTCAGGCCAATTATTAGAAGGGGATGAGTATTAGAATGTGTGTTAGCACGTGAAGAATGGGGAGCATCTGGGAAGCATGAACGGTAGCTTGGTATCTTGACATTCATCTCCGGAACACAGACTGAGTCTGGAGGATCTGAGTGTAGAGAGATCGGGTGCATCCAAATCCCAAAAAATCTTCAGTGCTGAGTGAAGAAATTTGGTATTATCTTTTTATAACTTGGGAGACGTGATCAGATTTGCATTCTTGAAGAATATTTTAGTAACACTGTTGAGAATACTTCGTAGGAAGATTAGGGTCTAAGGTAGGGGAACTGGGTATGAATTCATGAAGCCTTTTAAGTGAGTGATGATGAAGGTCTGGGTGAAGTCAGCAAACAGGGACAATAATGAGGAGACATAGTGATTAACGGAATAATGGCTATAAGAAAGAACCAAAGATATGCTGAGTTTTCTGCTTTGGAAACTTGAATAGATAGTAAAGCTAGTTTTATCAATAATGAAAATATAAGAGGAAGATCAGGATAAAGTGGAGAGGGAGGAAAAGATAATCTTGGAATGGTACACATTGCATTTGAAGAACAGATTTGTGTACAACTGAAGATATTTGGTATAGGCAGTTCAAAATAGTATATTTCTGGAATTTCAAAGAGAGGCACCATTCGATAGAGATCAAGAATTCTGAAAGGATTTGATTACTCACGTAATATTGCAACTTAAAAAGGAAAAATGTTTTAGAGGAACCATACAACAACTCTTAAGGGTCAGGTCAGTAGAGGATCAGAACACTACAAAATCAAATTGGTCACACCAAGTAGGAAGGAATGAATTAGGAGAGCTTGTTCTCAGACACCATCAATATGCACCATGTTCTGTGTGTTCTATGTTAGTGTGTTTCTTTGGCTTTGTTCAGTCACATGTGTGTCTGGTCCAGGTTATCTCATGATTGTGTCTGGGCTGTTATTAATATTCACAGAAAATTTTTTTAAATCTTGACGAGAATATATTAGATAATTTTTTCATCTTTGATTTAAAAAATGCCCTTGTCCAGTTATTTATTGCCATTAGGACTACAAATTGTTTTAAATATCTCAGAAATAAATTGGGTAGTAAAAACATAAACCTTTTAAGGAGTCATCCTCTTTGACAATGACTTCTGAATTCATGTACAAAGAAATGGCTTAAGCCTGACCAGGCGGTGGCACAGTGGATAGAGCATTGGACTGGGACATGGAGGACCTAGGTTTAAAACCTCAAGGTCACTAGCTTGAGCACAAGCTCATACAGCTTGAGCACAGGGTCACTGGCTTGAAGCCCAAGGTTGCTGGCTTGAGCAAGGGGTCACTCTGCTCTGCTATAGGCCCTCAGTCAAGGCACATATGAGAAAGCAATCAATGAACAACAAAGGAACTGCAATGAAGAATTGATGCTTCTCATCTCTCTCCCTTCCTGCCTGTCTGTCCCTATCTCTATCTTTCTCTGTCTCTGTTATCAAAAGAACCCAAAATAACCCAAAATGAAATAGCTTAAAATTATGCAAAAAAAAAGGAGAGGGTGGTATTCAAAGATATTTACTCAAGAGGTTCAAATTAAAAAGAACCCCAATTTGTAACTAGAGGGAAATGAAGTCTCTTGATTGAACAAGAGACAAACATGCAATCAATGTGTACCATGAGTTTATAGCAAGATAAAGTGTCCTAGCATTAGATAAAAACAGGAGGAAACACTATCGTATACACACACACAAACACAATATAAAAAAGAACAAAATAACAAGTGAGAATCATAAACATTCACTAGAGATGTCTTCTCTGTAAGCTTGAGTATTGTGCTGTGTCTTTTACATCTATGTACTTTCCACACTTTCTACAATATGTATGCATTACATAAATATAATGCTATATTTTATTCTTCAAATAATAATAAATGGAACCTGCCTTAGTTCATGCATTCTTCTGTTTCTGGCATGGTGAAAGGCATTTTCATGATTCTGCCATTCTTCTACTTAAGTTCAAGGCTGAAATGTCACTGACTCTTTTAAAAAGATGCCAATTTAGCCCTTGACTTCTCTCTTGATGGTGTTCTTATATGATCCTCCCTCATATAATGATGTCCTGGATGCATTTTCAACATTTTCTTGAATTTGGATTTTAACCCATAATCTTTTATCTTTTTATACTCATTATTTTGTTGTCACTATTATATATTAAGCTTCAACATTTCTCTTAAAATATAATAAAATTAATAACAGCTTACAGATATATTTAAATATACATAATTGTTCACCTTACAGATGTAAATCTTTTAGTATTCATTTGCCTTTTAATCTCAAGAAATGTCATCTCACGGGCAGCAGAGAGAGTAGTAAGTTGCTTTGTGGCTAAGAAAATTAAAATAATAAGAATGGACTATAACTTTAAAATTCGAATGATGGTGTTCTTTTCTTTGTTGTTAACTCCATTGATCTACCCATTATGTTGTTCTTCTTCCAAGAAGTTGGGATAAAGGGGACATTTGTGTAGCTCTTTGGAAGACAAATAAAGCATAGCTTGTTATTTGTCATCAGGGTCCTTGATGGCTTTCAAATCGACTTCAATCGTTTGTACAATTCAGGAACCATGACTGATACTAGTGGAATGTTTAATAAAGAAGATCATGTTCAAAATGCTCTATTCTTCCTTTCTTCCTGAAACATAAACTGGATTATCCTGAGCAATTATATACTTGCACAAAAGGAAGACAAAAATTCCTTTGACAAGAAAGTTAAAGAGTATGATCATTAAATCCTTTGAAAGGGACATACGTTATTTTTCTCTTGGCTGTAATTTGTCCAGGTATGTTTATCAAGCAACGGCACCTAAAATACCTTGTAGGTTGAGGAATTAGCAAAGTGTGCAAACAATGGTATTGTCTCACCCCAGGAAAATGGGAACTAGAAATGCATATTACTAGTATATAGGAAGAAATAAATATAATTTTAAAAGATCAACAAAATAGCCTGACCAGGTGGTGGCGCAGTGGATAGAGCATCGGACTGGGATGCGGAAGACCCAGTTCGAGACCCCAAGCTCACCAGCTTGAGTGCAGGCCCACCTGTCTTGAGCAAAAAAAAGCTCACCAGGTTGGACCCAAGGTCGCTGGCTCCAGCAAGGGGTGGCTCAGTCTGCTGAAGGTCCGCGGTCAAGGCACATGTGAGAAAGCAATAAATGAACAACTAAGGTGTCGCAACGGCAACGAAAAACTAATGATTGATTCTTCTCACCTCTTTCCATTCCTGTCTGTCTGTCCCTATCTATCCCTCTCTCTGACTCTCTCTCTGTCCCTGTAAAAAAAAAAAAAAAAAAAAGATCAATAAAATAGATTTTTTGTTGATATTCAGATGGCTTTCTACATGATGTCTTCTAATAAGGGTTGAAATAAACATAATCACTTAATAAAAGCAGAATTAAGACTATGGTTTTAAAGGCAGATATACTTATAAAAAATTACCACTCTGAATCAACCTTTCTGAACACTTTAGAAATTTTTACTCTTAAGTACATGTACTTGCAAAATCTATAGATCTTAATGAAAAAAGAACTCTTTCTAAGGACACTGCTTGCAGGATACACATGCAAAAGTAAAATGTAGTTTTCTAAGAAATGCAGTCATCAGGGTTAATTAGATTTTTTTAAACTCTGGCATATGTTTCGTCTTGAAATCTTTTTTTTCTGAATTAGTGTTTGAGCTGCTTCTGCTGCATGTAAATGATCCTGCCATGTCTTTTTTTTTTTTTTTGCAGGGTGTCAATTTATTTTTCCTCACAGCTCCCACTTTGCCTGAACCCTAATGTGCAAAAGATGGGTCATGATTCCAGAGAGATTTTCTGGAAACTGCTCTGTGAAAGCCAGCGTGGTTCTCTCCTGAGCACTGCAGCCTCCCCAGGGGTGAGCAAGAACGAACAAAAACCAGTGCAAGTGTTTGCCCAGTTCACGTCTCTCATCAGTTCAACATCTAAATATTACCTGAGCAGAGCCTATTCATTCTCTTCCCTTTTGTAAGCATCTTCATGCCATGCCATCATCTAATGAACCTTGCTTAGCTTTTTTATTGCTTTTAAGTAATCTGTTAATACCTCAAAAGAGGTAAGCATGAAAAATTCATTAGGAAACACTAATGAAATGAGAAAATGTAAGCTCAACATAAGCTCCCAATATTAACGTGAGTTTTACATTACGTATACCCCAATATTTGTAATCCTGGTTATTATCATTCAGCATAATTACAGTCTGTTATAAAGAATGTAGGTTAAGTTACTGTAAGAAGGAAAATTTGATTATTTGTAGTGGTACATTCATCTATTAAAAGTCACTTCTACTCTGGCCAATTGGCTCAGAGGGTAGACCTGGTGTACGGAAGTCCCAGGTTTGATTCCCAGTCAGTGCATGCAGAGAAGTGACCATCTGCTTCTCCTCTCCTCTCCTTCTCCTCTCTCTCTCACTCCTCCCTTCCCACAACCATGGCTCTATAGATTCAAGCATGTTGGCCCCGGGCACTGAGGATGGCTCTGTGAAGCCTATGCTTCAGGCACTAAAAATAGCTCAGTTGCGAGCATCATCTCCAGATGGGCAAAGAATTGGCCCCAGACTGAGGTCACTGGGTGGATCCCAGGCAGGGCACATGTGGGAGTCTGTTTCTCTATCTCCCCTCTTCTCACTTAAATTTTAAAAAAAGTCACTTATACACACTAAACCTCCCAACTGCCCCTTCTCTCTGGCAACTATCAGTCTGTCCTGTGTCCAAGAGTCTGTTTCGGTTTCGTTTGTTTGTTTATTTGTTTTGTTATATAGACATATGTGAGTGAAATCATATGGTATTTATTTTTCTCTACCTGAGTTATTTCACTGAGCATAATACACTCTAGGTCTATCTATGCTGTCACAAAAGGTAAGGTTTCATTCTTTTTTATGAATGGTTACCCCTAGCTTATCATGCAGATGCAGCCATGAGTCAGGCCTAGGTTCCTTTCTTCTTTCGTTAATTAGTCATAGGTAACTCCCCATGTGATCAAAACTGTGATGTAAGGAAGCATCCCCAACAGAGAGGAAGCAGACATGATGAAGGCTAAGCTGCCTCCCGGTGCCATGTACTCATTCCTCCAGTCCTGCTTGGTCCCAGGGTTTTACATGCCATTTCCATTTTACAGGCGAATGCTGCTATGCACATTCAATTTTATGGTTGGATAGACAAGATAATATTCAGTTCATAATTGACAATTGGGGGTATGTAGCTACTTTGTGTTCCAATAGCAAACCGAGAGCTGATTTTCCATGAATAAAATTTGTTGTTAGCAGGAGATATGGCCTTCCTGAAAATCTGCAGGAGCCTGGCGCTTAGGCTACTATGGAAGCTTGCTACATACCATCTACACCTGGACTTCTGACTCCTGATGCCCAAGTGTCCAAGTGGCTTGGGTTGCAGTTTGTGTTGCTTGCAGATCCATTTCTTGTTCTGAGAGATATAAAAACTAGCAGCTTTTGGAATGACCAGAAAATAGGCTACAGTTGTGTGACCAATGAGATATCTTGCCTCTAAGATCCAAAGTGGCTCATCAGCTATTGTACCTCTTTTTTGGTGGTGGGTTAATTCAAAGGACATCAAGTTATCTCCCATTTTATTTTATTTTATTTTTTACAGGGACAGAGAGAGAGTCAGAGAGAGGGATAGATAGAGACAGACAGACAGGAATGGAGACAGGTGAGAAGCATCAATCATCAGTTTTTCGTTGCCGTCACAACACCTTAGTTGTTCATTGATTGCTTTCTCACACGTGCCTTGACCACGGGCCGTCAGCAGACCGAGCCACCCCTTGCTGGAGCCAGTGACCTTGGGTCCAAGCTGACGAGCTTTTGCTCAAGCCAAATGGGCCCGTGCTCAAGCTGGCGAGCTCGGGGTCTCGAACCTGGGTCTTCCACATCCCAGTCCAACGCTCTATCCACTGCGCCACCGCCTGGTCAGGCAAGTTATCTCCCATTTTAGAAGGGCAACTGAACACACAACCGACCACAAGACCCTTTAGAAACTTCATAGTTGCAGCCTGGCCCTAGATTGTCCCTGAAATCAGATTGCAGACTCTCATACATATATGTAGCCAAAGCACGTATGAGTTCCTGCTCATCAGTTCCAGTTGGCCTGCTATCATAAATGTCATGAACCAGTGTAATGGTCCATTGACTATCATGATGATCAACAATGTAGCACTTAACTACATTAAGAGAGAGAACTGACAAAGCATTGATGTAAGACAATGAAGGAAGGCCTGCCTCAGCCATAGAAGGCACAATGGTCCACTCTCCTTTATGATAAATATGATGTCAAGACAAAGTGTTCTGGGATTAACATGACAGGTGTTAGGACTGAGGTGATCAACTCCAGAAACGCAGTCATATCGGTTGTTGCCAATACTGGCATCACCACCTGCTTAAGTCATTTTCAGATACTCGTTCTCCAAGACTTGTGGCCTATACACAGGACAGAAAGGCAGGATAAACCAATATTAGACTGGAAAGATCAGTCCTGTGTGATCACGCCAGTCCCCCTGGTGTGTGAGACTTATTTTGGTACGACCAGGGACAGTTCTGGGAGCATCCACTTAGCAATTCACGTTAGACTGGTTCCTCACTCTATGGGGAAGGGAAACAACATGTGTGTGTTTTAATGGAGAGTAAGTAAATCTCTCTTCCCACTCAACATACTGGACTTGGACAATAGTCCCACTGGAAACACAGCAGAAAGAAACCAGAAACTAAAAAAGAGGGAATCAGGTGGATTTGATCAAGTTGAAAGTGACTTCTCTATGTCTTCATGCCTTTAAAATGTTTTAAATGTATATGTTTTACATTTTGAAAATAAAATTAGCCTAACCTGTGGTGGTCCAGTGGATAAAGAGTCAGCCTGAAACACTGAGGTCACTGGTTCGAAACCTAGGGCTTGCCTAGTCAAGGCACATATGGGAGTTGATACTTCCTGTTCCTCCCCCCTTCTCTCTTTCTCTTTCTTTCTCTCTTCTCTCTCTCTAAAAATAAATATACAATAAAAATAATTTTAAAAATTAAAGAAAAAATCTAATTATAAAATTAAAGAAAGGAAACTAAATGCACATCAAAATAGAAAATATAAAATCAAAAATAATACTTTAAATCAAGTAACTTATGAGTGAATTCTCTGAAGCATTCTAAGGTTAAAGAACTACAAAAAAGGAAAATGTCTTGAACTTAGTGTGTTTAGCAATACTGGTATGTGTGTAATAATTCTGAATTATTGTATAGTAAGATGAAGCAAATAAATGTATATGACACATGCAGACATGTGCACTAAGGCTACTAATTCCTGGTGCCCAGGTGTCCTGGTGTTGGAGATGACAATGACTGGGCCAAGGACTAATGGGACCATCTCTAGATCCCTATACAACCTCTTCCATTAATGATGTTAGCACTAGGGATTGATCATGGTACTATCAATGCCCAATTGACTTTTTAGCCAAATACCTTCCTTTTGAATTTTACTTACTCTCCTATTAAAATGACCTTGCAAAAAGACACCATGTCCCTTCTAGGATACATGACATGATGGTGACTGGCTTATGGAATTATCTGAGGAAGGGGTGCCCACCATATTTAGAACATTCTGCCGCTTCCTCTCTGGCATTTTTCCACAATCTCTGAACCCAACTCATGCTCATCTGACTGGTCATCTTCTCTTTAAGTCAATCCTTTAAGTAGAAAATACACTTTTTACATTTCTATTTTTCCATGGACGGAGAATCACAGACAACGCTGTCCCAGACACCACATGTGTTATTTAAAAACTCCATTACATAATACTTAAAGGAAAGTAACCTGTTCACGCTTTTGTGCACTATAAGATAAGAGTGTTTATTTCAGCTCATAGGTGTTTAAACAGTATTTAGTTGGACTTTATCACAAATCATCTGGAAGAGCCTACAGGGAAGAAATGGAATAATTACTCTAAATTACATTCGGTGAGCTAGGTCTTTTGCTCGCCCTAAACTAATCACTCACTGAGAATTTGTTCCTTTGGAAGAATCCTAACTTATTCAGGCCACCAAGGTACTAGTTACTGTTTTTATTACTGCCTAGTCCCTAAAGCCAAAGAGGCAATAAAAAAACCAACAAAGAAAGGCTTTCATTCTTACTCATAGAGTATAAATGATTTTACCTTTGATTCTTTGCCAATACCTCAGGCAAATATAGAATCCAAATGTAATAATATTAAATTCATCTTTTAGACTTTTGAAGTAAATTTTGATTATTTCAAAACTGTACAATATTGCCCAACATTTATACCCTAGTTTAGAGACCCATTTGAAAGGGTATTTTAATTCTTTTTAATTTATTGATTAATGTAAAGGAGAGAGAAACATCAACTTGTTCCACTTATTTATGTAGTCATTGGTTGGTTCTTGTATGTGCCCTGACCAGGGATCCAGCCCACAATCTTGGCATATTAGAATGAGGCTCTAACCATCTTAGCTACCCAGCTAGGACAAGGATTTTTTTAAATGAATAAAATTACACAAAAGCAGTAAAAATACATTTGCTTTCTCCTTTGTGGCTTCTAATACTGGAGAGTTCAATTCTTCCAAAGAAACACTTCAGTATACCTCAAACTTCCATTCAGGTAATGTTAATTTTATCTATGTTCACAATCATTTTCTTTCTTAGTGTTTATTTTTATTACATTTTACTTCATTTTTTACGGACTCTTAAGAGAGAGCTTTCCCAATAATACAACATCAATTTCATGGCCTTCCGTATATATGGCTACTGCACCATTTCAAAACTATTTTAGCATTTAGAATGGTAAGGCCCACAAGAAGTTTCTGAGATGATGTGAACACAGTCTTTTTTTTTTTAACTTTTTTTTAAATTATTTTTTTATTTATTCATTTTAGAGAGGAGACACAGAGTGAGAGAGAGAGATAGAGAAAGAGAGAAAGGGGAGAGGAGCTGGAAGCATCAACTCCCATATATGCCTTGACCAGACCAATACAGGGTTTTGAACTGGCGACCTCAGTGTTCCCAGGTTGACACTTTATCCACTGCGCCACCACAGGTCAGGCTGAACACAGTCTTAATATGTACAGTCCAATATGGCAGCCACCAAGCACAGATGGCTATCAAGTTCTTGACATGTAACTATGGCATCTGAGAAAATGACCTTTTCATTTTCTTTCATCTGAATTAATTTAAATGCAAACAACCACATGTGGCTAGTGACTACCATACTTATGGGCAGCCCAAGTAGAGAACATAAAAGGACAAACCTTCAAACGGCAGTGACAGAAGTCCTAAGAGCCCTGATCCATCCCCAACTTGTGTGGCCCCAGGGTGCAGACTTCCCGACCTGACCGGAGGAAGAACGGGGTTGGACGAGAACAGGGCAACCATGATATACTCTCAGTCCCATAGCAACAGCAGAAGGTCACCCCTCCCACCTGTTTTCTATCCTGTTCATTGGTCTTGGGTTCTCCACCAGAGAATGTTGCTAGTTTATAAAGATACAGCGTTGTCCAAATGGCAGATCACCCACACTTGCTTCCTCGCTAATTTATATTCCTACATGTTGGGCAACTGAATACATACAGGGGACATCAGTACTGGAGGGGACAAGTCAACAAATGTGTACTGAATGCTGGAGGCAGAAGCTCCAACCCTCTTCCTCTATTAGGTTGTCGGCATCCTGGATGCAGCATCATCCAGGCAAAAATAGAAAAGAAAAAACCAAAACACTTTTTTAGAGAATATAACTAGACCAAGATTAAAGACTTAAGTGCATTGACATTGGTTCTTACCACAAAAAAACAAAACAAAACAAAAAACAGGCTATTTACACTGAAAACAACCCCCCTATATACACATATACATACATATGTATGATTTCTTGGATGCTTTTTGACACTCTCAAGCATTAGAAGACAACAGAGTATGATCAAGCATCTTAAGAAAGCATGTATCATGTAAAATATAGACAACTTCAAACAGACAAGTAAACAAAAAAAATGCATCTTTGAGGAAAACGCATTATCTTCAAAAAGGAGAACATTATTATTAACACTCTCAGTGAGATAAGGGGTGAGAATTTATCCATGGTACAAGACTGGGTAGTGTAAAGAAAGAAACCTCAAGACGACAAGAAAAAGCTTTTGCAATTTAAAATCATCATAGAAGAATGAAAATTTCTGATAGGATGCCAGGCAGATAAAATTGAGGCAGCCTCCTAGAAAAAAAGCAAAACATCAAAAAGGCAGAAGAAAAAGAATAAGCAGAGTCATACAAGAAACCCTGGAAAGACATAGAGGGAAAATCAAAGGGAAGCCTTTATCAGAGAAAGAGTTTGAGAAACTGGGCATACATTGATTGCCAGATTGAAAGTTTAGGACAATGGATAAAATTAGTCCCATATATTGTGAGTTTTCTAAATACTGAGGGTAGAAAGAGACTCTACAGGTTATGGAGAGAGAAGGACAAACATCCCACACAGGTTAAATATAAAGTATCAAGAATCAGAATGACTCTAATCATAGCCTCAGAAGCAAGAGGATAACGGAGCTTCACATTGTGATGTGAAGAAACTCTACACCCAACAAATAGGCAACAGTCAAATAATACTTTCAAACATGCAGGGAAAAGTTATCTCCCCTGGGCCTGTTCTTAAAAAGCCACTGAGGATGTGCTTCACCAGAACTAGAACACAAATCAAGATAGGAGGGCAAGGGCTACAGCAAAAGAAAAGTCAACAGTAAGAACTTTCTGTTTCCCAGGGGGACAGGGAGGAAGAATCAAGCTCACCAATGCACATCACTGATGTATGGTGTGATGGGTCCAGATTAGAGCACAGGGACCCAAGAAGCACATCCGAGGAGGGTTGTGATCACCAAGATCTCCACTGCCATTGTGTGTATTTCATCTTTTAAATCTCAGGGGGAGAAAACCGCCTTGGTGTACTTCACCCAGATTCCAATTTGCACTTGGCTTAACTTGACCCGTGTTGATAAAGTTTCTCCTCTCTTCTTTCTGTCCTGTTGCTGGATCAGTTTATGACTCTCATTTCCCCCTCCAAGCAAGGGATCTCCTCTGATCTATATACTTAAGAGCAGGACATAGACCATGGCAGCTTGGGAGCAGCAAACCCACTACCGCTTTTGGACTTCCAATATCTGGCCCATATTCCAAGCTTGTCAGAGGACCCACTTTTGCTCAGTCTCATGTTTCTTAGAACCGTTTCTTGCCCCTTTACACTGATTCCACATTGCATGAGAGTATTACTTTTCTTAAATTCTCAAAGAAACGGATCCAGGGGTTCTGTTCAGCTTACCTTCTCCCAGCCCTTCTACTAACAATGGGGAGATGGGAGACCCTTTGGCAACTAGGTTTACCTTTGCTGCATACCTTTCACAACTAAACACTGTGTTATCAAAGGACACATACAGACGTAGAAACACCACCAAGGAAAAAAAGAGGGTGATGGGAATGTGATCGGGCGAGAACCCAGAGGAGCTTCTGAGATACGGCCATGATCTAGTTCTTATCCCAAGTTAGAAGGACAGTAAGCATGTTATAGATTTTACTGGTATTTTTTTATTGTTGTTTTTTTGTTTGTTTTTTACAGGGACAGAGAGAGAGTCAGAAAGAGAGATAGACAGGGACAGACAGACAGGAATGGAGAGAGATGAGAAGCATCAATCATTAGTTTTTCATTGCCGTTGCAACACCTTAGTTGTTCATTGATTGCATTCTCACATGTGCCTTGACCACGGGCCTTCAGCAGACCAAGCAACCCCTTGCTTGAGCCAGCGACCTTGAGTCCAAGCTGGCAAGCTTTTGCTCAAGCCAGATGGGCTCGCGCTCAAGCTGGTGAGCTCGGGGACTCAAACCTGGGTCCTCCGCATCCCCATTCGACGCTCTATGCACTGTGCCACCGCCTGGTCAGGCTGATTTTACTATTACTATTAACGTGAAACTGCATGTATGTAGTGTGATACATATCAAAAATAAACAATTTCAACAACAACAATCATAAAGAAAAATATTTTTAAAATGAAAATGGGAAGGAAGGGAAGAAGGAAGCGAGGGAGGGATGGAGGCAATGTAAACATTATCATTCCTTCTTTCCTGTTTAATTAGATATATCCATTAACTGAGTACTATTTACTAATAAATTCTTAATCACACTCTGTATTTCTATTCTGTATAAATCCCAATTTCTAATGACCCAACATTCCTCCACCCTCTTGGAAATGTTATTTCATTTTAGTTCTGTTATTGAAATTTATGTAAGCCTAACTAAATGCAGAGTAAAAGCATCTTTTAACATTTTGGTGAAGCACATACTACACAATCTTGCCTTACAGTTTTATGTTTTCGAGGATGTGAATATATGGAGAGGGCTTATCAACTAAGAGTTTTCATTTGCACAAATTTAGCATATCTACACATTTAATTTTAAAATATGTTTCAATGGAGTCTTTTACACTTGTTTCTGAGAGAGGAAGAATGAGAAGTCTAATCAGAGCCAGATTTACCATGAAATATGTTAGATGTCTATCATTTATCTAGGTGAAAAGTAGTTGGATTCTGCCTGACCTGTGGTGGCACAGTGGATAAAGTGTTGACCTGGAATGCTGAAGTCACTGGTTTGAAACCCTGGAATTGCCTGGTCTAGGCATATATGGGAGTTGATGCTTCCTGCTTCTCCCCCCTTCTTTCTCTCTCTCTTTCTCTCTCTCTCTCTCTCCTCTCTCTAAAACTCAATAAATAAAACCTTTTAAAAAGTAGTTAGAACCTATGTAGTATTCCTTAACTTGCCCAGATATTAAAGCATTCTTCTTAAATGTTCTTAAAAATATTTAAAATACATATTAGGGACTGCATTGAATTAGTCCTTTTCATTTTCTAAGTACAAAACGTCCATGGATATGAATTATTATCAGTTCAGAATGAATTTGTTCAAACTTTATGTTCCCTCTAACATGGAATCAGCAACATTGTGGGCAAATCTTATTATGATCATTGTTTAATATTAACTGACACCCTTGAGTGTTCCATATATTGTGCTAAGCTTTTGATCTATACTCTAACTCTCAAAATAAACTTCAAAGTTAGGAACTACTATTTTATCTCTCAGAGAGAAAAGAAAATGAAAACCCAGTGAAATTCATCATGTTACTTGCTCAAATTTTAAGAATAAACCAATAGCATAACATGGGTTTATCATCAGACCTGGCTGATTTTGAAGCTGTGACAAGTTGGCGTAAGCGGGGACATTCTAAAATAGAGTCAGGAAAGCCATTCTAGAGAAACTGCATCGAACGTCTGACTCCTTGCACCTTTGGAATATTTGACCCAGACACAATAACCTGTCCACTGGGCCAGCGCACCACTGTCTACCAAACAACTGTTTGCACAGCTCGTAAGAAAGCAGACCTCCTGACAATGAGGACGGATAATTAAAGATACCCTACAGACTCAATAACAGAAATGTATTTCCAAAGAAAATAACTTAGCCTAGTATCACCAACAAAAACACCTTTCTTCTTTTCATGTATTAGTTTCCTTCCTCTTCTCATAAACAAACAAACAAACAAACCTTGCTTCACTGGGTGATCAGAGCGCTACGTGGGTTTCTCCCTGAACCAATGCTTCCTGAAAAGCTATTCTCTGAACTCAAATAAGCACTTGTTGCCTATCACTCGGCTTCTTATTTTTAGTTTAGCAACACCTAAGCTCTATTCAATGGAAGCAGAGGATTCTGGGAGAAATAGTTTTCAGCATATGAGCCAGGATAGAAGGAGCTATAATGAAGAGCTGAGATAGCATCTGAGTCCTGAATACCTGGGGAATTGGAGTGGGCTTTTGGGGAAGGAACCTTAAAAGGTACAGAGAGTGGGAAAGCAATTTTAAAAACTGCACAGGTGTTTCCATAATATTTGTCCAAACACTAATCAGTTCTAAACCATTACCCTTTTAACCCAGAACCCCTGCTGGAACAGCCCTGTTTCGATAACGCTGACTTCACAAACTTCTTTCATTTTATACGCACAGGTAGGCTTTCAACCATTCTCCACCCCAACCTATCTTCATCAGAGCATCAATCAAATGGGAAAAAAAAATATCATTTAAATAAAATAACTGTGTCCTGTATCTATTCAGGAATACGTGTCCTATATTAAATGACCTACTTGACCAAATCTTAGACACTCTATTTTCCCCTGGCTTGCATTTGAATGATAGAGTTTTGATGTCAAACTGGACTATCGGCTTTATGTTACCATTCGCCTTGCACCTGTGCTGTTTGCCACAGGTGGGCTCTGCTTTGTACGTCTCACCACAGTCTATCCTCCAGCCTCTGTGAGGATTTCAGTACAGTCATTTGGGGCTTAGAGTTGTACATCTTCCTCTGTGAGGTGAGTAGCACCAGCATTTCTGCCAATTGACCAGTGTCTTCATGTGGAGCACATTAGCTCTATGCCTATCTCTGCATGATAAAATCCCTCTTTTGTGTGCGTGCATCAGAAGTGAAACAGAATGTCTAAAAGATAAGATTGATAACAAAAGTTGATATGTGCTTTCATGCTGAACTATCCTTAAGTTCCTGAGAGCCGTTTTCTAAAACATCACAAAATTCCCCTCTATCCAGGGTGAAACAGACTGCTGAGGAGGTGTCGCAGCCACTTTCCACATAATCCTTTGTTTTTGAGACACAGTGGTATTTTTTTAACTTAATCTCTTCTTCATACACATCCAAGAATGTGGGTCATATTGCATGAGTCCACTATCAGTTGCAAAATACAGAGCCCTCTACAGAATTTATCAGAGCTCGTTACTGAACCACTTTCCAAACCTGAGATAAATGATCAATAAAATGGTGTTAGTCACAGACGTGAATTCACACTGTTGTGAAATTAATGGACACATATTTATCTGATTTTGTTTCAATTACAAAAAAAAAGGAACAAAACGCGAATTTCTATATTTTCAAACAGTAACAGTCATGGGGCTAACCTAGGGAACTATGTGTAAGTGATATGCTTTAAATAATACTGCAAATAATTAAAAGACAATGTTATAATGAAGTGCTTCTATTATTCCTGACATCCCACTCGCTAATGATGACTTGCTTAACTTCTACAGCATTGTGGTAAGGAGTGCCATTCATGGAATCCAACTCCCTGGGTTCAAATCCCAGATTGGGCCTATGCCAGCCAGGACTTCGGATGAGTTTCTTAGTCTTTGTCTGAGGGAAGCTGATTGCTACTGGGATATCAGAGCTACAATATATATGTATTTATACACACATGTATCTATATCCATTTCTATATCTGTCTACAGTTACCTCGATGTATTTGCACCAATACCACAAATCCTACTCCCATACCATGGGTTTCACTTTGGCTTTCCCCCTTCTATGTGTCTACCCCCCTTCTCCGATGGTGAGAAGCATCAGTGCCATTATTTATTTACTTATTTGTCCAGTGCTCCTCTATGTAGACAATCCCCACCCAGACTCGGCCAGGTAACCAAATCATGCAGAAGCTTCCCTTTTGTGGAATGCACCCCATCGGACCACCATGCCTATCTACCCAAATACCCTCTTTGAAGCAAAACAGTGGTTCTTAACTCCTTTTTACATCATGGACTCCTTTGAGAGGCTGATGCAAGCTACACACCCTTTCCCCAAAAATGGATATAAGCGAATCTGAAAAAAATATTTACTACAATTTCAAAAGGATCATGCTACTAGCTCTACGACATTGAACAATTTAATCTTCTCTGAGATTCATTATAGCTTCTTTTTTTAAGTGTACATCAGTGGGGATAATACCACTGGGGAACAAAATTTTTGTTGCATCCACAAAAACAGTTGTTCTTACCTAATTCGAGTGTGGTGATCTCAAATCTGACATTAGTTTTTCTCTGTAAGCTACAGTTATTTTGCAATTCAAGATTTTAGGTTTTCATCTTATTGTAAAATTTTCAACATTTAGTTTAACATATGAAGTAGAGTGTCTTCTTGGGCATCATCTTATATAATGCAATAAATACACTAAAAGATATGATTGCATCAGAATTTGTCTACAATTTCAAAATAGAACATATTAAAACACTTATTTTAATCATAAAATTAGCACAAAACTTATTTAAATTCTATTCAGGCAAAAATTTGCATTTGTAGCTCTTGCATTTGTGTACTTGTTGAGGATAATCTCGTTTGATGCTCCAGCAGTAGTCTGTCATCATATTTCTGTCCCATCGCCCCTGATAATGTTCTTCCATCGTCATCAGATCTTGATGAAAGTGTTCTCCCTGCTCATCACTAACAGCTCCAAGATTTTCAGGAAACTTAGCAAGGTGCCTGTTCAGGAAGTGAATCTTAATGCTCATGTTACATTCAATGTCGCAGAAAGCCAACAGCATCATTTGAACCAGAAGTTCATAGTTTTCTGCATTTTTGTTGCCAAGGAAGTTCTTTGTAACTACCACAAAAGACTGCCATGCTGCTTTCTTCTCCTTATTCATCTTCCTGGCAAATTCTTCATCACGCACGAGGGTTCGAATTTGAGGTCCATCAAATACACCTGCTTTTATCTTCTCAAAAGACAAGGCAGGAAAAGCAGAAATAATACGTTGAAAGCATTCACTTTCTCTATTCAAAGCCTGAACAAACTGCTTCATTAAGCCAAGTTTGATGTGAAGTAGGGGGAAAATGATCCTGTCTTGATTAACTACAGGTTCATTCACAATAAACCTGTAGTTAATCCCTACGTCCAGAGCTTCATGTTTCAGCCACTCCTTCTGTGTCCAGTGTTACTGCCAAGTTTGGCTGTCACACAAACACAGAAGGCAAGAATACTTCATGAAACCTCTCTTTTGTCCTATCAGGAAATTTACCATTTTAAGATCCACACAAATGATCCAGTTATGCTCCTCATTCTTCAGAAAGTTGAGGACAATTTTTATGTCATTATAATCTTCTCGCAGATGAGTTGAATAAACATTACCATTCTGTAGGAGAACACATTTCAGACTCCATTTAGAGCTGTCAAGAAATAGCCGCCATTCTGTTGGACTGTAGGTGGTAACACCTAGCTGTCTGAGAAGACTACTGATATCATGACAGTAAACAAAGTATTTGTCTTCGGACAAAAAGTCCACAAAAATTTGTTCACGCTTCCTAAGATGGGATACTTTAGCTGACCAGTGAAGTCCATTTTTTTCTTGAAGTCTGGAGGCTAATAACTCAGCTTCTTTCTTTGATAGGCCCAAATCTCTTACTAAGTC
Source organism: Rhynchonycteris naso (assembly GCA_037038555.1). NCBI lineage: Eukaryota > Metazoa > Chordata > Mammalia > Chiroptera > Emballonuridae > Rhynchonycteris > Rhynchonycteris naso. The sequence continues at coordinate 210,168,362 of CM072995.1, read as the reverse complement.
ATTAAATTTGGGTTGGCTAAACTGCTGAGGGGTAATGACTGCTTGGCACCAGAAAAAGACCCTTCAGATTCTACAACCATTTCCTCATGCATCTTATCAAAATTGAAAACTGGAACCAGGGGTGTCTCAGAGTATGGAATAGGTTGTATTGCTAAAGGAATATTAGGATATGCAATCATATGCCGTTTTTTTCTTGTCGATGCCCTTTGTATGCATCAGACAGAAATAAGAGTCACTGCTGTGGTCCTTAGGTTCACGCCAAATCATGGGAAGACCAAAAGGCATTCCTTTGCATTTTTCTTCTGTCTAGTCACAAAGCATTTCCTCACAGTTATGACACACAATATGAGGAGCCCAATTCTTGTCTTGATCGCCAAGGGGAACTTGAAAATAGGCAATATATGCACGTGTCACAAATGATTAAATATTGTGCCTTTGACGTTGAAGTGTGGAACAGCCACATATATAACAGAAGGTGTCAGGACTATTCTTACATTTATGCCTACTCAAAGAAGCCATGATTCAATCTTAAAATAAAATAAGAGGGTGTTTTTATCAGATAATAATTTTTACATTTAAAAACAACTACAATTATGTAAAAGTGATGTTTGTAAAACATTAATTGTCTTGTGGTTATGTTCAATCCAAGAGTTGTTGCCCGTTAACTCCAATTTAAAAACCAATGCATGCCATTAACTGTAACAAAAAGAAATTAAAATTTCATAAAAACCAGAGCATGCACCAAAAAAACAGATTTCAGATTTGGAATCAGTGATGCAGAAATATATAGAAACAGTTCTAAAACCTCATGCAACAGAAAATAAAATAAAAAAAATTGTTCCCCAGTGTAATAATCCTCACAAAAGAAATGGTTTAAATAAGAAATTGTATCAACCATGCATTGAATACCGTGAGGAAAGCCAAGGTAATAGTTTTTAGAATTCTCTTCCCCAGCCAGCCCTTGACCCACATGACGATCATCAACCAGCTGCCATGTACCTTTGTGTTCTAATAATTCATTACTTCCTTCTCGGTTTATCTACTGGCATTTCTGAGGCTCTGTTTCCTCTTTTCTCTAATGGTGGTAATGACACCTGTCATTTAGAGATCACATATGATAGCTAACAGGTAGATAAAAATATGTTCAAAAGTGGTACCAATCATTTGCACTTCTTTATTCTCCAGACATTTCCTTAGCTCCTCAGATTTGCTTATTCTTTTTCATATGCTTTGACTGATTTTCTCCAGCTATCTGGTAATTTAGGTCTCATCCATCCCTCAGCAGCTAACTCAACTGCACCTCACCCTTGATGCTTCTCTGGCCATTCTGTGTAAATTTTATCCTTCATGGGTCCCTTATGTTTCTTTCTCCCACATCAACCCCTCTGGCAGATGTAGCTTGACTTAATAATTTCATGTAACTGCATTTATAAGGATGAGATATGAGAATCATCCATTTCCAATGCCACATAAGAGTTTTTTTACAAGAGGTTAGCTGGAGGCACCGTCTACTTTTATAACCGTCACAACTTACACCAAGATCAATGAGATGAAGCTTGTGGTAAATTTAGTTCCCCAAAAAGATTTTATCTCTGGTAATGAAATTACAAGTATCTTATTTTTATACTGGAGGTGAAGTGGGATGGAACAGTTGTGGGCTTTGTCAAGGAGATTCAAAACCTGGCTTTGTTACTTCCTAGCCTGGTGACCTTGGGTGATAGATTTAATCTTCCTGATGCTCTGCTCACCTTGCTGTTTTGTTAACTGGGGATGATAGACTTTCTATAAAAGAGTTGATCAAAGATTGACTCAGAATGTATGTACAAAGAACTTGACAAATACAAGATAAGAATATATGCTAGTTCCCTACCTTTGCCCTTGTTTTTTTCTTTTAATTCATTTATCTATTTTTTCTCTTTAACTATTTTACTATTCAGAGCTAAGCTCATTATGTCTTTTTAGGTAACATTATATCTAATCTACATAGTTTCACTCATCATTTTTTTTTCAAAAAATGACCTTTTGGGATCTAACTTTTAGAATTAGAAGAATTTCTAAATAAATTAAAAAATACAGGTTTGTTTAATTAAATTGGTTACTTTTAATTATTTTTAGAAAGGTAATAGCCAAATAATTCATTTAATATAAATTTTCAGCCTCTACACAAAAATCTAATCTAAGAATAAATTGAGATCTTTCTTTTAGGATAACAATGAGATTTATTAGTTTTCATTCTTTATTTTATTGTGATTAGACCACTTAACATGAAATCTTAACAAATTTGTCAGTGCTAAGTACAGTATTGTCAACAAGAGGTACCATGTTGTATAGCAGAATTCTAAAACTTATTCATCTTGAAACCTTAGACCCTTTGAGGAGACTCCCCATTTCCTCCTCCCCTAGCCCTGGTAAGCACCATTCTACTTTCTGTTTCTATGCAGTTCACTACTTTAGAACCCTCATATAAGTGCGATCATGCACTATTTGTCCTATGACTGGCTAATTTCACATAGTATGAGATGGAGAACATGTTTGTTAACTGATGCTTCATTACCAAAACTAGCCATAGTTAACCAGCAATCAAACTGTCTAGGTTACAATCATGCTGTCAGAAATTAAAAGAGATTTAACTTTGGGCAAATTAGTTAACCACACTCTTTTTCTCTGCTACTTATTTCGTACTTGTGAGAATATAGTTAACTTTGCAAAGTGTTTCAAATATGGGCATGGCCTAGACTTACAAAAGCACTATATATATTTTAGAAAATTTTAAAGGAAAATGCAAAACAATACTTCATTATTAGCCTATTAAAATAATGTGCTATAAAATTATATTCTATAACTATTTAAATAGCAAAACTGCTTGACCAGGTGGTGGCTCAGTGGATAGAGCTTTGGACTGGTATGTGGAAGAACCCAGGTTCGAGAACCAGAGGTTGGCAGCTTGAGCATGGGTTCATCTGGAGCGCACGCTCATCTGGTTTGAGCAAAATCTCACCAGCTTGGACCCAAGGTTGCTGGCTGCAGCAAGGGGTTACTAAGTCTGCTGAAGGCCGCAGTCAAGGCACATATAAGAAAGCAATCAACGAACAACTAAGATGTCGCAATGGCAACAAAAAATTGATGATTGATGCTTCTCACCTCTCTCTGTTCCTGTCTGTCTGTCACTAACTATCCCTCTCTCTGACTCTCTCTCTGTCTCTGTAAAAAGAAAAAAAAAATAGCAAAAACGTGTTTATACAAACAATAGTAGAGACATTCTAAAGAAAGTCTGGGCAGCCACTCACCCGGGGCTCCCAGGGACAGGAAGAGAGGAGAGGACCAGAGCAGCAGGAAGAAAGTGTAATCTAGGAGGTGCAGGGAAAAACACTTTGAGGGACAGCTACCCTAACCCCTGTGCTAAGTCACTCCCCAAATCTGAAGTGAATATTTCCCCTGGAAACAGCAATACCAGCAAAGGGAAGCAGGACTCCAGCCAAACAAGCTCTTCCATGGCAATCAGAGCAGAGCTGCTTAGGAGGGAGCTTTCAGGAATACAGTATTGAGTGTTAGGGTCTGAGCTTCAGCACCCACACCCACACCCACACCCACACCACTGAGGGCTCGCTGGAAAAGGGGTGGAGGTGGGATGCGGAAGCACGGTTCCATTGGAAAGGGCGGAAGCCAGCTGGCCACGACTGAGGCTCGGGCATGAGCTCAGTCTTCCCCAGCAGGGATGGAGGGGACGAATGAAAGCAGTCCGGCCAGGCTGCAGGTCCACCTGCAATCCTGCCTGAGGGGGAAGAGCAGAAGGCCGGGAGCAAGCAGAGAACTGCTGCTGAGCAAGGGAGCACAGGCACGCAGCCTTACCTGACCCTGGAACCAAGGCTTGCTGCCCAACATGCGGGCCAGCAGACCAAGGGGGCAGCATGGAAGCCCAAGAACAGGCAGAGACCCGCACCTGAGCAAAGGTGCTCAAACCTGACCTCAGGTGCTGAGGCTTGTGGCCCGGACGTGGTGCATAACCCCACCCGCAGGGGTGGGGTGAAGGCCAAGGCCTCCGAGGCTTATAGACTCGGGCACATGAACACAACACCTTCCGTGGAGGAGAAGCAGAAATCACAGCAACAGCCACAGTCTGCCAGTACCAGCAAGGCTTATACCCCAATGCCCTAGCAGTGGCAGAGGGGGCGGTGGACCTGCGAACAGACCACACCTAGGGAATACAGAGGTCACAACCATTGGGTTCTAGTGGCCAAAACCTTCTTATACACAGACAAAATGGGAAGGCAGAGAAATGCAACCCAAATGAATCAAGAGAAATCCCCAGAAAAGGACTTGAATAAGTCAGATATAACCAAATTACCAGATGCAGAGTTTAAAATAACGATTGTTAGGATGCTCAAAGATCTTAGAACAAAATTAGATGGTCATTACGAACACCTAAATAAAGAGATAGCAAATATAAAAAAGGACATTGAAATAATAAAAAAGAATCAGTCAGAAATGACAAATACAATATCAGAAATAAAGAACATAATGGAAGGAATTAAAAGCAGGATGGAGGAAACTGAGGATCAATTCAGTGAGTTAGAGGACAAGGTAAATGAAGGCACGAAAGCAGAGCAGAAAAAAGAAAAGAGACTCAAAAAGTCTGAGGAAACTCTAAAAGAGCTCTGTGACAACCTGAAAAGAAATAACATATGCATCATAGCAGTTTCTGAAGAAGAAGAGAAAGAACAAGGGATACTTTGTTCAATCATATGATAGCTGAAAACTTCCCTAAATTAATGCAGGAAAAAAGTCTCACAAGTTCAAGAAGCGCAGAGAACTCCATTAAAGAGAAACCCAAAGAAATTACACCAAAACACATCATAATTAAAATACAAAAGCAAAGTGATAAAGAGAAAATTTTAAAAGCTGCTAGAGAAAGAAAGGCTATCACCTAAAAGAAGCCCCCATAAGGATGACATTTGACTTCTCAATAGAAACACCTGACTTCAGAAGAGAATGGCAAGAAATATTCAAAGTAATGCAGAACAAGAGCCTACAACCAAGACTACTTTATCCAGCAAATCTATTTAAAATTGAAGGAGAAATGAAAAGCTTTCCAGACAAAAAAAAAAAAAAATACTCAAGGAATTCACTAAAACCAAACCAAGGCTGCAAGAACTGTTAAGGAGCCTGTAGTAAACAGATCAAAGGAAAGAATACAGCAAAAGAGGAATAAAGCTTTAAAAAATAGAATGGCAATAAACAACTACATATCAATAATAACCTTAAATGTAAATGGATTAAATAATCCAACCGAAAGACATAGGATAGCTTCCTGGATAAGAAAACAGGACCCATAGACATGCTGTTTACAAGACACAACTTAAAACAAAAGATGCACATAGACTAAAGGTAAAACGATGGAAAAAAATATTTAATACAAATGTAAATGAAAAATAAGTTGGGGTAGCAATACTTATATCAAACAAAATGGACTTTAAAACAAAGGCTATAGTAAGAGATAAAGAGGTCACTACATAATGATAAAGGGAGCAATCCAACAGGTAGATATAACCATTATGAATATCTACGCACCTAATATAGGAGCACCTAAATATATAAAGCAGACTTTGATGGATATAAAGGGCAAGATCAAAAGCAATACTATAATAGTAGGGGATTTCAATACCCCATTAACATCACTAGATAGATCCTCAAGAAAGAAAATTAACAAAGAAACAGCAGACTTAAAGGAGACACTAGATCAACTGGATTTAATACATATCTTCAGAACCTTTCACCCTAAAGGAGCAGAATATACATTCTTTTCAAGCGCTCATAGTACATTCTCTAGGATAGATCACATGTTAGGACACAAAAGCAGTCACAACAAAATGAAACTAGAAATCAACAACACCAGAAAAACTGAAAAATACTCAGACACTTTGAAACTAAATAGCATGTTATTAAATAATGAATGGGTTAAAAATGAGATCAAAGAAGAAATAAAAAAATTCTTATAAATGAATAATAATGAGCATACAACAACTAAAAATGTACGGGACACAGCAAAAGCAGTATTGAAAGGGAAGTTCATAGCATTACAGGCATACCTGTAGAATCTAGAAAAAGCTCAAATAAACAACCCTACATCTAACAGAACTAGAAAAAGAACAGCAAGTAAATCCTAGAGGTAGTAGAAGGAAGAAAATAATAAAAATCAGAGAGGAAATAAATGACATAGAGGCTAAAGAAACAATACAGAGGATCAATGAAACAAGGAACTGGTTCTTTGAAAAAGTAAACAAGATCAATAAACCTTTAGCCAGACTCACCAAGAATAAACAGAGAGGACTCAAATAAATAAAATGAGAAATGAGAGTAGAGAAATAACAACTGACACAACAGAAATACAAAGGATTATAAGAAAATACTATAAAGAACTGCATGCCAAAAAATTAGACAACCTAGATGAAATGGACAAATTCCTTGAAACATATATTTTAAAAATCAATCTGGAAGAATCAGAAAACCTAAACAGACCGAATACAACAAATGAGATCGAAACAGTTATCAATAAACTACCAATAAACAAAAGCCTGGGGCCCAATGGCTTCACAAGTGAATTCTTCCAAATATTCAAAGAAAAACTAACTCGTATCCTTCTCAAGCTATTTCAAAAAATTCAAGAGGAAGAAAGACTTCCAAGCTCCATTTATGAGGCGAGCATAATTCTGATTCCAAAAGCAGGCAAAGACAACGCAAAAAAAGAAAATTATAGGCCAATATCCCTGATGAATTTATATGCTAAAATTCTCAACAAAATATTAGCCAACGGGATCCAGCAATATATGAAAAAGAATCATACACCATGATCAAGTGGGATTTATTCTGGGGAGGCTGGAACAATATTTGCAAATCAATCAATGTGATTTATCATATAAACAAAAGGAAGGACAAAAATCACATGATAATTTCAAAAGATGCAAAAAAAGCATTTGATGAAAGCCAACACCCATTCATGATTAAAACTCTCAGCAAAGAAGGAATACTGGAAACATACCTCAACATGATAAAGGCCATCTATGACAATCTCACAGCCAACATCATACTCAATGGGCAAAAATTAAAATAAATCCCCTTAAGATCAGGAACAAGGCAGGGGTGTCCCCTTACACCACTCCTATTCAACATAGTCATGGAAGTCCTAGCCACAACAATCAGACAAGAAGAAAAAATAAAAGGCATCCAAATTGGAAAAGAAGAAGTAAAGCTATCGTTGTTTGCAGATGATATGATATTGTATATAGAAAACCCTAAAGTCTGAGTCAAAATACTACTGGATCTGATAAATGAATTCAGCAAGGTGGCAGGATATAAAATTAATACTCAGAAATCAGAGGCATTTCTATATACCAACAATGAACTGTCAGAAAGAGAAATTAAGGGAACAATCCCCTTCACTATTGCAGCCAAAAAAATAAAGTACCTAGGAGTAAATTTAACCAAGGAGATTAAAGACTTGGATTTGGAAAATTATAAAACACTGATAAAAAGAAATCAAGGAAGATACAAACATGTGGAAGCATATACCGTGCTCATGGTTAGGAAGAATAAACATCATTAAAATGTTTATATTACCCAAAGCAGTTTATAAATTTAATGCAATACCAAATAAAATACCAATCACATACTTCAAAGATATAAAACACATATTTCAAAAATTTATATGGAACCAAAAAAGAACACAAATAGCCTCAGCAATCTTGAAAAGGAAGAATGAAGTGGGAGGCATCACACTTCCTGATATCAAGTTATACTACAAGGCCATTATACTCAAAACAGCTTGGTACTGGCATAAGGACAGGCATATAGATCAATGGAACAGAATAGAGAACCCAGAAATAACCCCACACCTTTATGGACAACTGATATCTGATAAAGGGGGTAAGAGCATCTTCAACAAATGATGTTGGGAAAATTGGACAGCTACCTGAAAAAAATGAAACTAGATCACCAACTTACACCAGTCACAAAAATAAACTCAAAATAAATAAAAGACTTAAATGTAAGCCGTGAAACCATAACAATCTTAGAAGAAAAAATAGACAGTTAGCTCTCTGACATCTCTCACAGAAATGTATTTGCTGAGTTATCTCCACTGGCAAGTGAAATAAAGGACAAATAAATGGGACTACATCAAACTAAAAGGCTTTTACACAGCTAAAGACAATAAGAATAGAATAAAAAGCCAAACTATACAATGGGAGAACATATTGGACAATACATCTGATAAGAGTTTAATAACCAAAATTTATAAAGAACTTATAAAACTGAACACCAGGAAGATAAACAATCCAATCAAAAAATGGGCAAAAGAAATGAATAAACACTTCTCCAAAGAGGACATACAGATGGCCAATAGGCATATGAAAAAATGCTCAACATCACTAATCATTAGAGAATGCAGATGAAAACCACAATGAGATATCACCTCACACCAGTCAGAATGGCGCTCATCAGCAAAACAATACAGAATAAGTGCTGGCGAGGATGTGGAGAAAAGGGAACCCTCCTGCACTTCTGGTGGGAATGCAGACTGGTACAGCCACTGTGGAAAACAGTATGGAGATTCCTCAAAAAATTAAACATCGAACTGCCTTCTGACCCAGCTATTCCACTTATAGGAATATACCCTAAGAACACCATAGCACTGTTTCAAAAGGAGAAATGAACCCTCGTGTTTATGGCTGCATTGTCACAATAGCGAAGATCTGGAAACAGCCCAAGTGTCCGTCAGTGGACGAGTGTATTAAGAAGTAGTGGTACATATATACAATGGAATACTATGGGGCCATGAAAAAGAAGGAAATCTTACCTTTAGTGACAACATGGATGGATATGGAAACTATTATGTTAAGTGAAATAAGCCAGGCAGAAAAAGAAAAATATCATATGACCTCACTCATTTGAGGAATTCAATGAACAATGTGAACTGAGAAATGAAATTGAGACAGAGGAGAGATCAAAGGGACCAGAGGAAAAGAAGACAGAGGGAAAAGGGATGATAGGATGGGATAAACCTGAAGGGAAGGGAGAAGGGTGCTATGGGGAGGATGGACAAGAGAGATGTTGAGGGAAATATGTGTGGGGGGGATGCATTCAGGGCAACACTAGAATCTATGTAAACATAATAAATTAAAATTTAAAAAAATAAAAATAATAAATAAAGATAGTCTGATCCCGTATTGAGCCAAATTTTGGTCTTGTACTAATCCATGGGAGAGTGACCAGAATGACCACTTTGCTTTCTCTGCCTAGGCCTTAGCTATACGGTTGTTGGCATGAAGTGTCAGCAAAATTTCAGACCTGCTGGCCATATCACATGAATACAGTCACCAACTAAAACCTAAACTTCAAATCTAATGTTAATTCACTCAAATCTGGGAAACTGAATCAAACAAGTAAAACCACTGCTATTTGCTGTTTAGCCAATGGGCATCCATTTTGATGGACTCTTATCTTTCCAACTGATTGTCTGGGCATGCTGTCATGGCTTTAGTGTAAATACTTAAGATATGAGTTATAGTACTTACCTCCCTCACCATTCAGACTGATGATTGTGGTTTGACAATCTAAGGTGAAAGACTTATTCTGAGTGCAAATAGTTATTACTCTGGGATGTGAGCATTTTCAAAGATGAATACAATGTGCAATTTTAGGGCCATCAACAAGCTTCCACTGCTAGCTTGCTCTGCATGTAAGTGTGTCTATTTCAAAAGTATGCTTATCACAGAACACAGTTTTGAAAAAAATATACATCAAGACCATTTATGTTCCTCTGGATTATTTCTGAAGCTTGAGAGGCTGTGTTTATCAAAATTGTTTGTCTTGTAAAGATGAGAATGACATTTCTAGACTACTAGCTACATATTTAGAACTGGCCAGGCAAATAATCAAGCTTATAAATAAGACCTGGAAGTATCTGGAACAGAGTAGAATTCCTCTTTGGATAATTGGCATGCACATGTCATCCACCGAGGAAAAAATACTTCGTCTAAAATCATGTTGACTGATGAGACAGGCCATGTCTTCCCACACAGACAACACATTTTCACAGGGGGGAAAATGCATTGTCCAGAGGCGTTTTCAATTTTGGTGACTACATATTTTAAAATCAAAAGGACCTGTTTTTTGAAACCTTAGCCAAAGAAAGCAAGATGTGAAATTTTATTATTATTTTTTGTAACCAATCCCACATTTTATATTTTTGGAGATGGCATGTTCCAGTAAGCACAACAGAATATAAAATAAACAGTTCAGGGAGAAAGGACTCAATTTAGCACATTTATAAAATGCCTGCTTTTGAGCTAATCTCACAGCACTATTCAGGTTTAACAGTGGGAAAACATCCTAATAGTTTCCATAGGATGTCTCTTCACATAAAGGGGGGAAAAAAGAGTATATTAAGAACATGCTTTAGAAGGTAGGAAGGAATATGACACTTAATCAGGATTATATATAAAGTGGGCTTCGTTGGCATCCATCTTTATAAAAATCAACCATAAAGTTAAATATCATCATGAAATCAATTTTCAGTGCTGGTACATCAGGGAAAAGACGTAATCACTCTCTCTTAAACACACAGAGAAAGATAAAATGTCACATCAGGAAGTAATACCTCGTGGAAGAAACCCTGTCCCATTCGAGGAAACCTGTCTGCTATATTTCAAAATTCTTCCTTTCTCTTTGCCCTTGGGTAAGGCTAGCAGTCACAGTTGTCCTGGCCATGCACATGCAGGTTCCCATCGGATTTGGGCCCACAGTAAAGAAACAGTGGAGCCAAAAAATGGTGGGCATTTCTTTATTAAAGTCTTGCACCAGCGCATGAGCAAACACACGTAAAATACTTCCCTCTTCGTTCAGAGCACACAAAGCCCTAACACATTATCTGGTTCCACAACTAGGAGAATCTTCTCTGGTTCCTCCTAGAATCAAAGGCCCCACCAGTCTCAGCAGAGCTCACAAAAACCCCTCACTCTGGTTCCCCATCTGCACACCTTCTCTCTCTCTGCACAAACTGGCTTCTTCTTCAGCACTCTGTATTCCCTCTGCTCTCACTCTGCAAACATGGCTTCTCTCTTCTTCTCCTCCTTCTTCTCCCTCTTCAAAACCTTCTGGAGTGAAAACCTCTCCTCCAGCAAACATTAGCGAAACAATGGCCCTTCCCAAGAAGGAAGGCAATTTGCAATTTCACAGACCATGCGTACCTGGTGCTGCCCATTCCCCAATGCAAACTATAACCAAGCAAACATAAAAATCGTATTTTACAAACTTATTTGACCAACACCTTGGAATTACAAGTATCCACAACAAAATTCAGTATTAATTTCCACTAGTCGGAAATGCCAGTATGTAAGCCACACTGATGTAAAAGAGGAGACAGTGTAAGTAGAACCACAACATGGTACTAAAGAAAAAAAATACCAAGAACAGTTATTTTTAGACAGGAAGTCTAAAATCATGATCATGACTAGAAAAAGGCTGCTTGCAGCAACTCTGTTTACCAATTTCACGTTGAATATGGAATATAACATACAATCTGAATTCCTTTCACTCACGTACTTGGAAAATAATTACTGAGTAACTAAACGATGCATTGTAATTACTCCCTCGTCAGAGGAAGCCGTGAGGCATGTACATAAATATGGAAACAGGGCAGCTCCTGTGTACCGGGCATTAACATCGTCATACTAGGGTATCGCCAACCATTTGAAAATGCTGCCAAGTAAAGGGCAAGGCCTCCATTTTGCTTGTGAGAGAAAACTGAGGTTCAGAGAGGCTCTCTGACTGTTCAACACCTGGAATTAAAACCAAATCAGTGTGTATACTCCCTCACTGGAAATGGGGTTGCCAAGGGGGAAGTTCTTACTCCCCAATCCCCGCTCTTTTGTATATAGCAATAATCAGTGTTCTCTGAATCACATTCTAATAATAGTTTTATATATGTGTGTGTGAATATATGTGTGTGTGTATATGTATGTATATGTATGTGTGTGTGTGTGTGTATATATATATATATATAACATTGGGTCCTGTTAGTCTTCTCAAGTTCAATCTGACATTCCCCTAAGGAACCCAGGCTATTCCTTCAGTCTTTCAGATTTAAAAGTGCATTCATTTCTAATGTTCTAACAGAACAGTTTCTTATGATTAGAACAACAACAACAAAAAAAAAATAGAAAGAGAGAGAGCAGCAAAACCTAAAAGAATTTTTATCTTGTTTTTTTAGTTTTGGTAGAGCTTTATTCTGTATGACAGCCAAATGATCTCCTTCCCTTCATTTTTGACTAAATGAAAACAAAGGAGTGGTAGTCATTTTCATATCACAGTGTAACTCAAGAGTTACCCTAATGAATTCTGTTACTGAACTGATAGGTGATCCATTTCTGAGTCAGGGGAGCCACTCAAAACCAGCTCTTTTACTTTCAATTACTCCCCTAAATCTCCATCACATCATGTAGACTTTCTCCCGCCCCCTCAACCCCCATCCCTTCTCCCAGGAAGAAATGAGGTTTTCAGCACACAGGAATAATGGCATGCTTTATCCTAATAAGAGGAGTTTGCATTTTGGAGACCATGGGTAGGATAACTAAGAGGACTAAATTAAGTCATTCCACCCCGTGTAAATAGCTGGCCTTTATTTCTGCCAGAGCCGCCTAATGCCAGAAGCTGTAAGTCATAGAGACTGGACAGCTCAGGATGCCAGACACAGGGATCCTGCGCATTGGGAAGAGGAGGGAACAGCTCTATCAGTGGTGGTGCTTTATCTACCGTGAGGACGTGCAGATTAAAAATGCCGCTTTATCTCCATGTGAGGCCATTAATATTTAGTCCTATGCAAGGAAAGCATCAAGAGTTCTGTAATTGAAAGTTGCCCAATTGTGCCCAACCTCCCCTAACTTTTGAAGAGCACAATTCATCTTTGTCAGGATTTTACTAAAATAGGAAAGTTTTAGGAAGTTAACCCAGTGCCTTGCCTTTGTCTGTTATCAACACCAATGCCCCACGCATGTTACTGCTTTTTGCAAATGACGAACACATAAATAGCATTCTGGCAGATTCTGATTACAAAGTCAGGCAGGCAGAAAAAGTCATTTATGGTGAAAAGAACAGCAAATGCTACAAGACTCTGTCTTCAGGAAAACAATCATCATTTCACCTACAGCTAATGTAGGTATCCATTGCTGTGGCATGCATTTTCTACAAGTTAATTTTTTATACATCTTTTGATTGATTATTTTAACCACAGAAGACGCTTTTCCAACTACCTTCACTTACATTCAATTTTTCTGATTACTGAGATCTCACTTGCTAAAGTAGTTACAACTGGAACAAGTTCACTTTAAAAATGAGAACTGCAACTTCCATGATTATGTATTTATAGAAATGATGTGAACCCCACCCCCGCCATGATCCATGGGTATGGGTATTCCAGACATTTCTTTTGACTTTTGACAGATACCTCAGAAGAAAAATATTATAATAAACTAGGACCTCCTTCCTTGCTTCTCACAATGGGATTCAGCCTTATATCTGCTTCTCATTGATTTACCTGACCAACGATAAATCTGGACTCCAGACTCATTTAGATACAACTCACAAATCTCCATCAAGGAGAAGCCAAGAAATGTCCACATTCATGGTATCACCGAATGGCTCTCCTTCAATTATTTTATATTATTCTGAAGCAGGTGCTTGGCTGACACTTAGATTGATTACATATGCATGTCCAGATTTCTGACAATTTAATATATTTTTAAGTTCCCTGGGATGGGTCAACTCAAACCTACAGACTAGTATCTAACATTGTCACATGCATTACTTGAGCAAAGAAAAAATTCCTTTTTAGCTATTCAGATTCAGTGTACAGGGTAGAATCTTGGCGGGACGGCTCTCCTGCCCATCTGTCATAATTATTTTTCCCACTCACATTGTTATCTGCCGGATGAACTAGAGACAGAAGCCAGCAGTGGTCTGAACGAGGGACCGAGCCTTGAGGACATACATTTAAACTTACTTTCCCCTGTAAAATGTTTTGTTTTTTTTTTCTTTGTAAAATGTTTTTAACAAAAGAAAACCAGTGAGAACCGTTACTTAGGTTATTTTTTATTTGTCTTTCAAGAGCAAAAATGTGTAAACAACACAAATTTGCTTGAATGTTTTTCATTGGTGAGGTCCGCATCACATGACCAGATTTATAACTTTTGTTTCCAAATCCCAGATGGTAGTATACAAGAATTTCTTTGTTTCTTGTGACTCATTAGAAATAGTGTCCAAGGACAGGTTAGGTTAGTACTTAAGGTATATCTAATTTAATAAGAAAATGAGCAGCCTCTGAAACAACTACGTCAGCACAGGGGGGCTCATAGAAAGCAGGTGAAAGACCCATAGAACAGTAAGAATATGGTGGAGAGGATGCAAAACCTGATGTCCAGGAATGGAACCAAAGTAGGAACCACAGGTGAATTCAGGCGCCTCATTTCAGAGTGGGAAGATAATAAGCTAGATGTAACCAAGGAGAGTTTTTTCTACTTGTATTTCCACTTTGGTGTCAATAAATGCAGGATGTTAAATTATCTGACATTAGCACTCCCCGCAGATCGGTAGTGCATCGGTCAAATCTATCCAAACCGTGCATGATTCCAGAAGAAACAGTGATTCAGGGACTGACTATGACATTGACTCCACAGGACAATCTGGAGCAAACCTCTCTCCTTCCAAGGCATTGATTTCTCCCATTAGCTTGATGTGATTGACATAATAAACCCAGAAAGATGAAACGTCCACTACATTTTCCCCACTTTCCGTTCTTTTTAAGGCCAATTCAGATGGCATTGAATGGTGAGGGAAGCTCTCCAGGAGGTGGTCCTACATGAACCAGGACTCCAGAGGCAATGTGTTCTGCCTTCAAGAGTCAAAACGATAATGTCACAGAGAAAAATGAGGTCCTTGCCGATAACGTCCATCATTTTCCATCCTGGAGTGTGTGTGGAAACACAAAAGTCTCCCCTTGAACTGACAGAATACGTAGACCAGGATTGGTTAGTCTCAGCAAGGAAGATGAACTAGAGAGAGAAATGAAGGTGTGTTTTCTAGTGACCTCTTACTCTCCGATTTAAGGGCCAGCTCTGATTTCTTCTGCATATTGTGCTAGAGCAGATAAATATGGACTAAATGTCTGTGTCCCCCCCCCAGACTCATAGATCGAAATCTACTCCCCCTCACAATGTAATGGTACAGGAGGCCTTTGGGGGGGATGATTAGTCATGAAAGTCGAGTTCTCATATGTGGATTAATGCCCATAAAAAAAGGCTGAATCTATGAACCAAGAAGCAGGTTCCCAGCAGACACCAAATCTATAGGCACCCCTATTTTAAATTTTGCAGCCTCCATCTCTGTGTGTAATAAATTCCTGCTGTTTATAAGTTGCTCAGTCTATACAGTATTCTGTCGTAGCCGTCTGAACAGATCAAGATAATAGGTGATCTCAATGTGGGGGACCCAGAGGATCTGTTTTTATGTATTTTATCCTATACATGAAAAACAACAACAACAACAAAAAAAAACAAGTATTCTGAAAGAGAAGAATCCATAGTTTTTTTTAAAAACTGCCAAAGGGCTCAAAGACACAGCAAAGGTTAAGAAGACAAGTTCTAGAGGCTTAGGAGAACATGGACTCTACTGAATCCCAGAAACTTGGCGTTTGAGATGTTTCTGTGATGCTGAACAGTAAGACCAAGGGAAACAAGCATTGAAATAGCTTGATTATATGTTTCAGTCCATTGTGTTGACATCGACAGATACATATCCAAATGTGGATGGCATGCTCCCTTTTTAGATCTGGGACCCATCACTGAGTTCAGCTTGTAACACACTGACAACTAAGAGAACAAATAAACAAGCAAGCAAACCAGTAATCTGCTGTCCAATCTCCAGGGTCACAATTGAATCACGTTATAAATAATCTCACTGAGGACCTAAACGGTCAGCTAGTAAAGGACCTAAAAGAGATTAACCGTTCATTTTCAGACACCTGTAGTCATCAAAGCATGTTAAGTAGGGAAAAATAACTACACATATTTATGCAGCAAGTGAATTCATAGGTTAGAGACCAATCATAAGAAAGTTTCTTGGCATAAGGTATATGAATGGGGTTAGCCGTTCTGTGCCCTGTATTTCTGAGTTGATATAGGTCTTTCATTTTGTTCTACTTAAAATTCCATCCTAAGAAACAGCTGGCCACTTTCTTGAAAGAGAGTTTCAAGAAAGAAAATGTTTATAGTTTGGTGTCTTCCCAGCTCCAATCTATGCTTTCAGCATCTTTAAAAATATATCATTCTGCCTGACCAGGTGGTGGCGCAGTGGATAGAGCATCAGACTGGGATGCGGAAGACCCAGGTTCAAGACCCAGAGCTCGCCAGCTTGAGCGCGGGCCCATCTGGCTTGAGCAAAAGCTCGTCAGTTTGGACCCAACATCGCTGGCTCCAGCATGGGGTGGCTCGGTCTGCTGAAGGCCCGCAGTCAAGGCACGTGTGAGAAAGCAATCAATGAACAACTATGGTGTCGCAACAGCAACGAAAAACTAATGATTGATGCTTCTCACCTCTTTCGTTCCTGACTGTCTGTCCCTATCTATCCCTCTCTCTGTTCCTGGAAAAATAAGTGTGTGTGTGTGTGTGTGTGTGTGTGTGTGTGTGTGTGTATGTATGTGTGTGTATATATATATATAATTTTACTTCACTTCTCAAGACTTGGAGTCTGTCTTTATCTTCCATTAAAAGTAATGACTCCGGTTTACAAGATGTCTCATGGAAATTTTTTTTTTTTCATTTTTCAGAACAGAGAAGGGTTGGCCCTACAGTATAAGTTTTAAATCCCTGGGAAACTTCTCCAAGGACAACAGTCTTACCTAAACATGATACGGAACGTCTTTGAAGAGCTAAAACAAATCTAAAGCAGCTACTAAAAGAGGGGAGGACTATTTTCATAACAGAAAGCTCGATCAGACGTTACTCACTAATTAGCTTTCTGATGGTTAGTTCCGTCACGGCATTAATCCAAAGGAGTACTTTACATGGGTAATAATGAGAGGGGAAATACCTTCTGAATTTTGAACACATAATTACATGGACTGTACAGATTTTGGGGGGGGGGTCTTTTTCCTTTTTTTGGAAAACTTTCTCAACAAACATTATTTTCACAAGTGAAGTTCCACACCATCAACAAATCACAAAGCCAATCCTGAGGATGTGCTTAGAAACATAAAATTACAAAGCCAATACGAAATGATTGATAGTTGAAACCTGGAAGAATAAAATATTCTGTCAGCCAGGCTTAAAAGACACCATCAGCAACTGAAGTTAGGAGTCAGCAAAGTTGCCTGTTATGCAAAGTGAGAAACATGTGAAAATTGGTCTTTTTCCATAAATTAACCTCAAAATATGTTGCTTTTGTAAGTTCTTGGAGCCTATACTGATAGAACCCCTCCACCCAAGAGTTTGGAAATAAGGAAAACCTCACTACCCACTGAGTATCACAGTATGTAAACAGAAGATAATGAATCAGATTATGAGAAACCAGTTATAGAACATGTTGTCCTTAGAGTTTAAGTGATTAGTACTATGTCCATTTTTTTCCAGTTGTCCAAGCCAAGGGCTCTGCATTCATCACTTCCTCTTTCTTTATTTATATTTTGCCTCCAATCTCCCCACAAATCCAAGTAGCCTTATATTCTAAATTTATGTCTATCTCTGCTCACTCTGTTTATTTTCAAGGAATAAATTTCTTTTAGTGGGATCATTTCAATACCCTTTTTCTTTTTTTATTTTTATTCTCCAAGTGAGAGGAAGAGAGATAGACAGATTCCCACATGCACCTGGACCAGGATCACCTAGCAACCACCATCTGGGGCTGATGCTCTGCCCATCTGGGGCCATACTTGCAAGCAAGCTATTTTTAGCACCTGAGGCGTAGGCTCCATAGAGCCATCCTCAGCACCCAGGGCTGATGTGCTAAAACCAGTTGAGCCATGGCTGCAGGAGGAAAAGAAAAAGAGAGAAAGAGAAGGGGAAGGGAAGGGGTGGAAAAGCAGATGGTCACTTATCCCTGATCAGAAATCGAACCCGGGACATCCATATGACAGGCTGCCACTCTACCACTGAGCCAACCACCCAGGGCCACAATACCCTCATGACTGGTCTTTCTTACTCTACTGAATGTCTCAATATGTTGTCAACAATAACCAGAGTGTGAAATCTACTGAATGTCTCAATATGTTGTCAACAGTAACCAGAGTGTGAAAATGTGTGTTAGGCCATGTGTGCCTTATCTTGGACTGCCTCAAAGGCTTCCAAGTCCCTCCAGGAGAAATCAATGCCTTTAGAATGGCTTACATGGCCCCGAAGAGCCCTGCACCCTCCACATCTGCTCACGACCCCAGTCCCAGTGCCCATCTCATCTTCTGCTACGCATCTCCTTGCTCATTCTGCTCTGGAAACACTGATCCTTTCACTATTCACGCAACTCAGAAGGCCAGGATGTGTGTCAGGGACATAGCACTTGCTCCCCAGTGCCTGGAGCACTTGGCTCTGTTTAGATTCCTGCCATGCCCTCCCTCTTTCTTTAGATCTTGATTGAAATGCTCTCTACTCAGTAGAGGCTTCCCTAGTGACTCAGTTAAAAGGACATCACTAACCCCCTTCTTCTCCCCAATACCCCATTCATCTTCCTTATTTATTTGTCTCATAGCCCTCTTCATCTACATATTTTACTTTGTGTATCATTATTTCTCTATTTGAGAAAAATACTTCAGAATAGAAATATCATCTACCTTGTTCACTGTGGTATCTTAGTACCAAGACAGTACCTTGCACAAGGTACTTCAATATCAAGAAAAGCCCCATTTAAAAAAAAAAAAATCACATAGCAGAAGAGAGAATATATCCAAGGAAATCAACAGGACAGGATAAAGAATCACTGACAGCAAATGTATCAGTGCCCCCTGCCTCATGAGGGGAGACTTAACAAAGGATTTGCAGACCCCCTGGTGCTGTGGTGAGCTAGGTGAGTCAGGCTGCCTTAGCTCCCTGTCATTCACATTAAATTCTTCTAACAACCCTGGTTTGACTATCATTTTCACCAATTAACCTTTGACTCCCCCATCAGACTGCTCACGTGGTAAAAATTATCACAGGGAGTGAGGCATTATGATTCCCATTTGACTTCCTATGCAAGTAAACCCAGTGAGAGGACAGACTTATCCCATGGAATCTGAGGAATGGATCTAGAAGATTAATACACCTAAATTTTCTTCTATTTATTCCTTCATTCAGTAAACACCCTGAGTAGGGTGGACGACCATCCTAGTTTGCCCAGGAATAAGGCTTCTCAAGATATGGGTCTTTTGGTGTTAAAACATCGAAAATCCTGGGCAGACCAGAACCAGTTGGCCACCCCAGCTCCTACATGTTTGACACCATGATAAATGCTTGGAATTTTTGTAAAAAAAATATATCACATAGTCTCTTCTTTGGATAGCTGAGAAATCTTTTTATATCTTATATTTGCCAATAAAATATTAATTTTTATTTCTTTGTCTCCAGTGTATTAGTTAAGTTCAACAGATGTTTATACACATCTACTCTATGCAAGTATTTTGGAACTACTAATTTAGCTGCAAATGGAACCATTTATAGACTACCTGGGGAAACAGTTCATTAACAGGTATCTTAAATTTAGTTTGGTACAAGAGGGACAGGTTTGGCATTTATTATTTGTTAGACATGGTTCGGGGTGCTAGGAACACGTATGATGTATTTTAAAATATGGGCCACAGCTTAGCAGCCTCTAAACGGCTTCTTAGCTACCATTTAAATTCCATGTGAGTCTTTTTGAGGGCACCAGTCCATCAGAATAGATTATCAAGGGGAAAAAAATAATTTTCTCATTGAATATGCAACTCTTAACACTTCATGCCTTTTGGGAGCCAATTGAACTTGGCCATGATCTATTTTTCCAAGTATTCAACCTCAGGGTCTACTTTCTCTAATTTTGAATGCAATCGCAGATGTCTGACTGTATTCATTTGTTTCAGAGAGAAAGAGAGAATTCTTTTTCTTGCTAGAAACATTGAAAAGTTAAGTCACCTACAGAGAGATATCTCACACATGGCAGTCCCAGCCCAACATCAGAAAGGCTGCTTCTCTGCCTGTGTGTAGCTATCTTTCGTCTCTGCTGCAGGCGATTGGAGATGCTCTGTTGCTACCCCGAGTTCTGGCCAGCCTTTGATGAATGTCATCTTTGTTCATCTGCACTTTTTCCCCATTACCTTTTGGGGAGACATGAGAGCCGAGGTCTAAACAAAAAAAGCAACACGATCATATGTCTTTATTTATCCCAGCATTTAAAGACCTGAAATTATCCCCTTCAGCCATAAACCTTGGGCAGCCAGCTTCAGATAAGGGGCTGGGACTTTCCTTTAGATCTAGGGGAAGATGCTTATGCAGTTTTCCGTTAGGGATTCTTCATCCCACACATCAATGGAGTCAACCTGAGGATGACAGTCTCTAAAGCTAGTATGCTAGTAGCAATCCCACAATTATTATCTCGTTTCTTTCCATTGCTTCTTCAACTACTGCGCTCCCAATCGTGACTGTCACTGATCCCAAGCTTTGGAGAAGGTTTCAGTCAGCAAATCTGGAGGCTAGTTACCATGGTGATGCTAGCATGTTACACAGCTTAATTTAAGCCTCCAGTTGGAAATGGGGTAGAGAGACAGCACTTTAAATAACATTTATGCTCTGATGAGCCCCCTCAGACACAGCTATCCAGGGGAAAAAATTTCCTCACTGTTACACTGACCAAGGTTTACACTAATGTCTCCTGGATATCCCAAAGTTATGCTGACAACAAAACTCACTCTTACCATCCCCAATCATCCGTTCGATTTCCTACTTTCCCACTTTATTCCAATTAACGGAGCTACAAGTCACTTACACTGGGGCCCTGGGTATCATCACCAATTCTACTATCTTCCTCACCATATCCACGGAACTGCCCACCAATGAGCTCACCAGCCAATCCACAAAGGTTGGGGAGATGGTCCGCTCATACTAGGCTTAAATTTATTTTCATTTCACTTCATTAAACAAGCAACACACAGTGCAAAGTTTCTATACAAGCAAACGTGGACCCAAATAAGTGGCCTCAACTACCCAGTAGTCTCAATGATTCCCAGAGTTATGCCAGAAGAGAAATATTCAATGTATGCCATGTGAAATTAAAAAATCCACCCACTGGGAAGCCCACATTGGAGGGTTGTCTGCATGTCTGGCTAGTGCAGGAACCTCAAAAGCTCTCAGGTGTTCACCATAGAGCCATATAAATAGAGATCTGCTGTATCCTGGCCCCATACTCCTGTGGAGTATTTCCTACCGAATCATCACCTCCTGAGGTTCTCACTCCACAGATAGGTCCATGACCCACCCACAACATCAACACTATTGGCTCTACCTCTTCTAGAGCTGTGACATTAGTGCCTTCAGTCCATGTCCATTGCCAATGCTCTAGTTCAAGTTCTTATGTGTCAGCCTCACGCCACTCAACACCATCATTTACAATGCAGCCAATTACCTTTGTAAGATGCAAACACATCCACGTCCCATGCAGGTTGAAAACGCTTCTGGACTTCTTGTCAAATCAATGCCAAGGGACAAAGGACCTTTCATGGCCTGGACCCTGATTTCTTACCCTGGTATTATTTTCCATCACCGTCCTACTCACCCTCCCCTCCCCAGCAAATGCCCACACACTGCAGCCCCAGTGCTGTGCTATGCTATTTTACTCCTTTCCCACCTTTGCCAGTGTTACCCTCACTCCCTGCCTTACTCATTCAACCACCATGTATCGAAATGATCATGGATTTAAAGCCAACTTTATGCCCATTATGATGGTCAGTGCCGATGATCCCAAGTCAGCTAAGACATGCGATTTTGCAAAGAATTTACAACCTGAGGGAAACTTTTAAAAATAAATAAAGTGGCCCTGGCCAGTTGGCTCAGTGGTAGAGTGTTGGCCTGGGGTGTGGAAGTCCCGGGTTCAATTCTCAGACAAGGTACACAGAAGAAATATCCATCTGCTTCTCCACCCTTCCCCCTCTCCTTCCTCTCTATCTCTCCACTTCCCCTCCTGCAGCCAAAACTCCATTGGAGCAAGTTGATCAGTGCTCTGAGGATGGCTCCATGGGCTCTGCCTCAAGCGTTAGAATGGCTCCGGTTGCAACAGAGCAACACCCCAGATGGGCAGAGCATCGCCCTCTGGTGGGCATGCCAGATAAATCCCAGTTGGGTGCATGCAGGAGTATGTCTCTCTGCCTCCCCGCTGCTTCTTACTTCAGGAAAATAAAATAAAATTAAAACAAACAAACAAACAAATAAATAAATAAATAAATGTATGTAATTAAAAAACAACAAGCATCAAAATTTCTCAATTGACCAGGCGGTGGGGCAGCGGATAGAGCATCGGACTGGGATGCAGAAGACCCAGGTTTGAGACCTTGAGGTCGCCAGCTTGAGCGCGGGCCAATCTGGCTTGAGCAAAAGCTAGCCAGCTTGGACCCAAGGTCGCTGGCTTCAGCAAGGGGTGGCTCGGTCTGCTGAAGGCCCGCGGTCAAGGCACATATGAAAAAGCAATCAACAAACAACTAAGGTTTCACAACGGCAACTAAAAACTGATGATTGATGCTTTTCTTCTCTCTCCATTCCTGCCTGTCTGTCCCTATCTATCCCTCTCTTTGACTCTCTCTCTTTCCCTGTAAAAAAAATAAAAATTTTCCACTGATAAAACCACTCAGAATAAAATGTTAAGCACTGGATCTTGAAGCAATAGAGTCCTCTTGAAGACCAATACCTTTTGATCCTAATTTATTCAATAATTTACATCTAAAATAGTAACTTTGGTGTGCATGTGCATGTGTGGGTGGGTGTGCGTGTGTACACATGTGTTCTCATGTGGCAAGTACACATGGGCAATTGAGCAACGTGCTACTTTATTAAGATAGGAATCAATGAAAAGGAACAGTGCTGTGGGCAAGTCGCAACCATGGATGCCGAGAAATGTAGCAGCATCCTTGCTGGAGAAAACTACGCAATATAATTGTTCTTCAATTCATTGAAGATTATTGGAAATTATCTTTCTACATCAGAGGAGACATTTGTTTCATGATCTGTTGAAAAACTTGCATGAGACTTTTAAGCTTATTAAGTGTTCTTAATTCCTTTGAAATTGATTCAAATTTTAAGCAACCAAATGCTAAGATTTTTTTTTTCTGGAAATGTTTTTGAACACACAACCAAATGCTACTTTGTTGTCTAGCAAACATGGTATAATTTCTACCACTGCATAGTACACAAAACAATCGTGACAGAGCATGATAAAAATTATCTGATGTTATGCAGAGCCTTTTAAAAACATGAACTAATAATTTCTTGTGCCTCATTCTGAATATATTGAATTTCCTTTTTAAAAATTTTTATTTATTTTGTGAATGTGCATGAGTCTATGAGCTTTTTTTATTCTTTGCTTAACCCCTTCACCTTTCAGGAACTAATCTATGTTAAGATTTTTCTCTAGAAGTAAAGATCAAATTTTGTTTTGCACACTACTGACATTGCTGTTTTTCACCAGCACAACTAAGTAAGTAAATGTGAAGATGGCCAGGTTTATCATCAGAGTGGTTCAAAGGTTAGAAACCAGGATTTAGGATGAAAAGCTAAGGCACTGGGGTGATTCAGCCCAGACAAGAGTATGGAAGGATGTTACCCAGCAGGCGAGGGCCAGCTGTTTCTCATTTTTAAAGACTAATGACACACAGGAGGTAACAAAGGAAATTTGCCAAGAGACTGGGCATGTGTAAACATACAGTTACACTATGGGGAATGCTCAAAATTGAATTATGCTGGAAAATCATGGTTGAAAAGAATCACAATGCAAATAGCTATCATTGGATATTTGGAAATGCATATGTGCATAATACCAAATCTGAGTCAAGACATAAAATGTACAAACAGACCTGAATACCTTAATTGTATATGTAGCCCTCACTTAGTAAGTTTGTTGTAAACTCAATACTTCCAAGATTATTATTTAAATTCAGTAAAATTTTAATTCAAACATCATTTGTCATTGATTTTTCCCCAGGAAATAAACTAATCTAGAATTTTATAGGTAAAGAAATATGCAAAATAATTAATGCCATCGAATTTTACATAATCTTGACTTGGTAATGAAAGGACTAAGATTTGATGATTTGGAATAATCATTTTAACTTTTATCTTCTCTTATGTAATTTACTTTACAAAACATGTCAATGATATCACATTACGAATGCACTAAAGCAAATTACAACTTCAAAGTGTATCACTCTATGAATCTCGAAGCAAAGAATTATTTAGGTACTTAGAAGATAATCTTCAGGTGGACAATTCTGACGCTATATATTTAATAAGTATTTTAGAGTTGAACAGACCTATACTACTATAGGTTCTAATTTTACTCAAAGAATGAACCCTTGCCTTAGTCCTTGCCTTAGTCTCATAGGACTTACTTTCATCACTGATAATTCAGTTTGCCTGTAGAATAAAATTATATTTTATTTTATATTTTCTAAAAATAGTTGCTCCTATATACTGAGTTTGTGCTAAATATAAACATTACATGCGTATTATTTCTATTTCTCATAACAGTCTTTAAAGGAAGCCCTCAACAATAATTTTCTAGATAAAGAAACTTGTCTTAGATGACACCACTGTTGGTGTGGCATTGTCAAATTTCTGTCCAAAGACGTGGGTCTCTAGAACATACGCCTAACACTTTTCAACATGTTTATGCAAAATATGAACTATACATAGAGAAGAAGCAATCTGGGAAACTGTAAATAATATAGTTTACACATGGGGGACTCACATTTTAAGCAAAATATTTGCAGAGCTGGTCTTTCATGGTAGTTAAGACAATGTTCTTTGAAATCAGATGGCTTGGGTTCAAATATTGGCTGCCATTGTGTGCTCTTTCTAATCTAGCTTCATTTTCACCCTCTGTAAGGTGGATTTGATGAGCATTATAGCTACTTAAAGCTGTTTCCAGGATGATGTGAAATACTGCGTGCAAAACTCTTATTACAGGGCCAAGTACACAGTACTTTATTAATAATTGTTATTGGAGATGCTAAATTGTACATCTTATGCAGACAGAGAGCCCAATTTTCGACCTTTTGCAGCAAAACAATGAAATCATGAGGCTCAAACTAGTGCATATGCCTTTAATAGATCATTTTACTATTTATTTATTTTTGTCATTCTCATACTTTCATTCCAATTTTGTGGTTGGAATAAAAGACAGCAAAATGTTTACAGAAACCTGCATTTTTCACAAATATTTTAATTTGGTATGTTAACTCTCTGTGGGAGGCTGCTCTTTAAAAATGCATTTTCAGAAAAACATATCTTTTAAACAAAGTTGTTTACATTTCAAATGCAATATGGTAAATATCAACTATCTTGTCTTTATTCCACAACCTTAGGCTTCATACCGGCAGATTCTTTGAAAGAATGTTGTTTTTCTCTTCATGGCTGCCTAGGTGGTCTTAACAGATACACGAGCACCATCTTTTGGCAAAAATGAGTCATAAATTTAGTTTTTATTTCATAATGGCTATTTCTCGACTACTATCGTGCATGTGGCCACTGTAAAATCAAATCAAGTGCAGATAAATTTAAAAGTTACACAGCCAATTTTTAAGTGATTTCAACCTTGAAGGAAGGAGCTTAGCACTCCTATATCCATTGCAGCATTAGCCACAATAATCAAGACTCAGAAACAATTAGATGTGTACCATAGTTATCCAACATCAGTGCTTTGATGCTCTCTGAGAACACATTTTCTTTGTCCTGGAAACCTAATTACCTTTGAGAGAGAGCTTCCTATAATTTAGGTGCTCTGTCCTGGCTGCATTATTCTTCCTGGCAACCTCACGAAGCCCTTTATCTGTGTTGGAGGTAAGCATTGCCCACCGTTAGCACCTGTTCAGATAAAAAGATAGGTTCAAGGGCTTAATTCCCAAGCCTACCTGTCTATGATCATAATATTTTCGACATGATGTAAAGAGGCAGAGGTTATGATTTCTGGTGGCAAATGAAACATAACTTCATTGTAATAACAGGACCCTGATTGCCTATTCATTCCAGTTTGCTCGCTCAATTACTTCACCACACAGTGTTTATCTCATCAGGGCTTGAAGTCTATTGACCACCCTCTGCCTTCCCCTTATGCACCAGCTTCCCACTGCCTTCACTTCTTTTCTTGTCTAGCTTAGATTTCATGGCCCATCACATCAATCACACTTTTTCTCACTATCCTTATTTCCGCTATTTTACCAGCAAATCTCAGCCTTGCTAGATCCAGCTGCCTGGCTTGTTCATTTCAGCACAGTAGCAACTGAGCACTGATCAAGAAACTCACTGAGGCCCTGGCCAGGTAGTTCAGTTGGTTAGAACATTGTCCCAATACGGCAAGGTTGCGGGTTCAATCCCTGGTCAAGGCACATACAAGAATCAACCAATGAATGCATAAATAAGTGGAACAACACATTGATCTCTCTCTCTCTCTCTCTTGCTTTCTCTCCCCCTTCCTCTCTCTCACTCTAAAAATCAATAAATAAGATAAAGAAACTCACTGAACTCCTTGTCAACTCTCTCACCTGTCTTTCCCAGAAATCTACTCTAGTCTCAAAAGTCAGACCACTTTCTTAACCCACCTGCACTTTAAACTCAGCAGATGATCTCACCTTCCACCTTACAGATCCAGAAGGAGCCAGAAAATAGGAACTTCTGCAACCCCAGTCAAGCTGCATAACCCCTCCTGCTATAATGGAGGAGGTGGCTGTCTTATCTCCCCAAGTGCTCACAAGACTCCTAAAGAGTAGAGCGCTAAGAATAAAACAAACTCACAAGGGACTTGACTAGACTAAAGGTGAACAGACTGTATTGTGCCTGCCTGATTGAAAAAGAAAAAAGAATCAAATCCTCTCCAGAGGAAGAGGATATTACCTGAAGATTCTAAAATTGTCTACGTACTACATCCACTATTTAATCGAAAATTACCAAGCATACCAAGAAGCACGTTTAACAATCACAAATTAGGTAAGTAAAGAGACAATATACACAGACCCATAGGTAGTCCAGACATTGAAGCTATCAGACATGCACTTTAAAATAACGATATGTTTAATTAAATAGATTTTTAAAACACTACTTATTGTGTAAATAAAACAATACAATAGAAACACACAACTAGAGAAAAATAAACAGCAGAAATGATACAGGACGTGCAAACTGGATAAAAACACTGACAGAAAGAGCTCAAAGAACAAAGTGATAAGAGGGAAGAAAATATTAAACAGTTGGAGAGGCACATAAAACAAATGAGTACGTCTAAATATACTTAAAATGGGCATTCCAAAAAAAGAAAGAAGAATTGAACAGAAGCAATATTACAAGACTGCCAGAAAATTTTTATGTAAATGAGAAGAGACATCTAGCCTCTGATTAAAGAAGTTATATGAACCTCAAGTGGGATGATAATTGGAAAACCACACTTTTTTTTTTAATAGGCAAAATCTTTGAACAGACAACAGATAAAAGATTGCATCCAATGCAAGTAGGCACTTTATTATGGTTAACGATGCTCTGCCTGGTCTGCCTGAGCTTACCCATCGTATCTCATGCCCTACAACTTTCTACCTCAACTCTATATCCCTTCTTTGTATTTCTGCAGCACAAACAACCCACCCTGTCTTTGTCCCTCCCTGTGCGTTCTACCCACCCTTTGGAATGCAACCCACATGTGCATGTGACCCACTTCCTCTCATGGTTTAGACCAGGGGTCAGGAACCTATGGCTCGTGAGCCAGATGTGGCTCTTTTGATATTTAATAAAAAAATAATAATGTTAAAAATATAAAACATTCTCAGGTATTACAATCCATTCATTTCCTACCACTCATGTTCATGGTTGTGGGTGGCTGGAGCCAATCACAGCTGTCCTCCAGGACAACACCAAATTTTTATTGGATAAAACATAACGTATGCGGGTCATTGTGAGGTCAGGAAGTAAACTTCCCTTCTTTTAATCAAGTAGTCAGCTAGCTAATTGCAGAAACCCTTTTGACAAAGAAGATGGCTAAACAAAAAAAAGATGAGGAGTATCATACTTTTCAGCAGAAATGGACAGAGGAATTTGCCTTTGTAGAGAGAGCAGGTTCTGCAGTGTGTCTAATATGCAATGATAAAATTGCATAGATGAAATGGTCAAATATAAAGCGGCACGTCGACACACGCCATACTACATTTGCATCAAAATATCCAGTGGGGGACAGCAGGAAGAAAGCATGTCAAGAGCTACTGTGCAGAGTGCTACCTAGTCAGCAGCAACTCCATGTTTGGACCCAACAAGGTGACTGGAATTTGGCTAGCTTTGCTGGTGCTTTAGCAATTGTGAGAAACGGAAAGCCATTCACAGATGGGGAGTATGCCAAAACATTCATGCTTGATGTTGCCAATTAACTTTTTAATGACTTTTCAGATAAAGACAAGATAATTAAACGAATAAAAGATGTGCCTCTGTCAGCAAGAACTGTTCACAATCATACCATCATGATGGCAAATCAAATTGAGGCAACACAAGTGAAGGACATAAATGCAGCGCCATTCTTTCTCTCACTTTGGATGAGTCAACAGACGTAAGCCATTTATCCCACTTCAGCGTGATTACAAGGTATGCTGTCAGTGACACACTATATGAGGAAAGTCTTGCTGTTTTGACTATGAAAGAGACAACAAGAGGGGAAGATTTATTCAAGTCTTTGACTGAGTTTGCTAAAGAAAAAAATCTACCGATGGATAAACTTATTTTGGTGTGTACTGATGGTGCTTCGTACATGGTGGGGAAAAAGAGGATTCGTAGCACTTCTTCATGAACATAAAAAGAGACCCAACCTAAGTTTTCACTGCATCCTACCTACATCAGGAGGCGCTTTGTGCTCAGATGTGTGGCGAGCAGCTTGGTGAGGTGATGTCACTGGTCATTCAGGTGGTCAACTTTATTGCTGCCCAAGATTTAAATGATTGCCCGTTTAAAACACTGCTTGATAAAGTTGGGAATAACTATCCTGGTCTGCTTCTGCACAGCAATGTGTGTTGGTTGTCAAAAGGAAAGGTGCTCAGCTGTTTCACAGCTTGTCTAAGCAAAATTGGACTTTTCTTGAAATGAAAAACGTCGAACATCCTGAGTTAGCTAACACTGAGTGGTTCCTGGAGTTCTAATATCTCATGGACATGACTGAACATCTGAACCAGCTCAGTGTGAAAATGCAAGGCATTGGAAATACAGTCTTATCCCTTCAACAAGCAGTGTTTGCATTTGAAAACAAGCTGGAACTCTTCATTGCTGACATTGAAACAGGTCATGTACTACACTTTGAAAAACTGGGAGAGTTTAAAGATACATGCACAGCAAGTGACCCTGCTCAACATCTTGATCTCCAGCAGCTAGTGGGCTTCACATCTAAATCTTCTGCAGTCATTCAAAGCACGCTTTGGAGAATTTTGTAAGCGCACTCGTCTTTTTAAGTTCATCACCCATCCACACGAGTGTGCAGTGGACAGCGCCAACCTGAGTTACATCCTCGGTGTCTCCTTCAGAGATTTTGAGCTACAAGCTGCTGACCTGAAGGCCTCAGACATGTGGGTGAATAAGTTCAAGTCACTGAATGAAGATTTGGAAAGACTTGCTTGACAGCAAGCAGAGATAGCAAGAAAACACAAGTGGAAAGAAATGAAAAAACTTCAACCTGTAGAACAGCTGATTGTCAAAACTTGGGACAAGCTTCCCATCACATACCACACACTGCAGTGTGTGAGTATTGCTGTACTGACAATGTTTGGCTCTATGTATGCATGTGAGCAGTCTTTCTCACATCTAGAGAACGTTAAGACCAACCTACGATCACGTTTAACGGATGGAAGTCTCAACGCCTGCATGAAGCTTAACCTCACCACGTATCAACCAGACTACAAAGCCATCAGTAAAACCATGCAGCACCAGAAGTCGCATTAATGGTAAGAAGTACTTTATTCATCATTGGTTAGCAATAGCATTGCAATGTTATTAAAAAGAATTCAGACTTATTGTACTTCAAAAGTGTTGGTCTTACATAAAATGCACACATTTACTTGTATTTAGTGTTAAACATATTGTATGGTTCTCACGGAATTACATTTTCAAATATGTGGCTTGCATAGCTTTCTCAGCCAAAGGTTTCCTGACCCCTGGTTTAGACGCAGCTCCTGATTACCCAAACGAGTTTGACTCTTCCCATGTCACACTGTCACACCACACTATTAGCATTATTCCAAGCACTTCCACTATGTAACAGCAGCAGCTCTTCCTTTTTCTCTTAGAATGTCTCCCCTCAAGCCCCGCCCATAGCACCTAAACCATGAGATGCCTTTTGTGTTGTTCGCCACGACATCTCAGGGTATAGAAGAATGCCTGGCCTGTAACACATGCTCAGTATTTGATGGGCAAATAAACAAGTGACTCTATGGGTCATACTCTCCACACTGACTCCTGAGCTAAGCCGTGTAATTATCTTTAAAGCTTTATCCTCAGAGAGATATGCTTAGGGTGTTCTTCCTCTGTCCTACCTACTGGTACTCCTCAAGACCCAGCTCCATTTTTTCTATCCATCTAATGGCTTTCTAGAATAATTCTACCATTGCTTATTTTTGTATTTTTGGAATTCATACAGCCTTAGAGTTGCATCATATATTTTATCATTCCATTTTATATTCTTAACCTGCTCAACACAAAGGGTTCAATTTGTTTCTGCACAAGACTAAAAGCACCTTGGAAACAGTTCTTTTCATCTCTGCTACCACACATAACATTTTATTGAACAATATTCATTGATTTACAGATCACGTGCTAATAAATTTAACATAATAGGGTAAAAGCAGCAACAGTGATTTATAAATTAAGAGAAGTAGTGATAACAGAAAAGAGGCTGCCACTCTCTAACCATTTGGGAGACATTGTTGCAAGTCTTTTGAGGGGGTTGTCCTCATTGAGGTGATTCTAAAGGTCATCTTTTCAGTTCATTTCTATCTTTTTTCCCCATTTTCTCACAGAAAACAAATGAGACTTGATATGCCAGTGAGCGTTAGTGTCTGTCTTTGAGTCACTTCCATTTGGTCTCTCTTCAAATCTATGAATTGTTCTGTCTAAATCATAAGAGAAAAACTGTGGTGCTTTGCATCCTCTCTTCTTCTTAAACTACCCCAAACCTATCTCTTCTTTAAACCTTGCTGAAGTTCCTGCATCCCCTAGAGTCTTCCCTGGTTGATTTGGTCCAGACTGATCTTCCCCCAACACTTCTTGTAGATCCCTCTTAGTTCTTAGCATATTGATATGTTAGCAAGTTTTCTGTAAGTATTCATTGAGTGCATATATTTTTTTAATGACTAAGGCTAATTTAGCATTGGAGAAGTAAGAAAGTAATATAGTCTGCATCTATTAGAAGCCTTTAAAAGAGAAGAATATGGACCCATAAATAATTATCCATAATTAATTGAGGAACCCATAAATAATTGAGGAACACTAAGAATGGCACATGTCAGAAACTAAAATTGAAGCAAAAATAAAAAGGATACAGGGTCCAAAAGGAAGACCAAATGAATCATCACTTTTTTAAAAAGCATTTAAATATAAGAGGACTCACTGCGCTTTTCTTTTAAAGGAAAAGTGGATCGTTTGTTGAAAGCAAAGATGATTCAACTTGTCTGCAACAGCATGTGAAGGATTAAAGGACAATACAGCGCTCCCCAGACACAAAGGTGACAAGAGACACTGAATAAAAAGAAAATTGAGATGTGAAATACAAGCGAGTTCACAATACAGATAAACAGTAAATGAAAAAAAAAAAAAGAAAGAAAGACAGAAAACCAAGTAAAGGTGAAAACAAATCATTTACTGAAGGGCGTGACAAATAAGGAAAGCCATGTAAAGAAGAAAAACATCCCCACCTCTCAAGAGGATAAGAATAAGAACAGACTTTCCTGACGAGAGACTAAAAGAAACTGTCTTCAATCTGGTGAACTTTCTGGAACAAAAGAAGAAGGATATTATTGACAGAGACAGGATAGAGTTTGAAAGGAAGGAGAGGAGCTGAAACCCAGAAGGGGAGTTAAAGATGACCTTGGACTGAGACACAAAGGAAAAGGTCCTCATTTGCAAGGATAAATACAGCACGTGCATGGCCCCCAATGAGAAAGCTCAGCTTCTTTGAAGCATGCATCAGAGAAAATGCATGATGTATGGGATTAGAAGGGATCGCAGAACATGCAGTGTGGACAAGGCAGGAACTTGAAGCTGTGTGAGAGTCACCGAGAGGGGCCACAATGCATGGGACTTCAAGACAGGGAAGGAGACACACGCAGAACAGAGGCATAGAAAGAAAAGGCAGCCAAGGTAATAAGCAAAACAATACACAGTCTGAAAGCTGAAAGATGCCCATGCAATGTTTCATGGTCTCAAAGGAGGAAGGAAAGTAAAGCAATTGGTACAAAATGAATTTAAGGAAAAAAAGTGACATGATTTGGGGTTGGGAGGGGGCGGGTAGGAAGAATGTTAAGTTTAAAGGACAAAGTCACATAGAATGCACACATCCACATTAGATTACCATGGTAGATAGTCCAGATACCTTCAAAATTCCGATGGTAGCAATGGTCATCTTAACTTAAGGACAAGGAGGTGAAGAAGGAGAAAGAGAGAAGGAGGATTTCTCTACAAAAACGCCAAGGACATAGTGGCCCCCATCTTGGGCAGGGAACAATAAACCCAGCCAAGAATCAAATGAAGAAAGCTGAGTTATATTAAACAAGCAATTTTTTTTTTTAATTAACAAAGGGAGGCCCTGGTCGGTTGGCTCAGTGGTAGAGCATCGGCCTGGTGTGTGGAAGTCTAGGGTTTGATTACTGGCCAGGACACACAGGAGAAGCACCCATCTGCTTCTCCACCCTTCCCCCTCTCCTTTCTCCCTCCCTCTCTCCTCCCCTCCCAAAGCCAGAACTCCATTGGAGCAAAGTTGGCCCAGGCACTGAGGACGGCTCCATGGCTTCCACCTCAGGTGCTAGAATGGCTCCAGCCACTATAGAGCAACATCCCAGATGGGCAGAGCGTCACCCCCTGGTGGGCATGCCGGGTGGATCCCAGTAGGGCACATGTGGGAGTCTGTCTGACTGCCTCCCTGCTTCTAACTTCAGAAAAATACCAAAAAGTATATAAATAAATAAAAATAAAAAATAAATTAACATAGGGAAAAAAAAGAGAGTGACATAGTCAAGACCTGAAAAACTGTTTTATGCATGTAAGTAT
Organism: Rhynchonycteris naso; assembly: GCA_037038555.1. Classification (NCBI taxonomy): domain Eukaryota; kingdom Metazoa; phylum Chordata; class Mammalia; order Chiroptera; family Emballonuridae; genus Rhynchonycteris; species Rhynchonycteris naso. Next base: position 210,134,841 of record CM072995.1, on the reverse strand, counting down.
CCTACAAAATAAACTTCAAATCTGTACATACTAGATTATTGAAAAAATACATTTTGGGAAAAACAGAACTTTACCTACCTCACATTATATTCCCAGCTAACTTCCCAGTGTGGTAAATAGGTAAATGTAAAAAGGACAATGCAACTGAAAGAAAACACAGTGAATGTCTGTACCTGGCCTCAGGCATGAAATGACCTTTCTGAAAAGTACATCCATTCAATGATTTTAAAAAGTTTTGTGTGTCAAATATCACCAAGAAGACAACTGTAATTTAAATTTTCATTTTTAACTAAAAATGTTTTAAATCACCATGGAGAAAGATGTCCGATTTAGCTGTTGTTTTCATTAGCTAAATAAATAAATGGGCAAAATCTGAAACAGGAACATGGTTCCATAAAAACTTGATATTTAAGAAGAAAAACAAGTCCCCTCCAATCACTAGAGGGGATGAAGACAACTGTTTTTCCACATTCTGTACCGGAGAGAGAAGTTGCAAGGCTCCAGGTAGAATTATTATGAACTAATGGTAGAAGACCTGCCTGGGATAGAGGAAAGTGAAGGAACATTGTTTCTGTTCTGTAATTCTTGTGATGACAGTGATGCCTAAGGCACACCACAGAGGACAAAAAGTATGTGGTGTGGTTATTGATGGAAAAATTCTAAGCAAGGTTCTGAGAAGACCAATTAAATATGCCGACCACTGGAGAGGGTCTCTGTTCCCACAGCGCTGCTGTTACGCTGCTGGGTGAGCAAACTCAATCAGGGAAACGGAAGGGCCAGGTCATGGTGGCATCCAAGGAGAGAAGATAGCTTTGCTCTACTAAACAGAGGTACTTCAAGAAAGACTTAGAATAACAAGTCTATGATAAGGAACAGTGTTGGTCAAATAAATTTTTAAATATGACTTATACATTTGCTCGCTTTGGGTGTGGGAGACAGGCTGTAAGCTGGCAAAGTTACTATAGCCTAAGGCAGTGATGGGCAATTTTTTGAGTTTGGTGTGTCAAAATTCGCCAAAAAACTGAGGATAACTCGGGGAGTGTGTCACCTCGAGAAAAACAGCCTAACCGGAAGTCCCAGAACTAGACGCTCTGTGCCGGAGTTCTGTTGTTTTGGCCTACAGACCTCCGGGACAGAGTGTCTACACTACAGCAAATGTTTTATCCTCGGCTACTGCACCTGACCGTGAAGAAGCTGAGGATGAAACGTCCTTCTTGGCATGTGGCCCCATACTTCTCTGGTATACGGCCTCATGCAGTGGCGTGTCATAGGTTCGCCATCACGGGCCTAAGGCTTAGTTTTAAAACTAAGTTTTTGCCCACATCCTTAACTGATTACATGATGTGGGGTGGTGCACTCTCATGAGAAATCCCATTATGCCTCAGATAAGTGACTTTGTATTAGAGACTTCCTTATTTGTATATTGCATTAAAGGTTTTGATTTCTACACTATAAAATGGGGCAGACCGAGAGCTTGCTTTCTCTCAGTTCCTGATATTAGCATTAGAAAGGAGAGCAGAGAAAGGCCACGTGGAGGAGAGGAGAAGCAGCCAAGATGACAGAGTGCTGAAGAAGCCAGTTTGTACAGAGTTTGTGCAGAGAGAAGGAGATGGGAAACAGAGGTGAATAAGTCTGGTGAGCTAGAAACCTTTGATTCTAGGAAACTTGGATAAGTCATTGGCTTTGGGAGCCACTGTGTGTATTTCTTGCCCACCAGTTCTTGGCTCTATTGTTCCATTACCATCTGTCCGAATCAAATGCAAACCAGCATTGGCCAGGCAGCTGTGATTGTGGCAGTGGCTACTCGCTTTACAAACAGCTATATAATTTATGCCATGTATAGACATACAGAGCTCTGTTTCATGTGTTTCAAGACAAAAACAACCACATTAGAAATTCACCCATTTCCCTAAAAGCTTAGGGGTGAGGTTGTATTGTACATAACAGACAACACAGAAACAGCGTCTTCTTCACATTGATGAGTCATGTTCTTTACAAACTCAGAGCAAGGGTTTGCTGAATGTGATAAAATGCATAAATAAAAAGGCAAAGCATGACCCCAGAGCCTGTCTCAAAAGCAAAGCGCACCACCACCTATTCCCATTGGGATGGAGGAGAATGTGCAAAATTTCTGCTGTGGCAAAGAGTAAAATCCACACGCCACACATTAGAATCAAGTCAGCTCTACTGGAACTGAGGGAAATAGACACACCTCTTCCTCTAGTAACAGGTACTTTCAGTGAGAAAAGATAACATTGTGGCACAGCATGGGAGGTAAAAGGTGTAAGAGGTAGTCCAGGGGCACAGAGAGCAGCCATGATGAGAGAAGAGGAGATGAAGGTATCGCACGCCTGAGCTGAGAGGGAGAGGCAACATATGCTAGACATCTGCACCTGCGGCACCTTGGAGAAAAATACAGCAGACTTGGGCACAAAGGCAGAAAGATGACTCACAGGGGATGGCCGATAAGGATCCTGCCTTTCCTTGGAAGGAAATACAAGGCATCTCGGTCACACTGGGAACAGATGAAATGTATGGGGGATGGGGGAGGCGCCTCTGTAGTCCACCGAGGTGTGTGCGGTGCAGGGAGTGAAGGATGCACAGGAGGAAGTGATACAGCCAGTAAGTGCCCGGAGCAAGAATGATGCTCGTGGGACCACGAGAGAGAGAAGGTAAATATTCCTGAGCACCCTGTTGGGAGGAGAGGTGCTTTATGCTCATTGACAGATGTACACACTGTTAGGGAAGAGTGGTTACAAATGAAGCCTCACAGAATATGTCAAGAATAGAAATAAAAGTTATAAAGCAAAGGGAAGCTGGTACACATTGTGCATTGGTGACAAGTGTGTAATAGGAACTGCATCCTGCCGAGCGCTTTGAGCACAGGGAAGGAAAGATGAGGAAGATAACCATGGGGAACACAGTTTAAAAAAGAAAATACCAAGGAGAAAAAAAGAAAATCTGAAAATAACACTCTGGAATGCACTAGGCAGATGTTTAAAATATCTGCACAACTTTGGCCAAAAAGTAAAAATACTGCCAGTGTCTAGGTAAACAAAACAATATCCATGGATTTACTGGAGGGGGAAGACACCATAAAAAAGTATCAGCTATGAGCAGGAACAGCTGGTGCATTCCAACTAAGTACTAATATTTTTGGGGTGTTCTAAGACACATTCGCCCAGAATCTATTTTTATTTAAAGATGATATTTAAGAATGCTGAATGGAGAAAACCAGAAAATGTACGTTGGCTCATTCATGGAATAGTTTCACCAGGGATCTTATCCTTACAACACACGTAAGCATATCTGAAACACAGACAGTCACTCATCCAGAATGTTAATAAATTGTTTAGTCAAAATAACATAGATTCAGCTTTGGGGACATAATAGAACAAGTCATGCTTCCCTGTGTCCCCACATCTTGATTCTGTGGGACAGTCCTTGCATAAAAGGACTAAAGGACTGTGTACATAAGAAGTCACTTACGTACCTAGAAGGGAGCATGCCCAGAAGGGCAGCTATTACAATGCTGGCAGTGTCCACAGGGCGCAGCTGCCTCGGAGTTGTTCCTGGCTCCTCTGTGCAGTGGAGCTTGTGTTCCTTACACAGAAGGTATGGTGTTGAGCTACACAACAGGAAGTGTGCAGCCCACGGAGGCAGGAAGGTTAAGGGGCCTGGCTTTCTGATGGAACAAAACTCTACATCCACAGTACTAAGAACAAACGGACGGACATGGAATAGCGAACTACTATTTATCTCTCCAGGGTGACCTGCCTTGGCTGATAACACAGCCCTCGAGCCAGAAACCTGTCCACGGTGCTACACTCTGTCTTCCCTCTTGGGTTCATGCCCAGGCAGCAACGAGCCTCCCATCACCATAGCCATCATGGTTGCCTCCCCACCCGTTTCTCTGCTAGACCACTGGCTTTAGAGCTCACCTTGCTGATTTCTCTGTCACTGCCCCCAGATGCATCCTTTACAGTGCCCAAATATTATTCTATCTGACTACCTCCTTCCCCTGCCTGTCTCCCTTTCACGGTCTCTTCTCCCAAACAGAATAAACTCAACAGGGATACCCATAACAAAAGGCAAAAGATCCATGACCTCCCCCCATCAGCCTTTCCATCCTCAATGCCCCCAGTGTACCCATATCCACCCATCCAGTCAGTGTTGCAGCCACACTGAATGACTCCGCATGGGGGCATGCTGCCTCAAGACTCCGCATATCCCGTTCCATCTGTCAGGAATCCCTTCCTTGTCTTTCCAATGACCTATTGGAAGAGCTTTAAATGGCCTACCTACAGGTTTCATCCCCCTCCTGGATAAAGTGCCTTCAACCAAATGCTCCTCCAAGGGCCAGGCAGAGTTCCTCTTACCCTGCGAGGAGGTTTCAGTGCCAAACCCCCACCCCCCACCCCAGTCTGCAGAATTATTCAAACATAGCAGGCAGTCACAGCCTCTCTGGGGAACCAGGTGACACCCTGTCCTCCTGATACTGCAAAGTCTGCCTCCCACAGGCCCTGGTTGGTCAGTGTTCCCCAGCATGACCCCCACGTGGCCAGGGTTCCATGTGGTGTCCTCTTCTCCCAAGAAATGAGCATAAGTGACTAACAAACTGCTGTCATCTCATCCGTCTAGCATGAGGTGCACATGTGCAGCCAGATACTTAAACCTAAAGCAGGAAATCTCTCCCTCGCTCATGGGGCAAACAGGAAGCAAATAAAACACTTGCTTACAAATAAACAAAGAAAGGAAAACAAAAACTAAGGCTTTGGCCCTATACCAGCTGAGTCAGAATTCCTGAGAAACAGGGCACTGGGGATAGGGATCGCTATTTCTTAAACACCCTCCCCCAACTCCTCGGTGATTCCAGTACAAAACCTGAACTTGAGAGCTGCTGCCTAACGCACAGAAGGTCCTCCCTTTCACCTGGCCACTGTGCTGTGCAAACAGGGCACACCTTAACAATGATGGCATGAGTCTGCATTCCCACCAGCACCTGTCCTGTGTTGAATTGCTGATGAGCACCATTCTGACTGGTGTGAGGTGATATCTCATTGTGGTTTTAATTTGCATTTCTCTAATGATTAGTGATGTTGAGCATTTTTTCATATGCCTATTGGCCATTTGTAGGTCCTCTTTGGAGAAATTTCTATTCATTTCTTTTGCCCATTTTTTGATTGGATTGTTTGTCTTCCTGGTGTTGAGTTTTACAAGTTCTTTATAAATTTTGCTTATTAACCCCTTATCAGACGTGTTGTTGAATATGCTCTCCCATCGCGTGGTTTGTCTTCTTATTCTGTTCATATTGTCTTTAGCTGTACAAAAGCTTTTTAGTTTGGAAAACATTACGGAGATTCCTTGAAAAATTATAAATGGATCTGCCTTTTGACCCAGTCATCTCACTTTTAGGAATATATCCCAAGAACATATCACCAACTGAAAAAAATAAATGCACTCCCATGTTTATGGCAGCATTATTCACAATAGCGAAGAACTGGAAACAACCCAAGTGTCCATCAGTGGACGAGTGGATTAAAAAGCTGTGGTACATATATACAATTGAATACTATGGGCCACGAAAAAGAAGGACATATTACCTTTTGCGACAACATGGAGGGACCTGGAAACTATTATGTTGAGTGAAATAAGCCAGGTAGAAAAAGAAAAATATTATATGACCTCACTCATGTGAGGAATCCAAGGAACACTGAGAACTGAGGAAAGGAATTGAGAAAGAGGAGGGATCAAAGGGACCAGAGGAGGCCTGACCTGTGGTGGCGCAGTGGATAAAGCGTCAACCTGGGAACACTGAGGTCGCCAGTTCAAAACCCTGCACTGGTCCGGTCAAGGCACATATGGGAGTTGATGCTTCCAGCTCCTCCCCCCTTTCTATCTTTCTCTCTCTCTCTCTCTCTCTCACTCTGTGTCTCCTCTCTAAAATGAATAAAATAAAAATAAAATAAATTTTTAAAAAAAGGGACCAGAGAAAAAGGGGATGATAGGACTGATAAACCTGAAGGGAAGAGGGGAGGGCGCGGTGGGGGGGGAGCAAGGGAGATGTTGAGGGGAATATAGGGGAGGGGTGATGCAGTCGGGGTCACCCTAGAATCTATGTAAAAACAATTAATTAAATTATAAAAGAAGAAGAAGAAAAAAGAATGGTGACACAAAAAGATAGAAAAACCATGGGTCTCTGAGATATGGATGGTCGCTCATATGGAATTAGACTTTCATAGAAGATACAAAGTGTCTGTCATCTGCTAGGTGCTATTTTAGGTTTCCCTCACTGCAGCCAAATCCATCTCTCACCCAAAGCACAGACTTTGGTCTTACTTCCCCTCACTGTCGCTTATTGAGTGTTTAGTAAGAGAGAAATTCCTTAGTGCTCTCCCACTGAACTGCTTATTTCATCTTTAAAAGTGGGTATGCAAGCCCAACCTGTGGTGGCGCAGTGGATAAAGTATCGGCCTTGAATGCTGAGGTTGCCAGTTTGAAAACCTAGCTTGCCCAATCAAGGCACATATGGGAGTTGATGCTTCCTGCTCCTCCCCTCTTCTCTTTCTGTCTCCCTCTTTCTCTCTCTCTTCCCCGCCACTGCCCTCTCTAAAGTGAATAAATTTAAAAAAAAGCATTTTTAAAGTGAGTATGCAAAAATAATCCTAAAAATAAATGGGTGCAATTATTATCTTACACCTATTTAAGGAGTAATAATAGCTAAAGATTCTAGAACAAAAGCCAAGTACTAGAGGATCAATAATGAAAACAAAATTATTCCATTTTAACTTGTTGAAACTCCACAACCAATGCTGAATCCTGTTCACCTCTTACAAATAACTACACTGGGTCACGGAGAAGTGGAGGGACGTCCTTGAGATGGTACAGTCAGTGCACAGTGAAGCTGGGATACTGATGCAAACATTTCAGCTTTAGACTCTGTGCTTTTCTCTATTATACTATGCTGAGGATCAATGAAATGAAAACTAATGTACGAAAGCACAAATTAGCATGTTTATCATAAAGTGGGCATTAAATAAATCTTTCCATCTTCTCCCTTTCTTCATCTAATCAGCCCTAAACAAACTTACACACACACACACACACACACGCACACACGCACACTCACACACAAACTTTTTCCTTTTCTGTCATGAGATTATTCTTAGCAAACAGTAGTTGATATTGAGGCGAACAGGAAAAATTATTTTGGCATGGGTAGGAACCTGAAAATCTAATGTGAAAAGCTAACACCCCAATTTCCCTCACCGATCTCAATCAGCAGCCCAAAATACAAACCTCAATTTGTATCCACTGTCACAATACAAAATCCGGCACATAAACACGAGATGAAAGTTCACCAATAATACTTATAACTCAGGGATCGGGAACCATTTTGGCTGAGAGAGCCATGAACGCCACATATTTGAAAATGTAATTCTGTGAAAGCCATACAATATGTTTAACACTAAATATAAGTAAATGTGTGCATTTAATGTAAGACTAACACTTTTAAAGTACAATAAGTCTCTGAATTCTTTTTAATAACGTTGTGATGATGCTGCTAACCAGTGATGAATAAAGTACTTATTACCATTAATGCGACTTCTGGTGCTGCATGGTTTTACTGATGGCTTTGTAGTCTGGTTGATATGTGGTGAGGTTAAGCTTCATGCAGGCGTTGAGACTTCCATCCATTAAACGTGATCGTAGGTTGGTCTTAAAGTTCTTTAGATGTGAGAAAGACTGCTCACATGCATACATAGAGCCAAACATTGTCAGTACAGCAATACTCACACACTGCAGTGTGTGGTATGTGACGGGAAGCGCGTTCCAAGTTTTGACAATTAGCTGGTCCACGGGTTGAAGTTTTTTCATTTCTCCCCACTTATGTTTGCTCGCCATCTCTGTTTGCTGTTATGCAAGTTGTTCCAAATCTTTATTCAGTGACTTGAACTTATTCACCCACATGTCTGAGGCCTTCAGGTCAGTGGCTTATAGCTCAAAATTTCTGAAGGAGACACCAGAGATGTAACTCAAGTCGGCGCTGTCCACTGCACACTCGTGTGGATGGGTGATGAACTTAGAAAGACGAGTGCGCTTATGAAATTCTCCAAAGCGCGCTTTGAATGACTGCAGGAGATTAGATGTGAAGCCCACTAGCTGCTGGAGATCAAGATGTTAAGCAGGGTCACTTGCTGTGCATGTATCTTTAAACTCTCCCAGTTTTTCAAAGTGTAGTAAACAACCTGCTTCAATGTTGGTGATGAAGAGCTCCACCTTGTTTTCAAATGCAAACACTTCTTGTTGAAGAGATAAGACTGTATTTCTAATTCCTTGCATTTTCACACTGAGCTGGTTCAGATGTTCAGTCATGTCCATGAGATAGTAGAACTTCAGGAGCCACTCAGTGTTAGCTAATTCAGGATGCTCGACATTTTTCATTGCAAGAAAAGTCCAGATTTCACTCAGACAGGCCAGTAAACGGCTGAGCATGTTCTCTCTTGACAACCAACACACATTGCTGTGCAGAAGCAGACCAAGATAATTATTCCCAACTTCATCCAACAGTGTTTTAAACTGGTGATCATTTAAAGCTCGGACAACAATAAAGTTGACCACCTGAATGACCAGTGACATCACCTCACCAAGCTGCTCGCCACACATCTGAGCACAAAGCGCCTCCTGATGTAGGATGCAGTAAAAACTTAGGTTGGGTCTCTCTTTATGTTCATGAAGAAGTGCTAAGAATCCTCTGTTTTTCCCCACCATGCACAGAGCACCATCAATACACACCAAAATAAGTTTATCCATTGGTAGACTTTTTTCTTTAGCAAACTCAGTCAAAGACTTGAATAAATCCTCCCCTCTTGTTGTCTCTTTCATAGTCAAAACAGCAAGATTTTCCTCATGTAGTGTGTCACTGACAGCATACCTTGTAATCACGCTGAAGTGGGATAAATGGCTTACGTCTGTTGACTCATCCAAAGTGAGAGAAAAGAATGGTGCTGCATTTATGTCCTTCACTTGTGTTGCCTCAATTTGATTTGCCATCATGATGGTATGATTGCGAACAGTTCTTGCTGACAGAGGCACGTCTTTTATTCGTTTAATTATCTTGTCTTTATCCGAAAAGTCATTAAAAAGTTAATTGGCAACATCAAGCATGAATGTTTTGGCATACTCCCCATCTGTGAATGGCTTTCCGTTTCTCACAATTGCTAAAGCACCAGCAAAGCTAGCCAAATTCCAGTCACCTTTTTGGGTCCAAACACGAAGTTGCTGCTGACTAGCTAGCACTGTGCTCAGTAGCTCTTGACATGCTTTCTTCCTGCTGTCCCCCACTGGATATTTTGATGCAAATGTATTATGGCGTGTATGGACGTGCCCCTTTATATTTGACCGTTTCATCGATGCAATTTTATCATTGCATATTAGACACACTGCAGAACCTGCTCTCTTCATAAAGGCAAATTCCTCTGTCCATTTCTGCTTAAAAGTACGATACTGTTCATCTTTTTTTCTTTCAGTCATTGTCTTCGTCAAAAGGGTTTCTGTAATTAGCTAGCTGACTACTTGATTAAAAGAAGGGAAGTTTACCTCCTGACCTCACAATGACCCATGTATGTTACGCATTATCCAATAAAAATTTGGTGTTGGCTGACCAGGCGGTTACGCAGTGGATAGAGCATCGGACTGGGATGCGGAAGACTCAGGTTCGAGACCCCAAGCTCACCAGCTTGAGCGTGGGCCCATCTGGCTTGAGCAAAAAAACTTGTCAGCTTGGACCCAAGGCCGCTGGCTCCAGCAAGGGGTGGCTCAGTTTGATGAAGGCCCGTGGTCAAGGCACATGTGAGAGAGCAATCAATGAACAACTAAGGTGTTGTGACGACAATGAAAAACTAATGATTGATGCTTCTCACCTCTCTCCGTTCTTGTCTGTCTGTTCCTATCTATCCCTCTCTCTGACTCTCTCTCTGTCCCTGTAAAATAAATAAATAAATAAATAAATTATATTTAAAAAAAAATTTGGTGTTATCCCGGAGGACAGCTGTGATTGGTTCCAGCCACCCGCAACATGAGCAGTAGGAAATGAATGGGTTGTAATACATGAGAATGTTTTATATTTTTAACGTTATTATTATTTTTTTTACGTTATTATTTTTTTATTAAAGATTTGTCTGCGAGCCAAATGCAGCCATTAAAAGAGCCACATCTGGCTCACAAGCCATAGCTTCCCGACCCCTGTTATTACTGTAAGAGAACACATAAACTTTATTTTTTGTATTGTTTTTCCTAAAGTGAGAAGCAGGGAGGCAGAGACAGACTCCCGCATGTACCCAACCAGGATCCACCTGGCAAGCCCACTAAGGGGATGATGCTCTGTCTATCTGGGACGTTGATTCTTTGCAACCATAGCCATTCTAGCGCCTGAGGTGGAGGCTATGGAGCCACCCTCAGCTCCTGGGCCAACTTTACTCCAGTGGAGCTCTGGTTGTGGAAGGAGAAGAGAGAGAGATAAAGGGAAAGGAGAGGAGAAAGGGTGGAGAAGTAGATGGGCACTTCTCTTGTGTGTCTTGGCTGGGAATCAAACCCAGGACTTCCACACACTAGACCAACACTCTAGTGCTGAGCCAGCCAGCCAGGGCCCACACAAACTTTGTTTTGACAACCACAAGTGAACAACAATATTCACAATAAAAGTACCCAGTCCTGGAACAAGCATTTACATGTGGATGCCCTACAGACATTAAAAAAAATGTCACAAATAAAATGCATGACGAAAAGATATGTCCATCCCTAAACCCATGAAAGGGAAAGATTGTCTCACATTCTAGACACAGAGACGGGAAAAGGTGCCCTGACAAAGTAGAGAGGAGCATACACCCCTGAACATATGGTAACAGAAGATGAGACCCTTTCATACAAAGGATGAGTGTGATTGACCCACATGTCATAAAAGATGACACACTTGAGATGCGGCAAGGGGAATGATAATTTATCAGAGAAGTTAGTAGGTAAAATATGGAATGTTTTACTGTTACTGAGGCAGATGTTGCTTTGTGAATAGCCCTCTGAGCCTGCTTACCATGCTCCTTTTGTTCTTTTCAGGTTGGTGGGGTTGGGGCAAAGGAATTATGAGGAAGCCTCCCGAGACCTTCCAATCTTACCAGTATTCCCCTTGTTCTTACTTGATTGCATTTAATAATTCATCGAAATGTGTTTTTCAAATCTGTTAAGAGTAGCAGCATAATTGTTATTCCAAGAAGCAATAAACAAAGAAGCCAGAAATATGAAAGTCTCCAAGTAAGTTCGGAAAATGTGAACAAAGGAATTTTCCAATAATTGGTAATGTGGAAGGCCTGCTGTCTTAGCTCTAAGATATGGTTGAGCTGTCTACTTCTTCATCTGTATTATGCATATAATGTTCACTGCAAGGAAGTTCATCTTTATAACTCTATTCTTAGGAGGTATTTGGCTCAGATCAACTGTAAAGGGAGCACAAAACAAGTCAGTGAAATACTGATTATGACTCCGAGGTACCCTGAAACCTTCAAATTTCAAGCCCAAACTAGTTTCAATATTTATGGTATTCAACTGCAAAATAATGAATGTTTGTCTGATAATAATGTTTCAAAGGAAATTTTAATCAAACTCAACTTCTCTAGAAAGCTAGAAGGGAACTGCCACAAATCCAAATTTTTAAAGTCCTGCTAGTGCTCTAAATGTGACAAGGCAACATTGCTTAAAAAAAAAAATGTATTCACAAGATAGCACAGGTTTTGAAAGCATAAGAAGTACTGCTTAGCCTTGAAAAAGGGGAGTGTTTTCATTATGACTGTGCCTCTTACTCGTCTGTGATTGCAGGCAAGTTACATAGACATTTTGGTATCTAATGTCATCTTCTATAACATCAGGATCATAAGAGTGACTACATCACAGGGTCTGTATAAGGATTAAATAAATTGCAATCTGTAAAGCACTTAGGATGACATTTGGTATGTCCATATTTGATATCATTATTATCAGATGACCTATTATAACTATGTACTTAGTCTTTTGCTGGGAAGAGCCAATACCTGAATAAATAGGAGATTTACTCTTTTCAAAAATTTAAAATGTCAAGATACTGTGTTTTTCTTATCTTATCAGCTAGGATTAAACAACAATAAAAGTTCTTAATGTTATTAAAGGAATAGTTGTCACTCAGCTAATGCATAGAGAAACTGGTACAATCACTTTAGATCTTAAGAACTTATTTTGCCATATTTTCATGGAGAAAAATGGAAGCAGTGATTACTTGCCTTCTGGAAGTATTATTTTATTTGTACAAACATGGTTAGAATGTGACCCTAAAACTCGTATGCAAATATTTTTAACACAAGGTACAAATTCAGAGATATCAGAGATATAGATCAAATGCTCTAAAAAATTAAGAGTTGGAAACATCACCTCTGACTAAAAGGAACTACTTCAAGTCTCAGGGGACTGGGAACCGTAGCATTTATGCAAGCTGGAATTTAGACTGTCAGAGAATGGACACAAAAAAACTTTTGGGCAATATGAGAAAAAGCAGCAGGTAGAGGACCATGTTGTGCATCATTAGGAGAGAACAAGCCATATGGTTTATCAACATGGACATTCTTTGGGATGTCTCAAGTTATCCCAGGAAAACCACATGCACAGCACACCATCAGATGTCATGGGGGGCAGTTGTAAAAAATAAAAAATCAACATTGAGACCAAATGATGTTTTATTCTCTCTCTTTTTTTTTCCTTACTGGGGCTTTAAAAATCATAAGATTGCAGCCTGACCTGTGGTGGCGCAGTGATTAAAGCATTGACCTGGGAACACTGAGGTCGCCAGTTCAAAACCCTGTGATGGTCTGGTCAAGGCACGTACAGGAGTTGATGCTTCCAGCTCCTCCCCCCTTTCTCTCTTTCTTTCTCTCTCTCTCTCTCTCACTCTGTGTCTCCTCTCTAAAATGAATACAATAAAAAGAAATTTAAAAAAAATCATAAGATTGCAAATAAAAATACCAATTTGGGGCCAGAGGTGGAGGCATCCTCTTTGAAAGCACAGGCTCCCCCAGGTCACGACCTCCTACAGACAGGTACCTGAGTCACGCACCCTGGTCAACCTTCCCCGCAGCCTGGACTCTGCAGTCCTGGAAATCCTTAGAAGCCGGATGAGTCCAAGAATGAGGTCTAGTTCAAGACTATATTCCAAGTTATTTCTTGAACAAAACAGATTGAACAACACGGGTTTGAACTGTGCAGGTGCACGTATAAGCGGATTTTTTCTTCCAGTAGGTACAGTTTTTCCTATCTACGGTTTCACATCAGTGGAGTCAACCAACTGCACATTAAAAACAATATTTTCACATTGTCAGTGGAAGATTCCCAATGGCGAACACCCAATAGGAATCAAAAGAATATTTTTGCTGTTGCAACAGCAGATTCTGCACCAGGGATAGAAAATAGTTTTCATAGTTGGTTGAATCTGCGGATGAGAAGAAATAACTTGTCTAAAGGGACTGGCAGGCTTTACTACCAGGCGAGGTCACACCCTGGCGTTGTTCGAGGGTCAACTGTGCTGTCTCTGTAAGTTAAAACAAGTGTAATTTATTCATTCAGTTATTTATACCAGGGCAGATCACACCCCCTAAAAAGTGACACATCATCACCACTGTGGTGTTATTTGGCACAGAGGATGTGGTAGCTGATTTTCTTAAAAGCAATGGTTTCCAACCTTTTTATACTTGGAGACTGGTGAAAATAGAAGAATTATTTCGGAGACCATTAAGGCAGAAATCGTCCCAAGTGTAAGCAAAATCGACTAAGATCACTGGGTCTGTAATCTTCACACAACATCAGGGTCCTCAATTCTTTCGTGGACTGGAGCAAAATTTCTGGCAGTCTGGGTTCATGGGCAGTGTTGAAAAAAACTGGTTTAAAGGAATTTTATTTTTCAGTTTGACCCCTCAAAACTAAACTAACTCAAATGTTTTGTTTTTCTCCTCTCTTCTCCAGACCAGCGCTTTTCACCCCTTCCATTTCTTCTTCAAAGCAACATGAAACGAAACCCAGCCATTCTTCCCTGTGGACTCCTGCTCTGAGCTTAATTAGTATTCGTGACATTAGCCTAGTCCTCTTCCTGGTCCAGGATGCTAACTAATACTCTCTGACATGGATCAGATTAGTACATTTCTTCGTGTTCTTTAATGTCTTCCATTCCTTTATGGTCTTGAGCTCTTTTTTAAAAAAAGAAAAGATTGTTTTCTGTTTTCATGTTTAGCCCCTGTATGCTCTGAGTCTTCTTTTCAAAGCAGCAGATCTAGGCGCCATGCCCCTGAGATGTTCCAGTTTCCTTAAATAATCCAATTTCTGTTTCTATGTAAAAGGACTTCTGAGCAAAAAGGATGGTGGCACCTGAGACATCCAATGTATCTTCCTGATACATCGGAACAGAGACACCTCTGTTCCATGATGATGTAACATGACCATTTATTGTGTGTTTCCAGTGAGCCAGGCCCCTCCCTCTGTCTGAAGTGCGTATTCGCATATTCACTCTTCACGATGGTTCACGCTTCACAACTTAAACGGTGGCTACTGTTTCCGCCTCCACATTGCGCAGGTAAGGAACTGAGGAATGGAACACGAGGTCACGTTGCTTTCACAAAATCTGGGAGCAGAGTCAGGCCTTCAAGGCAGGAGGGTGGGCTCCAGGCCCACCTGTACCCATTAGGCCATACACCTCTCACCTGTCCCAGCCCCAGGGACCTACATGCAGCCCAGCCTCCATGACAAAATGGCTCATGAGTACTTGCTGGTTTCAGTTCAATTTCATTTTACAATGCTAAGATAAGTATAACGGTCAGATGGGGAATATGGCAACTGTGAATGTTCAGCTATCACTGTCATGGCAGAATACATGATAAAATAATGTTATTTTAAACCCTTATCTATGGCTTTCATTTGCATGGCCTGTCATTTTTTACATACATGCATGATCCTGCACAGTATAGATGTAAAGTATGAGGTTCTGATATCACAATTCTCTTTTAGTCAACTATCTATTCCAGTTTTTAAACACTGAAAAGAGAGACAGGTGCAAACTATAATATAACAAATGTCCATTTTTCCCATTACCCCAGATTGAACTATGTTTAACACGCTTTCTTTCTTCCTTTCATGGTAAAACTAATAAAACAATGAAGATAAAGTCGCAGTGCCCTTTAGGGGAACACAATTCTTTTTTTTTTTTTTTCTTGGCAAGATCTCGTTTTCATTGATCTAAGAGCTGGTTCATGGCCAAAAGTGAATCCCTCTTGAGCCGAAGACAAATCTTTCTCATAACTCACTGCCCACCCTAAGTAACATTGCAGAAAGAGGCAGGGAGTCTCTAAAACTGTGTTTACAATCACCTTGAGAAGGTCAGCTAAAAAGTTGAATCATCTTGAAACATATTGGGTTATAATGTTTCAATTTTCCCCATTATCCATCAGGGTAACTCAATCTATTTTCAACCCTGCAAATACTCCACCTGAAGTATTATTTATAAATCAGTATCTCCAAAGCCACATTGCCAAAGACCTTGAAATTTCCCCTTGTTCTTGTTATTAAATGTTTTTGGATTTCAAGATAGTTTCCAAAGAAATTTTCCGCAGAAAGCCCATGAACCAATGGAGTTCTTGAAGCCTCCTGCCGGTTAACAGAATCCTTTACTCTTATCAGCTGAATTAGCACATCTGTGAGGAGCCGAGTTTAATCTTTTCACCCCCTTTTATATTGTCTGGTTTTGTGAAAAAGATGTTTTAAGTACATAACCTTCACGCTTCCCTTCTCGCCCAGTTTTTTGTTTCCAGAAGAATGCACCAAATATCCTATTCCCAGCATCCTCTCCTGCTATTAAAAGCTTCTGAAAACTTTCTCCTGAGTGTGTAACTACTTCTTCACTTACAAGAGCATAGCAGGTCCTCAGATAACGTAGCTTTTGTTCAATGTCTTTTTATTAAAACATCAGTGAGAAAAAAGTAAACTGTTCCCAGTGGGACCATTGCCTGTGTGGAGTTCGCATGTGCTCCCCATGCCTGGGTGGGTTTTCTTGGGGTGTTCTGCTCCCCCCCCCACGTCCCAAAGATGTGCATGTGAGGTGAGTGGTGTGTCTTCATTGTCGCAGTGTGAGTAGTGTGCGTTGGTGTGAGTGACCCTGTGACGAAAGAGCATCTTCTCCATCGTGGGTCCTACCTGGTCCCCAGAAATGCAGGAGAAGCTCGGGCCACCGTGACCCTGAGCTAGAATCGGAGGATTGGAGAATCCTTCTTTTACTTGTTTTTATTTATCTTTTTTTTTTTTTTTAATGTGTGGATATAGTTCACACGTATTTCAGTGTTTGATATTAGATGTGTTTAGAGTATTTGTTTTAAAAGTGTGATGATGATGATTTTGTGACCAGAAATAGGACAGAGGAACTCAATTCCTGCTTCTAGCAATTACCCTTGGGTACAGTTGGTTTTGTTATGTCGTTTTGCTTAAAGTTTCAGTTTCTAAGAACCTACCATGAATGAGGACTTACTGTAGAATACTTCCCGCTCTGCTGGTGTCTGGGGTGGGATGGGGGGGTAGTGGGCATATTTAACCAACACAGATCAGATCCTGGAGCCAGCGGGAGTTCCACATTCTTGTGTGGCCTATCTCTGTACAGACAAACATCGCCACACATAAAATTGTAAAACATCGCATAAATACTTGCTTTCACGTTTTATGTAAAAACGATATTGTCATTAGTACATCATTATCCAGCCTCTGTAAAAATCATCACTATTTTTATCACAATAATCTCAGAGTCACATATACAAACAAGCACACTATAATCTGGAGCTGTAGAGCCTGACCAGGCAGTAACACAGCAGATAGAGCATCGGACTGGGACATGGAGGACCCAGGTTCAAAATCCTGAAGTCACTGGCTTGAGTACAGGTTCACTGGCTTGAGCATGGGATAATAGACATGACCTTGTGGTGGCTGGCTTGAACCCAAGATCGTTGGCTTGAGCAAGGGGTCACTCACTCTGCTGTAGCCTCCCAGTCAAGGCACATATGAAAAAGTAATCAATGAACAACTAAGGAGACTACGGAGCCACAATGAAGAACTGATGCTTCTCATCTCTCTCTTCCTGCCTGTCCCTATCTGTCCCTCTCTCTATCTCTGTCACAAAATAATAAAAAATAATTCCGGAGCTATAGATAAAAATGAAGGCTGTGATAAGAACCATCCTGTAGCAAAATGTGTAAAACACATGCACACATCAAGAAATGGAATCATAAGGGAGAACTTAGAGAAGCAATCAAGATGACTGTTTAGTTTGTTACATACTATATGACTACCGAGGTTGAGAAAACAAAGTGAGTTAAACAGAAATATTTCTATGGATATGGAACACAGAAGTGACCTTCATGTAATCACGTGCCCCCATTACAGACCAGCACCTGCTTTTGCAGTCACCTTCTGCTCACTGGACTGCATTTCACTTATACAAGAGCCTTTTGTCATTATTCATGTATAATCCCTAACTCAACACAATTGTCCCCTTGAAGACAAAGGCCTGGTTCAGGCATGTTTTCACAAAGAAGGCATCAAACCAAGATTTTTTTATATGTTCCTCAGCGAGATCTGACACTGCCATGTCACACCTACTGACTCAGCTGAGGTTTCCGGACTCATCTGTGGCACCCTTTCTGGTGCCCACATCAGAAGACCACCGCTGGTCTTACTCAGACCCTTTCTCAGGGAAGAAGAACAGTGTGCACCGCTGATCCAATTTGCCCCCAAATTGTTGCCGGATCTGGAAGACTCAGGGACCTATATGCCAATGAGGTCCCCATTCCTATCCTCCCCGCCCTGATGTCATAGCCACTGTGCTTCTGAGCTCTAATTTCCTCCACCTGAGTGGAAACACAGATTCACGACTCATGATATCTGTCACTGCACTTGCTGACATGACTGCCTGTGCCCTCCTTCCGGGAAAGTGTCATCTACCCTCAGTGTGGTCCTCATGGGGGAGCTATTGCTTGGCTGGAAGGCAAGACTTTGCTTCTGAGTCACTGATTTTCAGGACAGTATTGAGAAGGATGACAAAGTGATTGCAGCTCTTCAGTGTCCACCACCTAACCTCCTCAGGTTTACACACTTCTCTGTTGGGAACATGACACTCTTGGGGAGATGCCTCTCTTGTCCCACTACCAGGTCAATGTCCTCATGCATTCTGAGCATTACAAGGAGTTTCCTCCAACTGCAATTCTGTATTCTTCCAGAAAGCATCTCTTCTCCGGGAATATAACTGTCAAGTCTCTGGTCACCTTCCCAGAGGTCCAAGGGCACATAGCTGTCTCCTCACAACTTCTCTGTCAGTGCGATGGGAAAATTGTCCATCCTGTCGTACTTCTAATGGTCATTCACTCTATTCCATCGTCCTGGGTTACCCACATCTATCACAGTCTTAGAGGCTACATCTTATGTTAGTGGTGAGTCACACCATATTTTTCACTCAATTACATTTCCTAGTTGGTAAACTCCACAGGTCCTTCTCTGACTTTGTGCTAACGAGCACTTTCTAATTTATCTCCAGTTCTAATACTGAAAAACCCTACACGAAATTTAGTGGTCCATGTGAAATATCTCTGGGACCTTTGAAAGAAAACTCTCTCTATGCAGCTGTAGAATATTGTTGCAGTCTTTCTGTCTAATTCTGAGGCACACTTAGTTTTATGGATCCCTTGGGATTTTCTGCATCATGATACAGTCTTTCCCCACCTACCACCCCTATAATATAGCATTCTCCTTTTCCACTTTATTTTATAATGCCTCGGTTCTGTTGTCCCATTTTAAAACCAATGGTGCTATTCTCTGGTCTCCTCAGTAATTGTACTCTTTTCAAATCTCATTGTATAAAAAAGAAAAAAAAAGATAACATTAAATCCTATCAAGTGTAATTTTCATGAAAAAAGTAAAATAGACCAATTGGGTAATGGCCCACTTTAAATAACATTACACTAATTAATTGGTAAGAATTTCCCACATTATATTTTCATTCCCAATTCACATATGAAATCTGACATTTAAAGAACTCATAGACCAAGATGTCCTGTCAAATATTCTCCTGGCTAAGCCAAATGATGTTGACAATGATTGACATAGTTCAGATTCTCTGATGTAAATTCTTTAGAGGGCCTGAGAGAAAAGGGGGGGAGAGAACAAGGAGAGGTAGATATAAAGACGTAGGCATTTTGAAGTATATACATTATAGTATGTCCTATTCCCTGAGCTTAGCTTCCCAAAAATATCACCCAGTTTGGAGGAGTTATTTGCTATCACTGCTTCCCAGTACTGAAGGAGTGCTGACATTAGCATGCTTTTCCTACTGTGCAGTACCCGACTGTTCCATCCCAAAAGGGCCTGGAAGGATCCAGCTTATCTGAGAGTCTATAACCTAAATGAATTTCAGGAGGAAAAAATACAGAAAGCCAGAAGGAAAAACTAAAACAGTGGAAAGACATAAAAGCAAATCAAAACCCAGAGGGAAAGAACTCTTTGGTTTCCACCTAACCTGTGATGGAGAATCCTGGTCTGGTTTCTTCTGATCAGGTATTTTGGTTCTGTTTCTGTTAAGTTCTTGAATTTTACCAACATGGTTTAATGTTTAAAATGGGAAAGTTGCTCCTTAGCTGACAACAGGAAAAGTGTACATAAAGGAGATAGATCTCAGACTATATATAACAAATACGGAACAGATTGAGTCGTGAGAAAAAAAATGACTTCAGAGGAAGAGGCGGATGGACGTAGGTGCTCATTTTCCCTGAGGGTTCTGGGGATGTTCCAGGTCATAATAGAAATGTCAGCAGAAAGTATTCCCTTTCCTGGGTGTTTTTCAGCATCAGAAAAGGAAGCAATGGTATGTTTTCCAGCTAGAACATAATCCCAACCCCTCTGTGTGCCTTGGATGTCACCTAGAATTAAGTGCAGATGAAATGGTGTTTGCTTTTTCACATGGGAGCGAATCAGAGCTGTTATCCTCCCTGGTTGTGAAGAACTCCAAGACTCTGAAATGTTTGCCAGCCAGGGGAAGGCTGGTGTGCCCTTCCTTCACTACTCCCTAGTCTGCATCCAGACCCCCTGTTCTGTTAGCTCAGCAGCTCTCACCTTTTGTATGTGAGTTGTGCTGAAGAAAGAATACAAATTTGAATGATCAAAAATGACCACTGTTTCAGCAGGCTGGACTGTACCAAGCAGGGTCTGGTGTGTGTAGCCATGCCTAGAAAGCAGACCCCTCCTTTAAAACCTTCTTCTCTTGGCAGAGATTAGAGGTAGAGATAGACGAGGGACAGGGAGAAGAGGGAAATTGAGGGAATACAGGTGCTGACAGTGTCCATTTTAGAGAAGGTATCTAGTGCACATATATGAATATAGAGAACGGTGTTGTATTATACTCATTCAACTTGCAAAGGGACTAGATCTTAATTATTCCCACCACACACACACACACACACACACACACACAATGATAATCACATGATATGATAGTGGTACTAGCTATTGCTACATTAGCAGTCACATTACACTATATATACATGTGTCAAATCAACAGGTTGTATTCCTTCCTTTCCCCAACATTATATGTCAAATGCATCTCAAATTACACTATTGCCTCTCCAACTTGCAAGGCTGGGATCCAGGGCCATCACCCTTCTTGCCATAACCAAGATACTCTAACTATGTGTATATTCTTTTCTATTTTACGATATGGGTGGAATCTCAGTTTTGCAAGTAGCAGCTCTAGTCGGCTCTGTTCTCTGCAGAACAAAGCTCCACCCTTAGAAGTCCCTTCAGTGCCTGACCTTCATCTCACTGGAGCCCCAGACCCATCACACTGAGTGGCAGTAAATTATATCTGTTTCCCTGTGGCCACCAAACCCTTTGCTCAGCTGTCCCTTTCCTTGGGCATCAGAGGGAAGAGGGCCCGCGGCCTTTACCTGGACGTTCCTTCTGTCTTTTATGACCTTGCAAAGTGCTTCTCATTTTAAACTCCAACTAACTTTCATTTCTTGGTTCAATTTCCTCCTCTGAAAACATAATTACATACTTTTTTCCTCTTTATACTCTTAGAACATGTAGTGTATGATTTTAGTTTGGGAGTTTTATTTAGAATTTACTATGCTTTCTTAGCAACTAGAAAACATGCACACTGAGGTCCACAATGAAAAAGTCTGGTGTATCATGTGTAATGAATGACTGTTATATGAAGATTTTTTTTTCATTTCAATTACTCAAAATTAAAGAAATTATGCATTATGGCTAATAAAAATACATTGAATATTTGTTCACAATTCTAGTCTGGACAAACTGTCAAGAAGATAAGCTTTTATACCATTTATTCTCTTTAAGTTAAAATCTCTTTAGCTTTTTCCTATCTAAATAAACTCTCTGCTCCCCCAGCTGCCAAGAATTCTCTAAATTTATCCAGGCTCCAACCCAGCAAACTGCCCCCTCAAAAAGTCTCATTTTCTAGAATCAGCTCTTCCCTGAAATTCAAAAAACCAAAACAATTACTTTATACTTAACACACAGGAGATTGGGTGTCAGAATGCTTATTTCCTGTGCTGACAGAGGACAGCAGGTGACCTGACTAGAAAGAAGGGAGTAAGTGACTCAGGTGACCCTGGTCAGAGGCAATTGAGGGGTTCCTTTATAATGAGAAGAAAACCACTGCTCATCACCAGCCTCCTCCCAGAGACAACAGAGCAAAGCAAAAAACGACAAATTTTCTCTTTACAACACGTCGTTTCTTTGTGCTAATTATTTCGTTCATTTAAAATATGCTAGCGTTGTGTTTTATGATGATTGCATTTGAACAAAAATTTTCCGCTTGTGTGCATATACAAACTGATGTCCTGGATACAACTTCCTGCAAAGAATATATAGGGCGAGATTTTCTTTCCTTCCAAATGAACAAGTTTGAGGTCCATGCTTCATTTTGAGCAAAACTCAATTTATTTTTAGAGTCCAGGCTGGCTTTTCTCTATACTTCTTTCCAGCAGAAAGCAAGCCCTGCCTCCTGTGTAAATTCACCTTCAGATTCTTGATAGATCAATGATGATCAAAAGTAGAGAGAATTTAGCAAATCCTTGCCGGCAATGGACTCGTGTTTCAGAGATGGGTAAAAATAGACAATGTCAGGTTTACCAAAAAGAGGCGGGGGGAGAGAGAGATACCCTTTTCTTTCTTTTCTAATGGAAAGTGTTGAATATGGACTCTGTGTGATCTGTTAAGAACATGGGCTCAGAGAAAAACTAAATTCCAAATGCGGTGTTGACAGTTTCAAGCCACAAGACCTTGGAGCTGTTTCTTCATTCATAACATACAGTTATGGCAACAACTGAACTAGCCTTCTGGACAGAAAGCAGAAAACCACTCCCAGCCTAATAGAAAAAGCTGGATAAACAAACATGTTATCATTTAAAAAAAAAATCATTCAAGCCTGACAAGGCAGTGGCACAGTGGATAGAGCGTCGGACTGGTACACAGAGGACCGAGGTTCAAAACCCCGAGGTTGCCAGCTTGAGTGCAGGCTCATCTGGTCTCAGCAAAGCTCACCAGCTTGAGCCCAAGGTCACTGGCTTGAGCAAGGGGTCACTTGGTCTGTTGTAGCATCCCCCGGTCAAGGCAGATATGAGAAAGCAATCACTGAACAACTAAGGTGCCACAACAAAGAATTGATGCTTTTCATCTCTCTCCCTTCCTGTCTGTCTGTCCCTATCTGTCCCTCTCTCTGTCTCTCTCTCTCTCTGTCTCTGCCACACACACACAAAAAAATCATTCAAGAGCTGAGGATGCAAAGAAACCTAAATCACCTATATTCTAGAAAGTGGTGACTGTTTCCTAGCAGAGACATGGGGAGCTCTTATCCCACAAAGAAAACCACCATAGATGGTCAAAGTTCTAACAGTGTTTAACAGCTTTGTCCAGGCTTCCTGGTCAGATAGGTTACCCTTACAAGAATCCCCAGTCACAGAGAAGGTTCTCACCCACCTGCTGACCCTTAACTGCAGAGCCACCAAGTGTGCAGGAGGGTGTGCTAAAGATTTAAAGGGCCCATGAGCTGGAAGAGGTTTCCTGCTGAGAGGCATGAGTGTATCTTTGATAGTGGGCAGAACTCTGCTAGCAAAACTGACAATGATAAGACAAAAACCGCCATGGATTCATACCCTCGTGAGCACAGACATAAAACCTGTAAGGAAATTATCCACTAAAATCCAGCCAAAGGTCAACAGGATAAACTCCAACTCAGTAACATGTGGAAAGCCAATGCATGTCATGCATGTTAATGTATGTTAGGATGTTAATATGGCATGTTATCATATCACAGGATGTTATGATGTTGACAGAATAAAGGAGATAAATCATATGAGCCTCTCAAGATATATACTAAAAATTACTGACAGTCTCCATTCAAGATTTTTGTAAATCTCTCAGAAATACAACTAGAGAAAGGAACTGCTTTAGTTTGGTAAAAGGTATATATAAAAAACCTATAGGTCTCTTGATCAGGCAGTGGCGCAGTGGATAGATTGCCGGACTGGGATTCAGAAGACCCAGGTTCAAGACCACGAGGTTGCCAGCTTGAGTGTGGGCCCATCTGGCTTAAGCAAAAAGCTCGTCAGCTTGGACCCAAGGTCGCTGGCTCCAGCAAGGGGTTACTCGGTCTGCTGAAGGCCCATGGTCAAGGCACATATGAGAAAGCAATCAATGAAGAACTAGGGTGTCACAATGGCAACGAAAAACCGATGATTGATGCTTCTCATCTCTCTCCGTTCCTGTCTGTCTGTCCCTCTCTATCCCTCTCTCTGACTCTCTCTCTGTCCCTGTAAAAACAAAATAAAACAAAAAAACCTATAGGTCACATTATACCTAATAAAATTGATATAGATAGACTTAGCAGTCAATATGCAATCTATGTCATCAATGTATAAAATAATTGCATTTCAATATGTTAGCAACAAATTATTGGAAAATAAAATCTAATTATATAGCATTTACAATAGCGTTCAAAAAACCTTCGACACTGAAATCTAGGGGAAAATACTGATAGAAATTGAATAAAACAAATAAGCAGACATATTCAACATCCATGTATTGGAGAACATTATACCGTTAGGATGTCCATTCTTTTCCAAAGTGGTCTATAGATTTAACGATCAAAATACCATCATGCTTTCTGTGGAAAAATGACAAGTTGTTTCTAAAGTTTATATGGCAATTCAAAGGATCTAGAATCACCAAAACAGTTTTGCACAAGAACGGAGTTAGAAAACTCACACTACCACCTACTATCAAGAGTTCCCAGGATACTCCAGTAATGAAGATAATCTCATTTATTTTCTTTAATAAATCGAGAAAATTCAACTTTTGTATATGGTCAGCCTTAAAACACTTTATCCGAGTTGACCTGGAGATTTTATTTAACTAACATCTGATTTAATACTATTCTAAAAGATATAAAACCTGAGCTGACTTCTTAGAAAGAATGGTGCTGAAAAATAAATGTGGAAACCTCACAGAACTCTATTCTATAACAAAGCTTTCTGCACAGAATGGTCTAGGGCAGTGGTTCTTAACCTGGGTTCTATCGAACCCTAGGGATTCAATGAGTTGGTCTCAGGGGTTCAGAGAAGCCTCTGCCGCGGAGGCCAGAATAAAGTAATACTGTAAATTGTTGTGAGTTCATGCACTTTGTTGGTTTTGTTCTTTGAGCAAGGTGATGTTCATGCACGGCTCATTTTGTGCACCAGTAAAAAAACATATACCTATGCCTTGAATTTGGAAAAAAAAATCGTATTTTATTTATCACTAAAGAAGGGTTTAGTGAATGCGCATATGAAACTGGTAGGTTCACTACCTCAAAAAAATGTTAAGAACCACTGGTCTAGGGGGAAAAACTAGCTCTTTATAAAGTTCTGTAGAAAAGTAAGTTACAGAAATGATACACTGCTTAATTTCTGTCATAAGCAAGAAGTGTACAAATGTGAGGTGCTAGCACAGGTCTTACCAAGGACCAAGGCCAAATTGGACAGGGAATTTTTTAAAATAAAATACTCATTAATATCACAGTAGGGGGAAATGCTAAATTATTATCTCACGTTGATCTGTGATGTTGTGGTCAATAGCGGTCCTAATCTTCTATTTAAAGAGGGAACTTGGATGGTGGGCTCAAAGTCTCATCACAAATTTTACTATTCATTTCACAGAAACAACTAATTCATCATTTGATTCTAATTTCCCTGGAGTTGACTTCTCAGGGCCAAAAGAAAAAGAAGCACAGAGTAAAAATAGATACCACAGAGGAAACAATGCTAACTCTGATTGGGAACTGAGAGGTGTTTGGCTTTGGTGAGTTATATAGTCAACAAGGAAGTGAAGGTTATGTTTAAAGACAAGAAGTAGCTTCTTCCTGCACTTGAACACTCGTTAGCCTTGGAGAAAAGGAAATGTGAGTTTTCTCTGAGTGGTGTGTGACCATGAGCAAAAAGTTTACTTTTTAAAATTTTTAATCCTATATTCCCATGTGCAAAATACAGTTGATAATATCTGCCCCAGCAATTTAAGTCTGTGGGGAGGGGGATGGAGACAGCCAAAGGAAAGGATGTATTTAATGTTTTCCAAAAAAAAAAAAAAAAAAAAAATCTGTCAAATGTGAAGTATGATTAAAGTATAAATTTCAAAGGCAGAGGAACTGGGCATCTGGTAGAGAGGGTCAGAGACCAGGACTGACTGGCAATTTTCCCAGCAAGGATGAATTGCCATTCAGTTTCTAGCAGTGGCTTTCTCTTAACCTTGATTGGGGTGGGGGTGGAGACAGGTTTGGAAGCTGCAGGCTGGCCAGCCACTGAGAAGTGCACTTGTTTTCCTTCTGTTCAAGCTTAAAACAATCAGAGAAATGCCCCTAACCTTCCAGGATTGCCAAGAAATTCAATGCAGAGAAATGTAAGTGAATCACACACACACACACACACACACACACACACACAATCAAAGAGCATGAAGTTTCAAGTAAATTAAATGCTTTTTAGTACCATGTTTCCCCAAAAATTAGGCAGTGTCTTACATTAATTTTTGCTCCTAAAGATGCACTAGGTCTTATTTGCAAGGGATGTCTTCTTTTTCTATGAACAAGATTCACATTTATTGTTGAGCAAAAAGTCAACATTTATTAATATACTGTAATCATGTCATCAAAAACATCAGTATAACCAGCCAGACTCTGAATTTCATCAAGAATTTCTTGTGATTCTATTTCCATGGACAACAATCTACCGTTTCCCTGAAAATAAGACAGTGTCTTACATTAATTTTTGCTCCTAAAAATGCACTAGGTCTTATTTTCAGGGGATGTCTTATTTGGGGGGAAACAAGGTAGTAAGCCTTATGATTCATGTGTGTGAATCTGAAGACACTCTGATATTCCTCATAAATGCATATTGTATTTCTGCATATACGTAACTTAGTTCTCAGCTCTCTGCGTTATCTGGACTCCCTCAGCATCATGAGGATAACCATTTCTGTAATATTTAAATTTAAAGGGCTCGTACAACTACCCTAAGTATACTGAGATCCAGGGAGTTTGCATGTTTCTGCTTCCTTTCATGTTCAGATTCCCTTCTTTGTCTGACTTCTCTAGCTCTGTCGGTGCCTGGCTCCATCCCACACTGGTTTGTCTCTTCAACCCAAAAAATAGCACAACCTCCACACAATGTGAGCCTCACGTGTGCAGTAGAAGAATTAAATTGAGTGACTTTATGGCAGATAAATTCAAATTTTATACAGTCATTCCCCTACCCCTTATCTGAGGGGTGTACGGTCCCAAGACCCCCAGAGGATGCCTGAAACCATGAACAGTACTGAACCCTATGCATACTTATGTTTTTGCTTAGACATACATACCTGTAATTATGTTTACTTTATGACTTAGGTATATTAAGAGATAGACAACTAATAAAAGATAGAACAATTATAACAACATACCATAATAAAAGTTGTGTGAGTGTGGTCTCTCTCTGTACCGTACTCACCATTCTTATGATGATATGAGGTGATAGAATACCTTATTAAGTCAAGAACTTCATTCAGCCTTACCTGTGGTGGTGCAGTGGATAAGGCATCAACCAGGAACACTGAGGTCACCGGTTCAAAACCCAGGGTTCACCTGGTGAAGGCACAAATGGGAGTTGAAGCTTCCTGTTGATCGTCTCCATCTCTTTCTCTCTCCTCTCACTCTAAAAATCAATAAATACAATCTTAAAAAAAAAAAAGAATTTCTGCCTTTTCACTAAAGGAAGCACTTTATGGCTTCCCCATGGCATTTCTGAATTGCCCTTTTGCTACTCACAGGCTGTGGGACCATGACTAAGTAAAATAAGGGTGACTTGGACAGAAGCACTGTAATATTGTGACAGTTGATATGATGATGGAGAGGAGACAGCTAATAAGGGACTCATGGGTGGAGAAAATGGACTGCCTAGGGCAGCTGGACAGAGGGAGGATTCACATTTCGAGCAAGACAATGTGAGATTTCAACACACCACTCACCACACTGTGAAGTGTAACATTATGAATTGTTTCTGGAAATTTCCATTTAATATCTTCAACCCTCAGTCCTCCACAGGTCACTGACACTATGCAAGTGAAAGTCGGAATAACAGGACTGCTGTTGGGAAACATCCAAGCTTCAGGGATTCCCCTGACACGGTCAGCTTCTTGGAAAATTCCTATGGAACCTTTCTCCTCTCTGGGCCACTATGAACCTTTGCTCTTCTCTCTTCCCCACAGCTCCCCCCAAAATGACGTACATATTGATAGTTTAGCATGAATGAAAATCACAATCTTCTTTTTTTTTTTTAATGTTTTTTAATTTTATTTTATTCATTTTAGAGAGGAGACACAGTGAGAGAGAGAGAGAAAGGGGGAGGAGCTGGAAGCATCAACTCCCATATGTGCCTTGCCCGAACCAGTGCAGGGTTTTGAACTGGCAACCTCAGTGTTCCCAGGTCGACGGCTTTATCCACTGCGCCACCACAGGTCAGGCGAAAATCACAATCTTCTATAATTTAAAATAAATAAAGATTACAAGCAGGGAGAAGGTACAGTTTAAATACTAACGCGATTATCTTTTGCTAGAAGTGGGCATTGGTGTGATGGGAGCCGAAGGCAACACGCCATTGTCTCCCCTTCCTAACCTTGTGGGTAAGCTAAGATGATGTAGCTACAAAAGGGTAAAATCCTGGAAGAAATGACCTTTTGTGTATAGAAAAAAAATATTTGGGGGAGTAAAATTAGGTCTTGATATAATTTTTATGTGGACAAGAAAGGATTGGATTTTTTTCTATAATAAAGTAGAAAAAATGTTCTAGTTTGTAAAGCTGGGTGGTGGGTTAAATATGCATTGATTTTACCTTCCTATATGTATATATAGAAAAATAGATACTGTATTTTGATTCATAAAAAATTCATTTAAAAAAGCCAAGCAGGGCCTGACCTGTGGTGGCGCAGTGGTAAAGCATCGACCTGGGAACACTGAGGTCGCCAGTTCAAAACCCTGCACTGGCTGTTCAAGGTACACATGGGAGTTGATGCTTCCAGCTCCTCCCCCCTTTCTCTCTCTCTCTCTCTCTCTCTCTCTGTGTCTCCTCTCTAAAATGAATAAAATAAAAAAAAAACTAATTAAAAAAGCCAAGCTATTTTCCTGCAAGCAGTAAAAAAAAAGAAAGAAAGAGAGAGAGAGAGAGAGAATAATCTGAAAGCCCAGAGAAAATTATTTTAATAAATCCTACCTGGGTTTGTCATTTTGTTATTGTTGTTGTAAATGTGAAAGCTATAGAAAGAAAAATGGGTGCAGGAGGCAGCATACTCAGTGGGTCTCTTTTCCGTTTATAGAAAAACAGAAAAGGGACGCTCCAAGAAAGCTTCAGTCTGAGTGGGGTCTGGAGGGAAGAAGGACCCGAGTTCTAGAACAGAATAAGCTCAGAACATGTGAACTGGAGGAAAACATCCCTCTGAAATCCGTCAGTACAGCAGATATTAATTTCTAAACTGGGAAGGAATTACCAAAGGCAACCTCTTATTTTATAGATTAAAAAAAAAAAAAAAATGAAGTCTAGATTGATTAAGGAACTCAACCAGGGACAATGATGTTCCAATCACCAAGCTGTTGGTAGAATTCAGGGCCCAAGCTTCCCGAGGTCCAGCCCCTGAAATTCAGACTTGACCTGAGCTATTGACCTAACAGTGTTTGGGGGGTAAAATGCAATAACATAGAAAAGCACCAAAAGAAGTATCATTCCTTGACTCAAAGCGAAGTTATTACTTCCTGCTGAAGTTTGGGTTGCATTGTAGATCTACTTTCTTTTTCTGACATCATCCCCCACCCCCACCCCCGCCCAGCTTCTAGCTTTGGAATTAAGTCAGTATTAACACATTGTTTCACAGCTGAAGCAAGCTAGTCAAGTTTTTCTGGGCAACAGTGACATCTGGTGGATGCCTAAAATATATCTGCATTTACTGAGTTTTCATAAATGGTGATGGATGAAGACTTGACTTTAGGGGGGGAGGGGGCTGCGGGGTGAACACAGAGTACCATGTACAGAAATGTGTTGTAGAATTGAATGCCTGAAACTGGTATAATTTTGTTAACCAGTGTCACCCCAATAAGTTCAATTTTAAATAAAAAACGAGCATAAAAATTCACGGAAAAAGAGAACAAAGAGGCATCACACAGCAAGAGCAGGTGAAACATTAAAGAGAGAACTGGTTGTTCCCGTGGTATGGGAGGGAGATTGAGACAATGGAGAAGAGGGTTATTAAATAAGTTTTCCTAACAACCAAGAAAGCTTCCACATAGCTAGAAACCACCCAAGGGAGTAATTTTTTTATAGCCTGCCCTCACCTCTCTGGTAGCTCAGTACCTCCGAAGAAAAGATGTATATATAACTTATAGAATAAGTTCATGAAAAGCATACTTCATCCCCTTTCCCCTTTTTCTCTTGTCACTATTGAAGCAGATAGCCAGAGAAGGAACAACTCTGGGGGCGGGGGTCAGTAATAAGAAGAACAAAAAGAGATCCCTGTTAAGATCTAGTTTTGAGGTTCAACAATTCTAAGCGCATGTGGCAATGAAGAGGGTTTCAACAAAAAGCTGACAGAAGGCTCCAGACTGGGACAGGAAAGAGTTTCTTGGGCAGGCAGGCTGGGCAGGGAGCAGTTTCAGGGGGCTGCAGAGAGAGGGTGGGCTCTTCCGGGGTAGGGGCTGCAGCTGTCACAGCCCCAGGGAGGCAGACTCAGTATGGGGACATCTCCCTCCCCTGTCTCAGCAAAAGAAGCCACAGAGAGTTTTGTAGAAATTCTCTTGTACCAACAACTAAGGAGCAGATCTTCCCCGTATGCACAGGGGCACATGAGGTCACACAGCTGAAAGGTCCGGGAAGCAGGACAGGGAGCACAATGACCTCAGTGATGGCAGCAGATGTCCTCACGGACCGATGGCATCAAGGATGGAATGGTCCCCCCCTTCCTGCCTCCGCATCACGATAAATAAACTGTGATGCTGAATTATGTGTCAACTCGGCACAGCGCGGTCGGTACCCATTATTTAGTTCGAAATTATTCTACATGTCTGGAAAGGTATTTTTTAGTTGAAGGAAACATTTAAGTCAGTAAACTTTGAGAAAAGTAGCATCTCCTTCCTTCATTGTGTGGGGGCTCATCTAACCAATTGAAGGCTTTAATAGAGGAAGACTGAAGTTTTGCTAACGAGAGGAAATTTCGCCAGCAAAGCGGCATCAGCCCCAAACTACAACCACTCCTGGGTCTTCAGCCATGGGTCTGCTCTGCAGAGTTTAAAGACGCACCTCTGCAATTGGATGAGCCATTTCCTAAAAGTAAATACCGCTTTCTATTGAGATGGAGTTAGAGAGCTAGAGTTAGACACACACGCACACACACGTGCACAGTGTTGTGCTACAGGTTCTATTTCCCTGGAGAATTTTGACTACTACACAGACCCTCACAGTTCAGACACAACTCAGGAAAAAGTATATATTAATATATGTCAGGACAGAGACATTAATTGATTGTAAGATTCCCTAAATCAGGGTGAAATGGAAGATCAAAATAGGAATTAAGTTGTCATGCAAAAATAATTTTGGGGGGTACATTTCAGTTTACCCTCTTGAGGTGCAGATCTGCTGGTGTGGATGAGGGAGAGAGTCACTGGGGACCCAAGGTTTTCAAAAGGACTGTCAAGTGCCTGTTATCTTTGCTCTTCCAAAGTAGCAAGCACACCATTGTTTTCTGTAACCTGTGTTTAAACCCCACTCCCCATTAAAAGAAATGTGCGATGCAAAACTGACACATAGATTTCTGACACTCAAACCAAAAGTTGTCTTTCACAGCATGTCACAGTGCTACCTCTTAATTTGTCTAGAAATATGAAGCTTTAGAGTGTGTTGTTACCAAATATATGAGATCAGCGTTTTTAATGAGGGGATAGGCTAGCAGCTATTACTTTGATGTGAAAATTCTCATTTGACAGGTTGCTCTATTTTTTTTTTCCCCACATGGCTGTTGGCTCACATAAGAAAAAATAATATTTTGACAACAATTTATTTTTAGACTTAATGTTATAAAATCCTCCTGCTGTCTTTACTTAGTTTGTTACTGATTTGTTTGTGGTTGGTTTTTTCCCCCCCTAATTAATCTTTGACACAACTCAGGATGTTTATTTCTAAAGTAAAATGTTTCTAACTTATTTAAAAATACCCTTTCACTGATAACTTATGGACATTCACCCTAATGCATGCTTAATTTATATAGGGGTCATGTGTTTTTCAGAGAAGAGCTTATTCTAGCTTTTGAAACAGAAAATATCTGTATGAGCAAAAGGTATAGCTCATAAGAGATATACTGTCATTTTTTACTTAATACACCTGTTACTACATGTATCTGGGAATAAACCGAGTGAATAGATTTGGCCTGTGGAATAGATTTGGCCTGTGGAATGTTTGAGCAGCAAGTTACCTAAAGAAACAGGTCAATAGCAATACTTGTGCTATTGTAACAAAATGAAAGTTAGAAAGTGGCCTGCCTGAAAGCTGTTGTACAGGGTCCCAGAAGTATCTCTGCCAGGGGTCACGTAATACATCTTACACCGCAGAAATGTAGGACAGGGTCCTTTCGAAATATCTGCCTAGAGAAAACTTCAGGCATCTTTTCTTTTTATCTATTGAGAAAAGTGACAAGATAGTATATCATTTCAGGGGCTGAATAACAGTGAAAATTTTCAACCATTTTTATATGCTTTATACGTATGCCCATCTATCCTGATACCCAGAAATCTTTAAAGTGCACTTCTTAAATTCAAAAAACATAATGACCTTAGCTTTAAAAGAAACCATCATATTTACCTCACTCTATATCTATAAAATATTCATTTAGTTTTGATGTCCATATGAAAGAAGTCCCCAGTAATCGGATATGCGCTGCAGAAGACTGGATATCTTGAATGTAATGGGTTTATTGTTTTGGGGGTTTCGGAATGCTATCTTGGTCTGATTTTTTGTTATCACTGTGCTTACTTAATTTCCTTGAGGTCCAGAGCATACCAGCTCCACCCCTAGGTCTGCCACAAATGCTAGCAGGTCCCTGTACCTGCCTGGCCCCAGTTGAGGGTCAAACAGTTCTTATCAGATGTCTCTTTCCGCTCAGAGGGACTTGGAAGTTAGTTCTCATGCTGGAGTCTGATTTGTAGAACCCTCCTCGCAACAACACAAATCATCTTTCCTTGTGGCCCAAAGCAAAAATGATGAACAATTCACACTTTCAAAATATAACCCACGTTTTACTCTAATTTAACAGAAGGGGTGCACTGGTGAAGTTACCATACCTTCATGAATATAGTAAGTATCTAGACACAGGTATCTGCGTTCCAACCACACCTAGCGGGTGCTCTAATTTTTTGTCCCACTAGTACTGTGTAGCCATTTGAACACTCTGTTTCTACTTTTGTTGGGTTTTTCCCCACATTATCCTTGAATAAAGCCAAAGGACTTGCCAAAGGCAGTTCTTAATGGCCCTTTCTGAACTCTTTGATGGTAACTATTTTACTAACATAAATGTTCAACAAAGGATCACTTCTATCAGAGACTCACTCAGATGATTAGGTAAGGGTTACCTTCACTTACAGAAGATATGATAGAGTAAAGGAAGACAAATCTGCGTTGTAAAGGAACTCATTGGGAGCTAGCAGAAGGCCTCACAGACCCATAAGGAGGGGTCTGCTACTGCCTAGGAGGGGAGGATGAGACTACACCCTTCCCAGCCTGTTTCTCCAGTGACTGGCTGAGCCATTGAAGAAAAGAATTCCTGGGGCAGAGTGAGCCTTGCCCTAACCACCCCCCATAGACTGGCTGTGGGTGGGTGGGGGGGAGCCCTTAGGGGTCAGCAGCTGCAGCCAATGGTTTGGCGGGCCAGGCTGAATCCTCCTGCTCTCTCCACTGGAAAGCAGTTGACCAGCCATGAGGAAGACTGCTCCTTGAACCTTGTGGGGCCTTGGAAACTTGGGTAATGGAGAGCTCTAAGACTTTAAATAAATCCATTATAATTTTAACAATAAAGGAAATAAGGATTTTCTTCAGGACTCTAAACCACTAAAAGAGAACATACTGAAGGGAGAAATTATATATATAAATATATGGTTGATTGCAAAACAATTTGGAACATGAAGTAAGAATAGTAACTAGTGTGTGTCATGCTTAGTAAAATCAGACCTGCCTTCTAAATATTGCATGTGTGTGTGCATGCTTAATTTTTACAACAATGCTATGACATGGAAAAGAAATGACAGAGAAGAGAAAGCAAGGGCGGGTATGCTCCTGATCATGTGTCTTTGTCCTAACCAGCCCTGACCATGTACCACTGTCTCACGTCTGTGGGTAAGAGGTCAAAAGTCACACCAGGATGTAAAGGGGAAAAATTGTGATCATTAGCTCTTCTCCTTTGAAAGGGTTAAGCATGCCACTTCCTGTGAGTGGCTCAGTCACACTAGTGTTAATGAAGAATAGCATTGTACTCAGCTGAAAAAAAAAAAAGTTGGCCCTATATTGATACTTCCTTTTCCCCATCAGCTGTAGAAGTTAGGTTTGCAGATAGATTCAAAGTTTAGTTTTTGTCATATCCAGGGTTTTCTTTAATTTGAAAGAATAAATAATCAGATGTTGACAGAAGTGAGCAATCATGCTGAATTCAAAAATTTCATCTTTCTGGCCTTTGTTAAAGGAACATCAAGGGAAATTGATGACCATAAAAATTTATACTTATTAATCTAGAGGCTTTTCCTTTCTAGCTCTGTAATAATAGTTGTTTGAGTTATCGCTGTATAATGGACACTGCTGAAGCAGGGAGTAGTACCCTTATGGCTAACACTCATTCATCATTTTTATAATTAAAAATATATTTCTCAACTCAGTCTATTTTTCATATTTAAAAAATAGCTATCAGAATAAAACTTTGCAGCCTGACCTGTGGTGGCGCAGTGAATAAAGCATTGACCTGAAATGCAGAGGTCACTAGTTCAAAACCTCAGGCTTGCCAGGTCAGGGCACATACGAGAAGCAGCTACTACGAGTTGATACTTAATAAGTAAATAAGAAAAAAACATAGCTATACTTTATAAAAAAATTAATAACAAAACTTTTCAGATACTCAATATGGGAAGTTATTTTTAAAAGATGATTGAGAATAAGGTCAATCAACGGAGCAATATCACATACCTCATATGTAGATAGAAATATTTATGCTTTAGATAATGGAATTCTTTATTTAATAATACTACACTTAACAATAAACTACTTTGTAAACTACAGTGGCTTTATTGCTATTTGCATAAACTGTGTGTATTCATTGAAAAAATTCAAATGCAAAATAGTATAAAGTCTAAATAGCCCTACATCTTACTTCCCAGAAATAACCAAGCTTAATATCTTAGTGAATACACAGGCATGTATTCAGAAACAGATTCTGCTCACACAAACACTCACAGCATGTACGTACTGGTATGCTATTGTGTATGCTTCCCAAATGCAAATTAATATGGGTGATTTAGAGCCTGCCATAGAGCAAGGGATTTGGCCACCAATCACTTGCATTTGACAAAGACTCAAAGGCAGGCAGAGTGTGGAATGCCCTATACAGAGGGTCCTCAGGTTACAATATAGTTCTGTTCCTACAACAGTGACGTAACCTGAATTTTGGTGTAAGTTGAAACACACCCTAGCCTAAGTCACATACCTATCCTAACACAGCTGTAAATCATAATCTAGAACATAAAAACACAACAAAGCCACAGAAAAAGGAAAAGGACATAAATATACTGTAATGTAGTAACAGAAAAAAAAATGACCAAACAATGAATGTAAAAAATATTCCTTACCTTTATTACTGTGGTTGGCTTGCACACTGGAAGGGGCATCACAAGGTGGGAGAGAGTGAGTGACCTGTTGGGAGGAGGAAGCTGGTGAGGCTGATGAGGAGGAGAACCTGCAGAAGGTGCTGGAGATACTAGGCCAGGTGACTCAGGATTGCCTAAGGAACATACAGGAGACGCTGGAGATAATCCTACCTGCACTACAGGTGTTTCATCTCGAGAAGCAGCTGACGTAGAGGGTGCAGGGTCTGTTGCAGGCCTCTCTACCTTCTTAAAGAATTGTTCCAGCTTAGCCTGGAAGGTTGACTTCTTCTCTTCAAAAATATGCCTATAGCCTTGCAAGGCATCCATAACAGCTCTGTAGTCCTTACTGAATCTGTCATCGCTGGGATCCTCAGCCTGAAATTTTGCCAACCCATCCTCTACCATAGAAAAACCTTCTGCCAAACCCTTGGCGTTAAAGCATTTGGGTTCTGGGGTTTATATCCCCTCCTCTTCAATCAGCTGCTTCTGAACTGAATGAGGTCCTCAGCAGACAGCTCCTCTCCATGTTATGCCAGTAGCTCTGTGACATCCATCATGTGGCTTTCCTCTTCATTGGAGCACTGCCATCTAAAGACTCTGTCTGAGTTTTGTTTAGGAGCCAAGGGCCAAAAAGTCGCCAAACAAAGCAGCAAAAATGGAACATTTGCACTTTTAACGGTCCAAAATGGCGTGGGTAAACGTACTGGGGGACGCCAACCCCCTCACTCATAGACCGCGTCACTGCGTATTCTTCCGCCATGCGCTACCAAACTAGTTGGCCCAAGTAGTCTGTAAGTACGACGCTAACAGCATAAGCCAAAATACTTATATCTCAAATTATTTCAGTTTTTATGGGAGTGAACATTGTAAACTTGAAACGTCCTATGTCGAGACTGTTGTAACCTGAGGACCCCCTGAGGTGGGGAAAAGAAGGTTTCAGGTGTTCCCTGGATGAAACGATTGGCAGGAGGAAGCTAGAGGTGGGCTAACTGAAAGTAGGGCATCTCATGTGATTGGTTAGGGGAACATATCTGGCTTTCTCTGGATGGTTCAGAGTGGGAATTGAGGGTTAAATGTAGGGAATCTGGCAGTTGTTGATCGCCTTCATGGCTTGCTGCAGAATTTCTGGGTTGGCTTCTTTACCTGATGGAGGCTTCTTTAGTCCCAAAGGTCAAAGATCAGACTTCTATCATGTCATATGGCCTGGCCATTGTCTATTTGTAGATTCAGGCTCTCATTATCCATGAGTTAGATAGAACTAATATTTTTTCTAATTAATAGATTTAATTCATGTTCGTTGATTTATTATTTTTAGTAGCTGAATATCTTTATAGATGTGCTATACTTTCATATCTATCTTATATTAGATGATTCATTTCTCATAGCCCTTATCACTAAAATTATTTGTTGTACCAAAGTGCTCAACAGTAACTTCGCTATGTCTTTATGGCTTATATAATCACTAATAGCTTAGGGAAACAGGACCTTAATAACTACTCTTACAATTTTAAAGTGTGTCATACTACTTGAGTAATTGTGAGCTACAAGTAATGGACATTATGCTATTACTAAATGTGAGCCAAAAGTAAGGGCTCTCCAGTTCTTAAGCCAAAATCTACCCTTCAATGAGCTTAATACAGTTTATTGGGCAAAAGCCAAGAGCCAATATTGTCACATAATGCTTAAAAAAATCATAACTTTAAATGGCTTTGATGAAACAATTCTAACAGACTCCAGGGTAAGCATGTCCTTATAAGAAAGAGTGGTGCAGGTGTGCCTGGCTGTCTATCTCTCCATGAATTTTTATCCAAGTTTCTGAGTCCCTCTCAACCTTGGCATATCTCTCTGATGTATTAATTAATAGCCCACTCCATACTGCCTAAAGTATTCGAGTCCTCCTGCATTCATACACATGGCTCGTAGGGCTGTGTGTACAGGGG
This sequence comes from Rhynchonycteris naso, assembly GCA_037038555.1. Taxonomy (NCBI): domain Eukaryota; kingdom Metazoa; phylum Chordata; class Mammalia; order Chiroptera; family Emballonuridae; genus Rhynchonycteris; species Rhynchonycteris naso. The sequence continues at coordinate 210,097,350 of CM072995.1, read as the reverse complement.
TCCAAGGGCACCAAGACGTCTACATGTCTCAGATGGATACCTCTGCTCATCTTTGTCTACATTTCTCTAGGTCTGTCTGTGCCTTCCTAAGTTAAACAATTTATTTCTACTCACCAATAACCGTGTACCTCATCCCATTCCAAGGAGGATTGGAGGCAGCCCCTGCCAATGGAATGATTTAATTACACGTTCTCTGCCTCTGGTGGAACTTAATCTAAAATATTTTAGCCACCTCAAACTCAGCCCCACAACTGAAGCTTTTCTCCAAGGCTGCAGGGTCTTGAGCAATTTTCATACAACTTTCTTTCCTAATATCCCAGTTAAACTTTAGGACAGCTTTTCAAAATTGGCACTTTCCAAGTGACAAGATTTAATATGTAAAATAGATGCAAAAGGTTAAACTTGAATTGTGGAATATGTATGCTCTGTCTCTCTGGGAATAATTGAACCTTGGCTTGGTACAGACTTTCTCTACTGCAGCAAATTCAAAAGGTTTATTAAGTTTCAATGAATCCTAAAGCAACTTGAGTTTTCAAAATTCCACATTCTGTCCCTATTGCTATTAATACATTTAGCTTTTTTAGTCAACATTCATAATGTTTAATCTTCTATTCTGCTATTGTGCTATACCAATGTGTATATCTCCTTCTCTTATGAGTCTTTAAATCCAAAAAGAAGGCATCTCTTTACCACTCCTTTGATACGCCAGCTCATTCTCAGAAAACATCAGATGCCCGAGTTCAGTTAGCAACTTCCTCCAGATAATGTCATCTCCTCTGGTCACGGCCAACCTGTGCAAAAATGAACATGCAATTGTCAAGTCAGCATCTGTTGAGACAGGGCCACTGAAATATCTGTCCCTGGCATTATGAGCTGCTTTTTCTTTTCCATTTTTTTAGCAAACCAAATGGTAAACTTTGAATAATTTCATCTACCTGACCTCAGAAGCAGGCTTTCAGTTGGGCCATCAGTAATTCAGCCAAGAAAAGGTGGTTGTGGCTAACATAACAGTGTAGTTAGAACGGTGATGGTTGCACCTGCACTGAACATGGGCAGACGTTTTTCCTGTCATCGTTTCCTAAACAATAGAGTATAACAGCTGTTTACATAGCATTTGCATTGTATCAGGCATTATCAATAATGTACAGGCGGCGACTGAAAGTATATGGGAGGGTATACACAGGTTACATGCAAATCCTAGGTCATTATACGCAAGGAGCTTGAGTATCCACAGATTTTTGTATCCTTGGGGAAAGATCTCCCAGAACCAATTCCCATGGATCCTGGGGGGTATGGTATATTCTTATAATTGTTCTGTTATTATTAGTTATTGCTAATCTCTTAAAGTGCCTAATTAATAAATTAAACTTTATCATAGGTATGTATATATAAGAAAAAAATTTGTAGTATATAGAGAGGGTTTAGTACTATCCTCGATTTCAGGCATGATTGGGGTCTTGGAACATACCCCTCATGGATAAGGGGGGAGTCCTCTATCCCATTTCTTAGGAGCTTTTAATGTCATGTAGTTGTCCTTTATAGAAGTGCCAGGCTCTAAGCATTGTTTTATTTCCCACTGTGAGACTCTTTTAAAAGCCCTATTAAATACCTCCTCTCCTTGCTTCCATATCTGTAGCTTCCAAATAATAATAGATTACTTTGCTTTCCCAACTAACCTGAAGTAACCACTTAACTCTGATCCAATATCCTTCCATCGCTGAATGTAAATCACCTTATTTGTCCACTAACTTTGAATGGATTCAGAAAACCATGAGTCTGACCTATGGTGACGCAGTGGATAAAGCATCCACCTAGAACAGTGGTCGGCAAACCGCGGCTTGCAAGCCACATGCGGCTCTTTGGCCCCTTGAGTGTGGCTCTTCCACAAAATACCACATGCGGGCACAAAAGCCAGCTTAGGAGTACCCTAATTAAGTTAATAACAATGTACCTACCTATATGGTTTAAGTTTAAAAATTCTGGCTCTCAAAAGAAATTTCAGTTGTTGTACTATTGATATTTGGCTCTGTTGACTAATGAGTTTGCTGACCACTGACCTAGAACACTGAGGTCACCGATTCAAAACCCTGGGCTTGCCTGGTCAAGGCACAAATAGGAGTTGATGTTTCCTGCCCCCACCCCAACTTATCTTCCTCTCTCTCTCCTCTCTAAAATGAAAAGATACATAAAGAAAAAAACAAACCATGAACTCACATAAGGCATATAAATGAAGGAAATAATATGACGAACCTAACTGGCCACACATCTGACTTTTAGTGTTAGTCTCTCTGCTTCTGGTAAGGCTGTGGAGAAATTCATAGCCACTAGGTGCTCCTAGGCTTTTTGAACAAAGAAGGGAGACTGTTTTAACCAGTCAACTCATTAAAAGACTTATAGGCATTGATACAGTAGTGACCCAGCCCCTCTATTTTGTCTTCCTCAGGATCACATGGAACTTGAAACTCAACTTGCCAATAAGGCAGCTGCAGGGTCAGAGGGACACCATCCCAGGTACCTTGGTCACAGCGGGGACTCTCCTAGAAACTGTCAAAATAGAAGTTCCCCGCTGCAACCCTGCAGCCTTCTACTCTGGTTTCCAAGGTTTCCAAGTACAGTGGAAGGGTCTACCACTTCTGTCACTTCCAAGATCATCAACTCTAAATTCATCTTTTCTCCTTTTTATCTCCTGTTGCCCACACGACAAAGACCTGATAGTCTAATAAAAGAGGCCAAAGCTAAATCTGTTGGAAAGATAGACATGGTTACAACTTGGAATCAGTTGGCTATTTTGATTGGCTGTGATTAACTGAAGCTGGAGAAGGAGATGGGGAGGAATTTTGAGGCCGGCTGATAAAATATAAAACAAACAATAAGATTCAAACAGCTAATATTAACAAATACTATAACAAATGTCCTAATACAATAAAGTGACCAAAGCCTACTAGATTAGGAAACAAAAACAAAGTTCTAACCAATATAACAGGATTCAAAATAAAATTCTTACAGTCTTAAATGTCCTTAACATGCCTGACCAGCCGGTAGCGTAGTGGATAGAGCGTCGGACTGGGATGCGGAAGAGCCAGGTTCAAGACCCCGAGCTCGCCAGCTTGAGCGCGGGCCCATCTGGCTTGAGCAAAAGCTCGTCAGCTCGGACCCAAGGTCGCTGGCTCCAGCAAGAGGGTGCTCAGTCTGCTGAAGGCCCGCGGTCAAGGCACATGTGAGAGAGCAGTCAATGAACAACTAAGGTATTGCAACGGCAACGGAAAACTAATGATTGATGCTTGTCACCTCTCTCCGTTCCTGTCTGTCTGTCCCTATCTATCCCTCTCTCTGACTCTTTCTCTGTGCCTGTAAAAAAAAAAAAAAAGTCTTTAACATGTTAATGTAATTTCACTAAGTCTATGTTGACACCATCACTGTTTTATATTATTTGCAAATGTAACTCAATCTCACTTCAGTCAGAAATATCCCAAAGAGAAGGAGTCACACATATTCAGGAAAAGTCCACAAGGCACTGGAATTGTGGTTACATTCTAACTCTGCAGCTAGAGTCCAAGTCCTAATGACCAATGTTTCTAGCTGGAATTAGGAGCAGGTTCCAGCCTAAAATAGGCATGGGGGCACTGACACAAGAGGAATAAAGAAGACACTATACATTAAACAAAGCAACAGAAATAAGACTGTCAATACCCACAATAGAGATCTTCGAGGGATAAATAAAACTCAAATTAGGCAAGGTATAGTAAATGGCCCTTGTGCTTACAAGAAATGAGATCAGTTTACCTGCTACTTGGAAGAAATACCCTAGGCTCAATCCACAGTGACGTGCGATGAGGCCGATGGCCATGGGCACCTTTAGCCTTCAGTGGCAAGTCCCAGCAGGCTGGGTAAGGTCAGGTCATAGGTAGCTAGCAGGGCTGGAAGAGACTGAACCCTCCCTCCACAGAGTGAGGGGGCAGCTTACCTTCTCGTGTCCTTTTTTCCCACAGCAAATTCACGTCCCCTGGGGGGGGGGCAAGAAGCCTGGCAGGCTTTAGCTTAATAACCTTTCTTTCCACTCTTGAAGCAGGGTCCTGATGGAATCCTATGAAGCCCCTTTGGTGTGCTGGAGCCTTTAAGGGTGTATGCCAATAGCTGGTATTTTCCTGATCTCTTTTTGGGCTCTATTTGCCTTTTCTGTTCCTTTCTTGGTCACTATAGACCTTAAAAGCTATGCTCAGAAGATCTCGCTGAGGGACTTGAGGGCCCTTTTCTGTCTATATAAACTCTTGGAAAAAGACAAAAACAGTGTTATTAGCTGAATCAAATAAAAGAGGGTAGAGATTTTCAAGAGAAACAGGTTTGGCGCCTCCTTTAGGATTCCAGAGTCTCTCTGCTGCTGAATAACTCAGTACATTAGCATTTAAAAGAAATTTTAACAATACTGTTCCAAAATGATAATAAACTAAACAGTATATATAAAAAGACATTATTAACAATTCCCTAATATCTAAACTAAGGTTTCAATATCACAGAACTATAAAACAGCAAATAAAAAGGAGAATTAATAAAAGACTTTTGAAATAATATATACATTTCTAACATGAAAAATATATTTTACATAATAAGGGATTTTGGGTACAGACTACCCAGCTGACAAAGAGACACTAACCCTCTTTTGACCCACAGTAATTTACACTATTAAGTCAACATGAGGGGCAGGATGCCTAAGGGGGAAGCAGACTCCAAGAACTGAGAGACTTGGAGCCTGCCACTTTTTCTTTTTATCTTTTCTGCCATTTGATCTGCATAATCTCACTACCTGTAACTAACTACCTTGCTTTGAGCAGCTAGTTAAAATACAAATTTTACAAAATTACTTTCCAAATAGTGGGTTGGTTGCTTTAGCCTATATGAGGTTTCCAATTTCCCCGTAATTCCTTGAAAATTCTTTTACAATTTTTACTATTATGGCTAAAGCTGTGGGTCTCTCCCGTGAATCCCATGCTTCCACATCAGATAACACTTATGCCACACAAAGGAACTGAGAGACTTGGTGAAACCCAACACCTACCTCAGTCCCACGGGAGAGAGTTGGAACCTTTCTCTATTTTTTTTTTACACCAGTGAAGGACCTGTCTCTGATAATTTTTATTTCTTATAATCCTACTACTTATGATTCCATTACTCATTTTGGAGTTGCAATTAATTCAAGAAACTAACAATTAACTAGCAAGGTCCACATCTATGGCTTGTTAATTTCTAAATTCTTTTCCTTTTCTTTAAGACTTTTCTAAAGCAAAGTTCTAATTTTTAATACTATTTCTACCCTGTATTTTCAAATGGCAAAACCTTTTCTGGTCAGTAGGTGGACAACTGAAACTAGTTTCTATTCTATACTTCCTCTAGTTACCTCACCCTTACTCTAGCGCCCTTCCTCCCACCATCTCACACACAGCACGTCCCGGCCCTGCCTTCCACTTTTCTCTGACTCAAACTGCTTACTTGCCAACCCATTGGCTCCAGAGGCTGGAGAAACACTTTCAATTTGTGGGCTCCACTTTTCTCTCACCCCCTTGGCTGCTTGTAATGTGGGACATCTATTTTTCCAATTCCCTTCTTCCTTACAATAGGCACACTGATTCTTTCCTAGCAGAGTCCTAGTCTTTCTCGAATTGCTTCCTCTCTCTCTCCTTCTCTATTTTGCTCCTTTCGGGGGTCCCTTAAAAGAGTTTGTCTCTTGCTTTAATTTTATTTTTATTTTTCTTATTATTTTTTTTTACAGAAACAGAGAGAGAGTCAGAGAGAGGGATAGATAGGGACAGACAGACAGAAATGGAGAGAGATGAGAAGCATCAGTCATTAGTTTTTCATTGCCATTGCGACACCTTAGTTGTTCATTGATTGCTTTCTCACATGTACCTTGACCGCGAGCCTTCAGCAGACTGAGCAACCCCTTGCTGGAGCCAGTGACCTTGGGTCCAAGCTGACGAGCTTTTACTCAAGCCAGATGGGCCCGCGCTCAAGCTGGTGAGCTCGGGGTCTCGAACCTGGGTCTTCCGCATCCCAGTCTGATGCTCTATCCACTGTGCCACTGCCTGGTCAGGCTCTTGCTTTAATTATTCTTTTTTCCTGTTTTCGACTCAAATTTGGCTTGACTAAGAAGACGTGGCACCCGCTCTGTATTGAGTATGTTTTAAGCCACTGTGGCAGATTCATTGTTAAATTTAGCTATTGATCAATGTACTATAGAGGTATTATTACACAAGACAAGGGGAAGAAGCCAACAGAAGAGAATAATTTTTTCAGGGAAGAAGTCTAACAGGGCATCCTGAAGCCAAAGATTTTAGATTCAGGAGCAAAGAGAATAAACAATTTACCATTTAAGATTGCCTTCTAGTCAGTAACTTCCAATTTTTGACACAAAAACTCAAGCCAGGCCTTAAAATCAGACACATTTAAACATTAAACAAAGACTTCACATACACAAATAATGAGTGTGCTTTATTGCAATTAAAATTATACTGGATATTTTTTTTCTGACAAAGACAAAGCTCACTTAGGAGAGAAGGATTCCCTCTAGTGGCTTCTCAGGTGCATGCAGGCCGCATCCCTGGAAGGACGTTAGACTCAAACTCAGGGGTTTCATACAGAAACAGTGAAAGCAAAGAACGAGATCTCGACAAATATAAAGGCATTCCTGGAAGTCCTGAAATGGAACAGATCGGCTTAATATTAACTCAGTCACTAGTCAGGTTTCTTCCTGGGAGCACCACTGTAAAGCCAGTAGTCACGGCCAGGATCACAGCCGCCTGGCCAATGCAGGTTCGCATTAAATTAGAACAGTCGGTAATGAAACACAGGAGCCAAGAACTGGTGAGTCATCAGCTTTAATTCTAGCTTGCACCCGGCAGGCAAGCAAAAACACAACTGGGCTCCAAAACCCACACATTCCGTGATCACAAAGCTACTGACTTATCCGAGTTTCCTGGAATCAAAGGTTTCTAGCTCACCAGACTTATTCACCTCTATTCCCCATCTCCTCCTGCACGAACTCTTAACAAACTGGCTTCTTCCTCAGCACTCTGCCATCTTGGCTACTTCTCCTCCACATGGCCTTAATCTGCTCTCATCTCTAATACCTCAGGAACCAAGAACCAAGAGAGAGCAAGCTACTGGTCTATCCCACTTTATACCATAGAATCAAAACCTTTAATCCAATTATACAAACAAGGAAGTCTCTGTATAATGGGATTCCTCAGGTGAGTGCACCACCCTACATCATCCAATCAGTCAAGGGTGTGGAGAAGAGCTTACTCTTAAAACTAAGCCTTAGGCTACAACGACCTGGCCTGCCCACAGCCTGTTCCAGAACACACATTAATATCAACGAACTTCCATGTGGGCAGCGCCATCTTTAACAAAGTGAGCATAATATATTTTATCTGCCCAACAACTACCAAATCTAATGTGGCACTACCAAATGTCCCCACTCAGGTCTTTCTCTGAGAGCATAACACAACTAGCTGCCTCTGAAAGTTCAGGGTCTCAACTCAGTCCCCCTTCATTGCCTTCCTAGAGCATGAACAAATGTACAAATGTGCAAACAAATATAGACGTCTCTGAAGGCCCAAGGCAGAACTGGTAGACCTGGTCAACTCAGTTCCCACTAACTGTCTTTCTAGAGTACAACTAACTGTGCAAACACAAATGGACATCTCCGGAAACCCGCTTTCCAGAGTACAACCAGATGCAACCCAGAGACTCCTAAAGCAGGACCAACAAACTCCCCACTGATGTCTCGGTTTTGGAGAGTCCACAGAGAGACTAGTTTCAACTCAGCGAAGCAGAAGATTTGTCCCACCTACACACCTCTGAAGTTACAACTCAGTAAAGCAAACAATTTGCTTTATCTACAAATATCCAGAGTTTCAACTCAGCAAAACAAAAGATCTACCTCACCTACATATTTCCAAAGTTACAACTCAGAAAAGCCACAAATCTACCCTACTTACATCCTAGTCCCAAACAAATTTGACCAGTACCAATCCGAAACAGAAAAGCGAAAGCAAGAATTCAGAGAAAAGCTAAATTTCAGTAAAGCAAAAGAGTTGCTTTACTTACCTCCTTGATTTCTCTGCCGAATTGTCCAAACTGTCAAATTTGGGAACTGGGAGGCAGAGAACTGTCTACCGAAGAACTGTCTGGACCCACAGGAAAACTGGGAGCCCTGAAAACGTCTCAGGTGGTGCCTCTCCTCAAGGTTCAAGCAGGGTTGGGCAGCTCCCTGGAGAGATCGTCCAATTCAGGGTGTTTCTACCCAGTGATGCGAAACATCACAGCCCCATGTTGGGCACCAAATGTTGTAAATTACCCATACCTCATTTCTGCAGGTTTCTGAGAGACACCAAGTCCAGATGAATTTTGAAGAGTTTTATTAAAGGAGGAGTTTTATTAAATATGCCGGCCACATATGGCTGACATGGGGCAGTTGCAAACCCAAATCATGTACCCCAAAAACATTTCAGGGGCTCTTTATATCCCCTTGATCAGACATGAGCGGGGCAGGAGGGAGAGCATGACATCATTGCACAAGCTTACAACATTTGTTTAGGGAATACACAGAAACATTAAGACTTTCCAGGTGTAAAGCCAGTAGTCGAGGCCGCCATCGCAGCAGCCTGACCCGTGCAGGTTCGCATTGGATTCGAACAGTCGGTAATGAAACACAGGAGCCACAAACTGGTGAGCCATCAGCTTTAATTCTAGCTTGCACCCGGCGGGCAAGCAAAAACACACACTGGGCTCCAAAACCCACACATTCAGTGCTCACAAAGCTACTGACTTATCCGAGTTTCCTAGCATCAAAGCTTTCTAGCTCACCAGACTTATTCACCTCTGTTTCCCATCTCCTCCTGCACAAACTCTTAACAAACTGGTTTCTTCCTCAGCACTCTGCCATCTTGGCTGCTTCTCCTGGCCTTCACGTGGCCCTACTCTGCTCTCCTCTCTAATACTAACCTCAGGAACCCAGGAACTGAGAGAGAGCAAGCTCCCGGACTGCCCCAGCTTATAGCCTAGAAAATCCAAACCTTTAATCCAATTATACATACAAGGAAGTCTCTGATACAAAGCCACCCGTCTGAGGCATAATGGGATTCCTCAGGAGAGTGCACCACCCTACATCATCCAATCAGTCAAGGGTGTGGGGAAGAGCTTACTCTTAAACTAAGCCTTAGGCTATGACGACCCGGACTGCCCACAGCCTGTTCCAGAACACACATTAATATCAACGAACTTCCATGTGGGCAGCGCCATCTTTAACAAAGTGAGCATAATATATTTTATCTGCTCAACACCAGGTATCACAATCAAAGATGTTTACAAATCTTTTAGGGTTCATCTTTTCTCCTTTGCCTAGGGGGTATGTTACTCTCAAGATTCCAGGAAGGGGGGAGAAACTACAATCAATGTAGGGTGGTGTTGGGCAGATAAAATATATTATGCTCACTTCATTAAAGATGGCACTGCCCACATGGAAGTTCGTTGATATTAATGTGTGTTCTCGGACAGGCTGTCGGCAGGCCGGGTCATTATAGCCTAAGGCTTAGTTTTAAGAGTAAGCTCTTCTCCACATCCTTGACTGATTGGATGACGTAGGGTGGTACACTCTCATGATGAATCCCATTGTGCCTCAGATGAGTGGCTTTGTATCAGAGACTTTCTTGTTTGTATAATTGGATTAAAGGTTTTGAATCTATGCTATAAAGTGGGCAGACCAGTAGCTAGTTCTCGCTTGGTTCCTGAGGTAGAATAGAGGAGAGCTGATTAAGGCCATGTGGAGAGGAGAAGCAGCCAAGATGGCAGATTGTTGAGGAAGAAGGAAGTTTGAGCAGAATTTGTGCAGGAGGAGATGGGGAACAAAGGTGAATAAGTCTGGTGAGCTAGAAACCTTTGATTCTAGGAAACTCGGATAAGTCAGTAGCTTTGTGAGCACTGAATGTGTGGGTTTTGGAGCCCAGTGTGTGTTTTTGCTTGCCTGCCGGGTGCAAGCTAGAATTAAAGCTGATGGCTCACCAGTTTTTGGCTCCGTTGTTTCATTACCGACTATTCGAATCTAATGCGAACCTGCATGGGTCAGGCGGCTTTAATGGTGGCCGGGACTACTGGCTTTACAGGTGGTATGTAAATTCTGTCTCCCATTGAAAAAGAAGAAGTTTCTTGGTTAACCTTTATTTTAGATTTAAAATTAAATGACCCATTGTTCTTGCAAGCCAGAAACTTCTACATTCTTCTCCCTCCCCTCCCCAAAGGGAGGACGGGACAGGAAAGCCTGGCCTTTCCTCCTAGAATATCAGTATTAATTTTGCAGCTTTTTGGTACCTTACTACATATACACATACAGCAGTCACCCCTTAGCCAAGCTGGCTGCTGAGTGACTAAGGGCCTATAGTCTTTATAGCATGGATACACTGGGCAAAGGGATGTTCACACCCTGGGCAGGATGGAGCAGAATGGCGGAGATTTCTTCTGTACTACTCAGAATGTCGCACACTTTAAAAATTACAAGTTGTTTATTTCTGGAATTTTCCATGGAATATTTTTGAGTTGTCCTTGAAATGGGTAACTGAAACCATAGAAAGCAAAACCACAGATAGGAGAGGACTATTGGTAAGACTGTTCTTTGTCTCAGGTTTCTGGCCCAGAGCTTCAAAAAACGCTTGGAATGTTGAGTGATTTTGTCTTTGTTATGCTAATGTATGACTCCCAGAGGGTCCTTAGATATCTTGGGGGAGGGGGTGCTGGTCACCAAAGAGACCAGCCACCACCTAATTAGAGGATTGGAATTTGATCACATGGCCAATGAATTAGTCAGTCATATCTACATACTGAAAACTCAATTAAAAAACTCCAGGATGGAGACTTGGAGGAACATCCTGGCTGGTGAACACATTGTTGTGCTGAGAGGGTTATTTACTAGGGATCCCACTCAGAGAGGCTGTTCTTGAGTTCCCCTGTCTCTCCCTAGACCAGTGGTTCTTAACCTTTTTTTGAGGTACTGAACCCACCAGTTTCATATGTGCATTAACCAAACCCTTCTTTAGTGATAAATAAAATATGATTTTTTTTCCAAATTCAAGACATAGGTATATGTTTTTTTACTGGTGCACAAAATGAGCTGTGCATGAACATCACCTTGCTCAAAGAACAAAACCAACAAAGTGCATGAACTCACAACAAATTACGGTATTACTTTATTCTGGCCTCCACGGCAGAGGCTTCTCCGAACCCGAGACCGACTCATCGAACCCCTAGGGTTCGATAGAACCCGGGTTAAGAACCACTGCCCTAGACTTACCCTATGCATCTCTCCCATTTGGGCGATCTTAACTTGTATCCTGTGCACATTAATAGACCTATAATCATAACTATAGTATCTTTAGTGAGTTTTGTTAGTCATTTAGCAAATTATTAATCCTGAAGGGGAGCTTGAAGGAGTCATGAAAATACTAGACATTATAGTCAGTAAAAAGTGTGGGTGGGCTTTGTGACTTGCTGATGTTGAATGTGGGGGCAGTCTTGTGGAAGGACTTGCCTTTAACCTATGGGTGTCTGTGCCAACACCAGGCAGTTAGGTATAGGAATTATAGGAAACCCAGTTGGTGCCAGGGCATTAATGTCAAAACAATATTTTCAAAACTCAGACACACAAAAAGAACACTAGAAAACAGCTAGTAAATAATAATAATAAATAATCAAGTAGGTTAATTTACTACTAAGTTCATCTTCTGATCTTGTTACATCTTGATTTTTGGTTATGTCAGTTTTCAGTGTTTTTATTTTATGACTGTGTAAATATTGATCACAGCTGAGTTAAGTGGTAAACTATAGCTACATTTCCTTCCCTATAGGCTTTTCTTTCACTTTTCCTGGTGTCGACATACCACATTTTTTTTTAATCAAGTGAGAGGCAGGAAGGAGAGACAGACTCCCACATGTGCCCCAACCAGAATCCACCTGGCAACCTGCATCTGGGGCCACTGCTCCGGTGTTCAGCAACCAAGCTATAAGGCCAGTGCCCGCGGCCACCATCACAGCCGCCTGGCCAATGCAGGTTCACATTAGATTCGGACAGTCGGTAATGAACAACGGAGCCAAGAACTGGTGAGCCATCAGCTTTAATTCTAGCTTGCACCCGGCGGGCAAGTAAAAATACACGCTGGGCTCCAAAAGTCACTCATTCAGTGCACACAAAGTTACTAACTTATCCGAGTTTCCTAGAATCAAAGGTTTCTAGCTCATCAGCCTTATTCACCTGTTTCCCATCTCCTTCTCTGCACAAACTGACTTCTCCCTCAGCACTCCACCATCTTGACTGCTTCTCTTGGCCTCCACATGGCCTTAATCAGCTCTCGGTCTGCCCCACTTTATAGTGTAGAAATCCAAACCTTTAATCCAATCTACAAACAAGGAAGTCTCTGATACAAAGTCACTTATCTGAGGCATAATGGGAGGATTCCTCATGAGAGTGCGCCACCCCACATCATCCAATCATTCAAGGGTGTGGGGAAAAGCTTACTCTTAAAACTTGCATGTGAGCAGCACCATCTTTAACAAAGTGAGCAAAATATATTTTATCTGCCCAACACAAACTATTTTTAGCACCTGAAGTGAGGCCATGGAGCCATCCCCAGCCTCAGTGTCAACTTGCTCATTCAAGCCATGGCTTCAGGAGGGGAAGAGAGATAGAGAGAGAAAGAGAGAAGTAGGATTGGAGAAGCAGATGTCGCTTCTCCTGTGTGCCTTGACCAGGAATTGAACCTAGGATTTCCACACGTGGGGCTGATGCTCTACCACTGAGCCAACCAGCCCGGGCCAACGTGCCTCATTTTAAAAATTTGCTCTTTCTTTGTACATCTGGCTAAATCCTCGCCTGTCTAAATCTGCAGAATCTTCCTCTTGTTTCTCTTCTGTTCTGGTCTAAACTTCCTGCCCACTAGGCCTTCTACTAAGCTGTCATCCTGAACAAAAACCTTCACCATTACCTGCAGGCATTAATTTTTTGGAGGGATTCCAAGTTTTTGCTGTTTTCTTCATTTGATGATCACATTCTCCAGTAATTTCCTTTCAAAAAGAATACTAGATGGAAGATAACTTTAAGCCTTGCATAATAAAAACAACTTTTTCCCATCCATCCTTGGCTGCTTCTGTGGCTGGTATGGAACCATAGATCACTTTCTCTTGGCATTTCGACAATATTTCCCACTGTCCTGAGCCTTCAATGGTGCACCTCTAGAATTGGTCCTTCAATTTTCTTTTCTCATTTTTTTTTGTACTTCTTCCTACTTTGAGGATATTTACTCAGTATCTTTCATTGAGTTTGCTGACTATTAGATGAGCAGTTTAATTCTGAAAAGCTCTCATTTATTTTCTGATTATTTATCTGGATTGCACCCAGTTTCTCTTGTAATGAATACATTGCTTTGTCTTGCCCTTCAGGTGATAAAGTATAAGAGTTCTACATTTCCTCTGTTTCCTGTACAATCTGCATAGTCATTTTAGTGTTTTATTTGGGCTCCATCTTTCTGGTTGAACACTTCTCCAGACCCCGTGGGTCTTTGCAGAAAGGAACTGTGAAGAGGACAGCCCTCTTTGGTTTCCAACTTAGGCGCAGGGACAGACCTCAGCTGTCGCAGGACACTGAGTGTTCCACCACCCTTATCACTTTTTTTAATTCTCCCCCATCTCTCTGTAAATAGGCCCTTCTTGTACTTCCTTGCAATTATTGTAATGGCTCTGGCATCTGTCTTGCAGGCAGTAGCCAATAAAACATGTAAATCTTGTCTCCTTTGGTACACCACAAATAGGTATCCACTAACTCAGTTAAGTCATGAGCCAAATTTTCTTTGGCACAAGTGACTTCACCTGGAAACCTAGGTCCCATGATGCCTATGTGCAGTTTTGGGGAAAGAGGGGCCATAGCTCCCATCACAATTTCCAAAAAGATTTTCAAACTAAATGTGATGAGAAATGATCTTCTTCAACAGGGCATTTATCTTACTGACAGTCTGGTAGCTGATAACCTGGTGTTCAGAATTTATGAGTAATGAAATTATCACAACTCTTCTGTAGGAGATTATAATTTTATTTTAGAGATAACCAAACAAAACAAAAAGACTTTGACCTTTATAGGGTTATTCTCATACCTGTTATGCTAAAAAATAAATTAAGTAGCATTTTTGAACAATTGTAAAGCCAATAGTCAGGGCCACTATCAGAACTGCCTGGCCAATGCAGGTTCGCATTCGACTCGAATAGACGGTAATGAAACAATGGAGCCAAGAACTGGTGAGCCATCAGCTTTAATTCTAGCTTGCACCCAGCGGGCAAGCAGAAACACACTCTGGGCTCCAAAACCCACTCATTCAGTGCTAACAAAGCTACTGACTTATCCGAGTTTCCTAGAATCAAAGGTTTCTAGCACACCAGACTTATTCACCTCTGTTCCCCATCTCCTTCCCTCTGCACTAACTGGCTTCTCCCTCAGCACTCCACCATCTTGGCTGCTTCTCCTGGCCTCCTCCACGTGGCCTTTCTCTGCTCTGCTCTCAAATGCTAACCTCAGGAACTGAGAGAGCAAGCTCCCGGTCTGTCCCACTGTATAGGGTAGAAATCCAAACCTTTAATCCAATCTACAAACAAGAAAGTCTTTGATACAAAGTCACCCATCTGCGGCATAATGGGATTCCTCAGGAGAGCGCACCACCCCACATCATCCAATCAGTCAAGGGTGTGGGGAAAAGCTTACTCTTAAAACTAAGCCTTAGGAGAGAAGCAAGATGGCGACAGAGTAGGCAGACGTACCAACTTCCAACTCCCAGAACCAAAGTGAATTATAACTCAATTTAAAGAACCATCATCTGGATAAACCAACTATGAACTAAACTAAGTGGACTCTTCAACCAAGAAACACAGAAGAAGCCACATTGAGACTGGTAGGAATAGCAAAAATGCGAAGAGGGCTGCCCAGCTTCCCGGAGCAAACAGCAGCCCGGAGAGACCCGCGTAGCGGGAGGAGAGTTTGGCGGAGAGGGAGGGACCTGGGACCCAGGAACCAAGCCCCAGACTACAGTCCCAGAGCCTAGAAGAGGCGTTTGGACAGTTTTGAGCTGTGAAACAAGTGAGGGAGCTCCCAGGCCTACAGTGTGGAGTATTAGGGCCCTTACTACTCTGCTGAGGGTTGCTGAAGGGTTTGGGGGCGGCAGGACGCTGAAACATGGTTCTGTTGGCGTGGGCGGAGGCTAAGCCGGCTAAGCCGGTGTGAGTTCGGTCTAGCCCAGCAGGGTCGGAGGGGACGCGCAAAAGCGGTCAGGAAGCTGTGGGCCTGCCTGTAATCCCACTTACGGGGACAAAGCGGGAGGCCAGGAACGGGCAGAAATCTGCTCTGCGACCTTGTGCAAGCCGGCCCTGACCGCGGGGACTGGGCTTGGACCAGGGACAGGCAGGGGCTCGCGGCTGAGCTCACGCTACCAGCCCCTCCCGGGCGAAGAAACCGCGGTTTGGAATTATATGTGCGCAAGCGGGCTCTGAGCGCGGGAACGGGGTGGATCCCGAGACTAGTGGAAGCTCGCAGCTGAGCCCACACTACTATCCCCGCCCAGCCGGAGAAACCGTGATTTGCCATCCTACGTGCAAGAGCGGGCTCCGAATGCGGGGGCGGGGTAGAGTCCGGGACGAGCGGAAGTACACAGCTGAGCGGAAGCTAGCAAACACGCCCCGCCCAATAAACCTGGGTTTGCAACCCTGCGCAGAAGGACCCTGGCCTCGAGGGCGGGGCTAAAGCTCCGGACGGGCAAAGGCTCACAGCTGAGACTACGTCAAACGCCCGGCCCAACCCGCAAAACTGTGGCGAGCAGGCTCTGACTGCAGGTTCTGGGCGGAAGTCCAGAAATAGGCTGGGTCCGCAGCTGAGCAAAGGTGCTCACCTCTACCCTTGGTGCTAAGGTTTGTGGCTTGAGTGACAGCCCCTCCCGCGGAGGAGAGGCAGAAATCACAGCAAAAGCCACAGTGGACCAGCGCTGGCAATGCTCATACCCAACCACCCTAGACAGCGGAGAGGGGTTGGGGGGGCCTGCAGACAAACCACACCTAGAGAACACAAAGGCAACACCTACTGGACTCCAGTGGCCACAACTTGCTTACACTCAGATAAAATGGGCAGGCAGAGGAATGCAAACCAAATGAATCAAGAGAAATCCCCAGAGAAGGACCTGAATAAATCAGATATAACCAAATTACCAGAAGCAGAATTTAGAATAATGATAGTTAGGATGTTCAAAGAAATTAGAGCAACAATGGATAGTTATTATGAACACCTAAATAAGAAGATAACAAGTATAAAAAACAAAATTGAAATAATAAAAAAGAATCAGAAAGAAATGACAAATACAGTATCAGAACTGAAGACCACAATGGAAGGAATTAAAAGCAGGATGAATCACGCTGAGGATCGAATCAGCGAGTTAGAGGACACAATAAACAAGGGCACAGAAGCAGAGAAGAAACAGGAAAAGAGACTCAAAAAATGTGAGGAAACTCTAAGAGAGCTCTGTGACAACATGAAGAGAAACAACATTCGCATCATAGGGGTGCCTGAAGAAGAGGAGAGAGGACAGGAAATGGAAACTTTGTTCAATCAAATCATAGCAGAAAACTTTCCTAACTTAAGGCTGGGAAACACTCCACACATTCAAGAAGCACACAGAACTCCATTAAAGAGAAACACAAAAAGATCTACACCAAGACACATCATAGTTAAAATACCAAAGCTAATGGATAAAGAAAAAATTTTAAAAGCTGCTAGGGAAAAAAGGGCTATCATCTACAAAGGAGCCTCCATAAGGATGACATCGGACTTCTCAACAGAAACACTTGAGGCCAGAAGGAAATGGCAAGATATAATCAAAGTAATGCAGAACAAGAACCTACAAACAAGACTACTCTATCCAGCAAGGCTAACGTTTAAAATTGAAGGAGAAATAAAGAGCTTCCCAGAAAAAGAAAGCCTCTAGGAATTCATAAAAACCAAATCAATTCTGCAAGAGATACTAAGGGGCCTCTTGTGAACAGTTTAAAGGGAGGAAAGAAAAGAGCAAAATAAGAATACAGCTTTAAAGAATAAAATGGCAATAAACAACTACATATCAATAATAACCTTAAATGTAAATGGATTAAATGATCCAATCAAAAGACATAGGGTAGCTGCATGGATAAAGAAACAGGACACATACATATGCTGTCTACAAGAGACACACCTTGAAACAAAAGATGCACATAGACTGAAGATAAAAGGATGGAAAAAAATATTTCATGCAAATGGAAATGAAAAAAAAAGCTGGGGTAGCAATACTTATATATGGCAAGATGGACTTTAAAACAAAGGCTGTAGTAAGAGATAAAGAAGGACACTACATAATGATAAAGGGAACAATTCAACAGGAAGATATAACTATTATAAATATATATGTACCAAATATAGGAGCCCCGACATACATAAAGCAGACTTTGATGGATATAAAGGGTGAGATTAACAGCAATAATATAATAGTAGGGGATTTCAATATCCCTCTAACAACACTGGATAGATCCTCAAGAAAGAAAATTAATAAAGAAACAGCAGACTTCAAGGAGACACTAGATCAACTTGATTTAATAGATATCTTCAGAACTTTTCACCCTAAAGCAGTAGAATATACATTCTTCTCAAGCGCTCATGGTACGTTTTCTAGAATAGACCACATATTAGGACACAAATATGGTCTCAATAAATTTAAGAAGATTGAAATCATATCAAGCATTTTCTCTGATCACAATGCCATGAAACTAGAAATTAACCACAAAAGAAAAACTGAAAAATACTCAAACACTTGGAAACTAAATAGCATGTTATTAAATAATGAATGGATTAACAATGAGATCAAAGAAGAAATAAAAAAGTTTCTAGAAACAAATGATAATGAGCATACATCAACTCAAAATTTATGGGACACAGCAAAAGCAGTTCTGAGAGGGAAGTTTATTGCACTACAGGCATATCAAAAGAAGCTAGAAAAAGCTCAAATAAGCAACCTGACCATGCATCTAAAAGAACTAGAAAAACAACAATAAATAAAACCCAAGACAACTAAAAGGAAGGAAATAGTAAAGATCAGAGCAGAAATAAATGACATAGAGGCGAAGGAAACAATACAAAGGATCAATGAAACCAGAAGCTGGTTCTTTGAAAATGTAAACAAGATTGATGAACCTGTAACTAGACTCACCAAGAAAAAAAGAGAGAGGACTCAAATAAATAAAATTAGAAAGGACAGTGGAGAAATAGCAACTGACACAACAGAAATACAAAGCATTGTAAGAAAATACTATGAAGAACTATATGCCAAAAAATTAGACAATCTAGGTGAAATGGACAAATTTCTTGAATCATATAAACTTCCAAAAATCAATCTGGAAGAATCAGAACACCTAAACAGACCAATTACAACAAATGAGATCGAAACAGTTATCAAAAGACTCCCAAAAAAGAAAAGTCCTGGGCCTGATGGCTTCACAAGTGAATTCTATCAAAAATTCAAAGAAGAACTAACTCCTATTCTCCTCAAGCTATTTCAAACAATTCAAGAGGAAGGAAGACTTCCAAACTTCTTTTATGAGGCAAGCATAATTCTGATCCCAAAACCGGGCAAAGACAACACAAAGAAAGAAAATTATAGGCCTATATCCCTGATGAATTTAGACGCTAAAATTCTCAACAAAATATTAGCCAACTGGATCCAGCAATATATGAAAACAATCATACACCATGACCAAGTGGGATTTATTCTGGAGAGGCAAGGCTGGTTCAATATTCGCAAATCAATCAATGTGATTCATCACATAAACAAAAGGAAGGACAAAAATCATGTGGTAATTTCAATAGATGCAGAAAAGGCATTTGATAAAATCCAGCACCCATTCATGCTCAAAACTCTCAGTAAAGTGGGAATACAGGGATCATTCCTTAACAAGATAAAGGCCATGTACGATAAACCGACAGCAAACATCATACTAAATGGACAAAAATTAAAAGCAATCCCCTTAAAATCAGGAACCAGGCAGGGATGCCCCCTTTCAACAGTCTTATTCAACATAGTTCTGGAATTCCTAGCTACAGCAATCAGACAAGAAGAAGAAATAAAAGGCATCCCAATTGGAAATGAAGAAGTAAAACTGTCACTATTTGCAGATGATATGATATGGTATATTGAAAACCCTAAAGTCTCAGTCAAAAAACAACTGGACCTTATAAATGAATTCAGCAAGGTGGCAGGATATAAAATTAATACTCAGAAATCAGAGGCATTTCTATATACCAACAATGAACTGTCAGCAAAAGAAATTAAGGAAACAATCCCCTTCACTATTGCAGCCAAAAAAATAAAGTACCTAGGAGTAAATTTAACCAAGGAGGTTAAGGACTTGTACTCAGAAAATTATAGAACATTGATAAAAGAAATGAAGGAAGATACAAACAAGTGGAAGCATATACCGTGCTCATGGCTAGGAAGAATAAACATCATTAAAATGTCTATATTACCCAAAGCAATTTATAAATTCAATGCAATACCAATTAAAATACCAATGACATACTTCAAGGATATAGAACACATATTCCAAAAATTTATATGGAACCAAAAAAGAACACGAATAGCCTCAGAAATCTTAAAAAGAAAAAATAAAGTAGAAGGTATCCCTCTTCCAGATCAAGGTTTACTATAAGGCCATTATACTCAAGACAGCCTGGTACTGGCATAAGAACAGGCACATAGATCAATGGAACAAAACAGAGGACCCAGAAATAAACCCACAGCTTTATGGACAACTGATATTTGACAAAGGAGGAAAGAACATACAATGGAGTAAAGACAGCCTCTTTAACAAATGGTGTTGGGAAAATTGGACATCTACCTGCAAAAAAAATGAAACTAGACCATCAACTTACACCATTCACAAAAACAAACTCAAAATGGATAAAAGACTTAAATGTAAGTTGTGAAACCATAAGCATCTCAGAAGAAAACATAGGCAGCAAGCTCTCTGACATCTGTAGCAGCAATATATTTGCCGATTTATCTCCACGGGCAAATGAAATAAAAGGCAAGATAAACAAATGGGACTATATCAAACTAAAAAGTTTTTGCACAGCTAAAGACAATAAGAACAGAATAAAAAGACAAACCACACAATGGGAGAACATATTCGACAGCACATCTGATAAGGGGTTAATAATCAAAATTTATAAAGAACTTATAAAACTCAACATCAGGAAGACAAACAACCCAATCAAAAAATGGGCAAAAGAAATGAATAGAAATTTCTCCAAAGAGGACATACAGATGGCCAATAGGCATATGAAAAAATGCTCAACATCACTAATCATTAGAGAAATGCAAATTAAAACCACAATGAGATATCACCTCACACCAGTCAGAATGGCACTCATCAGCAAAACAACACAGAATAAGTGCTGGCGAGGATGTGGAGAAAAGGGAACCCTCCTGCACTGCTGTTGGGAATGCAGACTGGTGCAGCCACTGTGGAAAACAGTTTGGAGATTCCTCAGAAAATTAAAAATCGAACTGCCTTTTGACCCAGCTATCCCACTTTTAGGAATATACCCTTAGAACACCACAGCACTGTTCGAAGAGAAGAAATGCGCCCCCATGTTTGTGGCAGCATTGTTCACAATAGCGAAGATCTGGAAACAGCCCAAGTGTTTGTCAGAAGACGAGTGGATTAAAAAGCTATGGTACATATATACTATGGAATACTACTCAGTCATAAGAAATGATGACATCGGATCATTTATAACAAAATGGATGGTCCTTGATAACATTATACGGAATGAAATAAGTAAATCAGAAAAAAAGCCTGACCAGGCGGTGGCGCAGAGGATAGAGCATCTGACTGGGATGCGGAAGACCCAGGTTCGAGACCCCTAGCTTGCCAGCTTGAGCGGGGCTCATCTGGCTTGAGCAAAAGCTCATCAGCTTGGACCCAAGGTCGCTGGCTCCAGCAATGGGTTGCTCGGTCTGCTGAAGGCCCGCGGTCAAGGCACATGTGAGAAAGCAATAAATGAACAACTAAGGTGTTGCGACAACAACAAAAAACTAATGACTGATGCTTCTCACCTCTCTCCATTCCTGTCTGTCTGACTCTATCTGTCCCTCTCTCTGATTCTCTCTCTCTGTCCCTGTAAAAAAAAAAAACAAACAATAAAAAACCAAAAAAAAATCCCCACAAAAAAAAAAAAAAGTAAATCAGAAAAAAAGAAAAACTGAGAACAGAATGAATTCATACATAGGTGGGACATAAAAGTGAGACTATGAGACATGGATAAGAGAGTGGTGGTTACGGGGTGGGGGGAGAGAGGGAAGGGTGGGATAGGGGGGAAGGGAGGAACATAGGGAAAACCAGATAGAAGGTGATAGAGGACAATTTGACTTTTGATGACGGGTATGCAACACAATTGAATGATAAGATAACCTGGAGATGTTTTCATTATACATATGTACCCTGATTTATTAGTGTCACCCCATTAAAATTAATAATGAAAATAAAAAAAGAAGAAGTCGGCAAATCTGGCTGGCCAACAAGCAGTTACAGGGCCAACTCTGAGGACGGGAAGTGAAAGAGGCTCTGAATTTGGAGAATAGGTCCTAACCTTAAATAGGCGTAGGGCATCAAGGTAGGAGGAGAAAAGAGCGTGCAAAGGAGATACCATGTATTAGAGAAGGCCATGGATCCACAGCCAACAGCGAGGAAATAAGATCATCAACACCCACAACAGAGATCTTTAAGGGATGAGCAGGACCCAAATATTTGAGCAAGGCAGAGTAAGTGGCCCCTGTGTCTATAAGAAATGAGATTGATTTACCTGCCACTTGGATGGTTACCTTAGGCTCAGAAATGGTGACATGAAATAGGGTCAGTGGCCCTGGGTACCTTCAGTCTTCGGTGGTGTAAAGCCAGTAGTCAGGGCCACCATTGCAGCCGCCTGACCCGGGCAGATTCACATTGGATTTGAACAGTCGGTAATGGAACAACGGAGCCTAGAACTGGTGAGCCATCATTTTTTTTTTTTTTTTTTTGTCTTTTATTTTTATTTTATTCATTTTAGAGAGGAGACACAGAGTGAGAGAGACACACAGAGAGAGAAAGAGAGAAAGGGGGGAGGAGCTGGAAGCATCAACTCCCATATGTGCCTTGACCAGACCAGTGCAGGGTTTTGAACTGGCGACCTCAGTGTTCCCAGGTCGTCGCTTTATCCACTGCGCCACCACAGGTCAGGCGAACCATCATTTTTAATTCTACCTTGCACCCGGTGGGCAAGCAAAAACACACACTGGGCACCAAAACCCACTCATTCAGTGCTCACAAAGCTACTGACTTATCCGAGTTTCCTAAAATCAAAGCTTTCTAGCTCACCAGACTTACTCACCTCTGTTTCCCATCTCCTCCAGCACATACTCTTAACAAACTGGCTTCTCCCTCAGAATTCTACCATCTTAGCTGCTTCTCCTCTCCACGTGGCCTTAATCTGTTCTCCTTTCTAATACCTCAGGAACGAAGAGCTAGCTACTGGTCTGTCCCACTTTACAATATAGAAATCCAAACCCTTAATCCAATCTATAAACAAGAAAGTCTCTGGTACAAAGTCACCCATGTGAGGCATAATGGGATTCCTCAGGAGTACACCACCTTACATCATCCAATCAATCAAGGGTGTGGGGAAAAGTTTACTCTTAAAACCAAGCCTTAGGCCATAACGACCTTGCTTACTTACAGCCTTTCCCCCATACCCATCCCAAGCATAAGGGCAAATAATATCACCTGGGTGACAGGCTTCCATGTGGGCAGTGCCATCTTTAACAAAGTGAGCATATTATATTTTATCGGCCCAACAGGTGGCAAGTTTCAGCAGGCTGGGCAAGTTTAGGCCACAGGTGGCTGAAGCAGGGCTGGAAGAGACTGAACTTTCCCTTGTTGGAGCGAGGGAGCAGCCTACCTTCCAGTGTCCCTTTTTCCCACAGCGAGGGCAAGGCCCTAACAGGGCCAAGGAGCCAGACAGGCTTTTTGCCTAATCACCTTCTTTTCCACACTTGAAGCAGGGCTCCGATGGAGTCTGATGAGGCCCCTTAGGGGTGTTAAGAGCCTTTAACAGCAGCCACCAAGAGCTGGTATTTTGCCTGATCTCTTTGAGCTTTGTCTGCCTTCTCCTGTTCCTCTTGGTTATTATAGAACTTAAAAAGCTATGCTCAGATCTCGTTGAAAGGTTTGAGGGCCCTCCTCTTCCCTTTTAAGCCTTTTCTGTATATTGGGAGCTAATTAGGAGTGAAATGAGTGTTAAGAACTATGGCCCCCTTGACCAAACTGGGGTTGATTATAGTATATTTTTGGAGTGCTCCCATTAGACAGGAAAGGAATTGGGCCAAATTTTTGTTTGCTTGTTGTGTAGTTTCTTGGAGTTTTTTTTAATTAACTGCCTTGTGAGCGGTCTTTTGGAGCCCTACTATTAAGCAGGCAACCATATGATTACGAAGGTCCCTGCCAGGTCAGATCGTATGCCTGGGTTAGATATCTAAATTTCTTTATGTAAGTGTGGAGAAAGAGCATAGTCTTTTCTCTATTTGGGACAGGTCCAAGAGGGAGAACGGGATGTAGATTCTCACAATTCCCTCAGCACCTGCTACCTCCTGGAGAGGGAGTAGGGGGGTTTGGGGGATTGTCAGTGTCTGACTCTGAGCTTGTATGATCTCTAGATGGCAGGGAGTTGTCAGCATAGAGGGGAAGAAGAGAGGAAGCAGACGGATGGACAGTGTGATCAGCTGGATGGAAAGAAGGAGGGTCATAATCTGCAGGAGGAGGAGGAGGTTGAGGTGATGGAGGTGGCACCACGTGGTCAGAGGAGTCAAAAAGATCAGAGCTTAGAGGAGAGTTGGAGGAGGACAGGGGAGAAGGGGTTCTTGCTAAAGGTATTTGGTAGAAACAAGAGGAACACAGGGAGGGTCGAGATTGAAGAAAAAAGAAAGCCTATACATAGGGAATTTCTGAGACCTTCCCTGTCTGGTGGCAAAAATTATTGAGATCTTTGAGTGTATTGTAATCAAAAGTAGTTTATATTGGGGCCACAGAAAAGACTTCAGTAATCATATTTGAATGGGAGTTGGGGAGAGAGTTGGGGAGGAAGGAGGAGCATCCCCTTTCTTCCTCTTCTCACTGTAGAGAAAGTAAGGGGAAGAATTGTAGGATCTTCACCCACGAGAATTCAGTCCCAGTGAGTAGGAGTAGGAGGTTTCTTGGCCAGGCACCTGGGCTTCCAAAAACGTAGTCCAAGTAAACAAGAAACCCCAAAGTCTACCTCCCCAGGTTTTTAGGGTAAAATTTTGGAAAAGTGCCTTTTGAAAGAAGGTGAAGAAGGATCCCTAGTCCTGGTCTGGCAGGGGTTCAGAACAGAGTCACAGAGCCAGGCAATCTACCCCACTCCCAGGACCAAGCAGAATCAGGGAGTAAGCCCAGAATGAGCTGCTGCTGTCCACAGCTTCCCTGGTAGTAAGCTTGGGTGAGAGCTGGGGGATCATCCAGGCAACCGGAGCCCCATCCTGGGTTTTGGCACCAAATGATAGATCAATTGGAGTCCGGAAGACCAGTGTAACAGACTTTAATGAAAGGAAACCTGCCAGGCTGTCTGGTAAGGGAGAGCAGCCCCCATTCTCCAACAGGTAAGGTTAAATAGGGGATTCAAGAGTGGGGGCTAGTAATCATTAAGAAAAAATGTCTCTTTCAGCGATTTATGTAAGATTAACCATAAATAAACTAGAGGACCTTCCACACCCGGGTTTGTCACCCAGCTGCCTGGGAGAAGGTGATCTGGAACATCCAGTTTGTCAATCTTCCTTCGTCCACTTAAGGGAGGAGGGGGTCATGGCCCCCACCTGCAACCCTATCAAGTTTATGCAGAAATTTTCATTGGAACACAGTGCTTTGATGTTTAAAATCTAGATATTGCTTCACTCTTTTCAATTATTTTAAAAATACAGAAAAGACTTCAGTAATCATATTTGAATCTTTAGAAATTATTGACAGAATATAAGAAATCAAAAGAAAATATTAAAGGGGTAAGTTATCACCCAGGATCATTAGAGTAACATTTCACTACAAGACA
The DNA here is from genome assembly GCA_037038555.1 of Rhynchonycteris naso. Classification (NCBI taxonomy): domain Eukaryota; kingdom Metazoa; phylum Chordata; class Mammalia; order Chiroptera; family Emballonuridae; genus Rhynchonycteris; species Rhynchonycteris naso. Next base: position 210,072,107 of record CM072995.1, on the reverse strand, counting down.
GCATGAAACAAAATTCAAAACTAATGGACTAAAGTCTCATGTTTTTAATAATGGAACAGGAAAACAGATATTCCAGAGTTTTCACAGCACCATGAGTAAAAGCTATTGAAAAAGCAATATTTCCTTTTGCAGAACTGATTGAATTTTCTTCCTGTCTTGCTTGGTCTTGTATGTTCCATAATTATTGAAGGCAGGCAATGCCTGCTGAATGATGGCACAACTGACGTATTAGAGTACAGGCAGGTTCCGTTCACTTTAACTTCCAAAGCTAAGAACAAGATTGAGAATGTTTCTGCATATATGAAAACAAATCATTAGGTACTACCGTACAGTATCCTTTATTATTTCTTTTTTTAATTGCATGTGAACATATTTTCCAATTTTAGCTGAAATGGAAAATTATTTTCCATTATCTATTTTCATCCTATTTTCACCAGCCATGGTCTGTGGCTTTATTATGCCTCCCAAAATTATAACAAGACCCAATTCTAATAGTTCTTACTCCCTACAATCTTCCCACACAGATAGAACTACCAGACCCTTCTTTAAGTGCATAGCTTTTGTCGTTTGTGTCACTCATCAGTTAACTGCGTCAAACTCGTACCCTATGACGAACTCATCACTTGTCATGATGGTGATGTGTCCCCATAAAGAGGAAGTTAAAGGAGAAAAGTCTATTTAATATAGGTGTAAGGCCAGTGCCTGCAGCCACCATCACAGCCGCCTGGCCAGCGCAGGTTCGCATTAGATTCGGACAGACGGTAATGAAACAACGGAGCGAAGAACTGGTGAGCCATCAGCTTTAATTCTAGCTTGCACCCACCGGGCAAGCAAAAACACAGTGTGTGGCTCCAAAACCCACTCATTCAGTGCTCACAAAGCTACTGACTTATCCGAGTTTCCTAGAATCAAAAGGTTTCTAGCTCACCAGACTTATTCACCTCTGTTCCCCATCTCCTTCTCTCTACACAAACTCTGCAAAAACTAGCTTCTTCCTCAGCATTCCACCATCTTGGCTGTCTCCTCTCTTCCACGTGTCCTTAATCTGCTCTCCTCTCTAATACTAATCTCAGAAACCAAGAGAGCAAGCTCCCGGTCTGCCCCACTTTATAGTGTAGAAATCCAAACCTTTAATCCAATCTACAAACAAGGAAGTCTCTGATACAAAGTCACTTATCTGAGGCATAATGGGAGGATTCCTCATGAGAGTGTACCACCCCACATCATCCAATCAGTCAAGGGTGTGGGGAAAAGCTTACTTTTAAAACTTGCACATGGGCAGTGCCATCTTTATAAACTGAGCATAATATATTTTATCTGCCCAACAATAGGACACTGTATTACAGGATCAACCCCATCCTTTAATGACCATACATATGTCTTGGGCAAGTCACTGGATTCCTCTGAGTCTGAATTTGCTAATTTGTCAGGGAGGGAAGGGGTAGGTCATACCTAAACTTCTTCCTTTAGGTTTTGTGGAAGTTTTTTTTTTTTTCTTATTTTTCTTTTTCAGAGACACAGAGAGAGTCAGAGAGAGGGATAGATAGGGACAGTGTAAGGCCAGGAGGAGCCACCATCGTGGCCATTCACATGCAGGTTCCCATTGGATTCGGGCAGACGGTGAAGAAATGGCAGAGTCGGAGGATGGTAGACCATTCTGTTTATTGGTGTCTCACCAAGACAGGCAAGCCACAAGAGAAGACAAGGGAAAAGCAGAAAACCAGCTTTTTCCATGGAGGGCAAGGGATCAGGGAGGCCCCTGCAATGGTGATAACAGGAACCGAGAGAGCAAGCTCCTGGTCTGCCCCACTTTATAGCATAGATTCAAAACCTTTAATCCAATTATACAAACAAGAAAGTCTCTGATACAAAGCCACCCATCTGAGGCATAATGGGATTCCACAGGAGAGTGCACCACCCTACATCATCCAATCAGTCAAGGGTGTGGAGAATAGCTTACTCTTAAAACTAAGCCTTAGGCTACAATGACCCGGCCTGCCCACAGCCTGTCCCAAGAACACACATTAATATCAACGAACTTCCATGTGGGCAGCGCCATCTTTAACAAAGTGAGCATAAGATATTTTATCTTCCCAACAATCCACCCCTATGCTCACTTTACTACCCACAATCTACACCACCGGCATCCCTGTACAAGGAAATTAAGTACATTACACAAATTAAAGCAATAGCACAAATCATACAGTTTCAACAATTACAAAGGTACATTGCATAAACAGAAACGGTACCAACTACAGCAATAAGATTAACAAATCAAAAGCTATGGGCGAAATGACAGAGCTGTTGTTCGGCAGATAAAATATAATATGCTCACTTTGTTAAAGATGGTGCTGCCCACATGGAAGCCCGTCACCCAGGTGATATTATTTGCCCTTATGCTTGTGATGGCTGTGCGGGGAAAGTTGTAATGTAAGCAGGCCGGGTCCTTATAGCTTAAGGCTTTGTTTTAAGAGTAAGCTCTTCCCCACACCCTTGACTGATTGGATGATGTAGGGTGGTGATGTAGGGAGGAATTCCATTATGCCTGGGATGGGTGGCTTTGTATCAGAGACTTTCTTGTATGTATAATTGGATTAAGGGTTTGGATTATCTATGCTATAAAGTGGGCGGACCGGTAGCTAGATCTCTCTCTTGGTTCCTGAGTTCCTGAGGTTGGTATTAGAGAGGAGAGCAGATTAAGACCATGTGGAGGAGAAGTATCCAAGATGGCAGCGTGCTGAGGAAGAAGCCAGTTTGTTAAGAGTTTGTGCAGGAGGAGATGGGAAACAGAGGTGAATAAGTCTGGTGAGCTAGAAACCTTTGATTCTAGGAAACTCGGATAAGTCAGTAGCTTTGTGAGTCACTGAATGTGTGGGGTTTGGAGCCCAGTGTGTGTTTTTGTTTGCCCGCCGGGTGCAAGCTAGAATTAAAGCTGATGGCTCACCAGTTCTTGGCTCCATTGTTTCATTACCGACTGTTCGAATCAAATGCGAACCTGCACGGGTCAGGCTGCTGTGATGGCGGCCTCGACTACTGGCTTTACAGCTGTCAACGGCACCAAGAGGCAAATCTTTTCCCTCTGGCAGAATACAAGCCAGAGTTTTGTCTGCAGACAGCACCATAGCTGGTACCAGAGGCCGCCCTGAGCTGGCATACCTAACCTTACTGGCCAATACACCAGTATCTGCTGGTTCTATGTGTAGTAAAATAGGAGAACTCATTATCGGCCATAAAGAAATTACAAAGGTGCCCTTCATTATGCTGTCCCCCTGAGCACTCAAAGGATAATACACTTCTACCTTAGGTGGCCAGGTGCTGGTTGCCCAAGGAGTTAACTGGAGGTCCACCTCTAGCCCCTTTCCCCATGGTGCCAACAAGGCCACCCATCTCAGATGGGGGGCCTGGACAGTCCAGGGCCAACTCCAGCGAAGCCGTTGGCCTTTAAGAAGGGCCATTGGGGCAGGCAAGAGCACATTGCCCTGCTGTCCAAAGCCTGGCTTGAGTAAAATGTCCTTGGTGTGTATCTGCAACTGAATGGGGGCAGCTGCCCGATGCAGGAGGGCCTCTACTGGAGCTGGGCTCCCACGTCGAGGTCTCTCATTCAAAATCCGGAGTACTGTCCATAAGCGGCGTGTCCATCCAGTAAGGGAGCTGGTGCCCCCCTCCTGTTGCAGTCCCTGCTTTAAGAGTCCATTATACCGCTCAATGATACCAGCAGCCTGGGGGTGGTAGGGAACATGGTATTTCCAGTCTACCCCCAGCTCTTGAGCCCATTGCCTCACCATTGAACCAGTGAAGTGGGTACCATTGTCACTTTCAAGGACCAGTGGTCGCCCATATGCAGCACTCAGGCAGTCCAGAGCCTGTATGACTGCCCTCTGGTCAGGATTACAGGTGGGATAAGCAGCAAGCAGACCGGTGGCAGTATCTACACAAGTATCTGCCATCGTGTTAGTGGAACATGACCCCTCTGGATCTGTCCAGGTGACACCAGTGGTCTCCGAGGGTGCTCCTTGGAACACACTGCACATTGCTCACAAGCTGCAAGTACCTCTGCATAGGACACAGGCAAGTTCCACGCCTTAACTGTAGCCCACAGTTTTCTGTCCCGCATGGAGCAGGCGCCGGTGTAGCCATTGTGCCACATCAACTGTAGGCGCATCACACCCTTGACAACGTATCTGCCTTATCATTCCCAGGATGGGCTAGCGGGGCATGCCCCGTGACATGATATACTGTCACCTGCTTCTGGTGTCCTATTTCCCATAAATCCTGCCACATGACCTGACCCCATAGTGGGCGGTGCATTACCATCCACTGGTTAATGTGCCAAGTAGCAATCCAAAAGGTCAGTCCACGATATACAGTCCAGCTGTCAGTACAGATCATCAGAGATCAAGGTTCATTATGGGCAACTAGCCAAACAGCTCTTAATTCTGCCCATTGGCTGCTTTGGCCTGTACCCGTGTCCATCCAAATAGTATCAGTGGCCGGATAGAAGGCTATGGCCGTCCACTTGGCAGGTTGGCCCCTGCTGGAACCATCAGTATACCAGGCATCCTCAGGGATGGGCACCCGCCCCTCCTGGTAGGGACTGACTTCAGGTTCTGCCTTCTGAGCCCCAGCTGCCCCTGACTCTAAGGTTGCATAGGTGACTGGACCCAAGACTTCCTGCAGTTCTGCCCTCAACGGGCTGGTGCTAAGAGCACAGCGTTGTTGCAGGTAGGCACCCCACTTGGCCAGGGTGGACATTTGGGCCATACCACTACGTGGTTTTGTCGCCCAATCTCTCACCTATCCTGCAATAGGGTATGTTGTCTTGACTGTAACTGGTGTTGTGGTTGTAATACTCTCAGTAGCCAGGAGGGCAGCATACACAGCTGCCAGCTGCTTCTCTACTAATGAGTAACGAACTTCAGCACCTTTCCACAGTTGGGACCAAAACCCAATAGGTTGCCGTAGCGCTCTGTTCATTGCCACAAGCCCCATCAAAAACCCCTCTGAGGTTACATGAACATCCAGCTCACAGGGCCTGGCAGGATCAAACACATTCAAGGCCTGTGCCACCTTGACAGCTCTCTTAGCTGCTGCAAATGAACCTTGCGCCTGCTCAGTCCAATCCCAACGAACCCGCTTCCAAATAAGGTTGTACAAGGGGTGTAGTAACTGAGCCAAATGGGGTATAAATGCTCGCCAATACCCCAACAAACCTAAGAATTCCTGTAACTGTTTTACCATAGTGGGCACGGGGTATGCTTGGATCTTATCTATAACTGCGTCAAGGATAACGTTTGTCTTACCTGACCAGAAAACTCCCAAGAATTTAACAGATAACCCAGGTCCTTGTAATTTGCCCTCGTTGACTGCCCAGCCACATGCTTTGAAATGGGATAGCAGGGCAGGGACTGCTTGCTCCAATTCTGGAAGAGAATCACTAGTTAACATAATATCATCAATATAATGATACATGTGAACTGCCTCTGGCTGTTTCCATTTAGCCAGGTCAACAGCCACCAGCCCATGGCACAAGGTGGGGCTCTGCAAATAGCCCTGGGGTAATACTGTAAAGGTCCATTGTCTCCCTTTCCAACTGAAGGCAAATTGGTCTTGACTCTCTGCAGCTATATCAATGGAGAAGAAAGCATTGGCCAAGCCTGGCACAAAGTGGTATGTCCCCAACTCATGGCTTAACCAATCCATCATGTTAGCTATCGAGGGAACAGCAGTGTGCAAAGGGGGAACAACTTTGTTAAGTTCTCTGTAATCTACTGTCATTCTCCAGGTTCCGTCTGGTTTGCGCACAGGCCATACCGGGGAGTTGTAAGGACTGTGTAAAGCCAGTAGTCAAGGCCACCATCACAGCAGCCTGACCCACGCAGGTTCACATTGGATTCGAACAGTCGGTAATGAAACACAGGAGTCAAAAACTGGTGAGCCATCAGCTTTAATTCTACCTTGCACGCGGCAGGCAAGCAAAAACACACACTGGGCTCCAAAACCCACACATTCAGTGCTCACAAAGCTACTGACTTATCCGAGTTTCCTAGAATCAAAGGTTTCTAGCTCACCAGACTTATTCACCTCTGTTTCCCATCTCCTCCTGCACAAACTCTTAACAAACTGGCTTCTTCCTCAGCATTCTGCCATCTTGGCTACTTCTCCTCCACATGGTCTTAATCTGCTCTCCTCTCTAATACTAACCTCAGGAACTCAGGAACCAAGAGAGAGAGCAAGCTACTGGTCTCTCCCACTTTATACCGTAGGATCAAAACCTTTAATCCAATTATACAAACAAGGAAGTCTCTGTATAATGGGATTCCTCAGGAGAGTGCACCACCCTACATCATCCAATCAGTCAAGGGTGTGGGGAAGAGCTTACTCTTAAACTAAGCCTTAGGCTATAACAAACCGGCCTGCCAACAGCCTGTTCCAGAATACACATTAATATCAACGAACTTCCATGTGGGCAGCGCCATCTTTAACAAAGTGAGCATAATATATTTTATCTGCCCAACAGACTGTGTGCTGGATGGATGATCCCCACCTTTTCTAGTTCGAGGATTGTCCCTGTGACTTCTTCGAAACCACCTGGCAGGCTTGGTGTTAGTCACACACCGAGGGATGGGCAGTTGCAAAGGGGAATGTGATGCGTGTCCCCACAACACTGCCTTCACAACCGTGATCCGCAGCCGGGACTCCCCGGCTGTAGTTTCCAACCATAGTCCTTGCAAAACATCTATCACCAAAATATATTCAGGAATAGGAGATACATACACCTTATATGGCTTAGGAGGCAGTCTTCCTATCCCCAGTGGAATAGTTATTGGCTTCACTTGAACAATTTGGCCCCCATAGCCATCAATGGCCACTGGGGTCCCAGCAAACCGCTCTGGGTTCCCATAGAGGAGGGAACATTCTGCACCTGTATCCACCAAGGCCAACACCCGTTGTACATTGGAAGGGGACCAGTGGATAGCCAGTTCCACATGTGGGCTCCGGTCCCCGCCCATCCCCGTTAGACGGGTCCCTCGGCCCTTTTCCTATTCAAACTGGTACAATGGGTCTTGGGATTTCTCCTCTCCCTCGGCCGTCTCTATCATATAATCTTGTAACCGAGCTGCCCGCGCACCAAACGTTTTATTGACAGCTGCTGGGGCCCTTCGTCTCAATGGCTGGAACTTCTGTTCTGGTTTAAGCCGCCACCAAAGCTCCAAAAGAATTTTATTAGACTGGCCATCCAATTTCCCCTTATCTGCTACAGCCGCAATCAAATCTACCCACATCTGTGTTCGGGTAACCTTTATAGGCCCGTTTCCCTTGTTAGTTGGGGGGGCAACATGGGCAGCAGCCCTCACTGCTTTATGATCCCTAGCAGCCTCCAATTCTCCCAAATCTGCTACCATCTGTGTAACTGCATTGATGGGCTGCCCCACATAGGGGCCCAAGATAGCCACAAGTGACCCAAAAAGGGCTGACGGGGCGCTAGCAAGGATATATTCCCTCATTTTTGCCGTAAACACTTCCTCATCTGGCCCACGGGACCCAGGGTTGAAAACAGCATTCTTTATACCTAGTTCCCGAAGGACCTTTACTAACTCGCTGTAGCACTGCCACCGACTCATTGCCCCTGGCAATTCTCCAGCATTCTGCCAGACCATACGAATGGTGGCCATCACCCATTCTAATAGGGTATGGTCTCCTGGGTTGCCATGGCAGTTCTGAAGACGCTACCTCAAGGAGGAATGTGTGGTAATGGCAACCAATTTCTCCATCTCTGTTCCGGAGAGCATGATGCCATCCACCCCTATGTCCCATAATCGTAGTAACCAGGCTACCAAGGATTCAGTAGGTTTCTCCCTAAATTGTGCCCCCAACTCCATCAGCTCTGCCTGGGTATAGGGCCAGACCACAGTGTCCAGTAGCACCCCCGGGGCAGGGGCTGGAAAATTCCTCATGCCTTTGGCACTTCTGCAATTACTAACCTTTAGCCTGTCCAAAAACACAATAGAAATTCCTCAACTGTTAGCATCCCTAGTTACGCAAACCTAACTCCCCAGCCAGCCTGAAGGGGTATAAAAATCTCGAGCCCCACCAGTTGGGTGCGGCTTCTCTAGCTCACTACTCTCTGAGTCATTGAACACGCCCGAAAGTTCCAATAAAGTTGGACTTTTTAACTATTTAGTACTTTGTCTCATTTCATGCGGGTCGGACCTTACATTTGGTGCCGAAACCCGGGAGAGGGTTTGTGACCCGCCTTTAGGTCCAAGTGACTTGGCGAGCGTCCCCCTCTCTGTTTCTCTCTCCTCCCTCCGGCCTGCATACTCCGTGACCTCTTTTGGACCAGGCAACCCCCTTTCTCGTTCAGCCAGGCTGTAAGTACGTTCCTTTCTTCTGGGACCTTTTCGCGGGTTGCCAACTGGGGTTCCTGTCCTAGACTCGGCCGAGCCGGGAACCCCTCCGCCGGCTCCAGGAGCCTTTAAAGGAGTGCGAGTGAGTGGGACGCCTCTCTCGCTCCAATACCGGAGACCGAGTCTCCTTCCGGAACTGGGACACCCGATTGGGACGCCTCTCGGTTGTCCCTTTTCCCAACCCGTGAAACCTCCTCGTACTTCTCCCTGAATGATGGGCAACTCTGGGTCCAAAGCTTATCCCAAAACACCCCTAGGGTGTTTATTGGCTAACTTCTCCAAATTGGGGTACACTCAAACCCTCCGTCGGAAGAAATTCATTTTCCTGTCGCAGATCGTATGGCCTCAATACAACGTGGACAATAGGTCCCACTGGCCTCCAATGGGCACTTTTGATTTTAATGTCCTCCAAGACCTGGACAATTTCTGCCGACGGACAGGAAAAGATTCTGAGGTCCCCTATGTCCAAGCTTTCTGGGACCTTCCTTCCTGCCCCGACCTCTGTTCCCATTGTTCTACCCACCAAATTCTCCTAGCTCAAACCTCCTCTCCTCCCAAGGCTTCCTCCCAGGAACACCCTCCTTACTCTCAACCCGATGACCTCCCCAACCACCTATCTCCCCCTCCGGCTCTCCCCTGCGAAAACCTCCCAGGCCCGGGCCAGGTTCCGGCTCCTTCCACCCCTCTGGTTCCTTCTGCCCCACCTCCTGCAGACCCCCTAACCTCTCCCGTCACAGCCCATACCAGGTCACATGGCCCCCAATCGTCATCCGTTGTTTTCACCCCTCTCCGTGAGGTGGCTGGGGCAGAAGGACTAGTTTGAGTACATGTCCCCTTCTCTCTCCAAGACCTCTCACAGATCGAGAAATGGCTAGGATCTTTCTCAGCCGATCCCTCAACCTACATTAAGGAATTCCGGTACCTGACTCAGACATATGACCTGACCTGGCATGACATTAAGGTAATCTGTACCTCTACTCTTACCTCTGAGGAACATGAACGCATCCTCACCGCCGCCCGACAGCAGGCAGACAGGGACCATCCAGTAAATGACCAGATCCCCCTTGGCACAGAGGCGGAACCCGGGGAGGACCCCAAATGGAGTTATCAGCCCGGCCAAGGGTCCAGCATCCCTCGTCGAAACCTTATGCTCCAATACTTAATCAGAGGTATGGATGCAGTTTCTAACAAGGTTGTAAATTATGATAAACTGAGGGAAATTACCCAACTCCCCGAAAACCCAGCTCTTTTCCTGAACCGCCTTCAAGAGGCCCTAGTCTGTTATACCTGCCTAGACCCGGGGTCCCGCAATGGGGCCACAGTCTTAGCCTCTCACTTTATCTCTCAGTCTGCCCCAGATATTAGAAAAAAACTAAAAAGGGCTGAAGAGGGCCCTCAGACCTCCATCCAAGACCTGGTAAAAATGGCTTTTAAAGTTTTTAACGCCCGAGAGGAAATGGCTGAAGCCGCCCGCCAGGAACGGACCCAAGCCTTGGTAGCGGCCCTCCGGCCGGTAGGGAAACTAATAAAAAAAACCCAGCCTCCAAGGGAGGGCAGCGCACACCACCAGGCGCTTGCTTTAAATGCGGCAAAGCAGGCCACTGGGCCAAGGCCTGCCCACAACCGAGGCCCCCCACCAAGCCTTGCCCACAATGCAAACTCATGGGCCATTGGAAGTCAGACTGCCGGACCCTGGCTCAGCCTACGGCACCTCAATTCCGGGGAGCTGAGAACCAGGCATTTCCAGTCTCAGAACTGCTGGGCTTGATAGACGACTGAGGGGGCCCTGGCTCTTCGACTCCAGTTACCCTCACCGAGCCCAGGGCTACGCTCCAGGTAGCGGGTAAATCTGTTTCCTTTTTAATTGACATGGGGGCTACCTACTCTGTCCTTCCCTCTCATTCGGGCCTTACAGTTCCTTCCCAGGTCTCGGTCATGGGAATCGACGGATCACCCTCGACCCCACGGTGGACGACCCTCCTTAATTGCCTATTTGAGGGTCACCCATTCTCACACTCCTTCCTAGTCATACCCTCCTGCCCAGTTCCCCTCCTGGGGAGAGACATTTTGTCCAAACTCCGGGCAAGTATTTCTTTTTCCCCCAAGCAGGTCTTTTTACTAGCATTAGTGCCAGGTCCTGATCCTGAGTCGGACTTGGGCCACAGGGTCCAGCTTTTACCCGGGGTAAACCCTGAGGTCTGGGATACGGGCACCCCCACTGTAGCCTCACACCACACTCCTGTCTTAATCAGACTTAAGGACCCATCTTCTTTTCCCAACCGTCCAGTTTCCTATCTCACACACCCATAGGATGGGACTCTTGCCCATCATCACCAAACTTAAGACACAAGGCTTACTAATTCCCACCAACTCGCCTTGTAACACTCCAATCCTTCCCGTTGAAAAGACTTCAGGATAATACCGCCTTGTGCAAGATCTCTGCATCATCAATTCAGTGGTTGTCCCCATATCCCCAGTAGTCCCTAACCCATACACCCTTCTCTCACACATTCCCCCTAATACCACCCATTTCTCAGTCCTTGACCTCAAGGATGCTTTCTTCGCCATACCTCTCCACCCGGATTCCTACTTTCTCTTTGCCTTCACCTGGGAGGACCCAGTCTCCAATACCGCCCAACAACTGACCTGGATGGTCCTCCCCCAGGGATTCCAGGACAGCCCTCATCTATTCGGACAAGCTCTGGCAACAGATCTACTTGCTTGCAACATAACTCCATCCACTCTTTTACAGTATGTAGATGATCTTCTAGTCTGCTCCCCAAGCGAGGCCGAATGCCTCAAAGCTACCACCCTCTTACTGAATTTCCTTTGCAACAGGGGGTATCGGGTATCTGCCAAGAAGGCACAAATAGCCACCCCATCTGTCACTTACCTTGGCCTCTTGGTCACCCCGACCCACCGAGCCATCACCACCGACAGATTGCAGGCTCTTCAGGGCCTACAACCCCTAACTCGGCAGCCGAAATCCAGTCGTTCCTAGGATTAGTAGGTTTCTTTCGCCACTGGGTCCCAAATTTTGCCCTCCTGGCCAAGCCTCTCTACTTAGCGGCCAAAGAAGCACCAGAGGGACCTCTGACCTCCCCTGAGACTGTCCGCCGGGCTTTTTCGGCTCTCCTGGGGGCCCTCTGCTCGGCCTCAGCCCTGGCCTTACCTAACCCCTCACATCCTTTTGTCCTTTATACTGAAGAAAGACAACACTTGGCTCTAGGAGTCCTGGCCCAGCCGGCGGGTCCAACTCTAGTCGCAATAGCCTATCTCTCCAGACAGTTAGATTCCACCACCCGTGGATGGCAACCCTGCCTACGAGCTCTTGCAACCACCGCTGATCTCACCACCGAGGCTCTGAAGATTAATCTCCAACAGCCACTACAGGTTTTTTCCCCCCATCGCCTCACAGACCTCCTCTCACATCAGGCTTTGGCTCACTTTGGGCCTTCTCGACTCCAGCTGTACCACCTCCTCTTCATAGAAAACCCCTCCATCACTCTCTCTAACTGCAACTCTCTTAACCCAGCCACCCTCCTTCCCGTCTCTGACACACCTCCCTCTACCTACTCTTGCATCGAAATTTTAGACCATTCTAAATCTCCCCACTCTGACCTTACTGCTCATCCGTTGCCTAAGGCCCAACATACCCTTTACATTGATGGCAGTTCAATCTCTGAACCTCCGGGGCCCCAGTGAGCCGCCTATGCCATCGTTTCTGACACCCAGGTCATCGAGGCAAACAGCCTCCCCCTGGGGACTACCTCCCAACAGGCTGAACTGGTTGCCCTAACCCGGGCCCTCATCTGGTAAAAGGATAAGGCAGTTAACATATACACTGACTCTAAATATGCCTTTCTTATTGCCCATTCTCACTGTATGATCTGGAAGGAACGAGGCTTCCTCACGACTAAGGGAACACCTGTTCTAAATGGCAAGCTCATTTCTAAACTTATACAGGCCATCCAACTCCCTTCACAGATACCCATTATACATTGTAAGGACCACCAGACCTCCAATTCTCCCATAACTAAGGGGAATGCCTTTGCTGACAAAACAGCTCGTTCCATAGCACGCACACACCCTACCTCTGCTATCTGCTTTCTCTCAAAGACATACAACCCCCAATACTCCTCCACAGAGCAAAATCTTTTCCAATCTTCCCCTGAGGTCCAGATCAAGGATGGATGGGCTTTCAAAAATGACCTCCTCATCCTCCCAGAGTCTCAGAGATACCAAATAATCGCTGACATTCACAAATCCTTACACATTGGACCTAAAGCCCTTTTTCATTTTCTATCTCCTCTATTCCACCACGACCATCTCCAGCAAACCATCCAAGACGTTCATTCCTTTTGCTCCACCTGTTTCAGGACAAACAGCCAGGGGGCCTGCCACGTCTGTCGCCCACTCCACCAAATGCGGGGCCACCTGCCTGGGCAGGATTGGCAGGTCGACTTTACCCACATGCCCAGACACAAAAACCTTAAATACCTTGTAACTATGGTGGATACTTTTTCAGGATGGATCGAGGCTTTCCCTACGACCTCTGAAACCGCGGGGACGGTAGCTGACCACCTAATCCGGGACATCATTCCTCGCTTCGGTTTGCCCTCCTCCATCCAGTCAGACAACGGGCCCGCCTTCATCTCCAAGATCACAGAGGCTGTCTCCACCTCCCTTGGCATACAGTGGAAACTGCACACAGCCTACCACCCTCAATCGTCTGGTAAGGTAGAAAGAGCCAATGGGCTCATCAAGGACCATCTGACCAAACTCAGCCTGGAGCTCCGTCAGTCTTGGCTTACTCTTCTCCCCCTGGCTCTGACCTGTGTAAGAGCTACCCCCAGGGGGCCTTCCCAACTTAGCCCCTTTGAACTCCTCTACGGCCGACCTTTCCTCCTGTCAACTCCGTCTTCTCCACACCCACCCCCTCTAGCTTCATACCTGCCCTACCTCTCCCTCTTCCGTTCTCTTCTTAGGGAACATGCCAACTCGGCCCTTTCTGAACCCAGTCCTGGGGCCAGACCAACAGAGCGGGTCACCCCAGGGGACCAGGTCTTTATAAAGACCCTTTCCCCTAAACCTCTTACTCCCAAGTGGGAAGGACCCTACACAGTGATCCTGACCACCCCATCAGCGGTAAAAGTCCTGGGAATTTTAGCGTGGGTCCACCTATCCAGAGTAAAAAAGGGTTCCCCACCAAATGAGGCCCAATGGACCTCTATACGGACAGGCCCTTTGAAACTCTGGCTGGCAAAACAACCATGTCTATCCTAATTCTTACACTCACACTGTCTCTTTGTCCACTATCCTTCTCAGCACTTCAAAAGACTCATAACACTCAGTCAGTCTGGCGTTTCTTCTTTGAGGAGACCACGGGTCCTTATAACGACCAGGGGACCCCTTCGGTGCTCGGTGCTCAGGACTGCAGATTGTTCGATGGACGGCTGTCAGTCCCGAGTAACAATGACAATCAATACCAGGCGAATACAAGTCCTAAACACCACCCGGACCAAACGGCCAACGGCAGCACCGGTAGTCTGTTTTCTTGAAATTCAGGGAAATCCAAACTGTAAGTCCATCCCTGCTTCAGGAGGGTGCCCTGGGGGTCCCACCACAGCCATGACCACCTGGGGGTGCTCCTCTCTCCGGTTACCATACCCTACCAATTTTGTTTTCCACATCGATGATCCCTGGACCAACAGGTGGGTCACGGGCCAACATGGGGCCACATTCCCAAGTCAAGGGGAAATTCATCCTATGGGATATATTAAAATATACCATAAATGGGTCCGGATTAAACCCTCCACTGCCGCCCTGGAGGAATTAACCAATACTATACTCAATCATGAAGAAATCCTTCACTCTCAAGTCTCCCTCTCAGACTCTCCTACGAAAGCTGAAACCCCCTTTTCATGGGTAAAACTAATTCAACAAGGCATTCATATTCTAAATTTAACTTGTCTGTACAGCCCGTCAAACTGTTTTTTTGTGTGCTCTGCTGCAGCAAGCCCCTATAACGGCTGTTCCATTAACCTACTCTCTTTCTGGTTTGACCACAACCCCTAAACCCTTCTCCCTTCTGGGTGTTACTCTATTCCAACCCAATATTTCCCAACCTATACCTGTTTGTTACAGCACCCGAAAACATCCTCCTTGTAATCAAACTATTTCCCTTACCCAATTTCCAGCCACTAGTCCTAACGGTACCCACTTCTGGTGCAATGGCACCTTACTGAAAACCCTTACTCAACCTTCTTCTACCCCTCGCGTCCCAGTCATTATAACTCCTCGACTTGTCTATTATAAGGAAGAAGAATTTACTAACCACCTGTCCACCTCCCGAGCTAGATGGGCCGTCTTCATTCCCGTAATACTAGGACTAATCCTAGCTACCTCCATCGCTGCATTAGGAATAGGAAGTGCAGGCCTTGGACATAGCCTGGTAGTTACTAACCAACTAAGAGCAGACCTAGAGCAGGCCCTTGACAATTCAGCCACGTCTCTAGCCTCCCTCGAGAGACAGTTAACCTCCCTAGCTCAGGTATCCCTACAAAATCGCCGAGCCTTAGATCTCTTGACGGCCGAAAAGGGAGGCACCTGTCTGCTTTTACAGGAACAGTGTTGCTACTACATCAATGAATCCGGAGTCGTCGAGGAGAATGTCCAGTCACTCCGAAAACTACAAGAAAAGCTACGAAAATACAACCAACAACAGGACACGTTTACCCCGGAGTGGTGGAAATCTCATCTGTTCTCTATGCTGGCTCCTATCCTAGGACCTCTCCTAATAATCTGCATCTTACTCATGTTTGCTCCTTTACTTCTTAGGTTCGTACAGACCCGCCTTCGTGAAATCACACACGTGGCAGTCCACCAGATGATGCTGTTACAGTACCAACCCCTGCCCTCCATGGCGAATACGGACTATTCTGGCCCTTTCCTACCTCTCCCCAACTCCGCCCCCCCTCCCCCCCCCCCCCCCCCCCGCCGGGACAGCAGGAAGTAGCCAGGTAAGACCACGTCGTCCCACTCCCTATACCAAAGAGCCAGGAATGTCCGGTAGCACCCCCAGGGCAGGGGCTGGAAAATCCCTCATGCCTTTGGCACTTCTGCAATTACTAACCTTTAGCACACACACCCTTTCCAAAAACACAATAGAAATTCTTCAACCGTTACCTTCCCTAGTTACTCAAACCTAATTCCCCAGCCAGCCTGAAGGGGTATAAAAATCTCGAGCCCCACCACTTGGGCGCAGCTTCTCTGGCTCACTACTCTCTGAGTCACTGAACCAGCCTGAAGGTTCCAATAAAGTTGGACTTTTTAACTATTTGGTACTTTGTCTCATTTCATGTGGGTCGGACCTTACACACAGAATGTTCCATTACTTGGGCAGAAGGCTGTGGCTGCCCCTGAGGGACTCTACGCTGCTGGGTTTTTACCTTCTTGGCGACCACTGGTCGGGCTCTCAGTGTGCGTATGGCAGCTTCAGCCTGAGCCTTCTCATCCTCAGAAGAGGAGTTGCAAGCTCCTGCTCCCGCTGACTCAAAGCCAATCCACTGGCACGGGTACTGCTGCTCCTTTGGCGACCATTTAGGCTCCTGTGGCTGCTGGCTTTTGGCCGGAAGCTGAGACTCGAACTCTTGAATCCGTAGTTGTTTCTCCAACAACTACCGGTGAAAATGTTCAGCTTCCAGGGCAAACTGCAACTCGCGAACCCATAATTCCTTCTCCAGTGCTCGCTCCAATTCCAGCCTTTTCTGCTGTTCAATTTGCAATTCATACTGAAGCTTTCGACCTCGAGCAGCTTCTCACACAGAACTCTTGGTTTCCCCTTGAGTAAAAAACACGCAGCCCACAGCTCCTAAAAGGATAGCCATGGGAAGCCAGAACTGCAACCAGTCCTCTACCCCACCCCTCAGGGGTGGTTGCCCCATACAGATCTCCAAATCTTGCCGCAAACTATGCCAGTTGTAAGGCCAGGAGGAGCCACCATCGTGGCCATTCACATGCAGGTTCCCATTGGATTCGGGCAGACGGTGAAGAAATGGCAGAGTCGGAGGATGGTAGACCATTCTGTTTATTGGTGTCTCACCAAGACAGGCAAGCCACAAGAGAAGACAAGGGAAAAGCAGAAAACCAGCTTTTCCCATGGAGGGCAAGGGATCAGGGAGGCCCCTGCAATGGTGATAACAGGAACCGAGAGAGCAAGCTCCTGGTCTGCCCCACTTTATAGCATAGATTCAAAACCTTTAATCCAATTATACAAACAAGAAAGTCTCTGATACAAAGCCACCCATCTGAGGCATAATGGGATTCCTCAGGAGAGTGCACCACCCTACATCATCCAATCAGTCAAGGGTGTGGAGAACAGCTTACTCTTAAAACTAAGCCTTAGGCTACAATGACCCGGCCTGCCCACAGCCTGTCCCAAGAACACACATTAATATCAACGAACTTCCATGTGGGCAGCGCCATCTTTAACAAAGTGAGCATAAGATATTTTATTTTCTCAACAGACAGACAGACAGGAACACAGAGAGATGAAAAGCATTAATTATCAGTTTTTTGTTGCCGTTGTGACATCTTAGTTGTTTATTGATTGCTCATATGTGCCTTGACCGCGGGCCTTCAGCAGACTGAGTAACCCCTTGGTGGAGCCAGCGACCTTGGATCCAAGCTGGTGAGTTTTTGCTCAAACCAGATGAGCCTGCGCTCAAGCTGGCGACCTTGGGGTCTCGAACCTGGGTCTTCCACATCCCAGTCCAACGCTCTATGCACTGCGACACCTCCTGGTCAGGAAGGTTTTGTGGAAGTTTTAATAACACAGTGAATAAAAATGTTTTAAAATTGCAAAGTGCCAGGCTATTTTAAGGCCTTTTTATTTTCTAACGGGGAGGTGATAACCGATAACATAAAGACGTCACGTTCCACACTAAAGCCTTCCTACTATTGATCATCTTACTCAACCATCAGATCTCCCTAAGAAGTGAGGACTGCTATCATCTATTTCACAGACAAAGAGTCTAGAGGGTGTAGAAGTTAAACAATATACGTGTGATCACACCAGTAGGAAGTGACACAATCAGGCTATGAACCCAAGCAGCCTGGCTCCCGAAGCTGATATGCTGTTGAATTCTGCTACATTGCTTCCCACAAAGCTAAGTGTAAACACAAAATCCTCTGGAGCTGATGCTGTGTTCTGAATGAGCTGTCCCACGGTCATACCTCCAGAAATCATACCCAACTCAAAAGTTACATGTTCTCAAATCACTTAGTACAACCCCGACGGCACTGGCAAATTGCTTTCCAGGGAATGAAACCCTCCACAGACTCTTTATGACCTCTAACCACTCCTCCCCAATAATTATCCTTATTGCTGACTGCTTCCAAGGGCAGAAATGAGCCAACCTTCTTTTGAGAAACAAGTCTTACTTATTTTTAGTGCAATTGAACTTCAGTGTTTTTCACGTGCTGTTTTTAATTGCTTTTCCAAATTTCTGTAATGTTTCTTTGCTTTTACTAAAAGTGTGAGAACTTGCTTACAATGTAAAATAGGAGCTGTACGAAAGCAGGATTTTTTTTTTTTTTGGCATTTTGTTTGCTGATGAATACATAGCATTTAGAGAGGTGTCCCCCCTACACCGCGCCCCCCCCTCCTCTCAAAAGTATCATTGAATGAACTGAACAGCTGGTATACAATTCAGTGCCAAAAGCCATAGAACTTATAGTGCATGCATACATTGTACTGGGTACTAGATAGAGTGCTGGGTGATTTATGTACACTAACTCATACAAGCATTAGGAGGAAGGTAACTGTTGGGCAGATAAAATATATTATGCTCACTTTGTTAAAGATGGTGCTGCCCATGTGCAAGTTTTAAGAGTAAGCTTTTCCCCACACCCTTGACTGATTGGATGATGTGGGGTGGTGCTCTCTCATGAGGAATCCTCCCATTAAGCCTCAGATAAGTGACTTTGTATCAGAGACTTTCTTATTTGTAGATTGGATTGAAGGTTTGGATTTCTACACTCTAAAGTGGGGCGGATCGGGAGCTTGCTTTCTTTGGTTCCTGAGGTTAGTATTAGAGAGGAGAGCAGATTAAGGCCACGTGGAGGAGAGGAGAAGCATCCAAGTTGGCAGAGTGCTGAGGAAGAAGCCAGTTTGTGCAGTTTGTGCAGGAGGAGATGGGGAACAGAGGTGAATAAGTCTGGTGAGCTAGAAACTTTTGATTCTAGGAAACTCGGATAAGTCAGTAGCTTTGTGAGCACTGAATGAGTGGGTTTTGGAGCCCAGTGTGTTTTTACTTGCTCACCGGGTGCAAGCTAAGATTAAAGCTGATGGCTCACCAATTCTTGGCTCCGTGGTTTCATTACCGACTGTCCGAATCAAATGTGAACCTTCATGGGCCAGGCTGCTGTGATGGTGGCCTTGAGCACTGGCCTTACAGTAACAGTTAGAAAATATGTACATGTATGTATAATATATATTATTTCATGTTATGTAATTTCTAGAGTCATGTTTTAATATCTGAAATAATAAATAATGATAATAGCTACTCTTTGGGAGTATTCCAAACTAGTTTGTTCTGCTAATCATTACAGTAAACACACCTGATAGATAAAATGGCTACTCAGCTGTCATCCCGAGAACAATGCAGGGCCCAAAGAAGGAGTGAGGCCTTGAAACAGAACTTTCTCATTCCCCCACTGTAAGATTGTAGTTAATTTGCTTGCTGTTCTCCCTTTTAATGGCTTCCTGGTCTTTACTTTGAAATATAGCAGAGTTTACCTTTGCAGGAAAAAGCTTACATTGGGGAGGGACCTGATAATGAGAGGAGTTTAAATTACAATAGTTGTTTGTAAAAGCCTAGCCAGAGGATTTACTGTGAAAGGTCAAGGCCTATAAATTAAAAATTTAGCCCACCAATTTTTAATCTTTACTCTGTATCCTAAAATACTGGGAGATTTTTCTTTTTCACAGATAATTCCCAGAGGCAAATGGTCCCAGAGGCAACAGGTCCCAGCTGCTCCTGGGAGACACCTGGCCTCGGCTATCTTGAAGATTTACCAAGGACACCAGATAGGACCATGCTGATTAGGCATGTGCTACATCAGAAAAAAATTTGCAAAGGAGGTGTTTCTGCAACTGAATCCTCCTCTTGTTCATTGTCAAGTCAGTGATCAAGGACATAAACCAAGATATGCTAATCTACCTCTAGTCCTTATATCTACCACTTTCTCCCACAGCTTCAGGGCTGACACCCTTTGCTGGTCTCAGCTTGCTTGCACCCAGGTGCTTTTAAAGTAAATTTTCTTTTTGGAACACATTAGCCTTGTGCAATCGGTTCAGCCAATGGTTTCTGCCTTTCAATACCAAGATGGCATTCTTATTTTAAAGATATATAAAAAAAAATCTAAGACAGTTGTAAAGCCAGTAGCCGCAGCCACCATCACAGCCACCTGGCCCATGCAGGCTCGCATTTGATTCGGACAGATGGTAATGAAACAATGGAGCCAAGAACTGATTGGCCATTAGCTTTAATCCTAGCTTGTACCTGGCAGGCAAGAAATACACACAGTGGGAAAACACTTCCCTTTCCATTCCGGGCTCCCAAAGCACTGACTTATCTGAGTTTCCTAGAATCAAAGGTTTCTTTCTACCTCACCAGCCTTATTAACCTCTATTCCCCATCTTCTTCTCTCTGCACAAATTGGCTTCTCCCTCAGTGCTCTGCCATCTTGGCTGCTTCTCCTCTTCTCCAAGTGGCCTTTCCCTGCTCTCCTCTCCAATGCTAATCTCAGGAACTGAGAGAGAGCAAACTCATAGTCTCCCCACTTTATAGTATAGAAATCAAAACCTTTAATTCAATATATAAACAAGGAAGTCTCTGATACAAAGTCACTTATCTGAGGCATAATGGGAGGATTCCTCATGAGAGTGCACCACCCCACATCAAAAAGGACGGGTGTTGGGCAGATAAAATATATTATGCTCACTATGTTAAAGATGGCGCTGCCCACATGGAAGCCCATCACCCAGGTGATATTAGTAGCCCTTATGCTTGGGATAGGCGTAATTATATTACTGGGTTTTGGGAAAAGGCTGTAAGCAGGCCCGGTCGTTATAACCTAAGGCTTAGTTTCAAGAGTAAGATTTTCCCCACACCCTTGGCTGATTGGATGATGTGGGGTGGTGCACTCTCATGAGGAATCCTCCCATTATGCCTCAGATAAGTGACTTTGTATCAGAGACTTACCTGTTTGTAGACTGGGTTGAAGGTTTGGATTTCTACACTATAAAGTGGGGCAGACCGGGAGCTTGCTCTCTTGGTTCCTGAGGTTAGCATTAGAAAGGAGAGCAGATTAAGGCCACATGGAAGAGAGGAGGCAGCCAAGATGGTGGAATGCTGAGGAAGAAGCCAGTTTGTGCAGAGTTTGTGTAGAGAGAAGGAGATGGGGAACAGAGGTGAATAAGTCTGGTGAGCTAGAAACCTTTGATTCTAGGAAACTCGGATAAATCAGTAGCTTTGTGAGCAATGAATGAGTGGCTTTTGGAGCCCAGTGTGTGTTTTTGCTTGCCCACCAGTGCAAGCTAGAATTAAAGCTGATGGCTCACCAGTTCTTGGCTCCGTTGTTTCATTACCGAATCAAATGCGAACCCACATGAGCCAGGTTGCTGTGGTAGTGGCCTTGGCTACTGGCTTTACATTTGGCGTAGTCTGTGGCATATTTCGATACAGATAGGTATGGAGCTGGCACCCTTGAGGTGCATGGTAGAGGACTGGCTGCTGGTATGGTTCTTTATGGCGGTCCTTCTGGGGACTGTAGGATGGCTGATTTTACAGCCATGTGTGAGGAAACCGAGAGCTCTATGGAAGAGGCTGCCTGGGACCTGCAAACCAAGCAGTGGAAGGAGAGGAGGAAACGTGGTAGAAAGAGATGCCGACTCTGGAGCTGGAGGAAGTGCTGGAGGAGGAGGCCAATCAGGTTTGCAAGATTTGCCTGGAAATGGAGCAAACATTGGAGAAGGAATCACAGATTCGTGAGTTGGAGATTGCCCTGTACGTTGTGGAGAGCCAGCAGTGGCATGAGGCCGGAACTGAGGCAGGTGCCGGAGCTGAGGCCAGGGGTGGAGCTTCAAGACCTGCTGAGCAGAAGGCATGGCAGCCTGGGGCTCGAGCCCAGCAGCAGGAGCTGATGTTTTCAGTTCCTCTTTGGAGGATGAGGAGAATTGGTCTGGAGTTGCAATCTGCAGTCTCCATAAATTGAAAGCCCAGCAGCAAGGAGTAGCTATGCTCCTGGTAGGTCTGTAATTTGGGGACACAGCGGTGGATGCCATCATGCTCCCCAGAGCAGAGATGAAAATTCTGACTGCCATTGCCACATGCTTCTCTTTAGGACAGTGTGAGACCTGCCATGTCGGCAGGAATGAGGCAGGAGGCTAATACCTCATGTGTGTGGACTGATTTCCTGGACTACGACTGGAGTGAACACTGGCTTCTTTGTTGAATGGACTTCTGGATTTTGGACAATGTGAAATACCCTGATGGGGGTGGGGGGCGGCTTTGATGGAGGCCCTCCCCCTACCCTGGGAAGCTTTTCCCATGGCTAGAGAGAAGTCGAACACATTTTACACTTTTGGCAAAGTGTTCAGAGACTGGTTGTAAAGCCAGTAGTCGAGGCCACCATCACAGCAGCCGAATGGCCCATGCAGGTTCGCATTAGATTAGAACAGTCGGTAATGAAACACAGGAGCTAAGAACTGGTGAGCCATCAGCTTTAATTCTAGCTTGCACCCGGTGGGCAAGCAAAAACACACACTGGGCTCCAAAACCCACACATTCAGTGCTCACAAAGCTACTGACTTGTCTGAGTTTCCTAGAATCAAAGGTTTCTAGCTCACCAGACTTATTCACCACTGTTTGCCATCTCCTCCAGCACAAACTCTTAACAAACTGGCTTCTCCCTAAGCACTCTGCCATCTTGGCTGCTTCTCCTGGCCTCCATGTGGCCTTAATTTGCCCTCCTCTCTTCTAATATTAACTTCAGGAACTCAGGAACCAAGAGAGAGATCAAGCTACTGGTCTCTCCCACTTTATACTATAGAATCAAAACCTTTAATCCAATTATACTAACAAGGAAGTCTCTGTATAATGGGATTCCTCAGTAGATTACACCACCCTACATCATCCAATCAGTCAAGGGTGTGGAGAAGAACTTACTCTTAAACTAAGCCTTAGGTTATAACAACCCGGCCTGCCCACAGCCTGTTCCAGAACACACATTAATATCAACGAACTTCCATGTGGGCAGCGCCACTTTAAGAAAGTGAGCATAATATATTTTATCTGCCCAACACTGGTGAAATGTACCTTTGTAATTGTTGAAATTGTATGATTTGTCATGTTGTAATTTGTGTATTGTGCCTAATTTCCTTGCACAGATATGCCGGAGGTGTAGATTATTGGTAATAAAGTGAGCATAAGGGTGGATTGTTGAACAGATAAAATATAATATGCTCACTTCGTTAAAGATGGTGCTGCCCACATGGAAGCCCATCACCCAGGTGATATTAGTAGCCCTTATGCTTGGGATAGGCGTAATTATATTATTGGGTTTCGGGAACAGGCTGTAAGCAGGTCTGGTCGTTATAGTCTAAGGCTTAGTTCCAAGAGTAAGATTTTCCCCACACCCTTGGCTGATTGGATGCTGTGGGGTGGTGCACTCTCATGAGGAATCCTCCCATTGTGCCTCAGATAAGTGACTTTGTATCAGGACTTCCTTGTTTGTAGATTGGATTGAAGGTTTGGATTTCTGCACTAACCTCGGTTCCTGAGGTTACTATTAGAAAGGAGAGCAGATTAAGGCCACGTGGAAGAGAGGAGGCAGCCAAAATGGTGGAATGCTGAGGAAGAGGCCAGTTTGTGTAGAGAGAAGGAGATGGAGAACAGAGGTGAATAAGTCTGGTGAGTTAGAAACCTTTGATTCTAGGAAACTCGGATAAGTCAGTAGCTTTGTGAGCACTGAATGAGTGGGTTTTGGAGCCCAGTGTGTGTTTTTGCTTGCCCACCAGTGCAAGCTAGAATTAAAACTGATGGCTCACCAGTTCTTGGCTCCGTTGTTTCATTACCAAATCACATGCGAACCTGCATGAGCCACGCTGCTGTGGTAGTGGCCTTGTCTACTGGCTATATAATGGGAAAGGCTTGGTCTTTTTTTTTTTTTTTTTACAGGTACAGAGAGTGAATCAGAGAGAGGGATAGACAGGGACAGACAGGAACGGAGAGAGATGAGAAGAATCAATCATCAGTTTTTCGTTGTGACACCTTAGTTGTTCATTGATTGCTTTCTCACATGTGCCTTGACAATGGACCTTCAGCAGACTGAGCAACCCCTTGCTGGAGCCAGCGATCTTGGGTTCAAGCTGGCAAGCTTTTTCTCAAGCCAGATGGGCCCGCACTCAAGCTGGTGACTTCAGGGTCTCGAACCTGGGTCCTCCGCATCCCAGTCCGATGCTCTATCCACTGCACCACTACCAGGTGTTGGGCAGATAAAATATATTATGCTCACTTTGTTAAAGATGGCGCTGCCCACATGGAAGTTTGTTGATATTAATGTGTGTTCTGGAACAGGCTGTGGGCAGGCAGGGTCATTATAGCCTAAGGCTTAGTTTAAGAGTAAGCTCTTCCCCACACCCTTGACTGATTGGATGATGTAGGGTGGTGCACTCTCCTGAGGAATCCCATTATGCCTCAGATGGGTGGCTTTGTATCAGAGACTTTCTTGTATGTATAATTGGATTAAAGGTTTGAATTTTCTAGGCTATAAACAAGGGCAGTCTGGGAGCTTGATCTCTCTCTCTCTCTTGGTTCCTGAGTTCCTGAGGTTGGTATTAGAGAGCAGAGCAGATTAAGGCCATGTGGAGGAGAAGTAGCCAAGATGGCAGAGTGCTGAGGAAGAAGCCAGGTTGTTAAGAGTTTGTGCAGGAGGAGATGGGAAACAGAGGTGAATAAGTCTGGTGAGCTAGAAACCTTTGATTCTAGGAAACTCGGATAAGTCAGTAGCTTTGTGAGCACTGAATGTGTGGGTTTTGGAGCCCAGTGTGTGTTTTTGCTTGCCCTCCGGGTGCAAGCTAGAATTAAAGCTGATGGCTCACCAGTTCTTGGCTCCATTGTTTCATTACCGACTGTTCGAATCTAATGTTAACCTGCGTGGTTCAGGCGGCTTTGATAGTGGCCGCGATTACTGGCTTTACACCAGGCCAGGCAGGAAAGGCTTAGTCTTAAAACTAAGCCTTAGGCTATAAGGATCCTGCCTGCTTACAGTCTGCCCCCCCCACACACATCCAATGCAAACTAGCAAACATATACATCATATTTGAAAACTTATTTGACCAACAACAGTGAATAAGAGCTTCAAGCCAAAGACCAACAAGTTCCCGTCATTCATTTCAGGGCACCAATCTCATTGTGTCCCCTCCATCCCTCAGAGCACCTCTTCCACCTGTGATAAGTATCTCTCCATGGTCTCTAAGTCCACCTGAGGCTTGGGCACTTACAGAAACACACTGAATGCTTAGTGTAAAGCCAGTAGCCAGGGCCACCATCACAGCCACCTGGCCCACGCAGGTTCACATTAGATTCGGACAGTCGGTAATGAAACACAGGAGCCAAAAGCTGGTGAGCCATCAGCTGTAATTCTAGCTTGCACCCGGCGGGCAAGCAAAAACACACACTGGGCTCCAAAACCCACACATTCAGTGCTCACAAAGCTACTGACTTATCCGAGTTTCCTAGAATCAAAGGTTTCTAGCTCACCAGACTTATTCACCTCTGTTCCCCATCTCCTCCTGCACAAACTGGCTTCTCACTCAGCACTCCGCCATCTTGGCTGCTTCTCCTGGTCTCCATGTGGCCTTACTCTGCTCTCCTCTCCAATACTTCAGGAACCAAGAGAGCATGCTACTGGTCTGTCTCACTTTATAGTATAGAAATCCAAACCCTTAATCTAATCTACAAACAAGAAAGTCTCTGGTACAAAGTCACCCATCTGAGGCATAATGGGATTCCTCAGGAGTGCACCACCCTACATCATCCATTCAGTCAAGGGTGTGGGGAAAAGTTTACTCTTAAAACTAAGCCCTAGGCTATAACGACACGGCCTGCTTACATTACAGCCTTTCCCCCACAGCCATCCCAAGCATAAGGGCAAATAATACCACCTGGGTGACGGCTTCCATGTGGGCAGCGCCATCTTTAACAAAGTGGGCATATTATATTATATCTGCCCAACAATCCACCCCTATGCTCACTTTACTACCCACAATCTACACCACTGGCATCCCTGTACAAGGAAATTAGGCACATTACACAAATTACAACTGCATGACAAATCATACAATTTCAACAATTACAAAGGTACACACATTTCACCAATCTCTGAGCACTTTGCCAAAAGTGCAAAATGTCCTCAACCTTCTTTCTAGCCATGGGAAAAGCTTCCCGGGGCAGGAGGGCCTCCAGCAAAGCCATCCTCACCCCCAATAGGGTATTTCACATTGTCCAAAATCCGTAAGTCCATTCAACAAAGGAGCCTGTGCCCATCTGGTCATAGTCCAGAAAATCAGTCCACACACATGGGGCCTTAGCCTCCGCCCTCATTCTTGCCATCATGGCAGGTCTCACACCGTCCTAAAGAAAACCAGGTGGCAATGGCAGTCAGAATTTCCATCTCTGC
This sequence comes from Rhynchonycteris naso, assembly GCA_037038555.1. Taxonomy (NCBI): domain Eukaryota; kingdom Metazoa; phylum Chordata; class Mammalia; order Chiroptera; family Emballonuridae; genus Rhynchonycteris; species Rhynchonycteris naso. The sequence goes on along the minus strand of CM072995.1, from coordinate 210,045,951 downwards.
TCTGGGGAGCATGATGGCATCCACCCCTATGTCCCAAAATCGCAGACCTACCAGCGGTGTAATAGGAGCTCCTTGCTGCTGGACTCTCACCTTCTGGAGACTGCAGATTGCAACTCCAGCTTGATTCTCCTCATCCTCCAAAGAGGAACTGAAAACACCAGCTACTGCTGCTGGGCTTGATCTCCGGGCCCCCGCTGCCTTCTGCTCAGCAGGCCTTGCAGCTCCAGCCCCAGATTCAGCCTCGGCCTCCTGCCACTGCTGGCTCTCCACAATGTCCAGGGCAATCTCCAACTCACAAACCTGTGATTCCTTCTCCAGCTTCTGCTCCATATCCAGGCGAATCTCACAAACCTGGTCGGTCTCCTCCTGTCCTTGCTTCAGCTCCAGGGTCGGCATCTCTTTCTCCCGCATTTCCTCTAGCTCCTTCCACTGCTTGGTTTGCAGGTCCTGGGCAGCCTCTTCCATAGAGCTCTCGGTTTCCTCACACATGGCTGTAAAAGTCAGCCATACAACAGTCCCCCAAAAAACAGCCATAGGGAACCATAACAGCAGCCAGTCCTCTACTCCACCGCTCATAGGTGGTGGCTCCATGCCGATCTGTATTGAATCCTGCCACAGACTACGCCAAATGTAAAGCCAAAGTGAGCATATTATATCTGCCCAACAGTATGTAACATAATCAAATGTCAAAATAACCTGGAGATGTTTTCTCTGAACCTATGTACCCTGATTGATCAATATCACCCCATTAAAATTAAAAAAAATATTTTGAGCAAAAATTAGCAAAGATTTTTGAAGTAGTACCTAAGTGACCATCTGACAAGGTGTTGCTAAAGATATCTAGGCTGGATGGAAAGACTGAACTGAATTCTTTTTACTTTTTTGGTTTAATAAAGCTTTATTTTTTAAAATGTACACTTGGTGGGACCTATTCTTGCATCTTCACCAGCAGCTGGGGCATCCCCACCTTTGGTGTTTCTGGTGTAAATTACTTGAGCTCTGTGCTTTGAAACTAGTTTAATAAGTCCTTTACTAAGGAGCTCCTGTAGGGCGGACCTGGCCAAGGAACCACGGATCTTTAGTCTCTCAGAGACAACAGCTGGGGTTATAAGCTTATAGCTGGGAACTTCCTTACAGAATTTGTCATATGTTGCTGTGTCAAACAAGACCAGGTTATTGAGCTTGTCCCGAACTTTGCCTTTGGACCACTTCTTCTTTTTGGCCTTGCCCCTAGACTGGTTCACTGGGTCTCTGTCTTTCTTGGCCGACTTTCCAGCATCTTTCTTCTTCTTGTCGTCCTTGGGCTGCATGGCGAAACTCCAACACGAGCAACTATCGCTGCTGCCTCGATAAGATGTCGTACTAAAAGGAAACGCCGCTCACCAACAAGGCCAGAAACCTTCTGAACTGAATTCTTAACATATATATATATCAATATCATAGCATATATTTCTTTTGTGTTACTACCATTATCTCCAATGGGAGTGGGGGAAGTCTAGAACCATAGTAAGTCTTCACTTAATGTTGTTGGCAGGTTCTTGGAAATGACAACTTTAAGTGAAACAACATAGAAGTAAATCAGTCTTACTCTAGGCCAGTGATTCTCAATCTTTTTGAGGTCGGGGCGCATTTAAAATCCTACATATAATTGTAGGCGCACTATATACAAATTCCTGAGAAATATGGTATAATAATTAAGTGAAATATTAAAGAAAAAAATATGAAGTCCAAGTGTGCTTTTATGATAATTAAACAAAATAAATGACAAAATTAAATGTATTCTGACATTAAAAAACAAAACAAAGAAAGAAATTGTTTCATCCAATAATGTGAGAACCCCACAATGAATGAGATTGTGACCCCTGGCATTGTAGTTTAATGAAAAGATTATTATAGAGTGTTTGGGATTCCCCCCAGTATCAGGAACCTTTACAAAATAAAAGGGGTCTGAGAGCAATTAAATTTCAAAGACGATGGGAAAACACTTTATTGATCATCAGGACCTCTTAGCACCTTTATTTATTATGAAAAAAATATTATTGTGAAAACTAACCTTAATCAGCTTCTCTAAAGTGTATTTCATTAGAAAGCCCCCTTTTAGAGAGTTATCTTTTATTTTTAGGTTAGTATATGATGGATATCAATGTCCAGTGTACATATTTGTAGAGATTTTTTTCAATATATAAAAAGACTGCTTCCCATGAGTCAACAAAACACCAAGTGACAGAATCGTAGGGAAACATCACTTCTCTGATATTTTGATATAGCATGGGTATAAACATCACTGAATATCTTTTATATGTCTCATGTAGATATCAAGTGTTCTGAAAAATAAGCTTGGAGTTGAATACCCTGGGAAATAATTGTCTAAGACCTGACTGTAATATCTATAAAAATCATCTCCTCGTAAACACTTGCATTGCTAACAAATTCCCTTCTTAAAACTCACATTAAATATCTAAAGGTAATATGTTCCCGCTGAAAAAAATCATTTCCTAATGAGCGACTAAGTCATACAAGCAATTTAGCAGTTATTATGATTATTACTATTAAAATAGGCCCCTCATTTAAACACAGAGAAGCTACAATGCCTCCAATGGCAATTATACATTATCCCTAAATTACATATTGGAACTTGGGGAAATTATGCCAAGATGTAATCAGAAGGAATCATGAGGTGAACAATTTTCAGAGCTCAATTTAATTCAACATCTTTTTAACTATATCTTCCAAGGTTATAATTACATCGAGCAATTGGTTTGATTGAAGGGGGCGGGGGGAACCTCACGCTTTCATTGACCACCATCTTACAGACTTGTTTGAATGATGCTGCCCACAATCCAGTTCGTGACAAGTCCGATTATGAGAGAAGCCACACAGATATTTCTTTACTTCTGCAAGAAATATAAAAAGGGCAAGGGCCCTCCTAGAGCTTGGAGTCACACAGGACCAGATATTATTCCCCCCACTATTTCATGGCAATTAGCATACTGGTTGATCAGACAGATTATGGAACAAAGGATTGAATTTCTGAATTTCTCCCAGTCTCTGTGACTTCAGGCAAAATCCTCAGCAGACATTGCTTCCTTACATCTAAAACAGTGGTTCTTAACCTGGTTTCTATCAAACCCTAAGGGTCCAATGAGTCGTCTCAGGGGTTCGGAGAAGCCTCTGCCGCGGAGGCCAGAATAAAGTAATACCGTAATTTGTTGTGAGTTCATGCACTTTGTTGGTTTTGTTCTTTGAACAAGGTGATGTTCATGCACGGCTCATTTTGTGCACCAGTAGAATAACATATACCTATGTGTTGAATTTGGAAAAAGAAATCATATTTTATTTATCACTAAAGAAGGGTTCGGTGAATGCGCATATGAAACTGGTGGGTTCGGTACCTCAAAAAAGGTTAAGAACCACTGATCTAAAACAAGAATCATACGATGTCCTTATAAAATTGATGTGGAGAATTAAAGGCTGTACAATATCCAGGGTGCAGTAAAAGGTGTACAGTTGTTTGCGTGGAAAATAATACTGTAATTAATAATAACAGTACAAGAACCCACTGTGTTTCACATACAATTGTACACAGACTTGGCCCCGCCTGGTCTGTGCACCCTTTAATTCTCCCAACAATTTTATAAAGACATCGTAGATATAAAGAAGCAATATCAGCTAAGACTTTTGCCTAATGTCAGAGATTGTATATATGTATATATATTTATATGCACACATATATTTACATGTATACACACACATACACAACCCTCGCATACCATCTAGGTGTGTGTGACGTATCACGTTGGGAGATGGTTCTCCATGAATCTGTCACATTTTTATGCGTCCTGTGACAGATTTTATTCCAGACTCTCTTTTCAAGAACATCTAAAGAGCAGACAGCCTTGAACAATAGAGATAGTTTTCCTTCTGGGGCGGAGGGCAAATTTGTTCTCTGTTGAGAATAACAAAGACTCAGCCTCCCTTTGGGGACAAGGGAGGATGGTTTGTGAGCAGCCCTCTATTAACATTGGTAGTGTCCCAAAGCTCAGTGCTCTTCAATGTGACACACGCTGTGCATACAACCCCTCTAAGGAATTGGGGGACAAAGGGAGACCAGGGGGACATGGTGCTCACATCGCCTGTGGGGTGCCGTGAGTAATAACAACCTTGGGCTGTACCCCAGTAGCCTTGTGTTCCACCACAACTATGCAGCAGTGGGGGCTGACTCCCTGGCCGGGGAGAGGGGAGAGACATGTCCCGCCTCTGACCATCTGCACAGTGTTACTATCCTTCATTTCTGGGGGGCGAAGGAACAGCAGCCAGATCTCCCCAACCTCAGCCTACACCAAGGCCCCAAAGTGGTTTAAAAAAAAAAAAAGCTTAAAATACTAATTAAAACTGGTGCAGGGTGTTATAGAGAATGAAAGAAAAATAGAGCAAATAACAAACAGCCTTTAGTCCTGACTTATTATTGCTGTACTAACCAGCCTCCTGGGGGAAAAGGAATTCTAAATATGAAGTTCAACAAGGATTTCTGTAAAATGTAGTTTTTATATATTATACGAGGAGGTAACTTCTCTATGAAGCTACAGAATAAAAAAGGAAAATGCTAATTATTCTGCGCTTCAGTTATAAGAAGAAAATGCAGAGGTATTAAAAATGGCATTGAGCCTGATCTGTGCTGGCGCAGTGGATCAAGCGTCAACCTGGAACACTGAGGTCGAGGTCGCTGGTTCAAAAACCCTGCACTTGCCTGGTCAGGGCACATATGGGAGTTGATGCTTCCTGCTTCTCCCCATTTCTCTCTCTCTCTTTCTCTCTCTCCTCTCTAAAATGAATAAAAATTTAAAAAAATAAAAATACTCTTAAAAAAATGTTTGGTTAAAAAAAAATGGCATTGAGAACTTGTGTTCAAGTTCAAAGGAAAAAAAATGATGACACATTTATTGAAAGAAAATGAGAGGTAGCTGTTCCGGAGAGGAGAGTGGTTCACCTGGGTATTTGATGCGCCTGTGGGGCTTGTCACTGAGAGTGCTACATTGTTATGCATTCTGACAGTCAGCTGTAGCATGTCCTCTTTCATTAGCCAAATGTCCACTTTGTGGATGTCTTGTTTGGCCAGAGATTGTGAGTTATTTGATGGTAGTCAGTGAGCGATATAATTTATAAAAAATGAAATCTTAGACTCAGCACAGCAGAAGCTCAACAACTCTATAACTCATGCTGCACTCTACTAGATGTTTTATAATTATTGTTTAAAGTTAATTGTAACCTTTATTTAGTAGAAGTCCAGGCAATGAGACAATATAGTTGCCTAAAAACAATATACGTAGTTGCAGTTTAAAAAAACAAACAAACAAAAAACAAATGTCCATGGCTAGCAGACAGATACAAGAATTATCAATCAACCAATCAGCAATGGGTATTAGTATCTATCACACTTTCAGCCCTGAGTGGCGATAAAATAGCCTCTGATTTATTGATTGAGAATACTTGTTTCTGTCCATAGCATCTATAACTGATTATTTAAGAAAAGGTTTTTTGATAAGGAAATACTGACATTTCCACATAAAACACGGCTTAAATTTAGTATGGGTATCATAGAAAGCATTGCTGTTTAAATTTAAGTTTCGTATTTGAGAATTGTTGTCAAGACTGGTATGCAGAGAAAACCACTGGGGACCTCCCCTGTCGGAGGTATGAAGTTGCTAATTGATGCAGAAAATACTTCCATGGGCTTCATCTTACTTGTCTTGTGTGTCATGTAATAGGATCCAGGTTCAACTATATTTGAGTATCTTCACAAAAAATTAACTTCATGCCTAACCAGGCGGTGGCACAGTGGATAGAGCGTCGGACTGGAATGCGGAAGACCCAGGTTCGAGACCCCGAGGTCGCCAGCTTGATCGCGGGCCCATTTGGCTTGAGCAAAAGCTCTCCAGCTTGGACCCAAGGTCGCTGGCTCCAGCAAGGGGTTGCTCGGTCTGTTGAAGGCCCGCGGTCAAGGCTCATGTGAGAAAGCAATCAATGAACAGCTAAGGTGTCGCAATGGCAACGAAAAACCAATGATTGATGCTTCTCACCTCTCTCCGTTCCTGTCTGTCTGTCCCTATCCATCCCTCTCTCTGACTCTCTCTATCCTTGTAAAAGAAATAAAAAGAAAACGTGAGGATTTAAAAAAAAATTTAACTTCATCATAGAGGGCATTTAAGAGCTAGTAAGTGTAAAGTTGCTGACATTTCCATTTGGGGGATAGTGGCAGAATCTTTTCTTTTTCATGATTAGGGCAAACTACTGAACCAATCATTTCCAAGTACATTTTAAAGTTCACAAATTAGCATCTTTACGTGTTAACAGCTAGTGAACCAGAGATCATAGTGTCTACCCGAAGACAAAAGGACAAAAGAATTTGCGAGAACCTGCGATGTCTCACAAACACCTGGATACGTGTGCTAACAACCTGATATGCAGCCCAAAGCAAAACTAACTCAAGAAGAAGCAACAATAAAGGAGGCGGAGGCTTGCGTGTTCATAAGCTGCAATGAGATGAGTGTGGGACTTCTTGGCGTCGGGTACGGCGCTACCTGGTGGCCAGATTTTCACCTGCAGTGTGGACAGGTGCGGACAAATGCACCAAACATGTTTTTAATACAAATGGTATTTAAATGTTTACTGACTAGTTTTCAAAGAACCTTTCCCTCTCCCCTCACCTCCTAAATGACAGCACTAAATAACCTACTACCTTTGATCTCGCCCCAGATTATAACCATGAAATATCTCAATGGGAGGAAATTTGTCATTAAATGTTAAGTATGTAGGAGTCATGCAATAAAATGAAAAAAAGAAAAAAGAAAAAGAAAATAAAAGCTCATACAGTATAATATTTTACTGGTCTTTCCTTAAAAAAAATTAGAATGTTTTTAGTGTACAGTCATTGGATGAAAGACCATAGGCTTTTTATTAGCATAGCTTGATTTTAACAATCCATAAAACAGTTTTTACATGTTTGCCCATGAGCTCCAGTGCCATCTGTGTATGTTATGATTATTTTGTCAAATGTGTTTCAAAGGAAGTCCTTGTGTAAAGGCACGTATAACTAAAGTGTGTTAAGATGCTATAAGGCTCTATTTCTACTTTGAAAGGATATTAAATACAGGACAAGAGTCCCCCCTTATCTAATAAACCTAAAGATTAACTATTTTAAAAAATAGATGAACTATTTTACAACCCAAAAGAGATGATTCATTTGGTCTTTATAAATTTTTGGAAACTGATATAAATTCTAATTCCACGTACTTTTGTGAAAGGCTGCCACCTAGTGGACATTTTGTGTAAGTGCAGCTTCTTGCTTAAGCCCTTGATGGACCAATGGACAAAACGTTCACAATAGTTGTTTTTAACCTACCTTAACAATTATACTTCAAATGGTAGCTGTAACGGGGTGGGGGGGGGGAGGAAGGGCGGAAGGGATGGACATAGAAACACAAAATGAACACCGAGACAGAAAAAAGAAGGAGCGGAATCTTTGCCAATTTATGTGCTCAATCCCCCCTCCTCCCGCCTCTCACCCCCAGTTCACCATTGGAAAACTGTCACCTGGACAGTCACCTCAGATGGCATTTGGGAGATAAAGGTAAGCCGGATAAACAGGAAATATCTAGGCAGGTACCCCACACAGCAGAGTTTAAAAGTCCAACAACTCAAGGGTATTTATCCCCTGGCTGGTCAGGTTCAACATGAACCTCTTAACATCTCTCCTGCCCTGAGAAAAGGTGAGACTTTAGCACCTACGCAGTGTGTCAGGTAAAGGAGGAGCCCCAGACTGGCAAGCAAGCAATTCATTTAACCAGAAACAATCATCTAGAAGGCAAAGTATACAGCTCTATTATTATTATTTTATTTTATTTGTTGTTTTTTTGTTTTGGGACTTTTTTAAGGAATATTTTGTTTCATGTCACAACAGTAGTTGGTTGAACTATGAGAATTTTACTCTATTTCCTTTTTCCAGTTCTTTTTAAAAACCCGATCAATTGTGTCATCCTCACCTGTTCGTATCTTTGCATATTTGACATAATTCTCTTTCTTATACTGTCAAACACTGGGAACCCACTTTATTTATTTATTTATTTTTAGAATTTTTTTTTAATTTCTTTTTATTTATTCATTTTAGAGAGGAGACACACAGAGAGAGAGAGAGAGAGAGAGAGAGAGAGAGAAAGGGGGAGGAGCTGGATGCATCAACTCCCATATGTGCTTTGACCAGACCAGTGCAGGGTTTTGAACTGGCGACCTCAGTGTTCCCAGGTCTACGCTTTATCCACTGCGCCACCACAGGTCAGGCGGGAACCCACTTTAAACGAAGAAAAAGACTGGCTTTCTCACTCTAAAACCACCGTGGTAGAAGCAATCTGACCCTCCATATATCTGTTCCATCCACTTGCTTAAGTTTGAAATCCCGCCTGACCTGTGGTGCACAGTGGATAAAGCGTCCACCTGGAACACTGATGTCCCCGATTTTAAAACCCGGGGCTTGCCTGCCTGGTCAAGGCACAAATGGGAGTTGATGCTTCCTGCTCCTCCCCCCTTCTCTCTCTCTTGCTGTAAAGCCAGTAGTCACGGCCAGGATCATAGCCGCCTGGCCAGTTCAGGTTCGCATTGGATTCAGACAGATGGCAATGAAACAACGGAGCCAAAAACTGGTGAGCTATCAGCTTTAATTCTAGCTTGCACCCGGCGGGCAAGCAAAAACACACACTGGGCTCCAAAACCCACTCATTCAGTGCTCACAAAGCTACTGACTTATCCGAGTTTCCTAGAATCAAAGGTTTCTAGCTCACCAGACTTATTCACCTCTGTTTCCCATCTCCTCCAGCACAAACTCTTAACAAACTGGCTTCTCCCTCAGCACTCTGCCATCTCGGCTGCTTCTCCTGGCCTTCACGTGGTCTTAATCTGCTCTCCTCTCTAATACCTCAGGAACCAAAAGAGAGCAAGCTCCCGGACTGCCCCAGTTTATAGCATAGAAAATCCAAACCTTTAATCCAATTATACATAAAGTCTCTGATACAAAGCCACCCATCTGAGGCATAATGGGATTCCTCAAGAGAGTGCACCACCCTACATCATCCAATCAGTCAAGGGTGTGGGGAAAAGCTTACTCTTAAAGCCAAGCCTTAGGTCATAACAACCTGGCCTGCTTACATTACAGCTTTTCCCCCACACCCATCCCAAGCATAAGGGCAAATAATATGACCTGGGTGACAGGCTTCCATGTGGGAAGCGCCATCTTTAACAAAGTGAGCATATTATATTTTATCTGCCCAACACTTGCCCTCTCTTCTCTCTCTGAAAATGAGTAAATTTTTAAAAATGGTAGAAAAACAATTTGAAGTCCCTTTAGCAGGAATTATATATATATATATATATATATATATATATATATATATATATATATATATATATGAAATGCTGTTTGTTAATGATTAATACAGTACTAGCTGCTTCTTTGGAGGGTTTGCACAAGTTGAGAGTGAAAACACAGTAATCACCTGGTTTGAAAAGCCTGTTCTGCCTTCAGCTGGGTGTGTGAGATGGGCGAAATTTTTTGTTTCAATTTCCCGGAGCTGCAAACTGGGTTAATCACAGCAGCATTCCAGAGGGCGGTTGGAAGGATTAAAGTACATAAAGTACTGGGAAAGGGCCTGACATACAGTGACTGGCTGGTTACCATTGCTATCAGCTAAAGCAGCAGGAATCACTTAGAGGTTGTCACCTCTCCTGTAAGCATAGTTGATGAATTAAAGGAACAGCTTCTCACAGCTAACATTCCTCTAGGTATGTTTGTTAGTCTCATTAAATCAAATAGTACTAGTGATAAAAGTCACTAAATAAAAAAATTTGTAAGTTTTTAAAAAAATATTTGTTCCACTGACTGCCAAGGTTACGTCAACTACACTTAGAGGCTCTTTAATGATCAAAAAGAGACTAATTTAATCACAGATTGTTCCGAAGCTGGAAAATAAATAATGACACTATGTCACAGACATTTCTAAAGATACTTAATAGGATTTAGACATATGGACACATGAGTCATTAAAGAATAAAACTTCTGTCTTTTCTAGGTAAGGTTATTTATAATGTCCTTGTATATTTTGGCTGATGTAGAGGATGATCCTACAATTCATTTCTTCCCTGCTTGCATCATTCATTCGGAGGTCACAGAATGTTAAAAGAGAATATGAAAACGACTGACTTATTGAATGAACGCAGAGTCGCCAAATTCAGAGCTGACGGGGACTCTGGAAACCATGTGACCTTCAACTCAGAGAAGTCCTGTGTCTTGGGCAAGGTGCGACATCCCAGGTAGAAGAAGTAACATGGACACGAACTGTCATTTTATCCACCCAACCTTATGTGTCTGGGACACATCTTGCAAAGTATATTCCTGAGAGTCCAGGAGGCCAACGTCCCCTTCTGGACTTTCTTCTAAAGGAAACAAAAAGTCACAACACAAGCTGAAAACCCACGCTCTGCTGCTGCTCAGGTGTTAGCTTGTTAGCTCTTTATAAAGCTGTTTAAAAAATATTTTAGTGAAAGGAAGGGGGAGAGAGAGAGATAGAAAGAGAGGTACAGGAACATCAAACTGTTCCTCTATATGCCCTGACCAGGGATTGAACTGGCAAGCTCTGCGCTTCAAGACGATGCTCTAACCAACCGAGCTACCTGCCAGGGCTAGAAGGTTCTTTCCTGAGTCCCACTCTCTTAAATTAGCCACTGACACCACCATCGCAACCGCACATTGTTTTTCCACTTTTAACCTGCTCTTTGTTTATGCTATTAAATTATTGTTGTTGTTACTGGAGATCAGTTGACTGGTCAGCCAGTTCATTTCCTGTCACCCCCACCAGCAAACCTCTGGAGGGCAGAAGCCCTCCGTTCTTTCTCTCTCTCTCTCTCACACACACACACACACACACCTGTGTTGAGGACAACCCCTGGCATGCTTTCCATGCTCAGGAACACGGGCCCCACCGTGGCCCCCATCCCAGATGGGAATGTACCCCCTACCTACACATCAGGGTGCAGTCCTGCAAGGTCACGTGTGGAACAGGAGAGGGAGAGAGTCTCTCTGGGTCCACAGTCACAGGAATGACGTAGTCAAGGGCAGTCGGCAGCCAGCTCTTTGCCAGGCGGGAGGAGAGCACAAGCAAGAGTCCAAGGAAAGACAAACACCAAACACCGAGAGATGATAGGGGGAGAATGGACAAACAACAAGTCCGCAGGCAATCTGTTAGCTCCGCCCCTCAGGTTTCAGCTGCGCTCTTAAACAAAAAGACAGATTGCAACAAGAGACAAACGGGCCATTTACTAACAATGTGCTCAGCGCTTAGCGCGTCAGGGAAACCTGGACGAAAAGCAACTCAAAATAGCGGCTTAGATTCCAGCTTGTGTAACATTTTCAACCAAGAAGAAAAGGTACATTTTAGAGAAATGACAGAACAAAGCACAGCAGCTTTGGGCTCCCAGGGGTGGCAAACGGCAGGAAAGAAAACACATGGAAGAGAACTAAGGGAGTAAGGTTTGTGTGGAGGTTCTTCTGGAGGGCTTCCAGGAAGAGGAGAATTTATGTCCTGCCTTTAGGCAGGAACAGGGAGCTTTTCCTGGGTTTGTGGCTTCTTCAGCTCCCAATAAGTTTTATGTCGAAGAGACATCCTTCAGAAGGACATAGTCTGCTTCCCTTCAATATCTCTGATCCTCTGATCCAACCAGACCCAAAACTAGACTCATGCCCAGTGCTACAAGCTGCAAACTTTATTTGCTTCTGTTACCTAAATTCTGTCATTGGCCACAGAAAAGCCTCAGTAGCAGAAATCCCATTGAGAACTACTGTGGTGCCCCAGTCTGGTTTGTGTTCTTACTGTGGTATTTCAGCAGATGTAGTTTCGGGGATTCTCTTGATTGTCTCCAGGTCATTTTTTTTTTTTTTTTTGCAAAGGAACAAAATTAAAAGAAGGAACACTTATTAATCACTAGAACAACTTATTTATTATAACTGAAGCAATGTCTGGGGGGGGGATCAATTTATTGCCAATGTTTCCCACAAGTTCGCAGATTGTAGGCAATTAACGGAAGCAACTATAATTCACACAAAGGGAGCATTCACTGCAGAGCCAATAGCTCATTTTGATAAACTAGGCTCCCGTTGTGTTGAATTTTGTGAGACGTGTGAGTTTACAACCACAGAGTAGCGCAGGAACTATTTGCAACGACCCATTGAACAAAAGTTGACAAAATAGAGCATATAGAGCAGAGGTCCCCAAACTACGGCCTGCTGACCAAATCGCGGCCACCTGAGGCCATTTATCCCGCCCTGCCGCACTTCCGGAAGGGGCATCTCTTTCATTGGTGGTCAGTGTATGAAGTACTGTATCTGGCGGCCCTTCAACGGTCTGAGGGACAGTGAACTGGCCCCCCGTGTAAAAAGTTTGGGGAACCCTGATCTAGAGGCTCCCTCGGCAGCCAGAAGAGAGGGAGAGAAAGAGAGAGAGAGAGAGAGAGAAAGGCGTTTGGGAGTTGGGTTCTTCCAGTTTAAACACGTGCTATTAATATTGGCAAACAGAAATAGTACATCTTACAGGTACTAAAAGTTAAAAAAAGAAAACAACTCACCGCTCCTGAAGTGAGTCGTGGCCTGGACCTCGTACACTGAAGAGCTGAAGAGTCCCACGTGCAGTGACATTTCCAGCACCAAGCCCAGGCAGCTGCAGCTTCTCCAGCCAGGGCTCCCAGCTGTGTCTGATAAAAAGATGCCCAGGAGCCTGCGCCTTCATCCTGCAATGTCTCTCCAGCGCCCTCTGTTGATAAAATAATATTTAGCTTTTCTGTTCGTTGGCAAGGACTATGTAAAGGACTCAGATGCATTTTCATAAATGAGCCAAGAAAGTATAAATTTGGAGCTGAAAGCCTACGAATTAATAACTGGCACATGTGGAGTATCTTTCTCTATCTTTTATTTTAATCATATCTGTGTATTTTTTATTTAACAGGGCTTCTTATACATAGCATCTACTTGGGTCTTGTTTTTTTTTTCTAATGCAATCTGACAGTCTCTGCCTTTTAATTGAGATATTTAGACCGTTAGTAGTTAATGGAATTATTGATATGGTTGTAGCCTACCCTATGATTTTGCCAGTTATTTTCTGGCAAATTGTTTTTTTTATTGGTTGGTTAGTTGTCTTATTTTTCATTTGCTTCTTCCTCCCCCTACACCCGCTTTTCTCCTGCCTTTTTTTTAGATGAAGTTCCCCAGGTTATTCTGAATTCTTTTCAGTAAGACGTCTACTGCACTAATACTCTCAGATTTTTGGCAAACATATTATTAACATGTGGCACTTCGCAAATAATGAAACGTGTTAATACATCTGCTAAGAATGTGAGGTACAACGAATGCCTTAAATGACAAACAGGGAAGAATATCAATTATAGGATTATAGGAGAAATGTTTCTATATTTTGCTCTTTCTCAGGTACAAAAAAGATCATGGGACATAATGTTACAGTTTGAACACTTGAAGAATTGTGCTGAATCCTTTCTTTTTTTCTCTTTCTCTTTCAAACCCTGTGATGATAGGATGGGATTTGGCTTTATAGTTTTCAAAGCACTTCTATGTAATAATGTATTAACCTTTAATGAAAATTCAATATATATTGACTAATAGTTACAAGAGGCTTTTATATGCCTTATTAATATAAGATTTTCCCAAAGTACATTCACTGACTAGATAGATCAATATCTTCATCAGAGAAACTGTTTCAACATGGAAATGTTATTGTGATTAGCCAAAGTGGTCTACATTTTAGTTTTTCCTATCGTTTATAGGACTGTTGATATGTATTTAATTTTGTCTAAATTAAGAACCACATAATTATATTTGATTGTATTGACTGTTTCAGACTTTATGAGATCTTGCAGTCTACTCTAGTATTTCAATAACTAGCCGGTGTCTCTTAGTCTCTTTTCATTTAATGTTGCACAGCAGGGGGAAGGGGGCAATAGAAAGACAAGCCCAATCCTGGGAGTTTCCGCTGGAGAAGGTCAAAGTCATCACATGGCTTCCTTTTTACTTATGCCAACAACATGGGGAGAAAATCCTGCCTCAGAATGTGATTGAACGTTTTAATAATTTTAATCTGAAAGCTTCCAGCAGCCATTGTTGGGAGACTTATAATAGTGGGTCTGCTCTATTAAGCACTGGTGGCACTGACCATGGCCTAGACCTAGATGACACATTTTTTTTTATAACAGTCTGGATAAGCAAGTATTTCAGGTTTCACAGGCCCTGTGGTCTCTGTCATGACTACTCACCTCTGTCACTATAATGCAAAAAAGCAGCTATAATGCATAAGTGTGACTTTATGTCCCCATCAAACTTGATATAGAATGGTGCTAGGGCAGACTTGGCCTGTGGGCCATTGTTACCAATGACTATTCTAGAAATAAGAAGAGAAAGAGTGGAGAATTGAACTAGCCCTGCCTAGTCATGCCAAGTTCATCTCCGTTATGGATCTGGGGAATTCTAGCAGATTATATTGTCATTATTATAAATATTACTGGTGAGAATTTCCGGTTTTCCCTTAGAAGATGTGTGTGGGAGGAGTAGAGAGAAGGGAGAGATATTAACAGAAGAAAGTTGAATGAAAGCACTGTTTAAAGAAGTGTGGGCAGCCTTACTAGATAGTGGCGCAGTGGATACAGCTTCAGACTGTGATGCAGAGGACCCAGGTTTGAAACCCCAAAGTCACCCGCAGAGGTCACCTGGCTTGAGCACAGGCTCACCAGGTTGAGTGTGGGGTTGCTGGCTTGATCATGGGATCATAGACATGACTCTATGGTCACTGGCTTGAGCCCAAGGTGGCTGACTTGAGCAAGGGGTCACTCACTCTGTTGTAGCCCTCTAGCCAAGGCACATGTGAGAAATCAATCACTGAACAACTAAGGAGCTGCAACAAAGAACTGATGCTTATCATCTCTCTCCCTTTCTGTCTGTCTGTCCCTCTCTCTGTCTCTCTGTCTCTGTCACGGAAAAAAGATAAAGGAAATATGGACAGATTTAAGGGACTATAAAGCGATGGTAAACTACACTAGGACTAGGAACGCCATAAAGTAATTACGCTTATAACAGGGGAAGACACATTCTGCAGAAGCCTAATGAGAACTAGATTCTGAAGGAGGGGTATTACTTGAAGTGTGACACAGGCACTACCTGGAACAATGGAGAAACGGGATACTCAATGCCCTGACGCCTGTCTCCCTGTGTCCCAAGTCTCTTGCTGGTGCCTCCCCGGGCTGATACTGATCAGAAGACAGAGGACAAGGACTCCGGGTGAGGCAGTCCCTAATAACCAGTTTCCCGTGGCACACAAGAGGAACAGAAAAAGGCAGACCGTAGGTGAGGACCGGGAGAGTGGTTGTGTTACTTTCAGGAATCACCCCAGATGAGGAGAGCATTTCAGGATGTGCCAGGAAGCATTGCATTTGGGTTTATTGAGGCATAATTAAAATACAATAAGGCACACTTACTTAAAGGGTACAATTTGGTAAGTTTTGCCATGCATATACATCCTGAAAACTGTCACCACAATTAAGATAATGAACATATCTATCGCCTGAAAAGTTCCCTGGCGCCTTGTTATAATTCCCTTCTATACATTTCCATTTTTCATCCCCAGAAAACCATTAGTCTTTCTGCTTTCTCTGACTAAAAACTGGGTTACATTTTCTAGGATTTTCTATAAATGGAATCACACACTATATACTCCTTTTTGTTTGTTTGCTTGTTTGGCTTCTTATACTTAGTATAATTACTTTGACACTCTTCCAGGTTCCTGTGTACAGAAGTAAATTCATTTCTTATTATTGCTGAGGAAGGATTCCACTGTAAGGAACACATGTGTTTATTCACTCACCTGACGGTGAACAGTTGGGTTGTGTCTGCTCCATGGCTATGACAGATAAGGTAAATATTTGTGTGACAGTATTTGTCAGGACGTAGAGTAGGTTGAATGGTTGTCCCTAAAAGACATGTCCACATCCTAATTCCTGAAACCTGTGAATGTGACCTTACTTGAAAACAGAAGTTTTGCAGATATAATTAAATTAGGGATTCTGACAGAAGATTGTTGTAGATGTAGGGTGGACCATAAAATCTATGGACTGGTGTCTTTATAAGAGAAAGGGAAGGAAGGTTTGTCACACAGGGAAGGGTAAACCCCGTGAAGACTGAGTCAGAGATTAGAGTGGCGAGTCTACACTCAACTCCTCATGATAAAGAAACCATGTCACTCCGACAACGTAACAATCAAAAAACACAAAATACCATTAAATATTGAACGTAAAAATATCAGTTTTTAGAAGGAAAAAAAAAAACAACAATTTAATACAACTGTAAGAAGACCAATCTACAATTCTATACAGATGCTTCAACACCCCTCTGACAATAACTGATTGAGACAGGTAGATGGAAAATCCGTAAAGAGAGAGAAGATTTGGACAGTGCTACCAACCAGCCTAATGACTGGTTGATTGGAGCATTTTGCTCAACAACAGCAAGTACATCTGCTTTTCCAGTGCTCACAGAACCTTTAAGGGAGAAAGACCATATCCTGGGCCTTCAAACGAGGATCAATGCACTTTGTGAATTGAGGTTAATTCAGATTACGTTCTCTGGCCACAATGCCTAAGGGTTTGGGGGTTTCTTTTTGTCTTTGTAAGTCCCTGCTTAACAGCAACAATCATAAAGCCCTGCTTGAGAGAGTAGGGATGAGACTGCAAACTCAGTAGCCCTAGGTCCAGTCCCGTTTTTAACAAGACCGCGACCCAATTTAAACCTTGATGCCCCTCTTAGGAGTAACTCTTGTGTAACAGCTCTCGGAAAAACAGTTGTGGACCCTTAAGTGCTTGCTGCTCGTTAAAACCCGCCCCACAAGCTGAACTAAGAGGACACGCTGTAGCCTTGCCTTCCCACTGGCGAATACAGCTCCGCACCCCAGCCCCACCTCTCCGCCCAAAGCCAGTGTTCTAGCCTTGGCTTCAGTGCGCTGGGGACACTGCACCCTTGTTGCGGGGACAAGATTGAAGAGGGCCCGGTGGCAAATGTGCTCAAGTAAGCGCTCTGCAGGTTTAAAATCCTCAAATTTTCATGGCGCTGGCACGATTTCCACGTAGGCACCGACTTGCACCGCCAGGGCATTGGTCTTGCATGTCCTGCGTGCACGTGGAGACATTTTCCTCGCACCTCCCCAGTACAGGTGCTTAGGACAGTTGAGCGGACGTGCCCTCAGTGGGGTACACGTAAACCTTACCTGTGCAAGGAAGGGCTGGAGGGGGGTGCTGGCTGGGTGAAACAGGAAGGGGTTAAGAGAAGAAAACTAATTAAACACAGACAACAGTTTGTGGGGGTTGCCGGAAGGAAGGGGGGGGCAGTTGGGGGTGATGGAAGGAGACTTGAATTGGTGGTGAACACAATGCAATGCACAGATGCTGAATGGTAGAAGTGTGCACCTGAAACCTGTGTAATTAAGAAAAAAACTATTTACTGATTGGAGAGCGAGAAAGAGAAACATTGATTTGTTGTTCCACTTATTTCTGCCTTTACTGGTTGCTGCCTATAAGTGCCCTGACCAGGCATCAAACCCACAACCTTGGTTTATTAGGACGATGCTCTAACCAACTGAGCTATCCTGACAGAACCAAGGCAGCTATAATTTTATTTACTATGTCACCCAAATGAGTTGAGTAAACAAATCTTTACCGAACGTGGGAGGGGCTGGGGTAGAGTCCAGGGACGAGTGGAAGGGGAGACCAGGAATTCGCCCCAGGAACGCGAGGCGGAGGAGAGCGTGGCTCGCGGGCCTGGGAAGCTCCGCCCCCAGCTGTGCCTCTGCCCATTGCCCCCCCCTTGCGGCCGCGCCCGGCTAAGGGTGAGCGCTGAGGAATTTTGTCCCCAGCGGCGACCCCTCCTCCCGCGACGGCGGCGGCGTCCCCGTGGCCGCGGCAGCCGAGCGCCTGGGCGGCATAGTGGCCGCGAGTGGTGGAAGCTGCGCCAGCGGAGAGGAGGGGGAAGGTGGAGGCCGCGCGCCCCTCCCGCCCTCCGGCTGCCGCCGCCCCGCTGGCCCTGCAGCCGGCGCCGCCGCAACCCGCGAGGGCCGCGGCCGGGGAGGGCGGGCGGCACGCGCGCGCGGAGCCGCGGGCGATGGCGGGAGGGCAGTGCGGCGGCTTCCCCGCGGCCGGGGCGGCCGGCAGCGGCGAGATCGTGCAGCTCAACGTGGGGGGGACCAGGTGGGTCGGCGCGGCGGGCCCTGCGGTGGGGCCGGGGTGTCGCAGGGCCCCCGGGCGGGAGTGCGGGCGCACATGGCGGAGCGGCCGCTCCCGGGAGGCCGTCCTCTGTCCGCGGCCCTGTGTCTGTCCCCGTCCCCGGGCTCGGCTGCCGCAGGTGGACCAGCCTTCTTCCCCGCCTTCGCTCCACGGATGACCACCCGCGTGGGAAGGCGGCGCCGTGTGTCCAGTCCCCACGCGTGGGGCCGGGCGGCGCGTTTGCGGGACGGTGTTACTCTCAGACTGTCTCGTGCGTGGCTCTGCAGGATTGCGCAACTTTTAGGGCCACTTGTCCAGAAACTTCAGCGTGCGGAGTCGGCTCTGGGCGGCCGCAGCCATTGGCACCGTGTAGCGCCTCTGTGGGAAGCAGACTCGCAGCTTCTCTGCCTCTCTCTGGCCTTTCTCCCCCCTCCTCTGCCTTCCACGGAGCTGCTTGGGGAAAAACATCCTATTTTTGTGTGTGAGAATTGACTATGGCTTATATGAGTCAGCCCTCAGAAATGGGCGTTTGCTAGTTCTCTCAGGCACAAGTTGAGTTTTGGGGCTGGTGGCATGTTTTGGAATGTAGTGTATTTGGCTGTGTTCAAATACCTAACGCTTTTAAATATATATGCTTTTAAATATATATATATATATATATTTAAAAGTATATATATATATATATATATATAATTTTTTAATGCAAGGCCGAAACCATGTGAACCATAGTGACAATGCAGTGTTTTAACTAAACGTTTAATAGTTCTCTAAGTGCACTAGACAATTTAACTCAAGAAACAGTAGTTCTTCATGTATTGCCTGCTTTCCTTCCACCCCCACCCTTACTCCCCACTGCCCCCACAAAACTGTTGAATAGTTAAGAAGTTACAGCATTGTTGTCGCTAGATATATAGATATATAACAGTTTTATGGAAGAGAAGAATCGCCCCTTTGCATAAGAAATGGAGTCTTTTCTGAAATCAGTGAAAATTGTTCAGGTTTGGAAACTTAGGGATGCAAAAATGGAAACCATGCAAGGGCAACCTTCTGTGTTCATCAGTACTGAAGAGTAGTAATTGAAGTCACTTAGAATCTGTACATTGGTTTTCTTATTGGTGGTGGTTGCTGATAACTATGTTTCTAGGCATCCTAAAGGGCATGCAGTGTTAGGATAAAAATTAAACCATTCTGTTATTTATCCATGTGTTGAAAGTTCATGGCTTTAATAAAGGGTGGAGTCATTAACGACTGCAGAATTCAGTTTTAAAATTTTAAAACACTGAAAGGCAGCTCTCAGAGCTGGAACATTTTATTTATTTTTTGTTTAGGTGCGTCTGAAACTTGGTTTGATCAATTTCTGCATTTCTCTGAGTGACGATAATTAGAGAGTACCAAGTAAGATATATTAGAAAGATTTAGAGGGATAGATGAAAGTTGTAACATAGGAATGAGAAAGGGGAAAAAAAGCCCCAACTTTAGAATTGCTAGGATCTAACAGTGTGTGGTCGGTAGTGACATGACCTGTAGAGTCAGCATGCACCCAGCAATTAGGGTTCTTAGACAGTTTTCCTGAGTTCCTTTGATCATAGACTCTTGCAGCATTTCAGAGCTGGGTGGTATCCAGAAGTCATCTGTATCTTGTGCAGCATGCAAGTAGCACAGTTACTTAAGTCACTGTAAAACACCTTGCTGAGATTGTCACTAACACACAGACATTGCTGCTGGCCTCTGGGGCACAGAACTGAATTGTCTGGGAAGCGGTGGTGTGAGACTCAGGAGAAGAAGCACGTGCCACAGGGAAGGTCTTTTTAAGGCAGGTGAGATACAAAATTATAGAAATGGTTGAGTTTTATGATGTATTTAACTTTGGGGGGTGATTCAGAACAAGAAGATGAGGTTTCATTTAGAATTGTTAAAATTATTTACAAAAAAAAATAATGATGTGAAAGAAACCCAGTATGACTCAATTGGTGATTAATTCTGTTGGAATGAGTATGACTTACCGGCTTATGAGAAATCTAGGAGCAGCCATTGGGAGGACTTATGGACAGAGCGCTTTGGAGTGACAGACAAGGGTTCTAGTTCCCAGCCTTTACCTCTTACCTAGCTCCTCAACCTGGGATGGATTTTTTAGTGCTTGGTTTCCTGAAATGTAAAGTGACAATAATAGAGCCAGCCTTACTGGATTGCTAAAGGAATTTGAAGTATTGGAAATTCAAGGGTAATTGGCATTACCAATAGTAACATTGCAGAGTAAATAATTTTAATTACATTGCTTCCCTATTGATTTAGTAGGGGCAAGTAGCATAGACTATAAATGTGGCTATGCTAATAATGTCTTCAGTAAAGCTTTTATTGAGACTGGAATGTACCATGACCCTTTGTTTGGCACACTGTGGGTGTGATATAAAGAAATAGAAAACGCTTTCATATCTGTTGTAGAGAAGTGTGCTTGTCATGTAATTTTAAATGTCGTAGTTTTCATGAAGTCATATTTGGCACCAGCTTTAGAGTGCTGAGGATTTTTTTTCTCCTCTCTTTTGAAAATTAAAAACATTGGTGGGGATGAGGATCCCATCTCTTTGCCTCAGAATTGCAGATTACTAACCCCACTCCAAACTGCTGATTTTAATGGAAATTGTTAATACAACTTTAAGCAGATCTGTGTAATTTTCTAAGGCATTTTGCTGAGTTAGCAACAGTGGATGTGAAAGGTCGTGCGATCCTTGTGTGGAATTAATTTGATGTCCTCCAAGATGTGATTCATTTTTGGAGTGGGTCCATGGGTCCTTCAGTGTACCATCGACTGCATGTGCTTTTATTTGTTGGACCAAGCCAGTGTCCTGTGACCAGCTGTGTACTCTTCCCATTAAGTGTCCACTAAGAAATGCACTTGGGAAAATTCGACATGTTTTCTTCTGTCTTAGATCTGATTAATGGGCCAGGAGCTGCTTTAGAAGTTGGATAGTGCTAGGAAGTGCATGTAGAATGAAAGTGGAGGTCCCTTGTGTGAGGACACTTGGTATGGGCAGAAAGTAAACATACGTATGTCGTTCAGTGTGATGAGTTTTAAAATGAAAATATTTAGATAGGAGCTGGACTGGATGAGCCCTAGATTTCATTCTTGGTCATGTGACTTTACATCAGTTACTGACCCCCCAGCTGTTTGATAAAGTTTTCTCTACTGGTGGTAATAAACAGACTTGATCAGATGTCATTTAATCGCAAAACAGTAATATATTTACTGAATGATTTTTTCAAATAAATGTATACAACAATTGTACATAGCCAAAGACTGCATATAAGACAGTGTTAAATGCATAATGTACAGTGGAAGTACTATGAGCTCAAAATGATAATATAGAATATACTATATATTTGGAAAAGCCATTAAAGAAGATAAAACCTTAAGAATATTAAGGATTGATGGGACTTTGGATTATTGGATATGACAATAGCTATCTTAGCTGGGATAAATTAAAAAAAAAACACAAATGGTAGTGAGCATGAATTTTGGGGACATTAAGTGCTGTCTAGTAGGGGGGACATGGTTTTTGTTGGAGAAATGAAACTTGACCTGAAGATAATTTTGAATGTTATGTTGAGAAGTTTAGCCTGGGTGTGATGAGGCAATTGTAGCTGGAACGTGGTGTTTTAGGGAAGCATTAGACATCAGTGCATCAATTTTTGGATTTTGTTGAGAGCTGTTTGAATACTCTTGACTCTGAATTGAAAAAAATTTTGAAATATTAAATGTATTGAATATAATTGATACAGCTATAGCTTTGCAACAACTTGTAAATCATTGGCCAGCATCGTAGAGCACATGAATGAATGTTGGAATTTCGAATCATGTCCTCATTTATAATATCAGGTAATTTTCAATTGCAGATTTAGTACCTCAAAGCAGACTCTCATGTGGATTCCAGATTCCTTTTTTTCCAGGTATTTTATATAATTCATAGTACCATTTTTAGTATACTTTGTATTTATCAAAATAGTAAAAATGTTCTTTGTCTGTTAAATTGATATATTTATTTCTAGAATAAAAAGCCTTAACTTTTAAAGTACATATATTTTGGTTTTGCACTGAAAAAAGTTTCCTTCTTCACTGCAAAGAAACCTTTTTATTTTACTTTGGAGATAAGATGGCTCATTTGTATTTGTCATTGACATTTGATTAAAGAATTAGGACATTTTTCATACTCAGATTTTAAAAACTAACTAGTTTATTAATGACTTCTAGTTTGCTGAGTGGAAGAATTTCAACACTTCGAGATGACACTGGTGCTGTGAGTATATGTATATATGTATATCCAGATTAGATTAATGCTTATAATGCTTGAGCCTTATTATATAGTGACTTAGAAGAAAGCTAATATTTTAATGACCATTAAATGAAAGTGACATATATGTCCTTAAAGATTATTATTTTTTGTCATGTGTAGAGTGTTTCCATACTTATGGAAGAGAACTCCAAACAGGCCGTACTACACCTGCCAATTTAACTATTCATGGTTAGAAAGATTATAGAATATATGAGCTAATTTTGTCTATAGTGAAAGATCTCGTAATCAGTAATTAAAGCTTTAACAGTAAGTAGATGAATATACCTAAATGTTTTGATATCGAATTAGAATGGTGTAAGATGTTGTGGATTAGTAAAGTCCTACAATTTTTTTTTGGGGGGGGGGTAGAGGGGGAGTAACCTTATGAATTTCTGCCGCAAAGGTGGAGGAAGTGAGGAGGGAAGTAAAGAACTGTTGTTTCAGTACAAAAGAAGTTGGTTTAACATTTTTAGAGCACTTATAGTTTGTACAGCAGCATGTAAAGTAAATGTCCCAGCTTTCAAAATCGGAAGGGCTTTCTGTTTGGAAACAACAGGTGTCTATTTTGGGGACATTTGCAGGTGAAATTACATAGCAAAAGTGGGTCGGCCTGTTTGAGATTATAAGAAAGACCTCAGTAATAACCTGTCCAGAAATCTGTGGTGTTTCTCCAATTTGATTGGTTCTAATAAAAAGAAAAGCAAAAATTTGTGAAGGTGAACTTTATTCATTGTGAATATACATGATTGATCATGGCAAAAATGAGTTGTACTTGCCACCTTTCCCCTAATTGACTTTTACAGGCTTGAAAAGATGGTCAGTTTTATAGTTAGAACTTCGCAAATCAAAATATTGTTGGTACACACACTCCTGTAAAAAGTTATCAATTATGTATTTCCTATTAAGTATTTTATTTTTTCCTTATCTATTCTGTGGAGCTGTATTTGCTATCTTTAAAAAGTGTTTTTGTTGTCAGCCCATCTTTCCCCTTCAACAAAATTTGAGAGTGTGATATTTAAGTGGTTCAGATTTGCTAAGCCACAATCACTGTTGCCAGTAATTAATAATCAGGCAATGTAAGAAAGTATCATTTATGCATAATATTTTCAAAGTATTCATTGAATTCTAGAACATTTCAGATAAAAATGTTCCCTTGAGTGTCACTTTGACCCAAGGTATCAATAAGTGAGAGAACTGACTTACTAAGCTACCATATTCTTACATACTGAAATATCATCCATCTAATAATAGCTTTTCAGGAGGAAAGAAAGACACTACCACATTAAGTGTACACACTTATAACTGCATTCCGAGGGAGTACAGTATTTCAGTTAATTCAGTCTTTGCTCCCTCATTAGTGTCACAGATACTGAAGTTAGAAGCTATAGTTACATTTGGGAACTAAAACAGTTCATCCTTTGCAGATATTTATTGATAGAGACCCAGCAGCGTTTGCACCCATTTTAAACTTTCTTCGGACAAAAGAATTAGACCTAAGGTAAGAAATATGTCCTTTCAAATGAATTCACACTGATGGGTATGTTTTTGGTCTATTTTGTGAAGGAAAGGGGTTTTTTAACAGTAATATTTTGCTGGACAGTTTTCTCAGGATGAAACTCACGGTGAAGCCGCGTCCTCTCTTCCTCTGGATGCTCCAGCGTGTCCAGGCCACTTCTCCCAACTTCATTCTCGCATCCCACAATTCATTTTCCGCACTGTCCCCTAAAATTATAAATCTGATCTGGTCATCAATGTCCATAAAATGTTTTTTAGCACGTGACTGGATTAATTGCTAAAGAGTTTGTTGGGGCTTTTTGTTTGGTTGTGGGTAGAAGTGGGAAGTGTATGACTAAGTACTTCTTGATAAAAGTAAGATTATTTTGACCCAGCATTCGATTAAAGAAGCTTGAATATACTGCTAGTCAGTTTCCTTGTGACTAATCCATAGCTAGATAACCCATGAGAGGCAGAATTCAGTTAAATAGCTGATGTACTGCCTAACCAGGCGGTGGCACAGTGGATAGAGCATCGGACTGGGATGCAGAGGACCCAGGTTCAAAACCCCGAGGTCGCTGGCTTGAGCGCGGGCTCATCTGGTTTGAGCAAGACTCACCAGCTTGGACCCAAGGTCAGTGGCTTGAGCAAGGGGTCACTCAGTCTGCTGTAGCCCCGCCCCCCCAACCCTCCATCAAGGCACATATGAGAAAGCAATCAATGAGCAACTAAGGTGCTGCCAAAAAGAATTGATGCTTTTTATCTCTCTCCCTTCCTGTTTGTCTGTCCCTCTCTCTGTCAAAAAAAAAGCTGATGTACCAACTGCCTTTCTTATAAAACACTGGTTTATTTCCTTTTAAAGAGTACGATTGTACATTCATACTGTTGTACGTACCGTCTTCATCAGGATAACCAGAGCCTTTCCTCAGCCTGGTCTTTCCTTTCCCCTGCTTTCTCTTTTGCTTGTATTTTTGGTTTCTGATGGGGTCATTTATCTGATTTTATTCATTCAGATGTGAATGGCTTTAAAGTAAGAGACTGTCTTGTGGATGTACAGTTTTATTTATTTAGACTCTTTCAAATTATTTATTTATAGATTTTTCAGAGGCTATTAGGAGAAGGGAAGTTTGAAGCCTTGTGGTCCTATTCACATTAAGCGCCTATCTTCCCTTTTGTATGGGATACTAGCCCGGGTTTCACTGTAGAGCACTCACGCTGCTTGTTTCTCCGTAGGGGAGTGAGTATCAGTGTTCTCAGGCACGAAGCGGAGTTCTACGGCATCACTCCATTAGGTACGCACTCTGACATTTGTGCTTGCCCCCAGACCCTGTGAGTACCCACTACCCAGATAAACTGTGTCCTGTGCCAGGTCCCTACAGTACTTCCTGGTGGGCTAGTTGAGTGTTTCCCTTTGTGGACTTTCATCATTAAAGAAAAAATGTGTCAGCCTATTTAACTCAGGCATTTTCCTTGTTACCTTCCTGTCCTGTTGATCTTGAGGAAACAGAGGTGGAGGCTATTGTCTGTCCGTGTGCCCCTGACAACATGTCCTCTGGAGGCTGCTATCTTGTCTGTGTGCCCCTGACAACGTGTGCGCTGGAGGCCGATGTCTGTTCGTGTGCCCCTGATACGTGCACTCTGGTTTCAGTGCGACGGCTGCTGCTGTGCGAGGAGCTGGAGCGGTCGTCCTGCGGCAGCGTCCTCTTCCATGGCTACCTGCCACCGCCAGGTGTGCAGCCCGGGCTCCCGTCCCCCGTCCCCCTGAGAGCCTGTTCCCACGAGCAAGGACAGCAGCTGAGCATGAAGCCAGGATATGTACACTCGTGTATACATGGGAAGA
This sequence comes from Rhynchonycteris naso, assembly GCA_037038555.1. Classification (NCBI taxonomy): domain Eukaryota; kingdom Metazoa; phylum Chordata; class Mammalia; order Chiroptera; family Emballonuridae; genus Rhynchonycteris; species Rhynchonycteris naso. The sequence continues at coordinate 210,019,944 of CM072995.1, read as the reverse complement.
AGGAGGATCTACTCTCTGCTTCTTGACCTTCTCATTTGTAAATCCACTGGAAGTGCGAACTTGAATGTCAGTGGGAGTCCTGTCATAGTCTGTGTCGGGACGGGGATGTGCCAGAGGCTTCTGGGAGGGTCTGGCAGGCTTGTGAGCCAGGGGGCCCCTGTGGCCGCTCCTCAGCTCTGCCACACACCCATCATAAAATTGCTATATTGGAGGATAGATAGATGTTGACACTAATGAGATGTACATCTATATGTTTCTTTATTACAAGGTGAAATGTTAAATTGTTTTAGGTGAATTTAGGAATAAAGGTCTCGTTTCCTTTTGCAGGTATCCCAAGTCGTAAGATAAACAACACGAACCGGCCCTCTGTGGACCCCAGGCCCGGGCTGAGCCCCACGGAAGGGGAGGCTCGGGGTGGAGGGGCCCCGGCTGCCCTTGCTGGGCCGGGGGAGGAGATGGCCAGACTAGGTGAGCGGAGGGCACGGCAAAAAGAAAAACGCCCGTTTTTAGTTCTAACTGATACTGAGCGTTTACTAAAATGTAACTTTTTCTGCCTCATCTCGCTTTTTAATCCAGATTTATCATTTATCTGAGTCTCATTTAAGATGTAATTTTGTTTTAAGAAGTTATGTACTGTCCTTTGTGCTGTAAATCTGTAGTGCAGGGGCTGACAGACCATTTATAGAAGGGTCAGATGGTAAATATATTTGGCTTCGTGGGCCACACGGGCCCTGCTGGACCACAGCTCTGCCTCTGCTGTGGGGGCCGCCAGGACGGCACGTAAACACATGTGCATGGCTGTGGTCCAGCAGAGCCGTGTCGCATCGGGTAGAGAGGCCTGGGACTGCTGGTGCCGTAGACATACAAGTTCTTATTCTGAATTGACAGGGTTTCCTGTGGACCCATGCAAGGTGCTGATAGTAGCAGGCCACCACAATTGGATTGTCGCTGCCTATGCCCACTTTGCTGTATGTTACAGGTACTGTGCAGGCCATGGGCTCACTCTGCTTTTTATTGGGGGGGTCACTAATTGTGATTTTATAGTCAGCCATCAGATGTTTTCCCTGCACCTTCTGCCCACTTCTCTATATCTAGATTAGATTTAGTTTACTTTTATTTTCATTGACAACTTGATAAATACTGCCTTACATGTTTTAATATTTCCTAGACAATATGAACTGTGACATAGAAATATCTTAAAGGTATTTCTTCTTGCTCCTTCTGTATCCAGCTTCTGAATCACGTAGCTGTTGTATTAAGCAACTAAGTGGGATTACTGTGTACGAGCCTGATGATTGTCTGTCTGTAACGTTTCAGGTTTTGTGCTCAGAGTATCGGAGAGTAAGACTGTGTTGGTCACGACCAGCATGTGGTTTTCAGTGCTTTACATTTTTAAATTCTGTATCACTTCAGTGGAAAATTACAGAGCAAATATGCCTTCTGTGTACTTAATTTTTTAACTTATAAACTCTAGTAAATTTACACATCTTAGTTACGTTCTTTGGTGGTTATAGTAATTCTCAGATATGCGGCCTTGACTTTTCACTCTTTCTTGGCATCTGTTTTCTCATACCCCAATTATTACAGAGAAAAGAGGCTCAGAAGCACGATCTCTAAGAAGATATCACATGCCGTGTACTTCCTCAGAATCTGAAGTTGATCACATCACTTTACCCACCTTATTACATCACGTCAGCACATCTTCACTGAACGCTCTTATGAACCTAGCACGTGTCTGCATCCCAATCTGATAGTCCCTAAGAGCATCTACATTTGATTTCTCAGTGTTTGCCAAGTGTTTGAGTTTATTAGATAATTATTTCCATTTGTTTATCTTAACAGATGACTGCCATCTGGTGGCTGAAAGGGTGTAGTGGGCTGTGCTGAACATCTTTTTTGGTACATTCACTGCACTGTGTAGGCTTTGCTGGGGCTGAGTCTGCTGTCTGTGTCTGCTCTCACACACAGAATCAAAGAGTCTTCCGGATGGCAGCAGGTGTTCACAAGCCCCTACTTGGACTGGACCGTGGAGCGAGTGGCTCTGAATGCCAAGGTGGTCGGCGGTCCTCATGGAGACAAAGACAAGATGGTGGCCGTGGCCTCCGAGAGCAGCATCATCCTGTGGAGTGTGCAGGACGGAGGGAGCGGAAGTGAGATTGGTAGGAACCGGCTGTGTTCGCTGTGTTTTGCTGGTACTCCTGTGAGAGCAGTGCTCTGGGAGGGACAGACGGACGGAGGGAGGGAGGGAGGACAGCTGTTCAGGAGGAGGGGGTGTCCTCTCACCCCTCTGCTCCTGCCGCCCTGCGCAGAGAGGAGCTGAGCGACCAGCTCACATTGGTGCCTGCTGTCACCCAGCGTGCTCTGCACCGGCCATGCGGAGGTCAGCAGGTGCTCCGGGTACAGCATGGGATTCCTAAAGGTTTCCGCACTTCGACTATTTCATCACCACGTGTTTGTGGCCACGCAGCACATAAAAGGTCCTCAGTGATTGGAGGGGCTGGTCCCGGATGAATAGAAGTGGAACACCGGGTCCAGCCGCCTCTGCCTAGCCATCTGTTTGTGAGACGAAAACGGTTCTGCAGACTCGAAGTTGTCTGCCAGGTCTCTAATCAGAGGCTTCCTGGGTTGTTCGAAAGTGCCGGTGCTGGGACCTGTGCTGCCTTTTCACCCAGCAGGGCCGCAGACGGACTGCTGTCCCCCGCACTGTGCGTTTCCACAGCCTGCACGGGCCAGACTTGACTGTGAGACGCTCCCTGGCTGTCTGCTTTCCATGTGAATGTCCATACAGTCTCTGGTTTTAAAATTTCCTTCATGGGGTCATTTACAAACAGTTCTTTCTCTCTCAACTCTGAGTAGTTATTCTCAGTGAACCTGCACTTGGCATCGTACTATTCAAAAATAATTTTCTGCATCAACAATAAGGCAAGTTATTAACATCTGATAAGTTGAAGGAAAGATTTTTATTTTTAAATTTGTGCAGATTTGCCCAGTTTTATCAGTCCTCCCTCCTGGAATCAGAACTGACAGTGTGGCGGTGTCTTTGACCCCAGAAGGCTGGCTGCTGCAGCCATTCTGATTTCCCACTTTGAACCCAGTGATTCATCACTAAAGATGAGAAAAATAAGTTAACAAATTTATTTTAGAATATAGTTTTTTAAACAGTTTTAGATGTGTTAATATTTTGAAATTTTTTCAAAACATGTTTAAAACTAATACAAAACACAGCAAAGTTGTTTCTTGTGTTTCTTTGTAGACGCAAAGGAAACTTATAAGATTTCAAACAATTTATCAGGATAATATTGAAGTTACAGATGTGATCATAGAGCTGAAGCTAGCAGGAGAATAGTAGAAATACTTAAGATAAACTAAGTTAATCTTGGGAGACTTAGTCATCCCCTAAACCTGCCACCATTGGCAAGTCTAGAAAATGTGAGACCTCGTCACATATCACGTACACTTCAAAGACCATGAGAGGAAAAAAGGCAAATCACTCTTTAATATCATGAAAATATTGGACAGGGTCTTAGAGACCCACAAGGACTCCTGGACTGTACTTTGAGAGTCGTTGTTCTAGATCATTCTTCTTCCCTTCCCTCCCAGCCTTCGTCCGCACCCCAGATTTTAGATCTCATGCCATCTGGCCTTTACACTGACGTTGCCTTCTGCTGCCCTTTGGGGCTCTGTCCTTTGTTCCTCAGTTGTTAGTAGTTCACGTTCCCCAGCTCAGTCTTTAGCTCTGCTGGACTGTCTGTCACTCACCACTTCCCTTCTAATCTGTCTTGGATTCCATCATTATCATTACCTACATTAGAGCCGCAGTTTTCCGGCATTTCCCTGGGGGAAACCCAGCCCTGGTTGTATCCATAGTCTGGCCTGAAAAGCTAAGTAGCTAAGTGTAGCTAGAGAAAAGAACTGCACACGCATGCATGCTTACGAGCACACACATGCACACGTGTGTGCATACATACACACACCTCCCCCCCATATCTGCCCATCTGTGTATCTGCACTCATAGACTTGTCCCATTTGTTTCTGTGATAAGCTGTCTCCGCTCTGATCTAAGACCAAGGACTCCAGCTGTCCCAGGTGTTGCTTTCTCTTACATATTCGCGACCTTGCTCCAGGAGCCGTTCTGTTCCTGCAGCATCAGACCCGCTCACCCGCTGGACCACTCCCAGCAGCGTGCCACATTCTGCCTGAGCAGCAACAGCAGACGCTGTCCTACCTTCTCTTCCAGTCTGGGTCCATTTTCCTGCTCCTCTTAAAGCCAGAGACAATAGTTACCTGATCTTGTCTATTTCCTCCTCTCCTGTTCCCTCTTGGAGTTGTTTGGTCATACTCCTGCTCTCCTGTTGCCTGTGATCTGACTCTGCCAGACCCTACGATCAGTTCCTAGTCTTCACCTCACCATACTTGTCCTGTGATACAGATGATTACCGCTTTCCTTTTGAAAGTCTTTATAATTTACAAAACCTTAAAAGCTCTCGTGTGCAGGCAATGACTTTAATGTTGGTTTTATTGCATTTTTCTAACAACTTTTACAAAAAGCTATAACATTGAAATACTTGATATTATAATACACCAATAATATTACAGAAAGGGAGTCAATTGTGATTTTTTTTCCTTTTCAAATTGCCCCTTTTAACATACTAATACTGAAGGAGATTTTGTGGCTTGCTTTGTTTTCGAAACAGCCAGTGTGGTTGGTACCTCTGTCGTGAGATGCTATGTAGTTATTTGTCCCTACTCTAAAAGAAACCATTTGTTATTGCAAATGTTCTTCAGGACTTGACAGCACCATCCAGAGAATATTGTCAGGCTCGTCTGTCCATGCTGGAGCTGCCCTGGAGGCTGACCTCTCTTCATTAGAACCCTAGGAAGACAGTGCTGCTGGCTTGCTGCTCTAAGTAACAGTTCACCCAGAGGGTCCCTTAAGACAGGACTTGTTCTTGCTTATACTGTGTCTTCCCTGTGGACAGTGGTCAGGTTGTAGAGCCTACGCAGGAGTGACGCTTGAGATTTCTTGAGATCATTCAGAATGTCCCTCCCGATTTCCCAGAGCCTCGTCTTTCTTCAGAGTAAGCGACGGTAGATGGTTTTCTTGTTTTTCTCTCTTTTACTGAGCCCAGTGCTACTGAATATGGTCAATGTCACATATTCTGAATTCTTATTTGGCATGGAGATTAAAGTACTGTTTTGTAAGAATTCCAAAATTAGCCTGACCAGGCGGTGGCGCAGTGGATAGAGCATCATACTGGGACGTGGAGGACCCAGGTTCGAGACCCCGAAGTTGCTGGCTTAAGCACATGCTCATCTGGTTTGAGCAAGGCTCACCAGCTTAAGCCCAAGGTTGCTGGTCTGCTATAGCCCCCACCCCCCCAACCCCCCGTCAAGGCACAGATGAGAAAGCAATCAGTGAACAACTAAGGTATCACAACCAAGAACTGATGCTTCTCATCTCTCCTCCTTCCTGTCTGTCCCTATCTGTCCCTCTGTCTCTGTCACACACACACATACATACACACACCAAAAAAAAAGCCAAAATTGCACATGAAATGATGACTTTATGTTTTGAAGGGGTACGTTTCTTAATCAGTTCTGGTCAAAGGGCTTAGCTTTTTTGTGTGTTAATTTTAATTTGCTGTGTTTTATTTTTCCCTTGATGGGTTGTACTGAAATGGTGTATTCATGTGTATAAATGCATTTATATATACAAGTCAAAAGGTGTCTGAAATATTTGTAGTAATAATTTTTTTCTTTTTTTTCCATTCTGTATCATTTTTATTCCTTGTAGATGCCTGGGGTTTTCAAGATCAGTTAGGAATTTTCAGGGTGTTATTTATTGCCACTGGTCTTGTTTGTCTATAGAAAGAGAAATGACCCTTACTGATATGAGTCAAAAGAAATAAGTTATCTTTTCTGGCTTATGATTTTAATACTTGTTACAATTGCATTTAACTGGTTTGTTTCTTCCCATGACCTATGCAAAGCCTGTGCCCCCTGGTTTCCTCAGCTAGATGCTGAGAAAATTGTTCATGTTGTCACATAATAGGTAACATTTTAAAAAATAAAGAACTGATACCCGAAACAGTTTAAGATGCACATAAAACAATATTGTATAGGTGAGCTCTTTCCCTAGCATTTTTAACTAAAAGGATAGTTCTCATAAGGTGCTTTTCAAATAATTAATACGATTTCAGTGTTAACATTGGGTTATAGCAGGTTGAAGGTAGAAACGCACACTGAGGTATTTTGCTTGAACTGTTTTTTAGATGAGATAAGAACTGAAAGGTGGCAAAAATAAGTAAATAAAAGTTTAGAGCCAGTATTCTGCCCTCCCCTGCTCTCCTGACCCTAGAGAGATGGCTGTCCAGAGCCGTAGTGCCACACCAGGGACGTTAAGCTCTGAGTATGACTTCCTGCTGTCCTCCCTTCCTCTTTTGCTTATTTCCAGGTTTCCTGACACACATTAGACAGATGAGGGTTGCCAAGCCTATGTGTTCAGATCAGCTGTTCCCAACTGCCCGGTCCATGAGCAGGCTGCAGCCAAGTCTCCTATGGAGTTTTCTGACTTGGAGGCTGCAGTGAACCCCGAGCCCGGTCACTGTATTTTGTTCACTTTAAAATCACCCGCTTACTCTGATGATCAGCTAGGTGTGGGGAGCCAGAGCCACAGGTAGAGCGTGTGCTGTCAGGGTGGGATTCCTTCTGGCTGCTTTAATAGCTGGGTACACTGCTTAAGACTTGCTTATTTCTGTTCCCCAGAGTCTAGTGTAGAATTTGTATAGAAATGGGATGAGGTTTAAATTAGTCACCTCTTTATCTTCTATTCTCACTCAAGGTGTGTTCAGCCTCGGAGTCCCCGTCGACGCCCTCTTCTTCATTGGTAATCAGCTGGTGGCCACGAGTCACACGGGGAAGGTGGGCGTGTGGAATGCTGTCACTCAGCACTGGCAGGTGAGTGCCGCCTGCAGAGCAGGTGACGGGCACAAAGACATTTCTGAAACTCCTGCTGATGATGCATCTGCTTTGTTTCTGTGGAGCTCATTTTTCTGTCCCCTACAAGGTGACTTGAAGCGGGTCAATGAATATTTTACACAACCTGGGCCGACTTGGCCTTCCAGGTCTAATGTGAGCTACGATCTCAGAATCATGTGCAGGAAATGATATAATTCTTCTGATTCTGAAAGGAAAGTGCAGCTGTTGGAAGTACATGTTTTTTAAAAGCTTTCAAGGGAGTGCGTTGGTGGTTTTCCAGCACTCCCTGTGTGTGGTGTGCATGTGAATATGTACAAAACACCCGTTTTCTGAGGCATACTTAAAGTAGGCATTAGTGTTATTTAAAAAAGAGTTTTGGCCTGACCAGGCGGTGGCGCAATGGATAGAGCGTCGGACTGGGATGCGGAGGACCCAGGTTCGAGACCCCGAGGTCGCCAGCTTGAGCGCAGGCTCATCTGGTTTGAGCAAAAGCTCACCAGCTTGGACCCAAGGTCGCTGGCTCAAGCAAAGAGATACTCGGTCCGCTGAAGGCCCGCGGTCAAGGCACATATGAGAGCAATCGATGAACAACTAAGGTGTCACAACGAAAAACTGATGATTGATGCTTCTCATCTCTCTTCATTCCTGTCTGTCTGTCCCTGTCTATCCCTGTCTATCCCTCTCTCTGACTCTCTGTTCCTGTAAAAAAAAAAAAAAAAAGAGTTTTGAGGACATGGAGCAGAAAATAGAAATTGAAATTAGTATCTAGCGTAAGTGACCAGATTTTTAAATTGGTAAAGCGGAACACCACTGATGGGGGGGGGGTCTTGATTAAAAATTTGGTCCATATGGAGCAAAAACAATTTTCATAGAATGCAAAAATAGTATTGTAATAGATATTTTTAAATTTCAACATAAGTACAATTTACAAATATAATACATTAAAAAAACTATAGTATTATTTTATTCTTTGGCATATTTCTCATTTGAGTGAAATTTTTTTAGTAGATTGCTGTCGTTTAAAAGATCATGAAGTTTTTCACAAGAATTTGTTAAATTATATTTCACACATAAAATGGCTTTCAAAGTCTCAACACTTAATTCTGATTTTTCTGATGTCCACACTTTATTTACCGTAGAAAAAAACGCGTTCAGTCACAGCATTAGTTCCTGGTAAAGACAGCACGTATTCCACAATTTTTAGTGCATTATTGTATGGAACATGGTTTGTTTCAAAATGATGAAATATTTCTAACCATTTGGTCTCTATTGTGATTTTTGCTGATGCCCAAGATTTAACCTTTTCCTTATCAATCTATTTTTTTAATAATGATACCTCATTAAAAAGATCATTTTTGTAAATATTACTATATGGGAAATTTTGAGAGAGTCAGGGATCGGGTTACACGGTCCTGAAACCGATGCCGGAGCTGCATGAGTGGGCGGGAGCAGGCAGGGCAGCACCGCCAGCGAGCTCCCCACGTCCAGCCCCGCCACCTCCTGGAGACCAAGCGGCTTGCGCCTCGCAGAGCCTGGAACCCCACGCCTGCGGGACATGGGCCTATGGGTAGTTTGGGGACTTGAAAGCCGCTGCCCCAGCAGGTACGTCCTGCCCTGAAGTTCTTTGTTTCCGGCCCCACATGGTGGGCAGCCAGCTCTTGCGGCAGTGCAGGCGCTTCCAGGCTGAGGCTGAGTCTCTCCGCCAAAAACCGTATATTCCCTTCCCATTCTCCTGCCATTCCCTAGCTTTTCATGCATTCTTTCCAAAAATCGGGACTTTTTTAAAATGCTGCGGGACGCAGGACAAATTGTTAAAAATCGGGACTGTCCTGCCAGAAGCGGGACGTCTGGTCACCTTATCTAGTGTTTAATAATCACCTCTTCCCTCAGGTTCAGGACGTGGTTCCCATCACCAGTTACGACACTGCCGGGTCCTTCCTTCTGCTCGGCTGTAACAATGGGTCCATATACTACATAGGTGAGCGTGCACACCATTGACCTGTCCTGCTAATGGGGTTCTCAGGTGCCAACAAGAAAACATTGCCTTTTTCAGTTTTAAATAAATGCGCTGTTCCAATATTACTTAATTTTTTTTTTTTTTTTAGATATGCAGAAGTTCCCTTTGCGAATGAAGGACAATGATCTTCTGGTGACTGAACTTTATCACGACCCGTCCAATGACGCCATCACTGCACTGAGTGTTTACCTCACGCCCAAAACAAGTGAGTACCTGGCAGAGCCCATACACGTCTGACGTGTTTCTGAGAAGGCGTATGTATTTACTGGTTTATTATGCTGAAACTAGTGCCCTTTCTTTTTGAGAGTTGCAGTGCTAGGATTCCATCCCTATTTGTCTAAAGTTTATATTTGTTTTTACGTTGAAGTCAGATATGCCCGCTAAACCAGCACCACTGGAGATGGGATGGTAGACCCTTGCCTCTTCTGACTTGTGTTTGTTGAGCCAAATCATTACAGTATTAACTGAAATTATAAAAAAACAATATGCAGATTGACCTTCTTGTTATAGTACCTGAATTTGAGATTTGAAATTAGGAGCTTTTATATTTTTAACCAAAAAAACCCAAAACAAATTTGGACTATTGACTCTTGTTGCACAGGGCAGGGGTGAGCTTCTTTTGTTAGGAAATACTAAATTTAAGTGGTAGAAAAAGACATTTTATTTGGAAGTTCAACATTTATAACTTTCATGACCTTTCAAAGGCCATTGCAATGAGGTTAACAAGTTCTGTAAATTAAGAATTTTTATATCGTAGGGTGAAAGATAAACGTAAGTGCGAAATTTAAAATTTATCAGTAATGAAAAGACTGTTAGGAGATACTAACATGCAGTAATACCAATAGATTTGAATGTGTTACTGGTTTGAAATAATTTTATTCTTTCATTGCAGAAAAATCACTATATTTGGTATAAAAAAATCCTAGTGTCCTCAGAGGATTTTGAGTGACATTATAGTAGGATCTCAGCTACGTTGTGCTACAGCAGGGACAGCAAGCCGTGTTCTTTGTGTGATTTGTTGTGCACTGTCTCTGGCCACTTTTGTGCAGCCAGGGGGAGCTGCATGGTTTTAACAGACGCATCGTGGCCTGCAGTCTAAAATACCTGCTGTCCACCAGCCTTCTGCAGAGACTTGGCTGCCCAGCTCTGGAGTAAGATGTGCAGGGGTTTGCGTTTTGCTTTGTTTGCCCCAGTCTGAATTAAAGGTTAGGATGGAGTCACCTTGTAAGGTGTGGGAGGCGTATCTGGGTGTGCACTTCTCTTTGAGGCTCGTGTCCTGAGCTGGATAGGAGAGTGGAGCTTAGAGCAGAGGGTTGCTCTGCCTGGGAAGCCTTTTAAGCACACCGGTCACTGAGCTGTGTCCTGTCACCGGCGCTGGAACTGGGCACTTGGTTAGGAAGCAAAGCTGTGGGTGCCTCTGACGGACAAACCGCACGTCATTAGAGACACGGGTGAGGGAGCGTGAGCTTGTGGCGAGTGTTCTGAGACCGCTGAATGGCACATGCGGGACTCGACTACTCCAGGAATCGCTGTAGCAGAAGTACAAATGACATGGGCTGGAAGCATGTGGAGTGTGGCTCTGGGGACGCGGGGCGCTGTCAGTGCTGTGCTGAGCACTTGGTCCGATGTCGCTGACGACTATCAGCGACATCTCAGGCACTCTGCCAGGGGACAGCAGAGGTGATTGTGACTCCGCCTGTCAAGGAGTGGAGGTGGGCAGACAGGGAAATAGATGCTCTAGGAGTGGCTGTCCTGCACTGGTCATCTGACCCCAGGTCCGGGGAGGGTGAGCAGGCATGGTGGGCTGCGGATCAGAAGAAGATGGCATGAGGGAGAATGGTCAGGTTCTGTGCGGGCCAAGCTGGCCAGTGGAGGTGGAGCGCCGGGTCCCACTCTGCCCCCTTCGTCGAGGGGAAGTCCTGCAAGGGCAGCTTGTTTCACTGTCGTCTTACTGACCCCTTCCGACTCATGCCCATGCCGGCAGGTGTCAGCGGTAACTGGATCGAGATCGCCTATGGCACCAGCTCCGGGGCGGTGCGGGTCATTGTGCAGCACCCTGAGACGGTGGGCTCCGGCCCGCAGCTCTTCCAGACCTTCACGGTGCACCGCAGCCCTGTCACGAAGATCATGCTCTCGGAGAAGCACCTCGTCTCAGGTAGGCGTGGCAGACGGGGCTAGGGCCCTGCGGCCAAAGGACTGTCACCACAGCGCTGTATCCAAGAAAAACGCGCTGAGAGGTCTGCTGGAGTTCAGTAACTGCAGACACGTTAAGGGTGTCTTTGAGTTTTGCCTGGTTCTATGTAGTATACATAAATTTGGCGGGTAGCATTTATTTGATATCAGCTATTTCATGCAGGCTTGAAACTCAAGTAAATTTGTCAACAAAAATGTCCAGTTGAGCCAAAATCCTGGAGTATTTTTATGTAGACAGTGCTCAGTCCCATTATTCTGCCACCTGGTGGACATCAGCATTAATGCAGTGACATTCTTTTTCCCACAGTGTTAGTTTTCATGTCTTAAATTAAAACTTGGGATAATGACTAATATTTATTAACAGGTTGCTGTAATTTTAATGAAGTAACAATTTTTCATAATTTAATAAATATGTAAGTTATTTTTCTGAATCCTAGTAAGATTAATAGTGAAATCAGGATATTATTTCCCAAGAAACGGAATACACAGCCTAGAACTAAATGTCTTCCTTTTTACCAGAAAGCTGTCATTCTAAGAATTGAGAATTTTGTTACCTAAGTAAACCTCTATACTTTTTATTAAGATATGTCACAAAAGTATAGTCTTTTCATTGATGATATATTTTTTATACTTTTTAAAGGTGTATTCAGATCAAAAGATAGGTTGCTTGTTAGTATATGTATCAGTATGCCTACCTAATATTATTTGCATGAAAAATAAATTAAGCTAATTTGAGTATGTTTTTAAAATGCTTTGATGTAAAAATAATTCTCAGCTTTATATGGAATCCTTATTTTCTTCAGTGTTAACTATGATTAGATAAAATATAGCTGGTTCAGTAGCTTTCTAACAAATGTCATGTCATTTGTGACAGTGAACTTTCAGTAACTCCTGGTCTAGGTTGGTTAATTTTTGAATAACTTAAGCAGAACGTGTCTATGGTTTAAAAATATAATAAGCTAGGCAACTTGTTTACTATGTAATTTAGCCACAGAGCAGGTTAATCCTCAGTACATTCTACCTACAAATACTTTTCCTTTAACCTTTTCTCCCCGTAGGCATCTTGTATAAGATCCATAGGTTTACTCAACGTACTTTATATTTGCAGCAAGATAAACCATACTAAATTCTCTCATTTTTATTGGCTGGGTACAAATTAAGTATAATTCTAAGATGAAGATGTCATCTGCCACTCAGAAACGGTGCTGTGACCTATTGAATGTAGATCGCAGTGGGAAAAGTGAAAGTGTGTATAAAAGTGCCTGGTGGGGCCCTCATGTCTGCAGGTGACAGCTCTGCTTGTTGCCTCTCCCCAGTCTGTGCAGACAACAACCATGTCCGCACATGGACCGTCACACGATTCAGAGGCATGATCTCCACCCAGCCCGGGTCCACGCCCCTTGCATCCTTCAAGATCCTGTCCCTGGAGGAGACGGAAAGTCACGGCAGCTACTCCTCGGGGAACGACATAGGTGAGGTGGACAGCGGGGTCATGTTAAGTGCAGTGTGGGCCATGCAGAAGTGCAGTAACAATGGTCAGAACCCGAAAATAAGTTTCAGTACAAACTTTTTATTGTAGTTATGAAATATTTAAAACAAATGTAGTGCCTTTTTCTTAAGTTCTGTAAATTCACAAAATTATAGCATATTCTTGTTTGAAAAGGGAGCAAATTTTTCATCTTGGTTAGTATTTCCTCATTTAAATAATATCTTCAGCCTGACCTGTGGTGGCGCAGTGGATAAAAGCGTCGACCTGGGAACACTGAGGTCGCCAGTTCAAAACCCTGCACTGGTCTGGTCAAGGCACATATGGAAGTTGATGCTTCCAGTTCCTCCCCCCTTTCTCTCTCTCTCTCTCTCTCTCTCTCTCTCACTCTGTGTCTCCTCTCTAAAATGAATAAAATAAAAAGAAATTAAAAAAAAATATCTTCAGCTGTTAATCATTTTTGTTTATAGTTAAAAGCCATAATGGCTATGCAAATTTTAATTTTTTTTTCTTTTATCGCTAATCTGAAAAGAAAGCATGACATGAGAAAGGGTTGGTGTCTTTGCATCCCAAGAGCTGTGCTGCTGGCGTTGCAATTAGGAAACAGAGTGCGTGTCCTCACTGTGCGCCCCGTTGGGCCTGTCTCCGTACATCACACATGTGCAGACGGGCTTCGCGGTCAAAATTTTAAAATAGCAATCTTTTTAAAAAGTTACTTCTGAGAAGTGTCCTACTACAGACTTAATATTTTTTAGAAAAAGAAACACTTGGTGGTGTTAATTTTAACATTGCTCCGTGATTCCAGTTTCCTGTGGGATGCTGTTAACTCCCAGATTCATTTTGTCTTTTTTTTCCAGCTTTATTGACATTAACACATAGCATTGTGTAATTTAAGATGTAGCATCAACAGATGTCTACTGGGTACTTTTGGTCCAGGCATCGGGAAGCTAAACACTAGTGCAGTGAACATCACCCTTCACAGTGTGGGGAGCCGTGGGAACAGAAAGCACGCAGGTGTGTCCTGCACACAGTCGCAGGAGCATGGGGCGGCAGGTGTGCTGGGGGTCGCAGCACACACTCACGTCTCCGTGGCAGCCTGGTGAGGTAGCTGTCACCCCCACTTCACACTGGGGACACCGACGTTCAGACACACACCTGCTGGAGGTCCTGCTGGGGGAGCTGAGGCACGGGGTATGCAGTTTTAGGACTGGGCGTCTCTGGCAGGGAAGACGGCGTGTCGGAAGGCTAGAGGCCAGGAGAGCACGGCGAGTTTGGGGACGTCGAGGTCATCAGTTGCTGGTATGTGAGTGAGGACAGAGACCGGGTGGTTGCGGGGGTTCGATCAGGGAGCACGTGTACTGTGAATCGAAGATACTTAGCAACAGTCCTATAACATAAAAGGAAGCAGGGAGGGTTTTTTTTCTTTATAGTCTTTGTTCTAGATGAGAGGAACAGCATAGGAAATCCCGTGTCAGTAGGGAGGTCTGGGACGTCTGGATCTCAGTGGTGAGGGAGTGATCAATCCTGGAGGTGACCAGGACAGGAAGAAGGCAAGGACCTCAAAAGGGTGTGTGTTTTGTTGTTTCTGAACCCCACTGGGGACAGGGGAGAGGAGGATAGTTTATGTTCTGAAGGAAAGGGCCCGTCTGTGGAGAGGAGCTGGAGGAACAGGGAGGAGTGGGTGGGAGAGTTGAGAAATCAGTATAGTCTGGGGGAGGGATGCACGCCTGGGGTCCTCACTCCTGGCTGCTGTACCTGTCACCACTGCTGTGACTGTTCATAGGTAATTGAATGAGGACTACCATTTCATTCAGTAGAGCTAGACTTCACTCAGATGGCTGTCCAGTAACTGGGCAGCTGCGTGGCGCAGTGAAGAGCGAGACAGCTTGGGTTCCGTTTCCAAGTTCGTCAGGTAGGACCGCTGAGATTCTGGTTAATGCATCCCTGGGCGTCTCAGTTTTCTCCTCTGTAAAATGGAGATGATAATAGTGCATTCCTCGTATGGTTATGATGATGATTAAATCGAGTAACTTTTAAAGCATTTACTGTGTGTGGGTCATAGTAAATGATATAAGTATTTGCCAACAAAGATGTTATTGTTCAATTTATTATGTGTGATTTACATAAGATAATTTGGAATACCTGGTCTTTAAAAATTGTACATCATAAAAATTTGTAAATAATAATTTGGTATTTTGGCTATTGAGTATGGTGGTAAAAGAGAATTGTGTTAAGTTTTTATGTTTGTTTTGCATGAAAATACTTTTTATTTCTATTGTTCAGAATCTTTCTAAAATGGATAAGCCAATTACCTGCCTTGCCAAGTACAATAAATAAAAAATAATTGAAACTTTCTTCTTAGAATGAAAACTTTGCAGGATGCATCAGGATTCCAATTAATTAAGTTCTATTTAATGAAGTGGTACTTTGTTTTTTAAGATTTTGCATGTTGCCTTTTCAAAGAAAACCAGTACACAGAAGTAACTGCATTTATACATCCTTTTTTGAAGTTAAAAGGAGCTGTGCACATTCTCAAAGACAGGAAATACAGAGCTCACATTTAATGGGCGTCCCTCAGGAACCGATCCTGTATAGTCTTGCACCCGCTGTTGCCTTCAGCTTCCACACTTTCAGTGCAAAATTGGTGTTTCTTTAAAATGTTTAATGCAAGTTGAAGTACTCACATTGTTGCATTTTGTCCGGTTGACTTGGAATTCAATGCCACACTGATAGGCATGCAAAGTCCTTTTTTCTTTTCAGTACTAATATGAATGCTCTCTTTAAATGAAACAATTTAAGTTGTAACTTCTTTTGGCATTTTCTGTTCTCCGACCAAGGGCCATTTGGAGAGCGAGATGATCAGCAGGTGTTTATCCAGAAAGTTGTTCCCATCACTAACAAGCTGTTTGTGAGACTCTCTTCCACTGGGAAAAGGTAACACTTCACTGCACAAATACCTCCACTCAGAGGTTGCTTTTTCCATGAAAAATTTGCTGTACTGAGCGCTGCCAGAGACAGACTGTGGAGAGAAGTGTATTTGTTCTCTTGCGATTGTTTTACCCGCAGATGACAGTGCATGCGGTGCGTCCTTTCCAGGACACACTCTAAGACGCTTACCGGGGCTGCAGTCAGCAAGGACTGGTCCCGCAGCCGAGCACAGGTGCTGTGAGCTTGGCCCCGGGCAGCGCAACCGAACTGAAAATTAGTCCCGGCTGCGCGCTCCCATCAGCAGCCGCGCTCCTCTGAGTCCCGGGCTTGATATAGTAGACTAAGGTACATCCCGCCAGGGTGCCTGAGCCTACCTGTGTGGTCCTGAGTGTAACAGATGCTGAGTAGAATTTAGTTCCTCTCTTCTCTTTTTTAAAAATTATGAACTGTAGCCTGACCTATGGTGGCACAGTGGATAAAGCATCGACCTGGGAACACTGAGGTCGCCAGTTCAAAACCCTGCACTGGTCTGGTCAAGGCACATATGGGAGTTGATGCTTCCAGCTCCTCCCCCCTTTCTCTCTTTCTCTCTTTCTCTCTCTCTCTCTCTCTCTCTCACTCTGTATCTCCTCTCTAAAATGAATAAAAAAAAAAAGTTTAAAAAAAAATTATGAACTGTAAATCATAACCTTTCCCTTTAAAAATAAACCTTTTTGCATGTCAAAAAGTAAACTTCTGACTAGTAGTCATTAAGAAGGTTATGGATATTCATATTAATTTCTTGGTTATTGTTTCTTCAGGATATGGTTTCTAATTAAACTCTTTGAGATGATTTTTTTTAATGGAAGTTTGTTATAGGTAGTCAATGGTAACTATTAAGTGAATTGTTTCCAAGAAATTTTATTTACTACTATCTTTTTTGTCAGATTTTTTTAAAAAAGAAAATGTATTAGGGCCTATAATATACTTAGGGATCAAATTATTTTCTTGAGAAGTGTTATAAATCACTGTGATTTAATGATCTGAGCATATTTGGTAAAGAAGCTGCCAAATGTTTATTAAAACTACCTTCAGAACTGAACCTCACAATGGTGTTTCACTTCCTGTTTGGTCCGCTCTCCGCCCTCGGTGGGGGGCTCCGGCTGGGTTTGTCAGCAGCCACAGTCTCTGCTCGGTTGTAAAATACACTTCATAAGTTTTAACTTCACAATTCCAGAGGAAGAACTATTTATAAAACTAACATGCAGAAATTACTCTGGAGAATTAAATAGGATATCAGCCCCTTATGAAGCTAATGGGAACATTTTGGTGAAAAGTTAGGGAGAGTATTCTAATGGAGGATACTAGTCAGGCATCTCTGTACAGCTGGGTATTCTGGTTTCAGATTTTTAAGATGTACACATAAATTTTAAATGACTTCAGTATCTTTTCTAGTATAAAGGCTCTTTCAAGATTGACTTAAGTTATTTGCCTGATTTTAATGACTAAGTTGGACTTGGATTCCTGTTGACTTACCTTCACTCCTTTAAATGTTTTACACATGTGGTATCTTTGCAAATAAATTAATTTCATAAGTCGAAAACACACTGCTGGCCACGGTTGGCAGCGGCAAACCGTCTCTTGCAGGATTTGTGAGATCCAGGCTGTGGACTGTACCACGATTTCCTCGTTCACGGTACGTGAGTGTGAGGGGTCCAGCAGGATGGGCTCACGGCCGCGGCGCTACCTGTTCACAGGCCACACCAATGGCAGTATCCAGATGTGGGACCTGACCACGGCCATGGACATGGTAAACAAAAGCGAAGATAAAGGTAGGTTTCGTGAAGAAAGACACGTGTGGGGGGCGGGCTCGTGGCACCGTGGTCCCAAAGCATATGTGTGTTCCTCAGACGCAGGTGGCCCGACAGAGGAGGAGCTGCTGAAGCTACTGGACCAGTGCGACCTCAGCACGTCCCGCTGTGCGACGCCCAACATCAGCCCAGCGACCTCCGTGGTCCAGCACAGCCGCCTCCGGGAGTCCAGCTCCAGGTGGGCGGAACACACCAGACGGTCAGACTGACTGCTTTGCCGAAAACTGGCTGAGATCTTGTAATGTGGTCGTTCTTAAAAGCCATATTTTTCTAACTGTGTTTTAAACTCAGATTTTACATTGCAGTTCACTCATATATATATATATATATATATTTTTTTTTTTTCCTTTCTTTTACTAAATTTCTCCTCTATCTGCATCTGGTTCTTTTCATAGAAAAACATTTTTAGCCCTTTCCTTGTGAATTTTTGCCCAGTTGGGTACCTGTTCTGTGATCAAGAATCCATTCAAAGGAAATGAGAAAAATCCTATGTCACCTTGGCTAGTAGGTGGCACTCTTGTTTCTGTGACCTCAGGGGCATATTGATCAAAGGGACTGCATTGTCTGGTTTTATCTTTAGGCAGTTTGTGACTGATTTGCTCTATTGAGATATGATTGAGGTGTGGTTGGGGTATGGTTGGCATACACCGCTGTGTCTGTTACTGGTGTGTGGCGTAATAGTCAGTATTTGTATACGAGATGTATTTTTAAGGTAGTGATGTATTTAAAAAATCCAGAATCTGAATTTAGGGCCAAATACTGGATTATATTGATTCTACATTGTTTTTAAAGATTTTTCCCCCAGCTTTTATCAGCTATTCAAAAATTTATCTTGAGTTACATAGTCGGGGATATAAAGTACAGCATAGGGAACACAGGCGGTAATACTGCATTAGCTGTGTAGTGTCCCAAGGGTACTAGACTTACCAGGGATCGACACGACAGTTATATAAATGTGTAAGTACTGTGCTGTACACCCACAACTAGTACACACTATTGTATGCCAGCTGTAATTAGAAAAACCCTGTTTGACTGAATCTCTGACATTGCATCAGCAGTGTTAGACACATCTCCATAGAGCATACAGAGTGCATACTTATGCATTTATATCAGCAGTTTAATTAACATGATGTGCCCCTGGAACGTTTCAGAAAGGTCTGACCTGGTTTATGACCCTTCCAGCCTCCAGCTGCAGCCCCACGAAGCCATCCACGAAGCAGCCACATACGGCTCAGTGCGGCCGTACCGGGAGAGCCCGCTGCTGGCCCGGGCGAGGCGGACCGAGAGCTTCCACAGCTACCGGGACATCCAGGCTGGCGGTGGAACTAGGGACCGTGGTGGGGACAGGGACAAAGCTGGGCCGGATGGTGGTGGGGGCCCGGGCCAGGCGGATAGCCGACGGGCAGCGGGGGAGAGCGGTGGGGCCGGGTCCCAGGGCAAGCCCCCTGCAGCCGGGGCAGAAAGCAGGGGCGGGTGGGAGCCAGAGGGTGGGACAGATGCACACAGAGTCCCGGAAGTGGGGCTGGAGTCCAGGAAAAGGACCTCGGAGGAGGAGAGCGAGAGCCGAGTGGACTTGCGGGTGGATTTGCGGCGAAGAGGGGGCTTTGAGGGCAGCGGCTTCCTAGGGAGGAAGAAGGTGCCCCACCTGGCCTCATCCCCCAGCACATCTGAGGGCACCGACTCCCCGGGCACCGCGTCCCCTTCCCCCACCAAGACCACACCTTCCCCGCGCCACAGGAGGAGCGAGCCACTGCCCCAGGAGTACGGCCTGTGAAGGCTCAGGGCCACTTGCCAGAAATGGGAGTTTGTTCTCATGCTACTGGTTCTCCATACACTAGCTTTCACACCCAGCTGCACAGATAAAATGGGACTTTTTCCATTATCTGTACTAAGGAGATGAAAACTGCATCTCCTTTGACCTTTTTGAGGATTGTTTCTTAGGTTTACAAGTACCTTGGACTGACAGTTTATAAAGCAAGAGTCCATGTCATTGTGCAGTTGCCCCAGGAGCTTGGAAACATGATGGGAAGTTCCGCGTGTTCACAGGATGATGCCGTGTAGGTGGGCGCCCCTTGGAGTGTGGAACCAGCGGAATACATTCCGAATCTTAGCTGCACCTGACACTTGCCTTGCAAAGTTATCTTAAGTGAATCACATCATTCTCTTTGAACCTAATCTCTCAGCCCTTATCCTGATTGCAAAGTGTTTACCTGACATTTAACGAGGTGCTATGTTTATGAAGAGATACCATGTAGTTCAGAAACACTATTGATGCTGACTACCAGACTGCACTGGTGGTGGGTAGTCCTTTAGGGTCGTTTTAACTGTAGGTCATCTTCTGATTCTCATTGTTGGAGGTCTTAAATCTTAGAAGCATCACTAATATGCCCAGGGTCCATTTAAACTCTGAAAAGTTGGAGCAATTGTCTGTGTTTGAACAGATGAAATAACCAAGGACAAAGCTCAGTGTGTGCAGAGGGGAAGATGACACCGGTGTCCATCTGCCTTGTTTCAGGAACCGCAGTATTTTCCCAGAGTTAATAATCAAGATAATTAAATTAGAATGTGGCCATTTGGTTAAGCTTATGAGACTACAGTTTTTAATTTGGGGTTAAAGGTTTTGGCTGCTATAAAAATGAAAGTTTTGAATGTATTTTAAATTGTAAGGGTAAAAGAAAAAGAATTTTTCCCTTGAATTGGAATGGTTTTCAAGTTTCAGCAAATAGAGTAATTGTAAATTTAAAGCATTAAGCATTTATTGGTGAAAAATGTACATACTCCCATTTCAAGAAATATAAGTGAGTGAAGTTGAAATAAATGTTTTAAAGTTTACCATATTGCCCATGATTTCACAACCATTTTCTTGTATTTATCAATTAAGTCCAATAAAAATGGTTAATATGCATTTTCAGTTATTGTAGAACAGTTAGCTGTTTAAAGTGCATCCACATGGAACTGTTTATCTCTGCGTCTTCCCATAGTAAAAAGGGACAGGGAGGACTTCCTATGCACGAGAACTAACGGATGCTTTGCCTCCCATTTTCCCTCTCTGACGTCAGTTCAGCACTACTAAGGTAGTGATTACTTAGTATTTCTTATCAGTCATGTAAATTAAAGCTGGGTGGGGAAGAAAAAACTGAGTTCTGATCAGCCTTTTCCAAGAAAGTCAGGCCACCGGGAACAGACATTTGTAAGTTTATGTGATGTTCTGTCTGAACATTTGGTGGCTCTGTAAACACTGGAATTAAGCAAACCCCCCCAAGACCACGGCCTCAGACAAGGCTGGTTTTCCTCTAAGGGCCTCAGCGGTCCTGAAGCTGGGATTCCATGTGCAGCTCAGAGCCTCAGATATTAGCATCTGGGACATGTCTTTGGGGAGCCGCGCTCCGCTCACACTTACGGTCTGCAGGCGGCCAGGCTTCACAGGTGGGTGTCAGTGAAGGTGGTGTGTTCCTTTGTTACGGAGCTGAAACCCTTGATGGCGTTCATTAAGTCCTCTTCGTCCACATACTGAAAAATCAGCCGACGGGCAGTGGTTAGGATGTTGCGGGTAGGTGTGTCTGCCACGGGCAGCCGATAGCACTGTTCCCTTAAAGGCTAATACCCTAAGCTCAGCACTGTAAGGTGTGGTTTGAGACCTTCCTTGTCTCCGATTTACCTTACTGAAAGAATCACGTCACACACACGTGAGCTACAGGCTAATCCAACATGTAAGTTGTTTGAGGAAGGCGCTGTGCCATATCTTAATCTTTCTAAGCCTCAGTTTGCTGCTCTGTACAGTGGAGATGATGTATGTATAAAATTTAGATCAGAATGCAAGTGGGAGAGCCAGAATACGACGTCTTTTGCTCCACTGTTTCCTACCCTTACTGTATTTGTGCCTACTGAATAGGGGTAGGAATGTGAGTTAGAAGGGACATATTTCCAAGACTTGGCATCTTCAGCAGTCTGGATTGCTTTCCATGCTGCCTGTTTGTTGCTAGTAGTGTCGAGAGCAAACAAAATTTTCGTCTAGACTCTAGGGAAACAGTGGCAATAGGGGCTCTGCACCAGATGCTGTTTCTAAGAGCATAGTCCCACAAGCAACTCACTAGCTGTGTGCGTACTTGGGGGAGGACACACGTGCAGCCCCGCCCTGGTGTGTCATGTGGGACCATATGGAGCTGCCATTTTGCATGTCCATTGATATGATCAATTAGCGGGTCACTGTTTCAACTTATACAATGATTCCTGCTGTTTAGAAACATGAGATCTGAAATGGAATAGTCAAACTCCCATCAAGGAGGCCTGTGACTTAAAAATGCATATTCTACATCCTCCTTGTGGACAAGCCGGGAGGGCTGTGTTTTATTTTTCCATTGTGACTAGAACAGAATCTGCACCCTGGGGACTTGCTTTATGGCTTGTCCTTCGCTTTGAGAAGAGCTTTGTGGAAGTCAGCAGCTTTTTCGGGAAGGAAAAGTTAGAACTCTGAGAGACAGAGAAGAGGGAGAGTCTGAAAGCAGAAGGTGGGAAGAAATGGAGTTGAATCATTCTGCCTCAGAGGAGGGAACCAGCGAGGTCTGTCACTGCCTCTGTTGATCCTCTAACTGTCCCAGAGGGACGTTTCTCTGGTGGACGCCAAGGTGGTTGGCGCAGTGAAGACATTGGCTGGATGGGAAACACAAGGAATGTATTCATTTCAGTCCTTACAGCTTCAGCTCTCAGAGTCATTGTACCCATTGGAATGAGGAAGAAAGGGGATGTTCATCAGCAGTAAAACTCTCACCATGATTTTCTGCGTTTCTGGGAAAGGGGCCACGGAGCCCGTTAAAACTCTTACTCTGTCCTCTAACCATAAGCCCCCAAATAAGGTGACACTGCACCTCCCCCCCCCTTTTAGTAAAATGTGTTTATACGGTATGCTTTAGTTTAGGCTAAATATGCTTCCTTGCCTTTCTGCCCAAGTGCGTCTCTTCACTTACTCATGAGTTTATCTTTTGAGTTCTATTATGTGCTAAAAAAGACAACATTTCTACCCTTCTCTCCAACAGTCATACCGGCAGCAGGAAAACACGTGAGTCAGCAGTCAGGGGGGTCCCTGTGCCAGGGTGGGGAGCAGCCTTCACTCAGGTGCAGGAAGCTCATGCCCCCTCTGACCAGTATTCCACTGGGGTATCTAGCAAAGGCTATGGGAGGACCCTGCTCACCAGCCCGCTGTCGTGGCCCATGATGGTGTCCCACAGCGAGTCATCCATGAGGACCTTCTTGTCTTGCACGTCCAGAAGCTGGCTGACGCTGCGGTGGAGGGAGCCGTGGGAGAGGGTCCTGCTGAGCTGGCTCTGGCTCGGGATGCGCAGCACGGAGATGCTCCTGCTGCTCCGCAGGCTCATGCGCGCCCCAGACCGCGGGACCTTAGTATCAGCCAACCCCTGCGAAGAAGGTTGCTGCTGGTGATTAGTGGCCAAAGCAGAGGGGTGTGAACTGGGACAGAACAGCGTGTCATGTCAGCAAAGAGAACGCCATCTCCATAGCCTCAGGACTTGGCTTGCCAGGAGCCCTGTGGCCCCGGGGTCTTGGTAAAGGTGAGATGATGAGCCAGGGCTTTGAGCACCGACAAGTCACATACTAGTGCTCAGGATGTTCCCTGGACACAAGGGCCTGCTGCACTTCAGCGGGGGCTCACAAGATACCCCCCACGGGTGTCCCCACAGAGTCTCTCGAGACACCCCCTTTCCAGAGCCACGAAGTTATTAGCAGTGTCTTCCCATGGCCCCTACTGAGTGCGCATGGCTGTATTGCACTTCAAGAGTAGAGAAATGGACTCCTTCCTCCACCCTCCTTTTTTTTCACTCTGTATCTTCCCCCTTGTTATAGATTCCAGCCTCCAAGATAAATCTGCCCTGAAACTAACATCAGAAACACAAAGGCACTCTGATTAGGACCCAGACTCTGATTAGGACTTAGAATGCACCCAAAGAAAAGTCTACTCGGCAACAGCAGAGGGCCCGGGTTTAGACGGTCCCAGCAGAGGTGCCTTTTCACCACAATCGACCTGTCATGCAAAAGGTCATGCGTTCATGCAGCACACAGCTACCTCAAAGTGCATGGTGTAGCTTTTTAGAGTGACGTTGCTGGACACGTCGGATATGTCAGCCACAGAGTCAAACTGAGAACAAACGGGGAGGCATTGGTCAGCATTGGGAACATTACAGAGCATGTTCTTAGTGTTTCTTCAATGGGAGCATCACATGAGCATCCTTTCGTACTGTCCCGTGATGATATCTACCTATGTGTCTGCATAGGGCTACACCCCACAACTACCACGGACTTGGGGTGCTGCTGCCCCTTCCTTTCCCCAACACCCCCACCACTTGGGCTGGACCGCTTTGTCAGGGGCTCACCTGCTGCTCGTCGCTGTGTCCCGGAGAACGATAAAGGTCTGGGACATGGACGAGGCTACAATTCGCTCATTTCTATAGTTTAAAGTGTTGAAACTACAGCAGATTGACCAGATACCTGTGCTTCCATTTTGGTGCTGCTGTGACACTGACTTAGACAATATGTTTGGCTGTGGTCCCCATTTCTGTCACAGAGCTAAAACCCTTGGAATTCCCTAAGTGATAAGAGAGCAAAGCTTCCCGGCTCGGGGTGGCAGGGCGTGGGGGGGGGGCATGCTCCTGCTGGGCCTTCTCATGCAGAAAGGGGCAAAGGTGTTCCCAGGGGACCCCCTCATGACCTCATCTCTTCCAACGGCCCCTCCTCCCAGTACCATTGCATTGGGGATTAGGATTTAATCCTAATGGGATTAAATCCCTAAAGTAGGAACTCTAGGGGGACACGAACATTTCGTCTATGGCACCAGGGGACTTTAACGGGTAGCCAAAGTCAAGGTGATTGTTCTAGAGTTGGCCTTGGTCCTCACATTTACTCAGATACATTGACCATCAGCTCCTTGTTATAGTGGCTCCGGAGATAAGTCCCTCTAAATGAAAGCACATATTCTAGTCCGGCAATGGGGAACAGGGTTGCCATCAGAGACATACCATGTGCGTCTCCCCCGGTGGGTAGACGCTCAGCGGGGACATCCTCTTTTGCACAGGCACTAAGGGAGGTCGCTCTCGGATGTAGGGCTCCTTGTGGATTTTTCTTTGCAGGAGCAGGGACAGAAAGATGGCCAGCAAGATCAAGCCCAGAACAGCCATGAGCACGATGAACCACAGCTCGCTGTAGAACTCCGTCCCTCTGCTTCCCGAGCCCTTCTTCCCTCCAGAAGTTGTGAGCACCAGACCTGCAAAGCCCAGGGACAGAGGACGGAGGCGTTACTGCGGAAGATAGTCTGGTGATCTCTCTCTTGCCCTGTTGCTCCAGTCAGCGGGAGAGGCATTTGAAGCAGTTGGTCTCATGGTGCCTGTGGGCGCTCATGTTCAGGCTGGGGAGGGGGCAGCATGCTGGCGGATCCTAAGGAGAAGCTCAGTCCCCAGGAGACCTGGCTGACACTCGTGGTTAGAAGTCACCGCTGCCTTGACAAGATTCTAAGTAAGACAACAGATGAGGGTAACGGCCTTTTTAAAGGGGTTCATCTATGTAACCTTGAGGAAGGCCTGTTTCACTGTGGCGTGCCCGTGGGCTCTGGGGACGGCCAGCCCTTAGTGATCCTGCTGCAGGGCACTGCTGCCCACATGGTTAGTGCTGCAGGGGCAGGGACCCCTCCCGCCTGCCCCTGACATGTTCCTTGGGAGCAGTGTGCCACCTGGCTTTTGAGACATTGGCCCCCTGCGCTGGCTTGCTCACAGGCAGTCTGTAGTCCTTGTCCCACGCTCTCAGGTTAAAGGAAGTCCCTGGGGGGACTGCCGACGGAAAGGCTTTCTTCAGCGACTGGACTTGCTGCACTGCGCGTTCTGCCACTGTGACTGTACACGGGGCCAATGAAGGTGGCTCGTGTGTAACGAGCACTTACCCTGTGCCAGGCCCTGTGAGGGCTTCACAGGACGAGGGAAGGGGCAGCAGGATCATCAAGACTGGCTGCGGGGGCAGTGGGTACAGAAGGAGCCGTGGGCAGATGGGGGAAAGGCTTGCAGGGGTCACGGCAGGCCAGTGCAAGCAGCGAAATCGTGCATACTGACGGAGGAGGGTCTCAGACCATCTCCAGCACGGCTGCTGGCTGGGCACATGCCGGAGGCTGAGAGCAGGACGGACGGACAGACACAGCTGTAAATGCCCCGGACACACCTCCCCCTTTTAGGACCGCGACCACTGGGCAGGCCCACTTGGCATGGCACGCCCACCTCTCAGGGTACAATTATGGGAAGCCTTCAGACAGGGGTAAGAATGTTTAAGGAGGGAGATGAGGTGACAAAACCAAAAATCTGAACTTCCTGAGAGAAGGGCAATTGCTCTGGGAACCCAAATTCTCCGACAGCCCTGCGGTTAAAACAGGGACACTCCCTTGGCCTGTCTGGGGCTCCGCGTCTCACCTCTAACACAAAGAGTCAGAGTCAGAGCTTTGACCATGCTCCAGGACCGTGATGGCGAACCTATGACTTGTGTCAGCACTGATATGCGTAGCCGTTTTTGATGACACATGGCCACATGCCAGAGAAGTATGGGGCCGCATGCTGAGAAGGACATTTCATCCTTGGCTCCTGCATGGCCAGGTGCAGTAGCTGAGGATAAAGCATTTGCTGTAGTGTAGACACTCTGTGCCGGAGGTCTGTAGGCCAAAACAACAGAACTCCGGCACAGAGCGTCTAGTTCTGGGACTTCCTGTCAGGCCATTTTTTCTCGAAGTGACACCGAGTTATGCTCGGCTTTTTGGCGAATTTTGACACACCAAGCTCAAAAGATTGCACATCACTCCTCCAGGAGGTCGTAAGTCCCCTGAATAGGACCAACATGTGTCTGGTTGAAATAAAACAACTGCTCTGGCTGTACCCTAGAGGAACTGTTTCCTGTGTGCATGGCGCAGGGCTGTAACTCCCAGAGCCGGCCCACTGCCCGCTGGGCCCCCCAGCATGCTGGACCTGGGAATGTAAGGCAGCCTGCACCAGGGACGCCTCAAAAAGGAAATGGCCCCGGAATGGCAGGGTGCCATGCACACTGCCTCCTCTCCTGCTTGAAGGCTGCCTTTGGGCAGCAGGGCGGGAACATTAAAGAAATTCTATCATCACAATTAAAACGGACCGTACACATTAGCTGGACGACACATCTCGGAATTTCCCGTAACTTTTGCATAGTCCTTGGTGTTCCTTCCTGTGTCCTCAGAAGCCTTTCTTTTCACAGTCCCCTTTCATTTTAGGGGATGCCACCCTTCAATGGGTTGTGCTCAACTTGGGGTCCTGGTCCCCAGCATGAGGACCACCAGGATGGGCTTGTATCAAGGAAAGAGTCCCGGGTCCTCCCCCCGCCCTGCTCTGCGTCAGCCTGGGAAACTATGTGCCAGTAAGCACGTGGAGGTGACTCTCATGCGCACTTAAATTTCAGAGTCACTGCTAAAGACAGACAAACATCCAGAATGGGGCCAGGAGCCAACAGAAAAGCCACGTTCATAAAAGAAGATCCGAGGAGGCCTGCTCGATTTCACAGCCGCTATGTGAGAAGTTTAATGTGGCATCTGGACATGAAAAGTCTGCAAACAGAAGCTGATTTAATTTTTCACTCACCCAGGCCAGTTGAGGTGTCGTATTGGATCAGAGGCGTCCTAACGCTTCCTTCCTCCGTTGTGCATGTGACCTGGAAGAAGAAGGCTGGACAGAGGGTAACTGACTCGGTCATCCACACCTATGAAGAGCGGGCACGCTTGTAGAAGAACAACGTGCCATGGTATGATAACAGGATCCCAGGGCAAATAATGAGGTTTTACCTAATTCGCAAACTTACTTCTCATTTTATGATTGTCAAGGAGAGTAGCTGTAAAGCAGGGTTCTGATAGCATGTACATAAGTAACAGAACTAAAGAAGCTCAGAGCCCATATTGTAAAGGAAAAGGAATTGGCAGAGAAAAGATGCTGCGTGTAGAGCAGTGGTAGTCAACCTGGTCCCTACCGCCCACTAGGGGGCGTTCCAGCTTTCATGGTGGGCGGTAGCGGAGCAACCAAAGTATAAATAAAAAGATAGATTTAACTATAGTAAGTTGTTTTATAAAGATTTATTTTGCCAAACTTAGCGAAAATCCAACATAAAGTACTTGGTAAGTAATTATTATTATTATATGTTTTAACTTGCTGTAACTCTGCTTTATAAATTTTATGAAGAAAAGTTACTTCCCTACTTTTTAAATCACCATTACTGTGGAACGGGTGGGCGGTTAGAAAATTTCACTACTAACAGAGTACAAAAGTGGGCAGTAGGTATAAAAAGATTGACTGCCCCTGGTGTAGAATATCCTGTTCTGCTGATGGTCTACACCTGTTCCCTTAAAAGTGACCCAGAGTGTCTTACTTGGGGGGGGGGGGAGTTCAAAGGGATCATGGAAATCAAATGATCTAAACACCACTTTCAACAGCCAGGGGCCAGAGGGAGCAGCCTGGCTGGAGCAGAACATGGATCTCTCACAATCATGCCAGCTGCCCCGGTGACCAAGAACTGAGACCACGGAAATGGGAGGCTCAATTGTAAAAAAAAATCATTGGTAACTTTCTCATATGTGCCTTGACCATGGGGCTACAGCAGACCAAGTAACCCCTTGCTCAAGCCAGTGACCTTGGGTCCAAGCTGGTGAGCTTTGCTCAAACCAGATGAGCCCACGCTCAAACTGGCAACCTCGGGATCTCGAACCTCGGTCCTTCCGCATCCCAGTCTGACGCTCTATCCACTGCACCACCACCTGGTCAGGTAACTTTCAAATAATATAAATGTAATGCTAAAAGCTCACTGTTGATCAGCACTTTTGGCCAAAATAAATAGTATTTTCAAGGAAATGGAAAAAACCCACCACTAATTAATTTTTTGTATAAATCCAAATTGCTTAAAATAGCTTCATATCCATTGGTCCTGTGCCACATTGATCATTATGAAACTATACCTTGTCAAGTTTTTTTATTTCAATTGAAAAACAAGACAAACCAAGGTAGGACAGACACGTCATTAAACAGATGGAAGGAATTTGGTTTCAGAGGGGAAAAGGTTGTTAGTTCAGGAACGGATACGTAGGTGGGAGCCCGTTCTCAGGATCCTTACGAGCTGAGGTGGTCCCTGCCTGCCCGGGGAAGTTGAGATGCCCCGGGAAAAGCCCCGAGGTCCCTGAAAGTGTGTCATTTCAGGATTCTCATTGACAACCCGCCAGCAGGAGCTAGTTCTCTTGTGAACACAACCTACCCTCTGGTCTGGTTCCTCCATGGGGACCCTCGAGTCACACGGAGACAGCTCTCTCCTGCATCGTGACATCGATGCATCAGGCAGCAAACAGGAAGGCAAACCTTCTCTGTTCCGAGCACTCACTTTTCCACCAGACGTGGCCACTTCAGACATTTTAATAACGTGCCTCTGCTGGCCACCTCTCAGCGTGATCATCTCATGACGCCAGTGAGCCCAGCGCCTTCCCCGCCAGAAGCAGACGCCCGGAACTCACTGCGGTCCGCTGTCCGCGGGATGTAGAGGGCGGTGTCCGGGCCACGGTACACGCGCTGGCCCCCGTCAGTCAGCACGAACTCCGTCAGAGGGCCGTTCAGGAGGAAGGAGCCGCTCCAGTTAACGCACACCATTGTCAGGTTGCTGTCCACCGTGAATGGGGCGCAGTACTGCGGCACTGGGGACACAGGCGTATGTCACGAAAACTATTACCTCTTGAGTGTGTGTGTGTGTGTGTGTGTGTGTGTGTGTGTGTGTGTGTGTAGTCTTTTTAAAAACCTCTTTTTTTGGCTTTGCTGTAACGCTTTATATTGTCCTGAGTGTTTTAAAATCAGTGGCGTTGAAGGAGAAAAGCAAGCCAGGGGGGCGGCTGTGTGGTGCTTCCTCAGCAGTACTGCACCTGCTCCTCCCCCAGAATCAATGCAGAGTGGCCTTTGAGGAAATAAAACTATTAATATACAATGGTTCCGCTCACTGGCATAACCCTGGAGCTCTGTTTTGTAGCTTTTGCCCCTCTTTTAACAGGGAAAGTATCCTTAACACTATTAAGTACAGTAGATAGCTATTTTTCATATCAAATCGATATTTATTGCTACAAAGCCCCAAGGACTAGATGAAGTTAATACATTTTTTTTCCTTCCTCCATACCAAACTGCTTAGATGGTGAATTATGCCTGTTTGGCACCCATTTATTTTTAAAGCTTTTTCTTGCACCGTTAGTTTGTTTTCTCAGATAGTTAAGAAGCCCAGCAAGTAGCAATTCGAGTGTAATAACTCATTGCCCTGGCTAATCAATCAGCAGTGCAGTCCATTAACACATAATCAGGCTTGGTTCTCCTAAGGATTATGTCAGATACAGAAGCGACACTGTGAGTGTTTTACAGGCCTGTTCCCCTTTATTATTTTAGCCCCTTACTCTAACAAAGGAAAAAGAATCCTTCAGTGAGGTGCATCGTTTTAATGAGTGATTTTTGTAGAAACCAATGAGGAAATCCTGTACCATCTTACCAAGTCAGAAGAAGATTTATTTCATGAGAACTTGCTTTCTCCACAATAAGCAATACACTTGTAACAGCATTAAGATCCAAGTCAGTGATTTGGCTGATGGTGGCCACCGTGCCTACTCACATTCTTTTTGGGTGGTGAAGCTGATCCATTCGGACGCCGAGCTGCCCACCTGGTTGTGGGCCACGACCCTCAACCTGTAGGTGGTGTAGGGCCAGAGGTCCCCCAGGCTGGCGCTGGGCCCTGGCCCCTGGTACTTGGTCTCCATCTGGCTGGGGGTACAGGGAGCGACCGCATCCGGAAGGCAAACCCGGTGGAGCTGGAGCTCATAGCTTGGAGGAGATGGATGGATGGACGGAAGGAAGGAAGGAAGGAAGGAAGGAGCCATGAATTAGTTCAACTCTCTTGCAAAACTGATTATCATTTGCAAGAAGACATTTCGGGACTACAAGCTCTTTAAAATTTCCATCATGTGGGAAACTACTCTCTGACACACTTTATTTAATGCCGTCAGACAAGAGCAGCAAAATGATAGGAGAAGCCATGTGCACATACATGCTCTATCCACCCAGCGACTAGTCATCCTTGTCGGCAGAAATAAGACTTTTCTCTTTTTAGAAGAGACTCATAAATGTATCCTCCTCTGTTGAAAATGCAGAAAAACTTTTCCCCTCCCGATTATTTTCAGTGAAATAACCTCTTCTTTCTTTCCAACCATGGTTCCTTTAAACATTTTAAATCAGATCAAGTAAATTCTGACTTAATGACAGAACTTTCTGACATCCCAGCGGAGCCCGTAGGACGGGTCATTGGGGAACCACAAGCAGGTGCAGCTTCCCTCAGTGAGTGCTAACATGTGGCATCCTCTCTTTCATTTAAAGACAACCGTGTGGTTCTCCTTTCTATCCTTAGTGGATATTATGATTTCAACACTTTGTAGAAAGCATCACCACTGAAATTAATGCATTTGCTTGTTCAATAAGCAAGTCTTCCCGGGGCGAGCTGAGTATGTCTGTACACATGCCTTACTCTGGTTTATGTGTCCTTCGGGTCGGCCAGTTACCTATGGATGACACCGTTGGGGTTGAGGGGGGCAGCCCACTGGAAGGAGGCTGTCCTTGAGGCCAGCGTCTGGATCTGGGGAGAGGACAGTCCCATGGGAGGAGCAGGCTGTGTTCTCAGCTCCGCCGTCGGGCCCTTGCTGCAGCAGCTGAAGCAGGTGCAGGCCTCCACCCCGATGGCGTAGGTGGTGAAGGGCTGCAGGCCGTGGAGCATCTGCTGGGTGGCCATGCCTTCAGACAGCTGCAGGACAGAGGAGGCTCAATGAGGCCGTGTCCAGACCACAGGCCAGGGACACAGGTCTGTCATGTGTCCCACCTTCCGTGACTGGAGTGCCAAGCCAGGTAATCTGGGAGACACACCATGGATGCAGCTAGCATTTACCCTCAAGGATGTACCGACCCATAAGAGAGGCAAGACTGACACATGCCCCAAAATGTCATAATTTCCCAGTAAGGAGTTAGAGGTGACAGGATAGATGTCACAAGGCATACACTGTCCACCACCACAGGAAGATACTAGAAAGTGACACCAAACGCAAAAAACATTAATCAAACTCTGTGACCCTTGGTGCCAATGATGCCTTTAAAAACTAAAATCTGTATTTGAATTCTAGTCTTAGTCAACACTCACTAAAGCTCATGTTCTGCCATTGTTATTGGCATGCAATTTTGGGATCAAAAAAGTCCCTCAAATCCATGTATGAGTTGGGTATAAGAGCTTGAAATACATATGTATTTGATATATTTGTACATAGTATATATTGTATATTTTATGTATTTTATGTCTATTTAAGAGTTTGGTTAGTACATCTTTTTTATTTTCTTTACTTTTTATTTGCTGATTAAAAAAAATCTTTTTTAAGACTTTATTCATTTTTTGAGGGGGAGGGGGGGAAGAACAGGAAGTATCAACTCCCATATGTGCCTTGACCAGGCAAGCACAGGGTTTCAAACCAGTGACCTCAGCATTCCAGGTCGACACTTTATCCACTGCACCACCACAGGTCAGGCATTCTTTACTGATTTTAAAGGGAGAGGAAGGGAGTAAGAGACTGAAACATCAGTCTATTGCTGTATGTGCCCTGACTGGAGATAGAACCCAAAACCTTTGCACATGGGGACGACACTCTAACCAACGAAGCCATCCAGCCGGGACACTAGTCCCTCTTTTTGTCTGAGGGTGTTGGTTACATAAAAGATCATATAGTCTTTTTCTCAACTATCCCTGTTATATTATAAACATTTTGGTTAATTTGGAGCAAATTTCTTTCTTGTTTTTTTTTTTTTTTTTTTTTTACCTCACTGTTGTTTCATTAAGTATTTTCTGGAATAGCAGCTTTCAAAAACTGGAAACATACAGGGAAAAAACCAGATAGAAGGTGACAGAGGACAATTTGACTTTGGGTGACAGGTATGCAACACAATTGAATGATAAGATAATCTGGAGATGTTTTCATTGTACATATGTACCCTGATTTATTGGTGTCACCCCATTAAAGTTAATAAAAAAAACAAAAACAAAAAAAAACTAGAAACTAACCTTCACATTGGCATAAACAACATATAATTAAGAAGAGTTATCTGTTACTAAAAAGAATTGCATACAATGCACTCCAAGTAGAGATTATTTTAGTTTATTATCATTTTATAAGCATGGATAATCAAGGGTTGATTGTATTTACATCATCTATATTTACTGACTTGAAGCTCTGTGGAAAATATGCAAATTTTTGTTTCACATCCAACAGGAGACCTCCCTGTGTCTGAGAGGTATTTTGTGAATTGTGTTTCAGTACCTGCTCCTCAGGTCTCCGAGGACTTCTCCACATTTGCCTGAATTGTTCCCCAAATTGGTCTAAATAATTTAAAATGTTATCCTTGGATCTGCAAAATTTCTCTTTGAGGTTTGTATGAACAAAGCATTATAATCTACACTTATTCGTGAGAAACACAAGTGGCAGAGAAATGAGACTTCCTGGCAGAGGCTCATGGTCTCTTCATTTAACCAGTGCAGGAGCCAAAGGCTTGTGTAACTGTAGCTTCCCTGAACCGTCCCTCTCCCCGACGTGCCCCAAATGTGTGGATACACAAACTTTGGCCACAGAGCTCTGGTGACAAAGAGGTTCTACAGTCTCTTCCAAAGGGCTAGAACTTTCTGCAAATAACCAAAAGAAAGACTGACTTTCCAGGGCGCTACCAGAGATCTTCAAATGCCAGAATGAAGATTCCAAGAATATTCTTTGCTCTAGTTTTTTTTTCTTTTTCATAGTAACATTTACACCACCTCCAATGGCCATTTGTCTGTCCCT
The DNA here is from genome assembly GCA_037038555.1 of Rhynchonycteris naso. Lineage (NCBI taxonomy): Eukaryota > Metazoa > Chordata > Mammalia > Chiroptera > Emballonuridae > Rhynchonycteris > Rhynchonycteris naso. The sequence continues at coordinate 209,986,570 of CM072995.1, read as the reverse complement.
TCCTATAGGCCACTACTACATTAAGTGTTGGACGTGCATTTTCTGACTAAATTAATTTGATGGTATTGTCTCTGAAGTCCACAATGTTTGTGGAGTCTTTCATACCTCCTTTAGCAAGTCCCTCCCAGAGCATATACATATTTTCTGTGTGTGTCCTAATGCTCACCACTATTTCTCCTCGGAGGGACCTCTGTGCTACTAAGTTCACCACAGGGCCACTGGCAACAGGCGAGAAGGACCAAGAAGAAGAAAAAGCAAGGGCATTGCAGTTTATTTTTATAAAAATTCAGGATGCTCTGCTACTCACCACACTCTCTGCCCCGCCTGCGTTGTTGGAGAACAACCTGTAGAGACTGACAATGCCGTTGGGCTTCCCAGGGGCACTGATATTGACCATTGCTTGGGTGGAAGAGACCGAGTGGAACGTGGGGGCCCTGAGACCTTCTGGGGGGGCGGGTCCAGTCCTACATCGCATCCAGCTACTGGGGGCTTTCCCTGCTGAATTCACTGCCCAGACCTTCAAAGAGAAATCAGTAAGGCCAGTCAAAAGGAAGATAACCTCAGTCTGAAAAAGAAAAGTTGGTAACCCAAAGCAACTGAACACTACAAACCAGATATACTTTGATCTTGCAACTTTGTGATCACATGGGAGACTGGATTCTTCCTCTGTTTTTTATTTCTATTTTTTTTTTTTTTTGCCTTTGCCCACATGAACACAGAGGGGGCTGCTTAGAATCCCTGATTTCAGAATGCAGCTGGCTGATTTGAGCATGATGAAAACCGTCTGGCCCCTGGGCAGGAGGCAGCGTGAGTTTTGTCTGCTTCTGCAAACTAGATGGCTCTGCAGTCTACTTATAAAACTCAGCAATTCTTAAACACTGTCCCCACCAAATCTGCATGATAATTAGATTTTCCTTTCATCAAGGAAGGACTAAACATATGGAAGGATGTATAATCTTATTTATCAAGAACTATTTGTATAATTAAACACGAATATCCTAAAAGGTTGCCTTAGGTCATCATTTGCTTGAGTAAGTAATTTGTAGAATGTCAGGTGCAATAGACAGAGTAGATGGATGTGTGAGTATAGAGGGTTAAATTAGGCCCAATAACAGCCAACTACACAGTGATCAATCAGAATGATAGATCTAAATGGCAATACAAGAAGACTGTGTGTCTAGGAGTACTGGATTCTTTAGTAAGCTTTCATCTTGTGTAGTCTAACTTTGGGACAATTTTTTTCCCCTCATTTGGTATCTTCTATCTATCTATCTATCTATCTATCATCTATCGATTGACCGATGGATCGATCCATCCATTCATCCACCCACCCACCCATCTATCCATCCACTTATTGATCCATCGATCCATCCATCATCCATCCATCTATCTCCACCCAAATTTCCCCTCAGCTTTTCAGGACACATCTGGAAACCTTGTTTGATTCCACAGTCCATACTTTCCAGGTATGCAGTGTTAAAAAAAAGAAAAGCACATAGAACTTGCAAAATTTGAGACATTTAGAAAAACTGTAAAAGACTACTTTGCAGTGAGAAACTAGTTTCATTTTTGTTTGTTTTGCTTTGGCATCAATAATATATTCAAGAGAATAAACATTAGAGAGATCTTTAGTAGGCCAATTCCTATTAGTATTTCCATACTTTTTTGGGGGGGAGGCGAGGTGGATTCCTTTGTAAAAGTAGAACTTCTGATGTTGACTTGCTTTTGGGTCCCAGTGAAATGCACATCTCCAGCCTCTTGCTGGAGCCCTATTTAAAAGCTATGACTAACATACTTATGTAGCAGAAATTGCCCTTTTTAGGGTTCTCCTCATTTGAATAATAATTACCTACATTAGTATCAACTCTACACTTTTCGAAGCACTTTAACATATGCTCGCTAGCTGACTAAGCCACACACCACCACTTGTAGGGCGGCTGTGAAGTGTATTATTAGCTTATTTTTACAGGTGAGAAAATCCAGGCTCCAAAAATGTCACTCTCTTGTTCAAAGTTACAGGAGTTACAAGAACTGGAACTAAAATTCTGCTCTCCGATATACACTTTTATTGCTCTTTCCAAAAGAGTTGTGTGTTTGAGTCCATATGTATAAATAAGTTAACTCAGAATCAAGAAAGCTAAATAAATGGTTCATAGACAATACCTAAAATTCTGGATTAAAATCTCTTAACTTTCAAGGATGGACAGATGAGCCCAGGTTAAATCAGGTGAGCGAGGCTGAGTTTGAAAGGCATGGGAAAGTAAGGGGAAAGACACGCAGGAATGGGAGAGCCGGGCTTGCTGGAAACAGAGTTTGGGTCAAAAGACCACTGTGGCTGCTTCCCATCCTCTGAAGGGCCAAGGTCAGTCTTCAAGCAGATGTTACTGAAGAGGTCAGATTTCTGCATGGATAAGAAAGAGTCCCTGGCTGCTCCGTCTATTCCAGACCAACCTCTTTTACTGCAAGTATCTTTCCAAGGGTAGGGGGATGTTACCTATTACACAATGAGTAAAAAGGTTTATAAAAAATATACCTTATTTCCCTGTGTATAAGAAACTTTCATGTATAAGAAGCACCTTAATTTTGGGGCCCGAGTTTTGAAAAATAAATGTATTACATAAAGTTATTGAACTCAAGTTTTATTCATCATAAAACTCATATGACTCCTCATCACTGTCAAAACTCTCATCATTAGCTTGTCCTCATCTGTGTCTGATGATGAATCACTGTCTTCAACACTGAGCACAAAAACAAGCATGAAAAAGCGAAAAATGCAAGTAAAAATATCTACCACCACTGGATAAGACACACCCAGTTTTCAGACCCCAAATTTTCGAAAAAAGGTGTGTTTTATACATGGGGAAATACAGTATTCTTGGGAAAAGTATGCAACATAAGGAGACCATATTGATACCAAATTCTTTGCTAAGAGTAAGTCTTTAGTGGGTGATGTAAGGGCACATAGAATTTTAGTGGGGGTTACAGCAGATGGAGAAAACACGAGGAAAGTGAAAATAGGCATAATACAAGAAAAAGTCCACCAGCTCTCAACCAATTGCTGAGCACTAATAAGAGCAAACGTGCAGGCATGACATGAAGTAAGTGTCTTTCATAGAAAGTGCTTAGCACAGTGCTGGTCTGGATCATGCACATTAACGTTGCTTTCCTGTTTGATGTAGACGGAGAGTCTTAGTAACTATTGCTGCTTTTTGATGCTGGGTTGGCAGATAGGACCGCATCTCACTCCTTCCTGAACTTTTACTGGGTGCAGTCCTATTTCCAAATGTGATTTCATCCATGGTGATTTTTTAAAGATACTTTGAGCCTCACCATTATAATGTTTTGCTGTATTTCTTCAGAAATATTCTCTTCTAAAAACTAGGACATAGGAAATTCCCCATCCCTAACTGAAAATGTATTTAGGATCTCCTGTCTGTCTTTGACAGGAGACCTTCATAATATAGTGCTCTTTTTTTTCTTAGTCTTTCTTTTCAGTATTCAATCAATTTGAGATCAAAATAGCATTCATATAAATCAAGATGTTTATGCAAAGCAGGATCAGCCTATTTACATGAGCCACTGTAAAAATGAAAGCAGTTACAACGAAGAGAAAGCCAGCAGAGATAATATGCATTACGGATTTCACAGAACTCGAACCACAAGGCAGTGTTTATGCTAAACCAAACCACCAGAAGAAAAGGAAAAAAGAAACCGCCTCAGTCAAGGTAAAAGACCTTGGCCCAAAAGTCGCTGTTAAGTTTTGTGTCAGCCCAGGTAAACAAGAGCTACCAGACTGAAGTGTGGTTCAGGGTTCAGAATAAAAATACAGACAGATTATACTTAGGATATCTACTGAGAAGCAATGGCCTCAAGATTTGGGTCCTTCTTTATAGTGTGGAGAAAGAAGAAGCAGAGATCTTACATGGGGAATTTTAAGCAATATGCCCTGACATTTTAAATATGAATGAACTGATACAAAAATCAAGAAATGAAATATCTCATGAACAGACATAGAATTATTTACTTTATCTATCTTCCATCCATCCATTTATCTACCTACCCACCCACCCACCTACTTTTTACCTAATTACAGTATAGTGCTTTTGGCTTGTATCCCAAGATCCCCTCACAGGATCACTGGAACATAAGCATAGCATGTATGGGCTGCTCGTAGGTAAAAGGGACATTATTGGGGAGGGAGACAAAATTAGGTTTACGAGTTCCATGGCAAGAGAAATAAAAGGAGGGACACTGTTCATCTGTGATTTATTTGGAGTATCTTTGGACCTATAGGATCCAGCTGAACATGTTTATTCTTTCATAATAAAAAAGAATTAACGACTAAAGTTTCCACTACAACAACTCACTGTTCGGGTTTAGCAAGCACTTACCCACAAGCATGGGTGTAGAACCCCCCACCACTCCACACAGACACACAAACACACCTATTACAACTGCAAGAGTTAGAGACTTCCTGATGAAGAGCTGTTCAAAATGAGGACAAGTTTAGCACTGGCTGAGTAGCGGTGTTTCTCCTCTGAGGGTTTAGTCGTAGAGATGACAAGAGTCACAATGTAAGAATATGTCACAGAAAACACAGGCTAACGATGTGAAGAAATATAAAATAACCAAAATCATTTCACCACAAATTCTACCACCAACTGGTGAAATAGTAGATTGAACTTCTATGTATATTTGTTTCCAACCTAAACTAAAAAAAGAAATCTAACTAGGGACAACCGTCTTTATGCTACTGTCCACTAAAAAATAAATAGTTTTTTATTTACTCTCCTTACCCCCAAGGACTAAGTAGCTGCATTGTGCCTTAATTTTTTTTTTAATTACATAAAGTGTCAGCATCTGTCACCAAGCTGCCAAAAGCCACTGCCATGGAAACAATGGCTTATGTCTGTCCTCTGACAAGGGCCTCTTAGAAATCTTCCTTTAGAGAAGTCAGCCAGTGTGCTCCCTGCCTACAATCAAAAAACCATTTTGGGTACCGGTATCAGACTTCATGGTGAAAACGTTTGGGACCTGCCTTTTCAACATATTGCCATGTGCTTTGTGGGCTTGATATAGTTGAGAAACACAGGCTGTTTTCAGAAGAGCCCAACATAGAACACTACATTTTTCAGTGTCCGGTCCTGAGTCTCTTTCGAGTTGTACTCTGCCGTGCCTTTGACATTCCCTTCGGTCATTCAACTGAGTACAAAGCAAACATCTGTTTGAATACCTTACAATCGCACTGACCGTCACAGACTTGATCACAGTGGCTGCGGCTCTAAACGGGACCAAAGGTTGCTGGCTTTGCAGAGCAATCATTTGCCACCTACCTTCCAGTTTTCACTCCAGGTACAAATTCTTGAAACACGGATATTTCTGGACCTCACTGGGTCTATTTCCCCCTTGTAGCCCGGATGAGTAGTATGCTAAATGCTGTCAAATTCTCTCAACCCAACACTTCTCTTTCTGACTTTACTCCAGAAGGAAAGTAGGAATCTGAACAGAACCTATGTAATACTTTTATGAAGGAGAAAGAGAAGGGGCACGCCGCCTATGGAGAGGATGGGGGAAAGGGAGCCATCTGGGAAGTTCTTCCAGTGTGGCGGGCGGCCGGGTGACCCTGTGACTGTGCCTGCTCTTCTCCCACGACTCCATGCTTCCCTGCGCATAGTGATGGTCTGAGGCTCTGCCCCACATGAAGGCTTCTGTGTCCTTCTGAAATAATGTGCTTTAGGTCAGATAGTTTCCAAGTGTGGCCTTAGCACAAGGGAAAACTTTATTTATCAGGGATTTCTGATGTGTTTTTTCTTTATCATATTATAGGAACAAAACACTACTCAAAGGTAAAAGTACTTTTGATTCATTTGGCTGAAGAAATGCTACGAGTCTAGGTAACGACAAGGGGACATAGGTAGTGATGCTCTCTACGCAGCTGGACCCTGCTGCTGTGTCTCCGATAGCCTGTGTGTTATTGTTCCCCACACAGAACAGAGGAATAAGCAAACTCAGTCTGCCATCTTTCGCCAAAGAACCCTGTGACCTACTGCCTCTTTCTGTGATAGTGGCTGTCCTTGCCCTGGGGACAATCTGAGATTGTGTCTCCCCACCCCCAGGCTGCTTCTTATGAGTTGAATTCTAACAGTTTCTCTCAGAGGATTAAGACAGGGAGATATTTTTAAGGTGTCTGCAACTTATGGGACATTCTATAGCATGCTTCCTTGTGGACTGAGACAATTATTGGTAAGATTAAAAAGCATTGTGACAACTCTGAGGACACAGTCATATCAAGCACATACTTGGGGGCCACATCACTGTTTATAAAAAATCAAAAACAACTGAGCATGTAAATATGTTTTCCTGAAAATTCACATCCAAAATAAATAAAAACCCAACATGAACAGCCATGCCTATAATTAATAAGTAGAGTAAATAGGTTGCTTGTTAACAGGCACACAATTAAATTATTTGTTGCCTTAGGGGCATGTAATGAGACTGTTATCACATTCCCACAGGGCAGACAAATAGATATGAAAAAGGTTTTTCCAATACCTTATTGGCTGAGGCCAACAGCTCATTCAATAGATTCGATCAAAATCCCCGTTGCTCTCACGGCCCCTGATTTATGACTTGGGCTGTGGTTTGTCATCACTCATCGCTGTTTGCTCCCCGGTGCTCATAAATTAGGCCTCATAAATAAAAAGATACAATCAACGGAATCATGTCAATTCATCTACAGCCTTGGAGCCTGTTTTCCCAGGGTGCTCACACAGGTGCCTTCCTAAAGGGTCGCCTGTCCTGGCTTGTGACTATGTTGGGAGAACAGCACAGCAAGGTGGATTTGCCGGGACTGTGGTGAGAGTGTCTGGCTGGAAAGGGCAGGCCGGGGGTCCAAAACGACCCGCTTTACTGGACTGTCCAATTCCGTGAGCAGTCTTGCAGGCCATTGTCATACAGGAGCGAGTTGATGGGAAGCTCTCTGTAGCTGCCTGCATGACCGTCTGCCTGTCTGGTTTTCATCCAACATCAAGTGGGCTTGTTTGGCATCTCTTTTCGCAGGGACCTTCACCGGATGCTCCTCATTTATACGTCTACAGACAGTGTTTCTGGGCTCCAGGCTCCTTTCACCTAAAGCACGCTGAATCGGGCCAGGTAGAGCACGATGTGAACTGAGTCCTGGGGCCCCAGAGGAGACAGGTGTGAGCAGGACACTGTCTTCCTTTCTACTGGCACTTTGGAAATTTGGAGAGGCGAAGCTACTTAAAGAGATGACAGATTATATGTTCTGGGGAACTGGGTGTCCCCAGTCACCACCACACAGCTCGTTGCCTGGCTCTGTGGAGCCACCTGATACATAGGAACATGGCTCTTCTAAAACACGAGAGAGGGGAGACTGGCCTTGGCATGAGTGGGGAATACTGAAATCAGCCTCAATTGGACTTCCATCACAATTATGAAAGTTGGGAATTTATTGGGTACTCTTTATTGCTTCTATCAGTTCTCCCCAGGAGAAAACAGGACTCCGGTTCCCTCCAACGCTCATGGAGGAGACATAACAGCAGCTAGTAGGGGTGCTGAGCAATCACACGTCCACACATGCATTGTACGTATAGGATGGGCATTATTATTATTGTCATCCGTCATTGGTTGGTATGTGAAGAAATAGAGGCACAGAGAAGTTTATGTCCCTCGGTAAGTGATATGGCCTCCCTTCCAATACAGGTATGTGACATGAAAGCCTCAAAATCTTTATCTTTTTCTACCTAAAGCCATGAAGGAAGACCTGAACACATCCTCCGAGTGTGAGAGGTCCTACCAGGGGCTGTCGCAGAACCCTGCATGGACTGGTGGTTTCTGCAGAGACAGCCTCCAATTGGAATAAATGGTGGAAATGACCACAGATGTCCCTGGTGCCACCTGTGCTTTAAACTCTATTACACGAGATAGAGGCTAAGAGGGCTCACATACTCCACAGCGCTCCACATGTGGGCATGCACTAACTTTCTATCATGGGAACTAAAGCGATCACACAGTCTGTGCAGGGCTCTACCTTCACCTGCTGGGACACTGGACACCTACGCTTTCTCTCCAGTCAGCTGCTAGAGGAAGCGGAGATCGCAATCACCCAGTACGACTGGCATCTCCAGGAACGACAGCATACTGGACCAGGTGAGCTTGCTCATCATCCATTAATGCAATGGATATTGACTGGGCCATTTCTAGGGGCCAGACACTAACTATTCTATGAGCAGGGAATACAACAGTGAACGAGGCTGGAGCTGACATCCTGGTAGGGAGAGGTAGTCAGTCAATACAAAGCAAACAGGCAAGTAAAGAGCTTTCAGGATTAAACTATAAGCGATGTAGAGATATAGTAGGGAGTGGTTGAGTGTCCAGGAGATGCTCTCAGGAGGTGATAATTAAGCTCGGAAGCAACTGGCAAGAAGGAAGCACCACATGGAGATTTGGGGAAGGCCTTTCTCAGTAAAGCAAGAGCAAGTGCAAAGGTCCTGGGGCTGGATTCTCAAGAAGGCAGGTGCAGCTGGGCTTAGAGAGTGAGCCCTTGAGTTGTATGCCAATAAAATTTGGGGCAACCATGGAGCGAATTTAAGCAGTCTTTGGAAGACAGAGTAGGATTAAATAGCAACTCTTGTCACTCACTGCAGAGATTCTACTGGGGAAGGCGCTGTCACAGCTGGGTTACACAAGTGAGGCGCAGCACCCATCTGAAGTGTGGTGGACATGTGGGCTGTCCTGCTCGCCACCACATCCAGTCTCTGCCCTGCTCTGTGTCCCACTCACTGCTGTTCTCAGTCAACAACAGGAGAACCTTCCCAGCATTCCGAGGTTAGCCAGCATCTCTGCCTCTTTCTCCATGGGGGGCTTCTCCATTCTGGAACGTTGAGGGTTAGAATAAATGGAAGCCTGGCTTTTCAGAAATTTTATTCCGACGTCAAAATTTGTGGACTGAATGGCATTCTCTACTTTGCCTCAGTCATTAAAAAATTTCGAAAGCATCCCAAAGTGTAAGCAAAGGGAAAGGTTGGGTAATTCCATGGAAAAGAAAAAGGAAATGATGTCATTTCCACTGAAAAATTATTTGGAAATGATTATTCCAAATATGCCTCCAGGCATCGAGGACAGAACTGCGCAGACATTTATAGGCATCTTAGTGATGATCAGATCCGTCAACAGATAGATAAATCAATTTACACGAAAAAGTCTCAACTATTTTCTTAAGGATTTCAATCAAAGGCATCGGATTTACTTAAATATGTTAACTTTTTGTTTGTTTGTTTCTACCTGTAGATATTATTGTCTCATACAGACCAAGACATCTGTTTTGAAGTTAATGGAAATACAGCATTAGTCCAAGCGTTTAAGTGCGATCCTCTTCAAGCCTGCAGGCTTAGTGTTTTATCAATAACCAGAGTAGCGAGCTGGAGGTTGCCAGGTGATCCTCTGGCCTAGAAAGGATTCTACTGGGGAAGGCGCTGTCACAGCTGGGTTACACAAGTGAGGCGCAGCACCCATCTGAAGTGTGGTGGACATGTGGGCTGTCCTGCTCGCCACCACATCCAGTCTCTGCCCTGCTCTGTGTCCCACGAGGCTGAGCTGCAATCTGCCTCAGGAAGAAACCAGAGTTCAGCTTTCCAGTTCCTCCTGCTCCCCATCTTTGGCACCCCAGTTTGGCAAGGTGCATGCCTTCCCTATGGCCAGCCACCTCCTACAGGGTGGCCCCTCTGCACTGGCCATGGCACTCAGTGGCGTCCAGGAACAGTGCCTCCTTTTGTACCCTGAGGCGCAGAGGGTAGCAGCCTTGGCAATTGTTAGCCCCTGAGGACTCCAACATCCCCTTCGACTCCCAACCCTGCTCACACCTCCAGGAATAGTCTTTACATTAAGTTGTCTTCAAATGCCCTCTTGGGCATGGCACCTGTTTCCTGCTGAGACCGCAGCTGATGCAGGGGAACATTTCCAGGCCTTCCTCACACAGGTGCCAGTGACAGCACGGGGCTCAGAGTCATACAATCACAAGGACGGAGAGTTCAGGAAAAGGATATCTCGTGGCTGAGGAAACAGAGGAATAGTGCCTCCTCACGTCTCCATGGGGTGAGTTTGGTCTCAAGTCTCAGCACATATCCCACACCCTGGCGTAGCCAGTGCCCGGTGTGCTCGTCTTTTCCTTGGTCTCGAGGAATTTCCCCAACCACCCCTTCCCCAGACAGGTGAGCAGACACACTCTCCTGTGTTTTAGTCAGCCTTGGCTCTTTATCGCTTATAATGAAGTAGATATGATATCCTACTGATGGTGTCGGTTGTGTCCGGGACCTAAATGGGATTCTTATACATACATAGTAATGTAGTAAATTAGACTCTCTCTTTTTTTTTCTTTCTTTTTTTTCTGTGACAGAGACAGAGAGAGGGACAGATACGAACAGACAGGAAGGGACAGAAATGAGAAGCATCAATTCTTTGTTGCGGCACCTTAGTTGTTCATTTATTGCTTTCTCATATGTGCCTTGACTGGGGGTCTACAACAGAGCCAATGATCCCATGCTCAAGCCAGCGACCCTGTGCTCAAGCTGGTGACCTTGGGGTTTCGAACCTGGGTCCTTCATTTCCCAGTCCGACGCTCTGTCTACTGTACCACCGCCTGGTCACGCTAGACTTATTTTTTATTTGCATTTAGAGTTTATGATATATCTATGATATATTCAGTAAATGTATTAGTGAATAAATAAGTTAGGTTTTGATAACAAATGCCATTAATGCTACTTCCACGTGTCCGCTTGGTGGAGGATAGCCTCTCACTATTTCCTGTCTGGAGCTGCCCTCACACATTCACTTCCTCCCACACGACTTAACGCTGTCCTAACAGAAACATCACACTGCTCAGGGCCAGAAATGATCCTGTCTGCCTTTTACAAATTACAGATCACAAAGGCCAATCAAGGGATGCTGAAGTTTGAGCAGAAGTTTGAAAAGTGAATGGGTAGCTTTTATACCTCCCTGGGGCCCCAGCATTTAGGATGGAGGGAGCTTCTGTTTACAGAGGAGGAAGGGTGGAACGAGGTCACTGCACTCAAGGGTCCGAAAATAGTGGCAAAAGGACGGCCACCTGCCATCCCTCCTCCTTCTCCCTTCTAGCTCGTCACCCGCACTTTGGGAGCTTTTGGGGGTTGGCGCAGAGGCCACCTGTGTTCCTCAGACAGGGTCCCTTTGTCTCCTGCAACCTCCCTTCCAACCTTTTCTGCAAACAGTCTGGACAGAGCTGTCAGGGGCAGTGTGGGTCGGCTGGAGGGCAGCTGTCTGGGGGCCCCCAGCAGATCAGACCCACCCTCCAGGGAATCATCGGGTCTCCTCCCAGGCTGACCCGCTGTGTCTGTCATTCGTCTAGTCACGAGGCACCCAGAGCCTCCAGAGACCCTGAGTGTGTGTGGGTACTTCTCACCCAAGTCTGTCAGAGTGGGTGAGTCTCAGGAAAACCAATTAAGCCACTGACAGCATGATTCAGTGCGAGGGAGAGCTACGGCAGGTCCCCAGACACCCACAGTGAGTCACCTACGTAGGCGAGAGTGTGGACTGGAGGCACGGCTACCCAGAGCGGCCACTTGGCCTCAGCTCACCCCCCGCAGGTCAAAACTGGAGGGTCTAGGGACTGAACTCACACCCGGGTCCCTCCCCAAAGCCTGTGGACAGACTGACTATTGGCTTCATTAGCTTGCTGAGCCATGAAGAACTTCCCCACATTGAATCTGGAGGTTTATACTGTATTTATGATTAGTACATCCCGATTTTGAAAGGGTTGAAGATAGAAATGAGTATTTCCTGTGGAAAAAAAAGTCATGCTGGATTTGTAGGTATTCTGTAACAGGGCCAGGCGGGAGGGTGTCGGGGAGCAACATGTGACACTCTGAAGGCGCCATGCAGAGGGCACCTACCCAACTATGGTCCCCACCGTCCTTCTGATTAATGGGCCCTCAACTCTGGAAAGAGTCTAAGTTCTTTGTTTTTATTCTCCACAAATATAAGGATAACCTCAAAAATGCACCTCTCCGGAGAAGGGTCAAATCACTGGCAGATGCTGGGAGAACCAATGTATTTGAGGACAATGAAGGTATCTTCTGATAGGCAACCTACAGATGACAGAACCCTCCGATGGGAGTGTGAGCAATACCAGCTCATCTCCCAGATGACACGTTCTTCTGTAAGAGGGAAATCCACCCTTTTATAGTGTGTTACTTCCTAACTGACTTCCATGAGGCTACTCAGGGTCCAGATAGACTCAGCATGTACACAAGGCTATACAGACCCAATATTTTAATTCAATGACTTCAGCATTTAATCTATACTTTTCAAACTAATTCCTATAAAAGTTGTGTTTGGGGACTCATAGACTAGGGGCTTTTTGTTTGTTTGTTTGTTTTTTGCTACCCCTCAAGGTTGTAACAACATTGGATTAGCTAGTAAATGCAAATTTGAGATCAGTTTCATACGAGAACCAAATTAAATACTTGTGTTTGGGTGGAATGAATATGGAGGAAAAGCCTAACAGTAACAGCTACCAAAGAGACAGTGTATCCTGAGGTCCTGCACAGCCCCTCACCGAACCCCAGAGGGAAAACCGACTAGAGCTCCACACTTGCCCGGAGTGGTCCATTCCCTGGGAAACCGAGATGAGCCTGCTGCAGATCACGTGGCCAACCATTTAACCCCGTGGGGCAGCAGGACGCGGAAGTGGCTCTCACCTCTCGCTTGCCTTCAGTCTCTCTGGGTCATTAGGTTGTCTAATTAGAATTCAAGGACTTCATGCTGACCCCCCATCACCTCTCTCACATAGGGGCGCTCTTACTCATGAGGGAGGCTTTGCAGTTGAGAATACAGAGGTCCTCTGATCATTTGACACATTTCAGCAAAGATAATGAGAAAACAACAACATAGGTGCTGGCTGTTTCTAAGTGTCCTGTTTCCAGTGGTGGCCCTGACAGTTGTCTCGTTCCTTCGTGATATAAACCACAACCCTCACCCTAAACCCTTGGGGCCTGATGTGTTTTTCAACACTTGTATTTCTTTAGATTTTGGAAAGGGAATAAAACACACATACTGCACATTTGGTAATATCCCCAGAATTAACTTGTAATAAAATACAGGTTTGTTTTCTTTTGCAGCAAAATATATAAATATTCACATTACATAGGATAAATAAAATGCTATACAGTTTCAACTTTATTTAGATTGGGTTTTGTTTGCCACACGAGTCTGGTCAGACCCCCCAAAAAATGGTACTTTTGTTTTTAAGAGGTCTTTAGATTTGGAATTTAAAACAAGGGACTAGGAATTTATCTTGGTGTATTTCTCCACACCTTCCGGGAATCTGTATTTTCAACTCTTAGTTACTTGCCTGGGTAATTTGTCCTATACGCTGTTAGTCTGAAAGGTGCTCCTTGCACACTTAAGATGTTACCTCTAACCACTGCCCTCGGGAGGTGCCGGCCGTGCTCCTGGAGACTCAGTGGTTTTGGTATTCCTGGCTATGGTACACTTCTCAGGGCTCACTTTCCTCTGTTAGGAAACTACACTGTGCACTGTGCTGGGTACTCAGCGCCTTCATCGGCCACCCGCCCCCCTCGGATTGCTATCAGGAGTCATGACTCTGGCGTAAGCAGCAGGGACATTGTAAGGTGTGTCAGGGACGGATGGAACAGCGCAGAGTCTTGCTCGGAAGCAGCAGGGACAGGACTGAGATCAGGAATAGAGCATTAGGACCTTCCACCTCCACCTTTTAAAACTCTGAGTCACCCTGCCGAAGATGGGGCCCCAGGCGAGTCTGAGGGGCTGAGTGTGGCTCACCTGCCCACCCCTTGGCCAGGGGACAGCCTGACATTGACTGACATGCCGCCAAGCCTGAGCAAGGGCTGGGAGTGTCGCTGCCCCACGGGAACACAAGAACACAGGGATAGGCTGATGGGAAAACATAACCAACCTAACACTTGTGCTCTCTAGATCTCAGAAGATGTTCAGAATGTTTTTCTTAATTCTTGGCTTTTTAGGGATATACAGAGTCCTATTTTCTATATAAACTTATGCTAAACTTACTCCACCCCCACACTCAGCTTAGTCATCTCCCTTTAGACTTTTCTCAACATCTCCTGTTCTTCTCAGGCACAGGGGCTGAAGGTGACTGTCATTAGGTTTTATCTCATCTTGGTACAATGACTGTGTCATTGCCAAAGGGATCTTTTAATAAGGAGTATTTCCTGCCCAGGGAACACTAATGGAGAGAAAGCTCCATGATACAAACCACTTCATCAACAAGACACGCCAATGCTCTGCCTGAAACCTACGTGGGAAATAACAGGGCATGGACCAGGGACCAAGAAAATGAAGGCGGCAAATGAATATGGTCTTTTCCTCCCTCATTTACTGCTCGAGAATTATGAAAGGATATTATTAGCTTCCTTAAGCCCCATGTTTCTGTAAGTGGCTTTTCAAATTGCAAGCCCCTCTTTCTGGGCAGCCGCCGATGGGCGTGTACAACCTCCGTGTGTGTGCTGTCGGGACCTGCGCCTCTTACCTGGTACTCGTACTCTGTGAAAGGCAGCAGCTCGGAGTCCACGAAGGAGCCCGTGCTCCCGTTATAGGTTAGAATGGCGCTGGGCTGTCCAGGCTGAGCTGCAACTTGTCTTCTGTACAACTCGTAGTATAAAACCTGGCCGTTTGGCTGAAGTGGTCCTGTCCACCAAAGGGACACCGTGGGCTGGAACCCCCCTGGGGCCATCCGTGCTTCCAGGTGTGGAGGAGGCTGCCTGGCTGGGGCCATCTCGGGCATCTGTATGGACGTCCAGTCGCTTGACGCACAGCCCAACATGGTGCAAGCTCGAATTCGCATCTCATATCTTCAGGACACAAGGCAGACGTTACTCATTATTAGCCAACTGGATTTTCATCGGAAGAACCTTTACATTACCAAGAGTTTTCAGATAAAAAGACAAGTAAATTTATATTTATTTGGATCGATAGCTAACCCTTTCAAAAAGGAACAAAGTCATAGTTCCAAAGATATTTTATAACATTGTAAACCCTCCCAGCTTTCCAAAACAAAAATTCTCATCTCTCTTGGGAAGGGTGGATATAATTCTTCCCTAAACAGAAATGTATGGAATGAATAAATTTTCAGGATTCTCTCTGGTATGCAAAGGCTTCCTGTCTACAGGGTTACTGCACACAGTGACGAAGGCAGGTCTGGGGCATGTGACCCAGTTCTCAGTAGCCATGGGCTCTCCCGGACTCTGCGGCCTTGGGCTCTTCCCCATTCTGCACCCGCTGGGCCCTCCCGGAGCCCCACAGCCCTGGGCTTTCCCCGACCCTGCAGCCAGAGCTGAATGATTCCCCAGGAATGCCTCCAGGTCATGAGGAAACACCATGTAGTTAAAGCCTCCTGGTAATAAATCCCCTCTCTGAAACCTGACATTTCACAACAGGATCCCTACACCACACACAGACCTTCTGGGGCCAAAGTTAACCCAGCCACACGCTAGATTATCCATCACGGAGACACCTTATCACCATCTCGTTAAACTCAACCAATCAATTATATTACGTCTCATAGCTGGTCTCCCACCACTTGGGAAGGTTTATTTACATAGCAGGGATGGTCCCCTTCCAACAACTGGGGCTTCTGGCTGCGAATGAGTACGTTTGTTTGCCGCTCCACCGATTTTTGCCGCCCTTATCTCTGGCAAAAGAGCCGGATTTCAGAACAAGGGCTCCCAAAGAACTGATTTTGGATTGGTCCCACTCGGGCTGGTAACATCTGTCACTCACAAGCACTTTACCCATTGTTTATAATAACACCTTATTCTTTCCCCCCAGCGTGCAGCAGATGACCCTCTTGGGCTCTCAGAACTGCCCAGGGGTTGATCTTATTTCCAGGAGAGACTAGATTTAGGAACCAACCCTATCTCTGTGCTACTTCTTCCAGGGATTGTGAACTGCAAACGTTTCTGAAAGAAACTAACTCTCAAAACGCCACCTGCACGAATCCTGCTCTCCAGAGGTTATGCCAGCAGGCTGTCGCTGGGTGAGGATGTGGTCCATCCTCTGCGGATGGTTCAACGGAGAGGACTCAGGGATGCCACACATCCTAATAGTCTAACCTTGAATGGATCCAGGGCCCACACCATAGAGTGGACAGTGGCTTGCCCTTGACAAACCCAGAGGGAGCTAACCCACCTGTGAAACGGCTGCAGCTGGCTGACCAGGAATGCCCGCGTACCAAAGGAAGGATGGCTTGTGTTCACGTGCACGACTTCTGTTTCTCTTCCAAGCAGCTCGCGGATGAAGAGGATATAGTTGACTATACCACCGTTGGTCCTCACTGGGGGGTCCCAGTTCACTAGGACTTCCTGGGGACCACAGGCCTGTAACTTTGGAGGTTCCATCCCTGAAGGCGCAGAGGGGCTGGTTCGGTCTCTGACTAGTGGGCTGGAGACACCGCCCTGGCTGTTGTTGGCGGTCACTGTGTAGCCATACTCCACCCCTGGGGTGAGGGTGAAGTCGTGGTAGCGCGTCTCTAGGCCGGTGTAGATGATGGCCCCATCCCTCCTGAGTTCGTAACTTCTCACCTGGCCGTTTGGGTTTCTGGGAGGCTTCCAGGTCACTTCTATCGACCCCGAGCCGGTGACTTGCAATTGTGGAGGGTCCATGTTCTGCGGCGGGGCCTCCAGGGTCCAGGCTGGTTGTGCCTCGCTGGCGGTGCAGCCTCCTCGGGTACAGGCCACCAGGGAGATGTTGTACTGTGTGTACGGCTGCAGGTGGGCCAGCAGCAGGGCCAGGCCCTGCCAGGCGGGGTACTCCTGACCGTCACAGCTCAGGGAGTACTTAGTGATCTCCCCATTTGGAACTAATGGTGGTGACCAAGACGCCTCTATCTGGGTGGCACTAATGGCCCGGAGAGCCGGGGGGCTGACCCCTGCAGGCGCAGCCTCCGGTGTCACTGTGTTGGCAGGCAGGCTGGTGCGGCAGCCCCCCGCCGTGCAGGCTGTGACTGCGTAACTGTACGTGGAGAAAGGGAGCAGCTCCTCGTCCATGTAGCTGAAAGTGAGGGCTTCGAAGCTAAGAGGATGGGGCGCCCCATTCCTGTGGAGCCTATAGGACTGAATGACACCATTCGACTGCTCCGGGGGGGTCCAGGACACCAGCAGCTTTGGGGGGTTCCTAGAGACACAGGTGATGGTGGGTGCAGAGAGACCTTCAGGGGGCGCTGGCAGCGTCCTGACCGCAGTCCAGGAGCTACAGGCACGGCCTGCTGAATTCCACGCGTGAACTTGATACTCGCATGGCATCCACGGCCGCAAGCCGGTGTCATTATACAGAAACATGTGCCTTTCCGTTCTGTGTTCCGTGAAGACTGTTTTCTCACCAGCCGGGTCCGTCTGATCCTCCGCAGTGTCCCCCGCGGAGCACCTGCGAATCACTTCATAGCGAAGGATCTTCCCGTTGGGGCGTGCAGGCTCAGGCCAGGCCAGCTCCACGCTGGTGGAGCCCACGGACTGCACAGTGGGGGACGGCTGGGCTTGGGGCGGGGCCTCATCTGTCCGCACCAGCTGGGGTGCAGTGTGGGCACAGCCTGCCCTTGTGCAGGCCTCCAGGATCAGCGTGTACACGGTGGACGGCTCCAGACGGCGGAAGAGGAACTGACGGCTCAGGCCTGCGTACTCCAGGATGCCATCGCTGAACACGTGGTAGGTCTGCAGCCAGGGGAGACGGGAGGGGAGACCAGAGGGAGCGTGAGGCCTGGGTTAGCTTTCCTGTCCCTGTGTGCCTGTCCCCGTGGCCACTCCTCATCCTGATGACCCTGACCCGGAAAGAACAGCCCCATATACAGCTCACACAAATTAGGGGATCAGGGAATGTGCAGATACCCCAGTACTTTCAGCTTTCTGTATGGTGCATTTTCACCAATGAAATTCAAGTTGATTTTGCATCTCATTTGCATAATTGAACAACTTTCTTTGACTTATTTGCTTTTCTGTTCTTGTTTAATAAAAAAAAAAATCAAATGCTTCTTTTTTTTTTTTAATTGCTTCATATTCATTTTGGAATAGCCCCTAATTTTTGTAAGCAGTATATAATTTGAGGAATATGACCTCAAGTCCATAGAAAGAGGAAAATGTTTTTCTCTGCTTATTTTTTTAGGGGTGGATATTACATAAGCATAATTCGCCCCTGTAGGTGGTAGTAACTCCCCATCATGGCATCTCTTCAGAGTGGATGGGACACGTGTCAGTGTCTCTTGGGAGGAAGACCTAGTTTGAAACATTCCCACAGCTGGTTCCCAGGGAGGCTTAACTTATACTGGAATGTTGACACCCTTTAATATTATTTAAGAGGAAATGATTTAGACTTCTGGAAATCTTTCTATGTTGGACTATTGTATTTTGGGGTGATTGTCTTGTTGGGGTCCCAGGGCAAGACCACACCCCTGAGGGAAGGGGAATGGGGTATTTTCTGAAGAACTTAGGTTCTGTATTCAATGTGAAAGCCACTGTGTCTCTCTGTCCCGCCCACCGCCCCCTCCGGTGTTCCTGGGCAGATCTCTGCTTTTCATCTGGAATTTGCCCCAGAGCCTCTGTCCACATTCCCTGCCTTGCTATTCCTGCCCCAACCAGCCCGGCAGGGTCTCCCATTCTATCACTCGATCTTTTTGTCAAGTCACAGTGAGTCCTTTCCAAATCCAAGCTCACGTCTTCGTGCCTGCGTTCTGCTGGGTCTCTTAACAGCCTCTGTCATATTTCCTCTTCACTTTCAGGACAACCCACTTATCTGTCCCCTCTCCCTACTACCTCACTTGGTTCTTCTCAGTCTCCTTTGCTGGCTCCGCCCCCTCCTCCTGATCTCCAAGTGTGTGGACCCCCAGGGCTGGACCACAGGCTCTCCTAGTCTCTGGTTAGAGTCTCTCCATAGCCGAGCTCCTCCAGGCTCGTGGCTTTGAATACAACCTTCATGCTGATAAATTGCCGGTATATCTATATCTATCTTAGCGAAGAATGCTCAAGAGAGTCCTAGACTTATACCTCCAATGGCCTCCTTGCCCCCTCAAGGCCAAAGCCCAGAAGACATCTGAAGTCCCGTTTCCTCTGTTTCACACCCTGTCCACTGACATATCTTCTCACCTCTGCCTTCTGAATAACTAGAGCTCCAATCAGCCAGATTTCTCAGCCTTCACTACTCCCACTCTGGTGCCAGCCAACTTTAGCTCTGCCCTGAATCCCCGAGCCGCTCCCAACTCCACCAGTCTCTTTAGCGCCTGCTTTCTACCTCATGGCCAGGGGCATTCTGAAAACCACATACTTGCCTGTGCTATGCCTTCACCTCCACCCTCTAGTCATTTTTTCATTGCCCAGAGAATCAATTCCAAACTCCTTATTGCAGCCCAAGAAGTTGGGCACAGTCTACTGTCTGCCCTGGCCCACCCGGCCTGGTCCTCTGGCCGCTGGTGTCCGCTCCCCTGGGCCCTCCTACCACTCTGCCCCCCACCCCTTTAGTTAAACGCACCAAGTTCATTCTTGGCTCTAGGCCGTGCGGTGGCTGTTCACTTTGTTGGGAACATTTTGCTCTCCTATCTCCACATGACTGACTCTGTCCTGTCATTCAGGGCTCGGCTCAGACATCAACTCAATTCAAGCGATCATTCATTCTAAAATAGCCTGTGCTGGCATAATTACCTCATTCTGTTTAATTTCCTGTTCCCCATGCTGTGATTCTTTTGTCTATTAGTCCACTGGCTCTCTGTTTTTCTCTTTGTATACTCACATGTACACGCGCGTGTGCGCGCACATGCACATGCATGTAATGTCTACGGCAGCAGGGGCCCTGCCGGTCCTATCCACTCCCGAATAGACACCTGGCACTTAATAAAAACTCCATAAACATTTGGTGAGAGGTGCATTAAGGTAAAGAGACATTTCTGTGGTCTACCATGGCAGGAAGAAGCAGACCCAGGGACAGGAAGGAAGCACATTGTTGCAGGAGGGATGCTTTGGTGATGATGTGAGGGAGGGAAGAGACTCCTCTCTCTGACGGGGCCCTTGGGGAGGTGGCTTGGGTTTTCAGGCTGCAGATCCTAAGGCACCAGCATCCTTCCCCAGAGCCAGGCAAGCCTGGCTCTGCCACGTGCCGGCAGGCGGCATGGAAGGTCTGACTTCAGGCCTGGAGCGTGGCCGGAAAGCAGCCTCTGTGCTAAGCAGTGGAGCCCCTCCATGAGGGTGGCCCTAAGCCGGGGAGCTCTGGGGACAGTTCCGAGTCTCCAGGTGATTTCCTGGTGTCATCCACTCAAAGGGTTTCCAAAGAAGCTTTATTCAAAGTTACAGCTCAGTCTTAACTGGAATTAATAGTGGCGAAGGAGGGACAGAGTGGTTACAGCAGGCACAGGCTGGGACTCGATGGCCCTGACCTCCAGAAGGCAGAGATGACAGTCTGAGACATGGCCCTGACCAGAGTGGACAAGAGGCAGAGGCAGGAACAGACCGACAGGGGAGTCGCCACCCCCCTGGGAAGGAACATCGGACAGGGAGATGAGTTATGGTGTTCATGTGGGTGACGGTTCTGAGTACCCGAATGTGGGCCAGTGATGGAAACAAGCCTACTCCTCACAGCTACATATGGTGGCCGGTGAGCAGCAGACATGTGGGACTTCCTGTCTTTGGCTTAGAGAGCTAAGTTTCAGGCTTAAGCAAATAACAAAGGAGGCTAATTCAGGAGGCAGTTGAGAACACTCGGAGTTTTCAGTTCTAGTGTGACATCCTTGCTTCAAATCCTTGTGTGATCATTTGCAATGAGGGCTTGGGCAGTTACTCAGCCTTTATGTACCCCCTGAGGTTTGGCGGTGCGTACCTAGCCGGGGTGAGGTGAAGATGAAATGAGACGACCTGTGGGGAGCTCTGTCAGCGCTAGGACCTCAGGAGGCCTAACAGGCTTGTCTCTGGTCTATGATTGAGCGCTGGAGAAGCTATCCAGGAGAATTAAACAGATGGTGCAGGGAGCTGTCCCACACAGACCCGACGGCATGGCAGGGCTCCCCTAGTTATCCAGAGAACACCAGATACGATTCCGTGTGCTGGGAAACTCACCCTAATCACACCGTTGGTTCGCTCAGGCTCTGCCCACCGCAGGAGCAGGGCCCGGCCGTTCTCTCTCTGTTCTACTGTCAAGTTGCTCGGTCCACTGGGGGAAGATTCTAGAGTCCGAACCGGAGTCCAGGGGCTTGAAACTTCTCCTGCCTGGTTTGCGACCACAATGCTGATGAGATACTTTGTGAACGGTTCTAACCCGAACAGCTGTGCCTGATGGCTTGTTCCCTGTAAGAAATAAGCAGGTTTGTCTGTTTGTTTGTTTTAGAAAATAGCTAACAATAGCTGGACAGTAATTCTCTAAGATATACTGTAATAGCAACAGGGTTTTGAATTCTTAAAAAAAAACAGTGTTTTCTTTTTTCTTGCTCTTGACACCTGGATATATTATGTAATGTTGTGTGATTTCAGACATGTACAAAGTGCAGATCAGATAGGGCCCTTGGCTTTTCTCAGCCTGCAGCCTAAAGGATGTGAAATACAACACGTTCTCTGACCCCTCAGGGATCACCCCGCTCACAGTGGAACTGGCTGAACAACCCTTCTTCTCTGTCCTCAGTTCCCCATGCTTTTTGTTTCCAAGTGAGACACTCCCCACCTTCCCATCTCCGTCTTCCCATGGGTATTCATATACTACAAATGCAAGAGCCCACTGGACTATTAAAGGTAAAGACACCTGTAGAGAAGTCTGCTGTTAATTCAAACGTGGAAATACTGTCTTTTGTTTATAATGCCATACCTGAAACATGAAACATACCAAAAGTAATTGTGAGTTAGGCTTTGAGAATTTGGTCGTTGTTTACTTAAAAGAAAAAAAAAAATAGGAGAATTAACATATTTAAGGTAATTTAGCTGGAGCTGGTAATCCTAATGCTTTCAAAGAGCCCAGGATGCTCCTTCTAAATAGGGACTGAATAGGTATGTATGTTTGCAGGTAGGAATTATTTCTGCAAGTGGACCAGTAATGTGTGCACAGGTACACGCATACATAAGCACACACACAAATAGGTACTTCTGTTGTGTCCCATACCCACTGAGTGTGAATAATCCAGAGGAGGTTCTGACTGTTTTAACAGGCTGTTTCTACACTAATGGTGTGCAAGGTCATCTTGGTTTATTAGATGCTTAAATGTGACCACTGTCCTCTTTCCTTGGTGGGCACGGAGGGTGGGATGTAAGGTGAAGAAGAGGCAGTTATTTCTGAGAGTAGGTACCCAAAAGCACCAGACAAAATTATGTGTATGAAAATTCTCCTTAATCTGGAGGCATTCAAATATCATTTTGAATAAAATCTGAAACAAGGTGGTAAAATCAAACTGAACCATTTTCTCCCTCAAAAAAAAAAAAAAAAGACAAAAAACAAAAAACAAACAAAAAAATGGGAGACAATACCAAAACATAATGTGGAAATAATTTCTGACATTCTTTCCTCCCAATCTTGGTTATAGGCTTCCAGTGTGTTAGTGTTTCTCATTGTGCATTAAACACAAGCAGAGAGAATATAATTTCCTCGACTTATCAAAGTCTAGTAAAGTCAGTTTTCCTGTTTCAATAAATGCCATTACAATAGTACATGCTAACCTCCTGAAATCTTTTAATATTTAAACATTTGCTAAGCGGCCAGACTCAGAAACAAATTTTACAGAAATACTAATTTCTCTTTTTTAAAATATTAAAAGTTCAATCATAAATATTTAAAACTTATTTCTCCACAACATTGGATTGGTCTTTTAGATAAATACAGCACAGAACCCGAATGACCATAATGCATATTAAATCTGAAGATGCTACAAGTCCCGATTACAAACACTCTTTTCTGATAAATGATTCCTTTTCTCTGGAAATAGGGCAAACATGGGCAAGATTAATAATGCAAAAAAGAAAAAACTTCTTTGTTCAGAATACCCAGTAATAGATGCCAACAGGAACATAAGCTCCAAAGCAAACAGTAATCCCTCTAACAGATTACCTATGAAACAGGTAGACTGTTGGGGGACATTTTAGAGATAGCTTTTGTCATAAGAAACATGAAAAGCATGTTGGTTATAAAGCAAAAACATATGTATATTGTCAATAGCAGCACCTGCTCAGTGACAGTTTATTTCAGCACCAAGGATTCTGTCCAGCCCCTAGATGGCAATATTATCAAACACTTCTGGTGGCGTGAGCCCTTAATGATTAATAACCGGCATTCAGACATCCAACACACTGTAGGCAACCGTTGCAAAAATAACACAACTGATTTCATTATAGATTCCTCTAATGCGCATTTATAGCTCAGATCCTTGAAAGCAGAAGTATTCAAAATGCCCTGGCCTCAAGACCTTCATCATCTTAAGGTAGAAATAAGACTGGCAGATCTCAAGTTGAAGTTCATGCCTGTCTGGCGAAGAAATGTTTAGAGGTCTGCTCCTACTAAAGGTGATTGCAACAGCTGTTTTTGCTTCATTTGGTCTACTTCTTTAAAAAAGAAGTAGGAACAATCACATATTGTAAATGTAAAGAAGGATTTTTATATCATAAATTTATACTGAGAACAAGTTCTCACATTATATTAATTTGTTATTTCTGAAGAGCTACACACACAACACACACACACACACACACACACACCCTTAAATAAACCTTATAAATAGCCTTGCTTTATGTTAATGTTTAGTAAAGGCCAAGTGAAAATAAAGTGAAGACAATTAAAAATTATTTTTTAAATTAATTAATTAATTATTTTTTCCAGGGACAGTGAGAGAGAGTCAGAGAGAGGGATAGATAGGGACAGACAGACAGGAAGAGAGAGAGATGAGAAGCATCAATCATTAGTTTTTCATTGCCGTTGTGACACCATAGTTGTTCATTGATTGCTTTCTCACACGTGCCTTGACCGCGGGGCTTCAGCAGACCGAGCAACCCCTTGCTGGAGCCAGCGACCTTGGGTCCAAGCTGGTGAGCTTTTGCTCAAGCCAGATGGGCTCGCGCTCAAGCTGGCAACCTCCGCGTCTCGAACCTGGATCTTCCGCATCCCAGTCCAACGCTCTATCCACTGTGCCACTGCCTAGTCAGGCAAAGTGAAGACAATTTTAAGATGGCAAAACAACCATTGCCAATTTATTCTTTGACGTTTTGAGAAATAATTTATATTATCCTCTCTGGAACAGATTTCCAACATCAAAGTTCACTACTTGCAAACCCTGCTGTAGAATGTGGGCTCTGTTCACTCTATGGAGTGGGTGATGTCTTGTTTATTCAGTTATGTGAAATTTTTCCTTAGTCACAGTATTTGCTCGGGGCTGTCAATCTTTTACTGTTTTAGATTTAACTCCTTCTCTGGAAACATAGCATTCTGTCCCACTGACTTGTAAAAGTCATCACTAAAAAGTCATTTCACTTCCTTTCTCTCTGCTGTCCTCCTCCTTTTTAAAATTATTTTTATTTAGAAATTAAATTTAATGGGTGATATTGATCAGTAAGAATACCTAAGTTTTAGGTGAACATCTCAATAGTGTTTCAACTGCCGACTGTGTTGTGTGCTCATCACCTGAAGTCAAATCATTTTCTTTCTTCCCCCATGGAGATTGTCTTAATTCAATATGCTTACTTCTTTCTAGTCTTTGTCATTATTTTGCTTGCTCTTTTCCCCTCCCTCTTACATCCTATTGACTTTTGGTAGCTCTCTCCCCTCCCCTCCCTACCACTCATCTCCCTCTCTCTCACATATACATACACACACCCCTGACCTATGGGGGTCAGGGACCTTTTTCTTCTTATGTCCACATCCACATAAGATTCCTATTTTTTATTCTAGAAGTATATTACCTACCTTTGTTAGGCAGCAAAGGAAAAGAATGGCTCAACAAAGGAAAAGAGAAATAATCCACAACCTAATATTTCCAATGAGACTTAGCCCTCCCCCCCTTTTCTAGTTCATATGCATTAAGGTCAGGGTTTGGCTACAAATCAGTGCATCCTTTCATGAGACACAGACGAGACTCTGGACCACAAGGCCAGTGGAGGCTCTGCTGCCAATTTGATCTACATTTTAACCTCTCAACTCTGCTCCTAGGGGCACACAAAACTACTTGGAGTCTTCAGCCATCTGACAATTTTACACCATCTCCTCTGATTATTTCTGATGACTTGAAGTGCCCCAAAGGTGGCCTGGGGTCAATAGGTTTCTGTAGGTTGAAAATGATCAAAAATTACCATTGATCTGCAGTTGTCAATAAGAGGCTGTGTGGGGAGACTCCCTGCACAAATATTTAAATGGCATAAAGCAACCTAACTTAGTCATCTTTGAGTCTATTGATCTGATGATCTAGCAGTTTCCAGAGCTTTCCCTTGGGTCTTCCTGGTGCACTTTCACTGAGCCCACTTACCTTTCTTAGGAATCTCCCTATCCTGTTCTCTCAGACCCTGAACCCAAATACTGGTGCACAGGCACTGACGTGCTCATCAACAGCGTATTATGTGTGCTTCTCATGTTGGAAAAGGGTTCATCTTCCTGGTCACCATCAACCCCATTGACCATCAGTTTGATGGGTTTTCTTCAGCCTTTTCCTCTTGATCACCTTAAAATGATTGATTTTTGGCTTAAAAATTCTGACGTGGTAGCAAGATCCCTTTCACTCCTCAGTCACCATGAACGCCAAGACCTAGAGAATATGCCACACTGAGAGTCTGCATTTTCTGCACAGAGGGGGAGCTTTGGAAAAAGCTGGATGTAAATATATCAATTCCTGTCTTCCTCAGTGGAACAGATGCTGCTTCTTGGTTTTATCATAAGTTACAGTTTACCTTGTCACTATAAAATAAAAGAATGGTTATAGGCAGGTGTCTGGTTTAAATTACAAATAAAACATGAGAAGTAGGAAAAGGTCTCATTTACCATTATGTAAACATCATGTTTTTGGGCATAGTACTTCCAGTCAACTGAGTGACTTAGATACATTTTAATGCTGACAATCAACATTAAATATTGCCACAGATTCCTGAAAGCCAGGTAATTTGAAGCATAGCTTTTGGAAGGCTGTCTTTCTATCTATTTATAAAGTTAATGTTGGAGTTCTCCAAAGGTTGGCCAACCTATTTATTTTGGAAAAATCCAATCAGTCTTGACATGGAAATAAAATGATCTCTTTATTACTCACAGCCAAATATCAACCTTGCACATTAATCCATGGTTATCTAAGTATAAGATTTCCAAGTCTGCAAAATATGTCCACTGATTTTCTTTTATCCTTGTCATCTCTGCCTATATCCCTCCTGGCTGGTGGGACAAAGATGATGTTTTTTGATCACACATGCACGTACGCACACTCATGCAGAGTTGCTCCAGAATCAAAGATCAACTCACAAACAAGAATGGTAGAAAAAAAAAACTCCCTTTAAGTTCACAGTTATTGTCTTATGTGCATGATAACTGTGTGTACTCTGGGTGGCTTGGCCAAGGGGCAGGACAGTGCCAGCATGGTCACTGGAAACATGCAGTATTGTTGGTCAACAGCTCCATCCCATTGTGTTAGACAGTTTAGAGCACCTGGCATGTACAACATCCTGTAATATTGCTGCAGGAGCTACAAGATGGACGATAGTCTCCTGACTTGCAGGAGCAGCCTCTAATCTATAGTCCTAAGTTATAATCGATGAAGACAGATACACACATTTAGAGCATGCTAAGTGTAAGAACTCAGTGAAAAGGAAATGCTGAGGGGATACTTCTGATTGGGTAGGGAGGGGCTGGGAAGGTGCTGGGAGGTGGCATCTGATACAAGTCAGGCAGATGCAGAGTCTGAGTAGGTAAGAGTTAGGGATAGGAATAAAGAGTAGAAGAAAGAGCGAGGAGCTGAATGGAGCTGAAGTGTTGTGGGTGCGGAGGAATGGTGGGGATGAAGGCTGGAAAGAGACCAGACAGGACAGTGATTTTCACCCTAAGGTTTTTGGACTACATTTGTTAAAAGAACACTGTAAGTACCATTAGGCAAAAGTTTTAAGAACTAATTATGTATAAAGTGGTGTACAGTGCAATTTGAAGGAATAATGGGAAGAACTTTAAAATGTTGCCCTATTGTGGTATAGGTAGGTCATGGTCCAGTGACTGATGAAACAAACAATTTGCCAAGAATTCATTCATTCTTTCATTTGATAATTATTTATCCAATAAGTATGATAGCTATATACAGAAAGTAATAGGAGAGTATTTTCTTAGATTTAAACCATCTTCACTGAATGTTTGCTCTAATTAAAAATTTATAATTACTCTTTAGACACAAGTGTTTGTCTTTTGATACCAATCGAGGTGGGGAATTATAACAACCAAACTGAATCGAAGCCAACTGGACTGTTCTCTGTTCTGACGCACTATCTGAATCCCATGTCCCTGGGTTGGTTTGTCTCCTGGTCATGGGGGCACCTTTGTGTGGAGCCATCCGTGCCCTTGCCATGGTCCCTCGTGCCTGTCACTCAGCAACCAGGCAGCTGGGGCGGTTAGGGATACTACTGACAGCGAAATAGCATGAGGATAGTTCAAAGGTGCCCAAGTGTGAAAGCACGCCCAGCCAGGGCCCCAGCTAGTGTTAGAGGACTGACTTAAAAAGTCCCCCCAAAAAAGTTCCCAAGCAAGCATCAGAGTACATCCTCCCTTCGAATGAGTATACTTGGCTAGCCAAAGGCCCTTTCTTGTAACAGTTGTAAACGGCAAACGTTAGATGTTCAGTTTGGAGTATTCACATTTGTGTCTTTTCTCCCACAAATATCTGCCTTCCTAAAAGAAGAGTGATGGGGAAAGGGGAAGATTTTTCCCTCTCGTTGGAGTACATTCTTCATTTTATAGTGGGCAGGCCAATGCCGAATGAAGACAATTCGCAGACATTTCCTTTATAGACAAATGGCAGTACCAAGTTGCCTATAAAGCTCAGGCTTGATTGAGTCCTTGCGCAATGAGCAATGACACCTCAGCTGCTGTGAAAACATTGGGTAAAAAAAAAGGAAGCATTTCATAATGACTTGTTTTTCAAAGGAGAAGAGGAAAAAAAAATTAATTTGTGATAATGAAATGTTAAAGTGGCAGACCAGTCATACTAAATATTAAAAAGCAGTGATCCTGATCTATTGGAATTAAGGATGTGCACTCTCTGTGAACCAGCAATTCTACCCCAACAATCTCTGTCATGGCAATCCTAGTAAAAGTGCACTAAGTACATTTAAAAGAACTTCATTCCAGCTGTAGTCTTGTATTTGTTCAATCCCTGATTAAATACGTGTTCATTGAGGGCCCTGGGCTGGCTTGCTCTTCAGTCAGCAACTCACTTTCCCCCCGAGTGTGCAAGGGTCACGATAGCTCACCTTATCGCTGAGGGACTCCTGTTTAATACTGCAGCCTGCCCTCGCCTCTTCCTCCTCTGGTTTGGAAACTCCTTTACTTTGCTCTCTCTATATTTTCTTCTTTTCTCAAGTACTCATCACCCGTGTCCAGCACATCACCTAGTCTATCTGTTTATTGCGATTATTATTTATTGTCTGTCTCCCTTTACTGGAATGCAAGTTCCTCTGGGGCAGGAACCTGTGTGGGTTTGCTTCTCTGCTCCGTCCTCTGTGCCTCCAGTTGCACCCCGTACAGAGCAAGTGCTCAAAAAATACTTATATTTACATTGTCAATGAATACAAGCAGAATTTTAAAAAGAAAGAAATGGGGTAAAAAGGAGATTGCAGAATGAGTCTAACAAGAGAGAGTTTAAAAATAATGTCTAAGAAGGGAGTCAGCGTGAGTCTGGGAAGAGAGTGTAGATGGAGCAGAGGGCCCTGGACCACACGCATGTTACTCTGGGAAACAGAAACATGCAAACCATTTTATGAAAATAAATGTCAAAATGTAAAATGGATGATTCTAGAAAAATAGGAAAAATTAAGTGTGCTCAATAATAGATCAACCAGCTTTGAGATAAAAGAAAGCAAAGCCCTGAGTCAGCACCATACTCTAAAGAGGCCCCAGACCAGGGAGTTTCACCAGAGAAGTTTTTTGTTATTGCTTTTAATTAAATCTATGAGTGATAGATCATTAATACTTGGTAGGGCAAAAGTAGGTTTACAGTTATGAGTACGCAAAACACAGGTTATTCTTGTACTATTTATTGTTATTTTCCATATGAACAACTGTAAGCCTACTTTTGCCGCACCTTGTATTGTATACAAAGTGTTCGAGAAAATAAACTGGGCTAGATACCCAACTCAATATATGATGTTAGAATAACATCAAAATTGAAAAAGAACTGAAAAATAGAAAAGCATGTTATAGACCAAAATGACTTGATATTAGGTGCAAAAGTCAGTAGCAAATAGTATCCACCAGTATATTTAAAAGAGGTATCATCACTATGTAGGATTTAATCCTCAGAAAAATTGATTTACTTAGGATCATCTTAATGAAAACAACAAAATCCAATACCCATTCTAACACCCAGTCATGATACAATCTCAGACAAGTTAAAAAAAGAAGAAATCATCCTTGAGTTGATAGAAAGTATTTACTAAGATCATATAGTAAATCATATCCAATGATCAAGTCTTAGAAACCTTGCCATTATTATAACAAGTAAGACAGAATACCCTCTATTCTGCCCTGAAAGTTACTCTATGCATATGTTCTTGATTCTTTCTTTTCATTCTTTTCCTAAGGAACTTCTCAGAGGGTTATAACAGTATGCATTAGCATTCCAAGTGCTTTATGTATGTTAGATCGATTCATCCTTAAAACAACCTCATGAAATAGACAGTGTTATCACCCCCAATTTTCAGATAAGAAAACGGGTGTAAAGAGAGTTGAAGCAAATTGCCCATGATTATATAATTATAAGGGACAGAACCAGGATCTGCATGGAGGTATTCTGACTGCAGACTCTGTGCTCCTATCTTGGGAGGGATGCTTGAGGTTACATCAGATCCTGCACCTTGCTTCAGCAAGAACCACAGGACTTTGAAAGGTGGAAGCGGCCTACGCCATTTTATTGGCAATAGGGAACCTCTCACTTATTCCTACCTGGGATTCCTGAAAACCTTCCTGTGCTCTTTGACCAAAGCCTGCTTCTTCTTCTACTTTATGGGGAGTCAGGTTGAATGAGAATATCAAGGGGGAAAAGAAGAATTGCTTTTCAAATAAACACAACTCCAATCATTTGCCAATAAGTCAGGAAAAGCAGTCACTATGAGACTAAAAAATGGTGACACTTGAGGCTCAGATGAAACATACTGCAAAGACAGATCCCTGAGAAACTTCCACCGTTCATTTGTATCAGGATCCAAAGGGGTTAACTGGTCATGACCAGTCAGAACCCAGGCAGTTTAAGCAGACACTAGTGACATGCTGAACGGTTGTGGTGTGATATTGAGTTGTTGCTTTGAAAACAGTTTAATAGGATTTAAATTTTCCCTTTTTCTTTGGGTTTTTCAGTTAATATTAGAATTAAATTAAAGCATTAAGTCAACCAGCTTAGTGCAAAGCAAATTATGTCTGGTTCAGCATTGAGGGCTTCGCCATGGAATAACTATTGACTCAAGCTTATTAACTTGTAAATCCTCTAGTTTTAGATTATGATCTATTGATTATCTGCTTTTATTTGCATTCTAAATGAATAAAGAAGAAGAAATGGCCGCAGTTTAGTCATTACACCTTAAGAGAATGTACTTAAGCTAAGCATACTTAATTAAAAAATAAAAACAACTTGTATTTGTTCCAAGAGCTAGGCGTTGTTGGTTCTTATTTTTATTTAGGCAAACCAAAGATTGCTCTCAATTTTAATAGTCATTTCTATTGGACATTCGAACAAAACTGGAAATTGACGATAGAAAGTGTGCGAAATTGTTCTACAATCTTTTATATTTTTGGCTTGTTCTAGCAAAAACGATCTCTTTTATGTGCAAGAAAATCCCTGTGACTTAAAGTCTGGGGCAAGAGGCAACCATTGAGAGTCCAGATGCTTTAATGAAAAAGTAGCTGACTGAAACTCAGAAGACCAAGTTCCAGTGTTCTGCCTGTCACTCACACGAGAGGGATGGTAGGCAAATTGCCTACTTTTTCTGAGTTTTGCTTACAGTTAACATATTTTTCCAAGACTTTGGTACAGATTAAGCCAGATGACCTTTCTGAATGGGTCAGGCACATAGTGGGCACTCAGTAAAAGTGCTCCAAGTCAGGTCCTTGTCAATAGACGCAGCTAAGGAAACACGCGGCTTTGCTGGTTTCAGAGGGCAAGCGTTTGGATTCAGTTTTGCGCTTTGGTTTAAAGTTCTGAGCTGAGGCAAGTGTGGAGAGCGATTTATGTTCTGAGGGTCCAATCCACTGCCAGATATTCAATCAGCACCTGCTTTGTTTTCCAGCATGGTGCTAGAAGTGGACAAGTAGTAAGGGTATGCAAGTTCTGGACTTGAGGAACTGCAACTCATTAGGAATGCAAGACTTGCATTCATGAAACCACTGTAAAAACTCAGAAAAACTAGCACTGAAGGTGGATGTCTAAGAAGTCATCGTGGAAAAGACTCCATGAGCAGGATGAGTATCATTTATGTACCAACATGTAGGAATGGACTCGATACACGTGATAGAAGAGTAGATTATAACATTCAACGCAAGATTTAAGCAATTCAAACAAATCTGAAACTCATAATACCCAAAGGGAATTTCTAGTTTGTACTTTGAGCTTTACATCTGAGGCAGAGATCCTGGAAGACAGTTAGAAAGGCAAGGCTGGGGGACATCTTGCAAACACAGCAAGCATTAAAGACCAATTTGTTAAAGTTTTACATACTGTAACCGCAACTCTAAAATCTGCTGATTTAGAGGTTTGGGAGAGAAATGCTTCCATACTTGCATTGAATTGAAAGTAGAAAATTGTCTTACTATATGGATCACCTTATGCCAGTAGGCAAGGAGGAAAAACACACACACACAAACAAAAACCACCATGTTAGGATAGTGGCTGGTGATTGGGAAGATAAGTAAGGATGCTGTTGCTGGCACATGTTACATTATAGAGGTTGGGAAGTGTGGGGTGTGAACCTGGAAACCCCTCCCCTGCTTTGCCAGGCTAATGGAGTATCACTTCAAGCTTATGAAGGCAAGAACTCAGACCCTTCAGGAAAATGTTTGGTCAATGTCATTAGCCAAATAATCCCAACTCATTTAGAGATATAAGAGAGAGGGAGTCATAAAGATTATTACTGGCTTTATGACCTATTACGAAAATAAATTCTCTAGTAGTAGCTCAGGATTAATCAGAGTCCTTTGATGATATATCCATATTCACTCCTTTGAAGATTCCTCTTTTTATAGTGTAAATAACTATTTTACTAGTACTGACTTTATAATTGCTAAGTAAGTAAATATGCATCTCGTGGGGCTGTGTGCTCCAAAGGTTATCACTTCTAAGAGTGCACGTTCTAAAAAGTCGGGAGACAACTGGCCCCTCGTAACACTCTCCCCTAAGCAAAGCAATTATTAGGAGGAAAAACAGAGCACATTTTCTTCTCTGAAAAAAGACATAAAACAAAATCCCACCATTACTTTGTCATGAATAAAGTTCTAAAATAAAACACAAGCAACTCACTTAGGTCACTGCCTTGTAATGGGCAAAAGTCCTGCAATACTTTTTGGAAGATAAATGCTTAAAGATAATTTGTAAGAAAAATCCCATCCCCTTTACTAATTTCCCAGTGGGGAGTGCTGACTCATATTGATAAAAATGATACTGACGGTCGTTGCCCAGATGGCACTTTGAGGAATATAGATGGAGACAAAAGCACTGTATAATGTCCACGACACAAAATCATACTAAACTTATTATGCACTTGAGCTATTTTAACCAGTTGCATATATTTATTAGTTCCTTTGACTCTTTCTCAGGCTGAATGGTTTTATTTAAATTCTCTGTTAAGCTTTAAAAAACTGAAGCGAAGAAGACCAACACAAATATAAGTGGTTTTGGCAAGGTATAAAATATTTACACCGCCTCTCATTCCCATGTTACTTACAAGACTGCAAGTAATCAGTTATCACTCAAGGTGCTATGCTAGGGGGCTGGGGGTGGGTTGGGGAGCTACATACACAGGGCAGTCCCCAGCCTGGGGATATGGTGTTCATTCACTATGGGTGACTAGAAGCAGATGAAGAGGAGCTGAAAAATGGAAGAATTTCCCTTGTCTTGCGTCTCTCTGATAATGAGGCTGACTACAGAGCATGAAAGATGAGAACTGCCCAATCCAAACCAGAACATGTCACCATCTGGGCCCTTTCAAAGTGGGACACATGAAAGGCTCAGACGTATCCCCCAACAGAGTGCAATGACACCCCCGTAAAGAGGAAACGATGGTGAATGGTGGCCACTTCCACACTTGCAATCATTCTAGCATGAGAAGAGGCAAGGATTTTCCAAAAACCTTTGCTGAGGGGCATTTCAACTGCTCCCTCGGTCAGTGCCCCCATAGCGTCTGGGTCTTAGCCGTAATGTGGGACACAGGCACATCCAGCAGAGGGCATTCTCCTTGTGGAAAGATCTGGGTTTGGCCTTTCTGAATGGAGCACTCGGCTAAAGGGCTCAATAATGCAAATACTCAGGAGACCACACACACAGCAGGACTGAAGTCATTTCCCACAGAAACGTTGTTGTGACTTTAAAAATGACATGTTTGGCGTTTAAAGGCATACCCAATTTAGTTGAATTGAGTTTCTTTTAGATATTACCGGGTTAGATCCTTAATTTTCTGATCGAAAACTACTAGTTACTCAAAAGTTAGGACACAAAGAGAATTGACACTACATTTTTGGACCTTTGAAGGCGAGGGTGCAGAATCTGATATTTCTGGAAAACTCTCTCCATTTCTATAGATCCTCAAGTCATGAGGATGGGTCAATGCTATCACTCAAAAAGCCCTCCAACCCTCCTGGTGTCTTCTAGCTTTCTCTTCTGAGATATGTTTTGCAATGAGAGAGAGGGCGAGAAAAACATGACTCACAGGAACAAATGTCACATCTATAAAAGTATATAATCTTTAGGCCACAAAATGAGAATGCCTAAGTCAATATGTTTAATACCTACATAGTCACAGAATTCTAATTACAGTGGTACCTTGAGGTACGAATTTAATTTGTTCTGTAACTGAGCTTGTAAGTCAGTCAACTTGTATATCAAACTGCCGATACTGGACCCCTGCGCCAACATGCCAACTAGCGGCAACTTCCCAAATCATGACTCGTATCTCGGATTTTCGGACTGAGCCACAGCTCGTATCTCAAAAGAGTATGTTGGTCTGTTCATATCTCAAGGTACCACTGTATACAGATAGGCCCTTACATAATCTCAAGTTCTTTAATATTTGAAAAACAAGTATTTACAGGATTGAGTTCACAGACTTCTCACTTGCTGGGTTGTGGGCATGGTATTGCTTCTTGTAAAAAGATGCATCAAAACAGCCTCATGAAACTAACAATTGCTCAAACTAATACAAACTGTCGTTCGACTTTAGGAAGGAACAAAACTCTAAGGAACCACATTGAGAGAATTAAAGAAGACATATTGTAGGAAGATTTGTTATGGAGAACCCTCCCAACGAAATCTCCTTGCTTCTGGTTGACACTGCAGATACGTTGAAGAGGAAAAATTTCTCCAGACTTTTCCTAGCATTGACCAAAGATTTTGTGTTTTTTGAGCGGGGTCTCTCTATATGCATCATTTTTTATTCTACTCCTTACTAAAAATTCTTATTAGCTAATCTAACCATTCAATTTATCCTGCCTAATTTGCAATGAATAAGTAGCCCATACTGTTAATTGGCCACCTGGGGTTCAAAGCAGGGAAAAAGAGGGGTTGATGGCTGAAGATGGGAATGTGCTGACAACATAGTGACCACAAGTTGGTGAATTTTAAAATTTCACAAGATTTAAAATCAAGCTTCCTCGCTGTATCCGCCCCTCCCTCCCCTCACTCCATTTCTTGACCTCTGAGTCTTGGTCTGTGAGACTTAATATAATTTTTTTTTATAACAGTGATTTATTTCTAACAGATGTGATCATCCAGCCTCAGGGACCTGGATGCACACTGCCCCTAACAACTTTAATTCCTGAATATAATAAGCATATACTCCACTAATAAATACTCATCACTCGGTTACAGGGAAAGATGCCACGGCAGGAGGCAGGAGGACCAGGTACCTCTGGGCAGAAAGGACACGTCAATGGGGTCTCCTGAGGTTCTGACCCTGCTCGACCTCAATGAGCTAATTGTTATATTTCTGGGACTTGGTAGGTCACAAAGGAAGAAAATCAGTCACAGTTTAATGTATGCCACACTATTTAGAGAGCTAATTTTAGGTATATAGTGAGTTCCTTGTAGACCAAAAATGACACAAGGGTCTGAGGAGGGTGTCACTGGTCCCAACCTCCCCAAGGCACAGGAGATACAGTGCCGGGCTGGTCTCTGATTCATGTTTACTGCCCTCCCCGCAGACCCGAGCTGCTGGCTGCCACACGGGACAGCTTTGCTACACCCCTGACGGGGGTATTTAGAATATAATAGTTTTCACGTCAGCCCATTTATTGGAAAGATTGGAAAAAAAACCTTCTCCATCTCTTGAAGCAGAGACTTGCCATTGGGTGTTTTAAAATCAAACACCTATTTCTTTGTCTGGAAAAGGTAACTTCTGCCTCTCTGCTCTGTTTCTGCATGGATCCCAACCTTGTTGAAGGCAAGAGCAATGCCCAACCAAGTCTTAAAGTAACTTCTCAGTCTAAGTGATCTTTTCATTCTTTCAATCTCTTAGAGTTGTTTTTCTGCTTGTATCAGACAATCATGTCAATCTTCACAGCATGTCTTGCTTTGTTGTATTGAACTCTACTTTGTGGCTTTCACTGATATTTAGCTTTTCATAACTAGCATCTTGCTTCCCGGAAACAGAGAATGCAACAGGCAACATTGGGTAGCAGAAAGGGCCGATTTTAAAGCAGAGAGACCTGAAGTTGAATCATAGTTTTGCAACAAGCTGTGTGAATCTGGGAAAGTAACTTAACCTCTCTGAGCTTTTGTTTTCTCACAAATAAACTGTAGGCAATAATCACTTCACAGAGAGGTTATTAAGGTGAGATGAGGTGATGTGTGTCAAGTGTATGAAATCTGTCTTACACAAGAAAGTCTTAGCAAATAACTGCTGAGAGACTGAACTTAGAGCGTAGAAGTGATTCAGCCACAATCTGAATTATCTGCGGACGTCTAGTTCTCCTCTTAGGCTAAATATATAGTACTCACAAACAATGTGAAAAAATATCTAGGTTATGACTACAGTTTCAATGGGAACAAGAAGTAGCCTGACTTGTGGTGGCACAATAGATAGAGTATTCACCTGGAATGCTGAGGTCATGGGTTTCAAACCCCAGGCTTGTCCAGTCAATGTATATACAAGAAGCAAGCAATGAACAACTAAACTGAAGCAATTATGATCTTTCTCTTTCCCTCTGTCTCTAAAATCAATCAATTAAAAAATCTAAAATAAAATAATTTTTGTAGGGAACAAGAAATAAAATGCAAGTTGCTTGCTCATTAGGGAGTTTATCCAATCAATAATGTATTTATTTACTACACAAATGCCTGTAAAAGTGGTATTGGTCCAGGCTCTGGGAATAAAGGGACAAGAGTGAGAAAAATCCTTGCCCTTAGGGGGCTTGTATTCTGGTTACAGAGACAGACAATAGACACAGATAAATAAGCAAAAATGTATACTTCAAGATGATGTTAGATATTAAGATGAAAAATAAGGCGGGGAAGGGGATAAAAAGTGTGTGTGGCGGGAGTTGGGTGTGTATGTGAAATTGTACCCAGGTAAGCCAGTAAAGCCTCACGCAGAGTGACAGAAGGTGACATCATGATCAAGACCAGAAGGAAGTAAGGAAGCCAGCCATGGGTATGGAGACCCAGAGAAAGGGCTTTCTATGTAGAAAAAGTCTCAGTCAGCAGCTAGTGGCTACCTTGGCCTTTGTGCTAGGAGCAAATAAAAACTCCTCTTCATGAATATTAATGTATGCATACAAAATAGTACCATTTCTGTTTCCTGTTCTTCCCTCCCCTTTTAAGTTTTAAGTTTACAGCGAAAACCATACCTTAGGCTTTCTCCCTCTGGGGATGTGAGAAAAAAAGTGCTTAAATTAAAGATAAATCTCCATATTGGGGATTAAAAGTCATTTTTCCTTCAAATTTCATATATATCAAATTACAATAAACCTTGTACAATTTCACAGAGAACAACCTCACATCTTATGACCTGTATAGCTATTTTCTAAAAATTTCAAAGTGTTGCCTGACCTGTGGTGGCAGTGTGGATAAAGCATCGACCTAGAACACTGATGTCGCTAGTTTGAAACCCTGGGCTTGCCTGGTTAAGGCACATATGGGAGTTGATGCTTCCAGCTCCTCCCTACTTCTCTCTCTCTCTCTCCTCTCTAAAATAAATAAATAAAATCTTTATTAAAAAAAGGAAAAAATCTTTTAAAAAATGTCAAAGTGTTTTGGAATAATTGGTACAAAAACATGTGAAGGGTTGTAGTCTTCCTCAAATATTAATGGTCTTTACTGTCACACTCAAAGGTTTATGATTTTTTTTTAAAGACTTTATTTTTTCAAATTTTTTTCAGGCAAGCCCAGGGTTTTGAACTGGCGACCTCAGTGTTCCAGGTCCACACTATCCCACTGCACCACCACAGGACAGGCTAATTTTTTTTTAAATAAGCCTCCTTTTAATATCGGGCCCCAAGGAGCAGGTTTGGTTTCTTCAGAAATATTCCTGAAATCATCATTTTAATACTACTCATCACTCTTAAAGAAGACCATGGAGTTTTATCCTGTCTCCCCCAAAAGACAGAAACACAGAAGGGGTCTACTGCCACCATTTCATCTAGAACTGGTTAGCTATCCCCCTGCCTGGGACAAGAGGTGTACCTAGGCTCATGAGGACAAGAGAATGAGAATCGAGACCCAGACAGGGCTATTCTCCCTCGAAAACTTCCAGAGAGGACGGCGCTCTTGACATTACAGAGGCAGTAAAGAGACTTTTCAAGGCAGTTTCTACTTTTCCTACAAGTTCTTTTGTATGCTGGGTCGCCTGCCATTCTGTTTGTGTAATTCTGACAGAGTTCTTAATGACACACTAACAGATTGTAAAACACGCTGCTGGCATTTACTTGTTTTTTATATTTTTAAAACAATGTCCTTCATGTAACAGTAGTTAAGCGCAGCAGAAGGACATCATTAGAGCCGTGGTTAAACTGTAATTTACACCATTAGGAAGGCAGGAGCAATTTTTATTGCCTGGCAATTTTCTTGCTGAAATATTTGGACCATATGGCTCAATTTGTGTAATAACCTTAATTTCTGCACCCTTCAGGCCTGCCTCTGTCTCCCACGGAATGGTAAAATGCAGTTTAGCAGAAAAGGCAACTGTCTATACTTAGAGAGTTGAGATTAATAACATGTCACGTCCTGTTTTTGGTGAAGGAATTGGAACAGCAGCCAGATGGTATCTCTACAAATAACTGTCAGGGGTCTTGATCTAATCAATACAATGTATTAATACATCTCCCTTTGCTGTCCCTCCAGGGGCCGGTGCACAACATCTGGAAAGAGTAGAGGGGAGGGCCCGCCAAGTAGAAAGCCGATTCTTTTCAGAATCAAACTGAGCCCAATTAATTTTTCATGTATCCTTGATAACTGTTTCATAATGAGCAATGCGTCTTGACGGATTTGGGGTTGGCAGAGCAACCTGCCCGGGCTTTCTATCCCCATTCAATCCACTCATAGAAACCAACCCATTAATCAAACTATCTGGCATAAAACCTGACTCTCAGCTCAGCAAGAGATCAATAACCATCCTAAAAACACACACACACAGAGAACCAGCCACTAATGGGCATAGGTACCCAGCCATGACACTAGTAATTGCTTTAGCGAAAAAATAAAACTCAGGATCATAATCACCCAATAAGAATTTATATGATAAAATTCATTACTTGTGTCTTGTCAAGAAGTAACATTTACCTCCGTTAAAAATATACTCTGATTTTACTATCTAGACATGGCCATTATCTTTCAGAGGTAGACAATGCACTTTTTTGGGGGGAGGGGGAATGGATTAAAACTCTCCAATTTAGTAACGTATTTAATAATCCAAGTATCATTTAAAATGAGTTATTACGCTTATTTTAAATTCAGAGGACCTGAGGGACTCCTTAATGCAATCTTTAGCCCAACCGCATATGACACACGGTGAGCCTTCCGTGCTAACAACTCTCATGTGATGTCAGATTGGTCACATTCCTTAATTTTCTGGTTGGCTTAATAGAAGGACTTACAATTCAAATAATAAATTCTTATCACTTTCGCCAATGGTTTCACCTCAAATCTTGACTGTTTTTTCCAAATTCAAATCAGTCCTTTTGCATTTCAGTTAGCAAATCTGCTCTGGCTTGGCTGGGATTTCTAGCCTTTTGTTCCCTCTGAGAGAGAGAAGCTCTGTGACATTATCTACGGAGAAGAGTTCAGAGCAGAGATGAGGGGATGGAGGAAACCCATGATGTTTGGGGAAACATCCCTTCCTGGCTCTTGGACAACAGGTGGAAGACTGTTCTGCTCTTACGAGAGTCTGAGATGCTGATGAGGAGAAATGGCTCCCGGCGCACGCTGCTGTAAAGCCAGTCGTTCATTGGCTGATCATCTGATCAAACCCTGCCAAGATGATAGAAAGGTCTGAGGAATCATCCAGGAACTCGGAGGTGATGTCACATTCATCTTTCCTGACAACATAACGAAGAGTCATGATGCCGTGCTTGCTCAGTCAGTGGTTTGCAGTTCTGCGGGGTGAGTGGTTCTGTTTGGAATCAGGGGTGTGAGTTAAGGTCCTCTGAGGTTATTTGAGGTATTTATGAGTACAATCAATGCCTATGCATGACTAAATAATTGCTTATTATTTGCCATTTGTCTCTTTCCTTATTTGCTCTAAGACCAGTCCCAGAGAGAAGAGACTATTCCTTCCTCCTTTGCATCTGCTGTTGCTTCTGGGCACAACAGGTTCTTAAGAGAGGAGGATGTGAATGCTGATGAATGGAAGAGTCCCACACTGTTTCTTGGTCTTGATCACCACATGAAATTTTATGTGTCTAGGTCCTCAATTGCAAATAATACGCCATTTTTATATACGCATGAGAGATCAGAGAAGCACTAACCCAGAGTTTCCACTCTCGTTTGTTTGCTGATGTCCAGTGTGGACAAACAGGAACACCCTGACTGACTGACAAGGGCGTGTTTGTGGTGAAGTGCTACAGCCTCAAGCAAGAAAGCTATTTCAACAGGTGAACCGTGTGACTAAATGAAATCTGAAATCTGGGATCCACAGCTCCAGGCATCCAGAAGTTTAAAGTCTTGTGATATCATTTTACTGAAATATTTAATTGATACACATTGTAATCTTCTGTGATGAAGATGGAAGATAGCTGCTCTTCTGGGGCGACCCAGTCCATAGAGGTAATCAACAATCCTACAGTCTGGCCTGACCAGGCGGTGGCGCAGTGGATAGAGTGTCAGATTGAGATGCGGAAGACCCAGGTTTGAAACCCCGAGGTCGCCAGCTTGAGCTCAGGCCCAGCTTGGTCGCAAGGTCGCTGGCTCCAGCAAGGGGTTTGCTTGGTCTGCTGAAGGCCTGCGGTCAAGGCACATGTGAGAAAGCAATCGATGAACAACTAAGATGTTGCAATGGCAACGAAAAACTAATGATTGATACTTCTCATCTTTCTCCATTCCTGTCTGTCTGTCCCTATCTATCCCTCTCTCTGATTCTCTCTCTGTCCCTGTAAAACAAATCAAAACAAAAATAACAACAATCCTACAGTCTGAACTTAGCAACTACCTG
Source organism: Rhynchonycteris naso (assembly GCA_037038555.1). Lineage (NCBI taxonomy): Eukaryota > Metazoa > Chordata > Mammalia > Chiroptera > Emballonuridae > Rhynchonycteris > Rhynchonycteris naso. Next base: position 209,945,513 of record CM072995.1, on the reverse strand, counting down.
GCTCTAGCAGTAACAAGACGTTTCACCTCAAAAATTATATCGAGATAAAAGGATTCATCTGCAAACCTAGCACATATGTATTCACAGGTGTTGCATGTGGGTCATTGCATTTGGATTAAAAAGCAATGTCTCTCTCTACATGAGAGGTCACTAGCTGGTGTAAGACAAAAATCTTTTCCCTGGCATAATTAAAATATCCTCATGGTGGTTTCAGATTTAAAAATCATAGCATTGTTGTAATATTTTTCTGGGCTTCAGGAGCTGACAATTGTTTGGTCCAATCAAATCTGGGAACACTAGAGAAGTTATCACCCATCAAGGTAATTACTTTCAAGTTGAAATAATTACTCTATCAATGTTAATGGTCTTTCAACTTCAATAAAGCACTCACCTGCCGATAATCACAGCTAACCTCTTGCTCTAATGCAATTCCCTCTCTATTTAGTAGGTTATATTACAGCCGTTACAGTGGTCACTTGTCCTGAACAGCTGCTGAATTTCACTTTGATCAGCTGTGAACCATAAAAAAATTGGTCATCTGTGTCTGATTCCTGCTCACCCAGAAGCCCTTGCAGAGCGGAGGGTATGATCTCTTGGCTCTAACAGGGCACTTCAGGGACAGCCATCGTGTCTCAGGTAGTGGCTAGTTTCCACCTGTGACCAGAGCACAGTGGTTCAGTTACCTCCTGCCCTTCTATGCCATGTACAGCGTGCTGTCTCCACTACATACCATATATTCTGAATTTATGGCCCAGCCCTGTTAGTGTAGGAATGAGTTCATTTTACTTTTGTGTATGTTTTTAATGGGGCTCTGTGGGATTTGGGGGTTCTGAAAGCGTTTTCTTACAGTTCAATGAGGGCCAGAAGATAACAACACACTTGAGTTAGAGGGCAGTTTCCCAACCAATGGCCCCTCTGTACAGGGAGAGTCTTCTCTTGGGCATCAGCGACGTAGGTAGATGCTAATTTGGCAGAATCAGTTTGATACGGGTTGTGTGTGTATGTCTGAAAGCCCTCATGGTTTGCTGATGTGATTCCTGATCTCAGGGAGTGGGCAGGGCCTGGGAGTGTCACGACAGGTAGACACAGCTACATCTGGGTGGAACCAGTCTGCACAGGGCTCTCAGAGGGCCAAGCAGGTCCAAGGTGAGAGGGTCAGCACTAAACTTCACAGAGACAAAAAGCACAGTCTTGTCCCAGACAATTTAGAGAAGAAATAGAACCTAATCCAGTACTTGAGAAATTCCCTGGAAATGAAGAGTCTGGTATCAGAAAGCATTTAAAGGAACAAACCCTGCATTTCATTGCTAGGTGAAGAAGGCCCGGCGTATCTACAGTGTAAGGTGTTGCATTTCTGACCACATCAGTCCCCTGCACAAACTGCAACCTTTTCCTACATTTGCTCACTTCTTCCAGCCTCCATTAACCTGGACAGGAAAATGTCTAAGGGTTTGCTGCCTTTATGGCCACTAACAGTTGCTAGTACTTTGCAGATGTATTAATTCCTTTAGCCCTCAAAACAGCCTCATGAGATAAGTAGCATCTTAGGGATAGCCAAGAGAACAACATGAAGAAATTGGGGATATTGGTATGAAAGGGGAGATGGACACTCTTTCACAGAAAAAAAAGGATGACACAGTTATCTCATACAAAATGTGAAAGTAATCTCAGACATTTATGATAACAGACATTTATAGTAGTTGTTTTTATTACCAATCTCTTCTTCATTTTGGAAATGATAGTCTTTTTAGCTAGCTAGATCTCCCAGAACATTGTCTCAGAAGTAGATCTGGGAGAAAAGGCTAAGTACCATCCAATATTAAGAGCGACAACTAATTTCAGATAATCTGTAAAAAGCAATAATATTTTACATCATACGAAGCCTAAATGATAACAGAATTAAAAACGAACTTTCCAGTTTACTCAAAAACTCTCCAGAACATGGCAATTATAAAGTATCTCACTTCCCTCCCCCGTCCAAGCACATATCTACTTAATGGTAAGGAAACTGGAGGCAGCCACACAAGGAAAGCTTGAATACCTCCCTCCTCCTCCTTGACATTGGGCAAGGGAGTTTGGCAACCAGAATCTAGAGACTGGAGTTTGTAATTCTGGATTTTATTTCCAGACTTAAAGCCAGCTTTTAGTGACCCATACAATTTGCTTAGCCCTTAGCCCTGCGGGCTTGATTCTACACATGGGTGAAGTGCCAGCTCCCATCCAGGGAGCTGGGCAAATGCAGGAACTGGGCTCGGTCTGATGTTTTATGACCCCGGGCGGTAGATGGGATATATGTAGAGCACAGATTGACAGGTACGCCATATTCACCTTTAAATCCCAGGTTATTCCTGCCAGCACCATGCCAGGTGGCAGGGAAGTAAAGCTAACAGATCGGAATGGTGGCAGCAGGGTGGCCACACTCACTGGGAGTGTCCCCCACAAACACCACCGTGGAACCCGTGCATGCATGTGTGCCAAGTAAGGCTAAATATAGCGTCTCGGATCCTGACACTGCACAATTCATCACAGACCTAACTGGGAAGGGGGTTTGAGGGCTTCTAGCTAAGGCCTGTCTTCAGTAGTGGTGGGCATGGGTCTGAAAAGACGGTATGAAGCTAGGTCTCTCCCTCTCTTCCTCTTAGGAGAAGCTGCTCAAGCCCAAAAGATGAAACGTTTCATGGGGTTTGGAGAGAGGCTGTGATACAGTCAAGCCCACAGTCTCCCGCTGTGGCGGCTGCTCCTGACCCTGCCAGCACAGATGCTCTGCACCCCCACGGAGGGCCCGCACCACCAGTTCTCTCTCCATCCACTGCCACCGCTGGGAGGACTCCTGCATCCGCTGCATCTGTCTTATGTGGCTCTCCCAGTAATGTCCTCCTGTCGGTGAACAACTCTGGTTAAGGGGACTTTGGGACAAGCTAGTGATGACACTAAACTACCGGCAGCATGTTGGTGGCCCCTGGTGCAGAGATGGGGTCCCTTACAATAAACAAGAGACTAAAGGAAGGCACTTGTGGATTGAACTGGAATCCTGCAATTGTGAGAACAGATTCTGCGTCTCTCGAATTGAAAATACAGTTTCTTTGCTTTGGAGGATTTCAGCCAAGGCCCTCTATGAAATGAAAGCTTGGAAGATGTCCTACGGCTCGCACAGACATGGAATGAGACAGGGAAGATGTTTAGCTGGTAGAGGAATGAGGAAAGATGGCCAGTAGAGCCAGGAAGGCAGTCAGAGAAAGATTTAAAAGGGAATTGACAAAACATGAGCAGCAGAAACTCAGAAGCAAAGAAACGCAGCAACCCACAATGCCCCACAGTGATAATCTACCTCTCAGGCTTGATGACCCAGTCTCGGCTCTGTCCAAAGACCTAGTGTCAGTGGGGACTTCATAAATGTACTTGAGTGCAGAATTGAGTATTGACATATTGAATATAGTACTCAATGTCTGTTTGCCAAATTGGATTGACTTGTCAGTAATCTGTTCTTGACCCTGAAAGTTCATTGTGCTAACATAGAAAAGTCATGCTGTTCCAACTAGGAAGAAATGGACTTGAATTACAGGAGGAGGGATCTGGTGAGGAAGTGGAATTAAGTGGCAGAGCCTTCTTCTTAGATATTTTAACAACAACGACAACAAAACGGTTGAACACATTCTTTTGGGAATGTTCAAATGGATAAAACTCAAAGGCAGTAATTTTTCTGATTGCTTCTTTTAAAGATAGCCATCCATCAAGAGTCATAGAGGACTCCTGCCATGGAAATTTAACTCACTGACCAGAATGTTTGAAGGCTGACCCAATTATTTTCTGGAAGATGTCCTTGATTGCTGACAAAGCTCAAACAGAACTTTTCCTGGTTAACCTAATGAAGTCTTCTCTTGGGGCTCTCGGGACCCCAAATCCAGATTTTGGGGAGATGCTTTGAAAACCCACACATACATTTGCAAACACACACACACTCTATCTCTCTCATATTCAAAGACAATATGCTGAAATATAATTGTTTCTTCATTACTCCAGCTATTTTCTTTGGATTGCAAAGATTAACCCTTAGAAGCAATACTGACCAGGCTATCAGAGTAGGAGATCTAACAGGAGGATCCCTGGACAAAAGGCACCAGGGAACTTAATATTTGGGGCTAGGCTTTCCTCTTTTTTAGAAACTTTTTTAGTGTAACAAAAATAGAACCTAGCAGATTATAAAAGGACAGAGTTCATTTATTCTTCAAATCTTACACTGTCAAATGAAACCGGCTAGGAAGGGGTGACTTAGAGACTTTCATAAGGGATTCCAATAGAACTGTTTTGGGAGTTTCAATGTTTTAGGCTCAGGCCCCTGGTGACCATATTTTCAAAAGTCAGAGGTTTGACCATTGCATTACTGGCGCCTTCAATAAAATGCATTTAACTTGAGTTGTCTGATCCAGAAAGCTCTTGTCAAGCATTTTTACTTTGTATTTCAGTGTTTGCTTTCAGGGTAAAAATTTAGGACATGGGTTCCAGGGAATGGTGAGGAGTAATATATTTGCTGATGGGCCACATATTGACTAACAGGGACCTTCCACACTGAATAACACTGCTTCTCATGCTTCTAATGAAGGATTTAGAACATGTGGTATGAGAGACCCTGGTATATAAAGATAATTAAATGTCAAATAAAAAGTAGAGGACCAATTCAAAGAGAAAGACTTGGAAAATATTATATCTTCTATTCACATGTTGCTTATTTCTGAGTCATACAGAAAAATTAAACAGAGGACAATGATGAAATTCGGTACTTTAAAGTCTCCACTGACAAGGAGTCTCTTGGAGATTCATTAAAATATACAGTGTGTTTGTAAAGTCATGGTGCACTTTTGACTTTTGACTGGTCAAAAGTGCACCATGACTTTACGGACACACTGAATTTGCCTGGTATTACTTACCCATTTGGATAAATGTTATGCTCTATAAGAGAACCATGGTGGAAACTGAGCCCTAAAACTGGGATCATAAAACCATGGTTTGGTCTTTGAAAACCATGTTTTCCACTGCCCGTTTTTTTTTTTTTTTTTTTCTCATTTGTGAAGGGTTTCCAGAGTTAGTAAGATCTTGACACATTTTATTTTATTTTTTTGTGACACAGACAGAGAGAGGGACAGATAGGGAAAGACAGACAGGAAGGGAGAGAGATGAGAAGCATCAATTGTGGCACCTTAGTTGTTCATTGATTGCTTTCTCATATGTGCCTTGACTGGGGGGGCTACAGCAGACCAAGTGACCCCTTGCTCAAGCCAGTGACCTTAGGTTCAAGCTGGTGAGCCTTGCTCAAACCAGATGAGCCTGCACTCAAGCTGGCAACCTTGGGGTCTCGAACCTGGGTCCTCTGGGTCCCAGTCCGATGCTCTATCCACTGTACCACTGCCTGGTCAGGCTTGGCATGGTTTGAAAACCATATATCCTTAACTCCTAAGATCACAGAGCTCCATTCTCTCTTCAGTGGGAGGGCTTTCTGCCTGCCTCTTAGGGCAGTGCTGTGCCTAACACTTCTTGTCTGTGGGTTCCCTCCTGCACCATGGTTATGGCAAGCAGGTGCTGAGTATGGGGTCTGGGCCCTGGTGTGACAGAGGTTACAGGTTGTAATCCAACACTTGTCTTACTTTTTCTGCAATCTGATATAAGAGAAGACCCTTAAACAAGTTCCTGCTTCTGTAGCTCCTGTAGAAGGTGAAGCTGTGCCAGACATGAAGAGACCTCCAGGAAATGCCTGGTGAGCTGAATTAAGTTGTGTTATGGGCCAGAGGGAGGCCAACCCAGAAAAATCACCTATAAATTACAGTGCATGCGATGTCCGTATCTACACTTACACAGCTAGAGAGCTATATCTAGAAATTTAATTTTCTTCTTCCTCAAAGAGCCAATCATATCATATATCTGCATCTAGCTAGAGATAATCTACTTTTCTATCTATTATGGGTGAGACTATTTCATTCACATAATCCCTATATCTACTTATATTAATATACCTATCTAGATATAGGGGTTGGTTATCAATGGCTCTTTAAGAAAAAATAAAATTAAATTTCAATCTAATTTTATCTGAGCCTTATCCCCATGAGTTATAGAGAAACACCTTTAATATTCCAACTTAATGGATTTAGAAAGCAGCTGAAGAGAGAGTTACTGATTTGCTTGAGGTAACTGTGGTCTGCAAACTTGTTTCCAATATCTCTTACATGTATTTCAGTATCTTGTCCCAGTGACCATACTGCATCTTTAAACATGTGAAATATTTTCATATATTTAACCACTAAGTGGAAAAAACAATGGTAAATTGGGTAAAAAGGTGAACTTCCCATCTCTGCCAGATGATCTAAGCATCTGTTTTCTCAGTACTCACCGGTACTGTGAAGGCGTGCACGGTAGAGACATTCACTGTCGGGTCCTCTGGTCTCTCTTGGTAGACCACACCATACTGGAAGACAACGCCGTTGGGAGAGTCTGGCCTCGTCCAGTTCAGCAGAACTGAGTGGGCGCTGGTGGCCTGAGCCCAGGGTGCCGGTAGATCCTGGGGCGGGGCCTCCAGCGTCCGTGCGGATGCCCACAGGCTCTGCACGGAGCCCTGGGAGTTGTGGGCATGGACCCGGTACTCGTAGTGAGTGAAAGGCTGCAGAGTGTCTGCAGCGTCGGTGAATTCGAGGGCTCCTCGGGACCAGACAAACACCAGGGCCTCCTCACCAATGCCTGCAGGACGTCTGGAAGGAAACCAAGAAGGCGCTCAGTGACAGCAGCACACTGCAAGTCCAGGTTTGGAGACACAGTGAGAAATTTGTTATCTGATCAACTTTTCCACTGTCTCTTCCTGGTGTCACGATGTAGACCAGATAGAAGAGTACACCAGAGGCCCAATCAAACAGCATGGTAAAAATGTAATATATATACATACACACACACCTACATGCACACACACACACACACACACACACATACATATATTTATGAATTTTATATTTGTATATATTTATATTTATACATATTTTGCTAATCTCAAAAAGTGAGACATCACCTATAATCACATTTTTCTGTATTACCTTCCAGACCTTCTTGTTAAAAAAAAAATCTACCCTTGCAATATAAAACATTAAAAATTGAAAGAGCATTAAAAATTAAAATTAAAATATACAGAAGCACATACATACGTAAGTACTATTAACATTTTTTGTAGTTTCTGCATCTCTGTCTATGCTGATTCATAGGAATGTGAGTGTGCACATGCAGTTAGTTGTGCTGGGGTTTTCCTTTTCTGCACAAGTGGTGCCACACTATACACAATCAGGAGACAATGCTGTTGGTAGTTCTTCCCTTCAACGGTGGATGGATGGCAGTAAGGGTCCCCATTTGTTTAAATCTCCCCATGTCCACATGATTTTGCTAATCTCCTAAACTCACTCTGAGCTTGGCCATGTGACTGTCTGTGGCCAGTGGTACACTTGCAGAGACTGGGAAGGGAAAGACTTGAAAGTGTTTGTGTGGTGAGACTGGCCCTCTGCTTCTTCAGGAATCACGTGATCACATGTGACAAAACCCAGGTCAGCACACCGAAGGATGAAGAACTGTAAAGGGGGGTCCACGGTTCTTCCTCCCCTCTACCCACCCAGCACAAGGCTATATTCTACATGTGTGTCCGTCCAAGATACCTTCAAAGTGTTTTAAAGCCACTTCCTGTATGCCACTTATATGTCTTTATTTGAATTTTCTCTTCTTGAATTAAACCATAACCCTTCAAAGTAAGAGCCATTTTTTCTTTGTATTTGTCAACACAACTTTTATTGAACATGTACTAGACACCAAGCCCTGTACCACAGGCAAAGATGTAAAAAGATCGACTCACTATGTAGAGAAATAGAACCAGATGCAAATTAATGAAAATAACATGATAAGTCATATAATAGGAATCTACTCTAGAGATCGTTAAAGGGCCAAAGTCACATTCCTTTTAGATATCTTCTCTGAAACCTAGTGAAATGCAGAGTATGCTCAAAACACTTTCTCTCAACTGTCTGAGAAGGGGATTGTTCAGTTCCACTTTTAGATCTATTGATAGCATAACTGGAACCCACACACACTCTTAGGTACTCAATGTCTAGAGCATTAAACATCTGAGTAAGAGAAATGAAATGGTCCATTGTTGGGACGGCCCTGATTATCTGGTGTTTCACTTGTGACAGTTATTTGCTCAACCAGATGTAAAATCTCAGTGCAGACCTGGCCAGATGGGGATATTCCCGAGGACGTGTAGTTGGTTTACTTCTCTGTTCCCAGTGCCTGAGCCCAGGACATGTTAATGTGTTTTTCCAGATGAATGGCACAGAATGTCTTGGCTTTTCTACATATCTGCTGCATGTCTATTAGCTCTTTTTTTCCCTATCAGGGTAGACTTCTAGGTTGGGAATGCATGTACCCAAGAGAGGAACTCTTCTTCCTTACCATACTTCCTGATTGAGAAGAGTCTGGTAAATAAATCAGTATGTCTAGGCCACGAGAGGCAGTTAATTAACACACTCTTCATATGCTGGCATGTTCACATACTGCCATGTCAGATTAAGCATCAAAATGGAAGGGGCTATTAAGACAGAGTAAATGACAGAACCTTTCACAAAAAGGCAGGATATTGAAAATGTTTGGCTCTGGAAATCTGATGATCCTCAAGTTGATAAATCACTGTGACCTATGTACGAGCAATGACAAGTTTCCGGCTGCAGGCAAGAGAGGCTTCCTAGCTACCTGCTCAGTGACCGGCCATTACTGTCCAGCAACTCACCTCATTACTCCTCGCTGCCACACATGGGCCTGATTCTGCACTCAGCGTAGGTTTGCAAGGTTTGGCCTTTGTACCTAAAGCAGATAGCAGGTACCAGGTGTGTCATTGGAGGGGGGGGGGGTGATCCATTCTAATGAGAATCACAGGGATCACTGCCAAGGTCTCCTCTCATTGAGTATTTTTTTTTAAATTTTTCCAAAGGTGTTTGCTAGAAACATTGTACAGCAAACTTAATTCATGAAGTTCTACAGGGAAATAACATTTTCCATTTTATCTGGCTTTAACCTTCCTATGACAATTCAATTAATTTTTTATTAAACTCTCCCGAGTTCTCACATGGAGGGGTAGCCTTAGTTGTCATAAAACTGACATTCTTACAAAAAAATAAAAAAATTGTCCAAAAGTGTAAAATTTAAACATATATACTATGTAAGGGGTTGAGCATTATGTTGGCCTTAAGTTTTATTCATCAATAAAATGAAAGAATGCAGCCTGGGTAGGTACTTCTTATCATTATTGAGTATTTAATAAATTAGTACTATGGTGAAGTAACTGGTTCATCTGTGGTATTACAAAACAGAAAAGCTTTACATCTGAATGAACTCTGAGCAGAAGGTGTGGAGTAGACCACAATTATTCCTAATGTATTTAAGATTTCGGCTTCAACTTTCCATTTAACTGGCAACGTTTCCTCCCGAGCACTCTATGTCAAGGAAAATCATATTTTACGCTCTCTCTGAGTAGCCAAATGGTTGTGCGATGCTCAAGCTCATTTGGGAGATACTTCACTAATACACGTTCCCAACTGGAGTTAATACCGCTTAATTCTAAATAGAAAACAAATAAAAAGTATTAAAACTAAGAAACTACATATTCGAAAAGGTGTTCACGCATATGTTATCTTAATATAGTATATAACCTTTTAGCATGGGTATGTATACATAGGGAACATATACCATTATTTTGCTCCATATGGATGCACCTGACCATAAGACACCCCAGGGTTTTGAGGAGGAAAATTAGAAAAAAAATATTCTGAACCAAATGGTGTGTAAAAATATTTTAAAAAATACTGTAATTTTTGCTCCATAAGATGCACGGGCATTTTGCCCTCCACTTTTTTGGGGAAAAAGTACATCTTATGGAGTGAAAAATACAGTATATATATATATAATATAAGTTTGGGGACTATCTGTGGTTTCAGGCATCACTGGGGGGTGTCTTAAAACATACACATTTGGGTAAAGCAGGACGACTGTCTCAAATTGACAAGTAAACTAAATAGAAACAATCACAATAATACCCTAATACCTTGTCCATACTGGGTTATAGTTTTTTTTCTTTCTTTTTTTTCTCTGTAGTGAAGAAAGAAAATTTTATTGCATTGACATTTATGATAAAACATTTGGGGAAAACAAGAAAATAGATTGTTCTAAACCCAAGTACTTTTAAAAGCTCTAGAGTAGTCACCAAGTATGATGGTAGTTTAAATTGCCATATTTTGCTGGCCAGACTCAACTCATACCAGATCTACTTTTCATTTTGAACAAATTTAAAAAAATTAAAGATGCTTTTAAATAAGAGGTTATTCTTCAAGCTTTAAGTGATCTTACATGCTTATTGTTCAAAAATGTCTATCTGTTTTGGTTAAAAAAAGTTTCAGGTTTTTTTTTTTATTAACTTTAATGGGGATCAGGGTAAATATGTACAATGAAAACATCTCCAGATTATCTTATCATTCAATTGTGCTGCATACCCATTACCCAAAGTCAAATTGTCCTCTGTCACCTTCTATCTGGTTTTCCCTGTACCCCTCCCCTTCTCCCTATCCCACCCTCCCCTTCCTCCCCGCATCCCGTAACCACCACACTCTTGTCCATGTCTCATAGTCTCACTTTTATGTCCCACCTATGAAATCATGCTGTTCTCAGTTTTTTTTTTCTGATTCACTTATGTCACTCCGTATAATGTTATCAAGGTACATCCATTATGTTGTAAATGATCCGATGTCATCATTTCTTATGGCTGAATAGTGTTCCATAGTATATATGTACCAAAGCTTTATAATCCACTCGTCTTCTGACGGACACTTGGGCTGTTTCCAGATCTTTGCTATTGTGAACAATGCTGCCACGAACATGGGGGCACATTTCTTCTTTTCGAACAGTGTTATGGTGTTCTTAAGGTATATTCCTAAAAGTGGGGTATCTGGGTCAAAAGGCAGTTCGACTTTTAACTTTTTGAGGAATCTCCAAACTGTTTTCCACAGTGGCTGCACCAGTCTGCATTCCCACCAGCAGTGCAGGAGGGTTCCCTTTTCTCCACATCCTCGCCAGCACTTATTCTGTGTTGTTTTGCTGATGAGTGCCACTCTGACTGGTGTGAGGTGATATCTCATTGTGGTTTTGATTTGCATTTCTCTAATGATTAGTGATGTTGAGCATTTTTTCATATGTATTTTGGCCATCTGTATGTCCTCTTTGGAGAAATTTCTATTCATTTCTTTTGCCCATTTTTTGATTGGATTGTTTGTCTTTCCGGTGTTGAGTTTTATAAGTTCTTTATAAATTTTGGTTATTAACCCCTTATCAGACATGCTGTCGAATATGTTCTCCCATTGTGTGGTTTCTCTTTTTGTTCTGTTCTTATTGTCTTTAGCTGTGCAAAAACTTTTTAGTTTGATATAGTCCCATTTGTTTATCTTGCCTTTATTTCATTTGCCCATGGAGATAAATCGGCAAATATATTGCTGCTAGAGATGTTGGAGAGCTTGCTGCCTATGTTTTCTTCTAAGATGCTTATAGTTTCACGGCTTATGTTTAAGTCTTTTATCCATTTTGAATTTGTTTTTGTGCATGGTGTAAGTTGATGGTCTAGTTTCATTTTTTTGCAGGTAGATGTCCAATTTTCCCAGCACCATTTGTTAAAGAGGCTGTCTTTACTCCATTGTATGTTCTTTCCTCCTTTGTCAAATATCAGTTGTCCGTAAAGCTGTGGGTTTATTTCTGGGTTCTCTGTTCTGTTCCATTGATCAATGTGCCTGTTCTTATGCCAGTACCAGGCTGTCTTGAGTATAATGGCCTTGTAGTAAATCTTGATATCCGGAAGAGTGAAACCTCCTGCTTTATTTTTTCTTTTTAAGATTGCTGAGGCTGTTCGTGTTCTTTTTTGGTTCCATATAAATTTTTGGAATATGTGTTCTATATCTTTGAAGTATGTCATTGGTATTTTAATTGGTATTGCATTGAATTTATAAATTGCTTTGGGTAATATAGACATTTTAATGATGTTTATTCTTCCTAGACATGAGCATGGTATATGCTTCCACTTGTTTGTATCTTCCTTGATTTCTTTTATCAATGTTTTATAATTTTCCGAGTACAAGTCCTTAACCTCGTTGGTTAAATTTACTCCTAGGTATTTTATTTTTTTGGCTGCAATAGTGAAGGGAATTGTTTCCTTAATTTCTTTTGCTGACAGTTCATTGTTTGTATATAGAAATGCCTCTGACTTCTGATTATTAATTTTGTATCCTGCCACCTTGCTGAATTCATTTATAAGGTCCAGTAGTTTTTTGACTGAGACTTTAGGGTTTTCTATATACAATATCATATCATCTGCAAATAGTAACAGTTTTACTTCTTCTTTTCCAATTTGGATGCCTTTTATTTCTTCTTGTCTGATTGCTGTAGCTAGGACTTCCAGAACTATGTTGAATAAAAGTGGTGAAAGTGGGCAACCCTGCCTGGTTCCTGATCTTAAGGGGATTGCTTTTAATGTTTTTTCATTTAGTATGATGTTTGCTGTGGGTTTGTTGTAGATGGCCTTTATCATATTAAGGAATGTTCCTTTTATTCCCACTTTACTGAGAGTTTTGAGCATGAATGGGTGCTGGATTTTATCAAATGCCTTTTCTGCATCTATTGAAATTATCATGTGATTTTTGTCCTTCCTTTTGTTTATGTGATGAATCACATTGATTGATTTGCGAATATTGAACCAACCTTGCCTCTCCAGAATAAATCCCACTTGATCCTGGTGTATGATTTTTTTCATATATTGGTGGATTCGGTTGGCTAATATTTTGTTGAGAATTTTAGCGTCTAAATTCATCAGGGATATTGGCCTATAATTTTCTTTCTTTGTGTTGTCTTTGCCCGGTTTTGGGATCAGAATTATGCTCGCCTCATAAAAGGAGTTTGGAAGTCTTCCTTCCTCTTGAATTGTTTGAAATAGCTTGAGGAGGATAGGAGTTAGTTCTTCTTTGAATTTTTGATAGAATTCACTTGTGAAGCCATCAGGCCCAGGACTTTTCTTTTTTGGGAGTCTTTTGATAACTATTTTGATCTCATTTGTTGTAATTGGTCTGTTTAGGTGTTCTGTTTCTTCCAGATTGATTTTTGGAAGTTTATATGATTCAAGAAATTTGTCCATTTCACCTAGATTGTCTAATTTTTTGGCATAGAGTTCTTCATAGTATTTTCTTACCATGCTTTGTATTTCTGTTGTATCAGTTGTTATATCTCCACTGTCCTTTCTAATTTTATTTATTTGAGACCTCTCTTTTTTTTTCTTGGTGAGTCTAGTTAAAGGTTATCAATCTTGTTTACCTTTTCAAAGAACCAGGTCTGGTTTCATTGATCCTCTGTATTGTTTCCTTAGCCTCTATGTCATTTATTTCTGCTCTGATATTTATTATTTCCTTTCTTCTATTTGTCCTGGGTTTTATTTGTTGTTGTTTTTCTAGTTCTTTTAGCTGCAGGGTCAGGTTGCTTATTTGAGCTTTTTCTTGCTTCTTATGATATGCCTGTAGTGCAATGAACTTCCCTCTCAGTACTGCTTTTGCTGTATCCCATAAATTTTGAGTTGATGTATGCTCATTATCATTTGTTTCTAGAAACTTTTTTTATTTTCTTTGATCTCAATGTTAATACATTCAATATTTAATATCATGCTATTTAGTTTCCAAGTGTTTGAGTATTTTTTAGTTTTTCATTTGTGGTTAATTTCTAGTTTCATGGCATTGTGATCTGAGAAAATGCTTGGTATGATTTCAATCTTCTTTAAATTTATTGAGACCATTTTTGTGTCCTAACATGTGGTCTATCCTAGAAAACGTACCATGAGCGCTTGAGAAGAATGTGTATTCTACTGCTTTAGGGTGAAAAGTTCTGAAGATATCTATTAAATCAAGTTGATCTAGTGTATCCTTTAAGTCTGCTGTTTCTTTATTAATTTTCTTTTTTCTGGATCTATCCTGTGCTGTTAGTGGGGTATTGAAATCCCCTACTATGATAGTATTGCTGTTAATCTCGCCCTTTATATCCATCAAAGTCTGCTTTATGAATGTCGGGGCTCCTATATTTGGTGCGTAGATATTTATAATAGTTATATCTTCCTGTTGAATTGTTCCCTTTATCATTATGTAGTGTCTTTCTTTATCTCTTACTACAGCCTTTGTTTTAAAGTTCATTTTGTTAGATATAAGTACTGCTACCCTGGCTTTTTTTTTCATTTCCATTTGCATGAAATATATTTTTCCATCCTTTTACCTTCAGTTTATGGCCATCTTTTGTTTTAAGGTGTGTCTCTTGTAGACAGCATATGTATGGGTCCTGTTTCTTTTTCCACGCAGCTACCCTATGTCTTTTGATTGGATCATTTAATCCATTTACATTTAAGGTTATTATTGATATGTAGTTGTTTATTGCCATTTTGTTCTTTAAAGCTGTATTTTTTTTTTTTTTTTTTTGCTATATTCTTTCCTCCCTTTGAACTATTCACAACAGGCCCCTTAGAATCTCTTGCAGAATTGGTTTGGTTTTAATGAATTCCTTGAGGTTTCCTTTGTCTGGAAAGCTCTTTCTTTCTCCTTCAATTTTAAACATTAGCCTTGCTGGATAGAGTAGTCTTGGTTGTAGGTTCTTGTTCTGCATTACTTTGATTATATCTTGCCTTTGCCTTCTGGTTCAAGTGTTTCTGTTGAGAAGTCTGATGTCATCTTAATGGGGGCTCCTTTGTAGGTGATAGTCTTTTTTTCTCTAGCAGCTTTTAAGATTTTTTCTTTATCTATTAGCTTTGGTATTTTAACTATGATGTGTCTTGGTGTAGATCTTTTTGGGTTTCTCTTTAATGGAGTTCTGTGTGCTTCTGGAACGTGTGGAATGTTTCCCAGCCTTAATTTAGGGAAGTTTTCTGCTATGATTTGATTGAACAAAGTTTCCATTTCCTGTCCTCTTTCCTCTTCTTCAGGCACCCCTATGATGCGAATGTTGTTTCTCTTCGTGTTGTCACAGAGCTTTCTTAGAGTTTCCTCACATTTTTTGAGTCTCTTTTCCTTTTTTTTCTCTGCTTCTGTAACTTTGTTTATTGTGTCCTCTAACTCGCTGATTCGATCCTCAGCATGATTCATCCTGCTTTTAATTCCTTCCATTGTGGTCTTCAGTTCTGATACTTTATTTGTCATTTCTGTCTGATTCTTTTTTATTATTTCAATTTCGTTTTTTATACTTGTTAACTATTTAGGTGCTCATAGTGACTATCCATTGTTGCACTAATTTCTTTTAACATCCTAACTATCATTTTTCTATATTCTGCTTCTGGTAGTTTGGTTATATCTGGTTCATTCAGGTCCTTCTCTGGGGATTTCTCTTGATTCATTTGGTTTGCATTCCTCTGCCTGCCCATTTTATCTGTGTATAAGCAAGTTGTGGCCACTGGAGTCCAGTAGGTGTTGCCTTTGTGTTCTCCAGGTGTGTTCTGTCTGCAGGCATGCCACCCCCTCTGCCGCTGCCTAGGGCAGTTGGGTATGGGCGTTGCCATCACCGGCTCACTGCAGCTGTTGCTGTGATTTTCGCCTCTCCTCCCCGGGAGGGGCTGTCACTCAAGTCACTAGCCTCAGCACCCAGGGCAGAGGTGAGCACCTTTGCTCAGCTGCGGACCCAGCCTGTTTCCGAAAGGTTTATGCCCAGTCCCCACAGTCTGAGCCTGGTTGCCACAGTTTCGCGGGTTGGGCGGGGCTTTTGACGTGCTCCCAGCTTTGAGCCTTTGCCCGTCCAGAATTTAGCCCTGCCCTGAGGCCAGGGCCCTCCTGCTCAGGGTCGGAAACTGCGGTTTATTGAGCCGGGCGTGTTTGCTGGCGTGAGCTCAGCTGCTAGCTTCCGATCGTTCCAGATCATACCGCACCCCCACGTTCGGAGCCAGCTCGGGCACGTAGGATGGTAATCGCGGTTTCTCCGGCCGGGCGGGCCTAGCAGCATGAGCTCAGCCACAAACCACTGCTGGTCTCGGTGTCTCCCTTGTCCCCGTGTTAGGAGCCCCCCCCCCCCCCCGCTCACGCACACAGAATGGCACACCGAGGTTTCTCCGTCCGGGCGGGGATTGGCAGCGTGAGCTCAGCTGTGAGCCCCTCGCCCGTCCCTGGTCTCAGGGCTGGCTTGCGCAGGGTCGCAGAGCAGATCTCTGCCCATTCTTTTCCCTGCAGATGGGCCCGCAGCTAAAGGACCGCTTTCGCGAGTCCCGTCCACCCCTGTTGGGCTAGACCGAGCTCACACCGGTTGTGCCTCTGCCCACACCGACAGGACCACGTTTCAGCGTCCTGCTGCTACCACACCCTTCAGCAACCCTCAGGGAGATGGCAGTGCCCTAAGTCTCCACACTGTAGGCCTGGGAGCTCCCTCCCTCTAAGCAGCTCTGCTCTAATTGCCGCGGGAGAGCTTGTTTGGCTAGTGTCCTGTCTCCCTTTGCTGGTATTGCTAGTTCCAGGGGAAATATTCGTTTTCGATTAGGGAAGTGGCTTAGCCCCGGGGTAGGGGTGGCTGTCCCTCAGAGTGTCTCCGTGCCTTCAGTCCACTCTTTGTTCCCGCTGCTCTGTTCCTCTCCTCTGTCCCAGTTCCCCGGAGCCCCAGGTGCGTGGTTGTGAGAGAGGTTTTCTGCGCTGTCCCTTTAAAAACATTTTTGGGTCTGAGAAAACTATCTCTTTTTCACAAACAGTATCCTCACTTGCTTCACCGCTCAATACTGTCCAAACGCCTCTTCTAGGCTCTGGGACTGCAGGCTGGGGCTTGGTTCCTGGGACCCAGGTCCCTCCCTCTCCGCCAAACTCTCCTCCCGCCACGCGGGTCTCTCCGGGCTGCCGTTTGCTCCAGGGAGCTGGGCAGCCCTCTTCACGTTTCAGTGTGGCTTCTTCTGTGTTCCTTGGTTGAAGAGTCCACTTAGTTTAGTTCAAAGTTGGTTTATCCAGATGATGGTTCTTAAAATTGAGTTATAATCCACTTTGGTTCTGGGAGTTGGAAGTTGGTACTTCCGCCTACTCCATCGCCATCTTCCATAGTTTTTTTTAAGTCATAATTTATCTCTATTGGGATCAATCCTTTCTACTAGGACAATATCATTAACAACAGAAGAGAGTTACTGAGGAGAAATGATTGGGGGGGGGTGTGTACAGGGAACAGAGTGACACACTTTTTCAAAATGGCACTGAAAGTTGTTGTCCTGCAATGTAATGAAAATATCTTCATGAGCCAACCCCCGTCTTGGGTTTGAGCTCAAGCAAGTGTCCTTTGGTGGCAATGAAAGAAAGAGGAGGCCGACAGTGAGGCGAGAATTACATGCCACCATATCACCAGAAATGCCTCAAGCATGCGGCCCTAACTCCAGAAAGGGCTCTACAGCGTCCCAGAATGAAAAAGAACTCTATGCCTACAGACCATTCCTGTCCTTACAAATTTCCGATTTTTTATTTTTTTTGCAGCTATCTAAGAAAAATTTGATATTGTTGTTGTCTAAGCACATTTAAACTTCAGCCGGAATAAGCACCAAGTGATTCATGCCTATGGAGGTGAATATAATGATTGTATCTGGAGCCCCAGTGCGCCATCTTCATTTCAGTTTAAATAAAAAACAAAATGTATCTATGTCAGTCAGTGCCCTTCTCCTGTACTCAGAGGTATCAAACAGGCTACAATTATGATTGTGAAGTGATTGTGTCACATTGGAGGAAGGTTTATTGCTTTTGAGTCGGCTAGGCAGTAACACATTCTGTTTCATATTACTCTTTATATCATTGTTTGGCTGTGACTAGAATAATCAAATGCCATCAAATGCTGTCAAATTCAATTTACAGTATTTTTCATTGAAGCGGGCTTTCTGCATTCTAGTTCCTGTTTTGCCTCTCTAAAGCTGCCATGGAATTGTCACCATAATCATGAGCTTTATTTACAAAAGCAACAGGGTAAAGCCACATCCTGGTTTATAACAGATCCTTTATTTCCCTCGATTCAGAATAGGAATTGGATGTGGTTTTCTCATATAATTAGCATTAAGTAGATGAAAGAAAAAATTATTCCAAGAGGATGGGCATTTTAGAGCCCTCGTGAATGTGCTTCGTGTCAAGTGTACAGTCACATTAGCCATTTTTACAGGCTCGTGTGTATTCGAATCAGAAATATTATTCCTCAAATTAATGTTTGCTGAGAAGAAATTTGGCTTGCTCATTTTTAGCACTGCTCACCTGCATAACCAGAAACGCAGTAATACTCTTTCCTTTCGTCATTTTCCGACAAGCCCTTGGCTCGTCACTGAGGACTGCTCTGAACCCGAGTGTTTTACTCCCTGAAGCTGCAGAGGGACCCACAGTGAGTTTCGTGATGTGCTCAGGGCATTGGCCTCACAAGGGAAGGTGCACAGTCCCTGGAGAAACTAAGGATGTTGCAGTGAGGATGGGAATCTGAGAAAAAAATATTGTGCTCTGTATGTCTGATGTAAAGACGTTGCTTTTGGAATGGTGTTTTCAATCTGCAAATTGTTTAAGTCTGCTTTCTCTGTCTTAGATAGTGCTATGGTCAGACTCGTTGTGCCCCCTCACCCCAATTCATATGTTAAATCCTAATCCCCAAGGGGATGGTGTTAGGAGGTAGAGCCTTTGGGAGGTGACCAAGTAATAAGGGTGGGGTCCTCATCATTGCAATTGATGCCCCAATAAAAGGGACCCCACAGAGCTCCCGGGCTGCTTCCACCAGGTAAAGACACAGTGAAATGACTGCCTTTTATAAGCCAGAAGGGGGCACTCATGAGAGATTGAGTTCACCAGCACCTTGGTCTCGGATCTAAAACAGGTAAGAAATGCTTGTGGTTCATAAGACACATAGTGTCAGGTATATTTGTTATAGCAGCCTGAACAAAATCAGACAGACAGACAGACAAAAAACCCTTGTCTGACAGGTGATTTGTCTCCTTGACTCTGTTTTTGTTTTACTCTTCCTATCCTATCCCCACCCCATTACCCTCCCATTCTTTTTCTCTTCTTCTCTCATTTCTCCTCTGTCTCCCTTCCTCCCTCTCCTCTTCCTCCTCATTATTCATTATTTATTTAAAGAAGATTTGAGCTTAAAGCTATATCCACATTGATCAGGTGAAGACCCAATCGGGTTGTGCAATAACCTTCAACACAAAATGCCCGCGGTCTCCGTCTCTCTCTCTCACATCCTTCCTCTCCTCCCCTCCCCACTCTCTCCCTCCTTTCTTTATTTTCAGTGGACACACGTAATCAATTCTGCAGCTGCATTAACACCCTTGGGCAGCTGAGTGGGAACTCATTAAACAGGAGACCTCACAACTGAGCCACACTTTGTGCCTGTGAACATCACCATTCTTTGGAGGGTGAGGCAAAGCCTTTCCAACTCCAGCAATGTCAGTTATGGGAACTATGAGAACTCCTTTCCCAGATCTGGTTCCTCCTCTAGGGTGAACACGTTCTCCAGGTCAGGGAGCCCCTGGAGTCACCGCTCTAGAGGATGCTCTGCTGCTCCATAGGTGAGACGGCGCAGTGTGTACAAATTTTCGTCTTTCAAACAGGGCTTAAGCAAAAATGGCACATGGTAGCGGAGGCCTTTTCCCACTTGCATAATGTATAAACGTTCCCGGGACCAAGTCCACTCCTTTGTAGGTGCTCCAAAATATAAACTTCTTCCATCCTTTCCCTATGGAAACTGGAAATGGATTTGATTCTACAGCCCTGGAATAGTGCACATTCTTACATCATTAAAAATAATAGCAAGAGTCATGTTACCTGTGAATGAAGTAGCTGGTGATGACCCCGTTTGGTTTTTTAGGTGGCAGCCACGTTACCTCTATGCAAGCAGAGCCTAGGGCCTTAAGTGTTGGGGGACTTAGATCTGTTGGGGCTGCTTCCAATGTTTTAACAAACATCTTAGTGCTTACTCCACAACTCCCTTGGAAAAAAAAAACAACAACCCACCAAGACCTTTAGTCATTTATCAAGAAGGGAAAAGATTTATACATACATATAGAAGGGTCAGGATATCATGAGACTCATTTTATCTAAACTTTCATATACATATTTCTACACACATTTTAGACTATTACTGTAAATCTCTATAGAATTTGAATATTTAAATAGAGAACCATTTTTGGAAAATACATGAATTAACCACATCTTTAAGCAAACTCAAGGTGACAGTTTATGTCCATGAGATACATACAGGTCAGGGAAGTACTTTAAAATATCTACAAATCATTGGGGTGTAACTTACTTTCTAAATAATGTCCCCCTTTCCACCAGCCCCTCTTGAATAAAATTTAAATAGAACCAAGGTGACTATGTTTTCTATGACATTTTTGTAATACTTGATTTGTTTTATATAACCAAAGATTCCTTTGTGATCTAGGTGGGTTTTTTTTCCACTTTTAAAGAGACTTATAAAATAAGACTTTGCAAAACCATTATTTTAATATATTTAAATATTCATGATTTAATGTGCAGAAATGCATAATGCTCCACTCAATATCAAGCTCTGAGTGTTCTGGGTAAATAGTTCAGTACACATAAGAAATGAAATGTTAGTCTTTGTATTCGAATTGAGAAGCTCTTCCTTCCTCTTCTATTTTTTTAATAAAATACTTATTTTTAATAAATGCCCAGAACAAGTATCTGAAAGACATTCACCATTTTGGCAGGCTTGTATCCTTATTTCATACTGTGTGAACGGAGCCAAATTTTCCAGCAGGGAGGACTGACGCTGACCCACAGAGGAGGAAAGAGGCGCCATGCTCCCAGCGTTGAGTAAAATATGGTACTCCACTGGCATTTCAGGGAGAAGGATCCCTTTTAAGAGAGAGAGAGAGAGTGAAAATGCATGTGTATGCTATATAGGAAGGTTAACCAATGTCTGTCTTTTAAGAACAACCTATTTTTAAAATTCTATAACATAAAGGTATACTAGTGCTTAATATAGCAATTAATAATGGTATGAAACTTACACTGGAAAATACTAGACTGTGTATTTCAAAAGGTGGGGGCATCACCCATTTTAAAAAACAAATGGTGTGTAATAGTTCTTTTCAAAGATACACTCTACAGGCATATAAAAATGAAGGCGTGTTTTACCTCTTAAAAATACAAGGTAATTAGAAATGATGTCATATATTTTTCCTAGGTTTACTTACTTTAAAAGTACATAAAAAAACCCCAATCAGTTTTGCTTATGACAATAATTTTTCTGTACACATCCAGGGTAGCACAGATCCTTGACATAACATCCCATAAAGTATCCAAATCACAGCCTACCTAGAGAATTCACAGTGTATTAATTATTGAGTCAGGACAGTTCACTCTGTCAGTGAGACCTATGGATTTAAATACATATAAATTTGGGTTCCAAAACTGTCATTTTACCCTCACAATGCTCCCTAAAGAAAGAAGGCCTTGTCATCGTAGGCTCTTTACAATCTATTCCTATAATTAAATGCCTGTAGTTTGTATTTGGTCATGAACAACATACACGCTGGGTCAAGGAGAGCAATGGGCCTTGAAGGAAGAAGAGGATAAGGTCTCCCCTAACTTTTCTCATGGATCTGATGCACAGACCATTTGTGGGTTTAAGGATCTACCTTTGGAGGACTTTAACTTTACTATAGAAATAATGACATCTGTGGCACAGGACC
Source organism: Rhynchonycteris naso (assembly GCA_037038555.1). Lineage (NCBI taxonomy): Eukaryota > Metazoa > Chordata > Mammalia > Chiroptera > Emballonuridae > Rhynchonycteris > Rhynchonycteris naso. The sequence goes on along the minus strand of CM072995.1, from coordinate 209,923,750 downwards.
CAACCCAAGAGAGACGGGGTCTATAGAATGCAGTACAGTTTTGCTTTTTGTAGAAATAGTCCCAGCAAGCAAAGGGCAGAGATCTGATGCAACCCAATCCTTGGAAATTTGTGTGAAGTCGAAGAAAACAAGGAGTCTCTGAGGAAATACTGATCGTGGGCAGAGGGACAGATCATGTGTTTCCTTTGGAAAAGTGCTTGATGGTACTGAACTCAGACTGGATGTTTTTATTGTTATGGTAGAGAGGTAAAGAGAGACTCCTACTGAAACAGTTTTACTTGTCCTAATTGCTTAAATGACTCTTATTCTATCATTGATTCCTAAATTTTTATCTCCAGCTTTGCACTTCTCCAGCATTTCTGGCCAGTATTTTCAACAGCCTACTTCACAGACACCTCAATCTCAACAGGTTCCAAACAGAATTGCTAGATTGTTGACTCCCAAGGCTGTTCTTCTAGCATTTCTTATCCCTATGGAATAAGACCCTGAAAGGAGAACTCTTGGAGGAGACTCTGCTCTTCTCACTCTCAAACTCAAGAAACCATTACATTTTATTAATTATTTCTTCAAGAAGTTTTAGCTTTACAAACAATCAGCAACAAGGAGATGTGCACATGATATAACCTATCTTTTAGGAAGATAACCTGCCGGCAGGCAAATGGATTGAAAAGGTGACCGACAGGAGGTAAGGACACCAGGTTGAAAGTCTTCATGTGGTTCCAACAACAATATAAACAAAATCACACACTGATCATATTCCTGTTTTATGCCAAGCAGCATACAGATCTCATTTCATACCACAAGAACGTCCACTTCATAAAGTCAGGGGATTTATTTTTCTGCCCAATACAGTTTTAATGCCTAGATTTTAAAGCACAAAGTCACAACTAAATAAATGTTGGTTGACTAAATAAATGTTCATCCTGTCTTCTCTGTTCCTAGGGTAGATCTTAGAAAAGTTTGATGAACACACCTTTGAAAAATATGCTGTAACCTTTGTTAAACTAGATAAACCACTGAATGGAGTAAGATCTTATCCCTCCACTGACCTTTTTTTTCCTTGAAAAATTATCTAAGTTCTACAAATGCCTGTCTCTTCATCTGCACAATGACGATGCTAATAGCCACCTCATAAAGAGCCGTGATGATTATATCAGCAAACGTACGTAAAGCACATGAGTATATTCCTACAACACAAATAGTGCTGGATAAATGACATCTCTCCAGAACCAAATTAAATGAAACAAAATGGAAAAATACCCCAGACAACTATGAAAATGTTTTCAAGGGCTGTCGAACACTTTGAAACCCAACTTTTATATGAAAGCTGCTGTTCCTATTACAAGTAAATGTTATATTCATTCAAGCAAGCATCTCTCTGACACTATTTTGTTACCTAGTTTTATTTGTCATGTCTGCTCAGGTCTGGTGAAGCTGTGTTCCTAGGAAGGTGGTCCACTGTTCATTCTCAACAGTGACTGAGAGAGGTCTTTCTGTAAATCTGTTGGAGATTGGTTGCACTTTACTGTGTATCTTCATCCTGTACCTACTGGTCTGTTTCTAGTAAGCTCTTTGCTTAAAATGACAGGACCCCTGAGCGGTCAGAGGACAAAATGGCACTTCCACCATTTTTCAAACACAGACATAATCTTGATCTAGGTTTAAACATGGCTAGCCAAAGCACAAATCTAGAAAATGTATTTTTCACATCTTGGTTAATTGGAAATAAATGTGCTAGGAGGTGCTGAAACAGAAAATGTCCCGGAAGTTGTGCACACGTCAAATGCTGACACACGTTTAGGAAAGAGGGGTCCCCTCCACTCTCATAATTCATAAGATGGTGACACAAAAGCCTCCTGTGTCCCTGACAGCCCAGTGCCATCTGCAATGAGTCTGAATCATCCTAGCCCCCCTGGTATTCTGATGACTAAATGAAATAAAATGGGCATATTTGTTCAAGTCAGTTGGGAGGCCCCACGACTGGGTTAGTTCCCGGGTTCATAAATTTATGTCAGACCAGGAGCCGCGGTGGAAGCCCGACTGAACCAATTTACCCTAAGTGTAAATGGCAGTTCTGTTATTTGGTGTCAACGTTACCAGTCGCGCAGTGACAAGCTGCCGTAACACATTTTCTTGCTCACTAAAGAACAAGGATTTTGTTGGTTAATATTCCTTGCAATGCTCCTTTTCATAATTTACAACAACTAGATGCTGATAGGTTATGTAACATTTATGAAGTTAAGATGTAATCAGAAAAACCCTGATTATCTTTACAAATAAAAAAGTTAAATTATTCAACTTTTTCCCCCCTCTGTGGTTTTATTTCACAGCAGGTGCATACTTTACAATGGGAAAAGTCAATCAATCCTTTTTTAAAATCTTTGTGTCTGTCTGTGTGTGTGTGTTTAAGAAGCTACAGCAGGAACAATTCTAGGAGAAAAACTATTGATTCCATTTGATAGCCTCATTCACTTCAAAACATTGGTTGTGCTTAACACTTTTTAAGAAATCAGCTTAAATTCTTTGTATAGGCAGGGATATCTTGGTTATGTCCTTCTGGGGGGGGCGCATGAAAGTGAAACAGACCCTTGAACAGGCATCCATACCAATTATATGTAAATTTTACATAGTATGTATAATAGTTATCATTATAGGACTCTACCCTATTGGACAGCAGGGTCCCCGACAGGAGGAGCAATGTCTTATTCTCCTCTATAACTCTCACAGTGTCCAGCATCCTGTCTCGTCCCTGGTGAGGCTTAGTAAACATTTTCATGTCAGTTAAAATGAATAGATGAATTAATCTATCCAAAGGCAAATAAACTGCATCCCATAAAGACTAAGCTGCAAATATCATGACCCTACTGGGTTAATGGATGGCTGAACCTTCAGTTACTTTGCCCTCATTCATACTTAATATATTGCCACACATGTTTAAGCTTTTGATCTGTATTACAGTAGAATGCAGACAATAAAATCTGTTTCTTTCTATACTGTTTACATAGAAAAGTAGTGAGAAAATTTCCACAGAATTTGGAATCAGACTCATTGTGATTTGGCTCTGACACATACATATTGACTAATCAAGAGAAAATAGAGTGTAACATCTAAATGGACATTTTTCATCAGCAATACAGGGAAGACCATAGGACATACTATAAGTTGTGTTAAACATTAATTGAGATAGGTTTATCTCTTAGAAAAATGCCCAGTACATCTTATAACTCAATACAGTAAGATAAATTTATTAAACACCAAAAGCAAAGGTAGGAAAAGGAAACGTAAACAAGTGGGATTACATCAAACTACAAAGCTTCTGATCAGCAAAGGAAACCATCAACACAATGAAAAAGCAACCTACCAAATGGGAGAAAAGACATGCAAACCACATCCAAATAAGTGGGCAAATATCCACATTCTTGTATAGAAATGCATAAATAGCAAAAAAACAAAAACAAATAACCCAATTGAAAAAAATAAACGGAGTACCTGAATAGACATTTTCCCCAAAAAGACACTCATGGGGAAGGGTGTGGTCTTCTGGTTACAAAGGAATGAAATCTGAGGATCTTATGTATGACATGGTGACTATAGTTGATAACACTGTATCCTGTAATTGGAATTTGCCAACAGAGTAGAGTTTACGTGTTCTCATCAAAACATAGGTAAATAAACCATAAATCATTGATATGCATTTTACATTTCTTCTGAAACTCACCACAGCCTGTCACCTGGTTACAGCACTTGTAAAAAGTGAAATGATGAACAACGTTGAATCATCCCAATTAAAGAGACATGAGTTTTTAGAAACCTTAATGCCAGTTCTGACTCTAAGTGGACAGTATCTGATCTAATACCTGGAAGATGATGAGCTAACAGGATGCCAAGATGCCTCCTGTCTACAGATAGGTCATGTTGTGTCTAGCTGCCCTCCCATCAAAACTCGATTAATTAAATGTACTTATATTCCTAAGAAATATTAATTGAAATTTCTCAGTAGAAGAATTGTTGCCAATTCTTTTCTTTAATGGACTCAGAGATAAATGAAAGGAAAAGCTCCAGGATTTTGATATTATGCATTAAAACCTAAATAACTCACCATCTTGAGCAAGAAAAAGTGTATGTTGAATGCAGTGACATTGTTAATTAGAACATGATTAAGGGCTAGCATAGTTCAAAATATAGTCATCACCTTGATAAATTAAAAAGGCTCATTATTACATTCAGAGTTTAAATAACTGTGAATGTTTAGATTCTCCAACAGCAGGGAGATCCATCTCTATTATTCTGAGTAAAGCTTTTATGCTCCATGAAGTATTTACTTCTTCCCTTTCTGTATTTTTCACTCATTAAGGTTAACATGCATCCTTTGGTCAATTTCATATCGACACATAAATCCTGACCCAAGGTTCAGAGCTGGCAAAAGGTGAGAAGACATATTCAAGAATACACTAACCTGGTCTACAGTGTCTATAGATTTGAATAGTTGTGTTCAGTGAATATTCGGTGCCCTCCAAATGTTTTCTCATGCTAGCTCTCTGCCTTCACATGATAGCAATGCAAAATGCGCCTTCAATATCCTTTTCACAGAGAAGTCTAAACTTCAGAACTCGTGTGCAACTTGTATAAGAGCATAGGGAAACTGAGTGGGGGGAAGGGGAATTTTACTTAGAAACTGTTATTTCCTTTTCTGAAATAGGTGGAAAAAATTATGCATCCATAGACAACATATAGTCTTTGGGAAAATGTGTATGTGTGTTCTGTTTTTCTTTAAAGAAGGATGTCTCTGTGTGTGTGTGCTTGTGTGTGTAGGGTTGAGATAATGTGGAGAGGTGGGCTTCTACAGAAATACATGTCTTTGAATGATTTTGAACAGCAGAAAACTCAAAGCCTATTTACATTTACCTGAATGATAAATTTTAGGAGCTTGGCATTTTTTCCCCATTGATTAAGTCAACATATAATAAGGATATAGTATTAGCATATCATCTGATTTGAAAATACAAATATATACAAATGAGTTGAAACCTTGATTTCCTAGAGTTTGGGGTGTTTTGCTAATGCAATGACTAACATTTATCAGTAACAAGAGAAACTAAATCAGGACTTACTGTGGAGGAAAGAGAATATTCACACTATGCTTTGCAATAGTCTGAATAATCTATTTTGTTGTTTTTTTTTTGAGATATTTGGAAAAAAATAACTCTTTCCCTCTCCCATCTAATCAAAATCTTCCTGCACCTGAAATCTAGTTTGGCTTAGTCACGTCTATCTGTTCTGGGCTGCAGGATGGGTAGGGAAAGCCTTCAGGCTGTTGGTTCTGTCACACCCCAGGACAGAACCACTGCCCAACAGATATTTCCTTGCAGGTGTCACCATTTTACACAATTAATTCTTCTGGATCTACGTGCCCAGCAAAAAAGAGAAACTAAACATTTTTCTTCTATAATCATTTTTTTTGTGTGTTTTTCTGAAGTTAGAAGTGGGGAGACAGCCAGACTCCCCCCTTCGCCCGACTGGGATCCACCCGGCATGCCCACCAGAGGTGATGCTCTGCCCATCTGGGGTGTTGCTCCATTGCAACTGGAGACATTCTAACCCCTGAGGTGGAGGCCATAGAGCCATCCTCAGTGCCGGGGCCAACTTTGCTCCCATGGAGCCTTGGCTGTGGGAGGGGAAGAGAGAGACAGAGAGAAAAAAGAGGGGGAAGGGTGGAGAAGCAGATGGGTGCTTCTCCTGTGTGCTCTGGCTGGGAATTGAACCTGGGACTTCCACGTGCCAGGCTGACGCTGTACCGCTGAGCCAACCAGCCAGGGCCTCGTTTATAATCATTTGACTTTCACCAACACCTACTTCTGTTTCCTTGCCTTCTAGGCTACTAGTACAAAAAGCGTATATGAGCCATCAAAAACCTGAAAGACTGTAGGCAATAAATAAAAAGTTTGATTTGGGTTTAGAAATGCAGCCAAAGACAGAAAAGAGAGAAAACCTGAATTTAAATCCTAGCTGTGCTATGTGATTTGGAGTGCATTACATCTCCTCTGCAAGATTCCAATTCCTTTTCTTAAGAGGGTGAAAAAGATATTATTTGTCCCAGGGTTTACCTAAGAATGCACCGAGGTAAGGCATGGAAAGTACTTACCTAAGTGCTGGGCACATAGCAGGAGCTTAATAAACGACATATATGCCCTAGCCGAGTGTCTCAGTGGTAGAGTGTCGGCCTGGCATGTGGAAGTCCAGGGTTCCATTCTCGGTCAGGGTACACAGGAGAAGCGCCCATCTGCTTCTCCACCCCTCTCCCTCTTGCTTCTCTCTCTCTCTCTCTCTCTCTCTTCTCCTCCTGCAGCCATGGCTCAAATGGTTTAAGCAGGTTGGTCCCAGGGCCTGAGGAAGGCTGCATGGCTTCAGCTCAGGTGCTAATATAGCTTGGTTATAAGCAACGGAGCAATGCCCCAGATGGGTAGAATATGCCCCATAGAGGGCTTGTCAGGTGGATCCCCGTCAGGGTGCGTGAGGGACTCTGTCCACCTACCCACCTCCCACTTAATAAAAAAAGTAAAATAAAATAATAAATGGCATATATAAACATGTAATATTAATGTATATACGTGAGGTATGTCATCAGTATCATAATTACTCTCACCCTGAATATGCTCATTTACTCCCTGGAGCTCACCCCTTTAGTAGTAATATTCATAAACACTCAGTAAGACTTAAATTATAGCCAGCACTGGAATAATGATGTGTAAACTGAAAACCCACCTGGCTCTGTAGGTATTTTTCTGTAGCCAAGCGACCACACAGACTTTGTTCTCTGAGGAGCTTAGCTGTGTGAAGTCACAGTCCATAGACCACAAACCAAAATACACATGAAAAAAATTACTCTTTTTTTACCACTATTTTAACTTGGGACATTTGAGGAAAACTGGTTTTATTTATGTTTTCGAGAATTAATTTAACTGACCACTTTTGCTTGCTGTGCGTGATTCATGGCTCCTAGTCCTGGAGCACATCAAGGTCATCTAGGGGGACCTTTAAAAAAAGGTCTCGACTAATTGATCCGTCCTGGGAGATTCTTATTCAGTAAACTTGGGGTTGAGACTCTGCCTTTGGACCATCTTTCCAGGGGATTCTTACGTTCACTCAGGTGTAGAAACTACAGATATGAACTGTTTCACCCATTTGTTAGCTCTGCCTATGAGGTAACCATTTTGTAATGACAAGGCTCTACAATGAATACCTGGAAAGCAAGCACCCTCCGGTTATCACAAGTTTGTTTTCTTTCTGTTTAAAATATATATTTGTGACTATTCAGAAACAGGAAAATATTTTTATTATTCGAATCAAAACACAGCATGAGGTACTTTCCAATAAAATCAACGGTAGATTATACACAAGTCAAAATCATCTGCCTGTTTACTGAGTTCCAAATCCTTCAGGGCACCAGGAGAAAAAGTGTAATTTAAGATTTTAATCTTTCCCTATATTACAGGGTTTCTGTAATGGATTTTGTGCATCTGAAACTAAGAGATTGACAGGTCTGGATATTGTAGGTTTATTAACCATTGGTTATATGGTCAGAGGTAGTGGGTAAGTGCATTTCTACAATATCCCCTTGGGTGGGTGAGAAGGAGCCATTTCTACAGAGCTCGAGGTAGACAAGAGTTAACATTCCACCGAGGAAGCTCAAGTTGTGTTTTATGCTACAACAATCCTTTTCTAAGTGGAAACAGTTTTCACTGAACACAAATAGATAATGTTGAACTCAAACAAAAAATGACAAAATGCTGGGAAGTATAACAGAAGTCTTAAAAATTGACTAAGCCAGTCCTACAGAGGGAAGTTTTATCGTTATGAAAATGGGGGCTTGGGACCTAGCAAATGTTGAAACAATATATTTAAAAATTGAGTAATTAAAGGCAAAAATAATTCTCTCAAAATAACTACCACTATCTATAAAATATTCTAAAATAGTTAAGGTCAATTTCATAAATTACCTCAGTAAGTCTCTACAACAACCCTACTTGTAGATAATGTCCTTTTCTCCATATTACAGAGGCAGGTGGCTGAGACACTGAGAAGAACAATGGCTTGTTTAAGGTCAGCTAATAGGGGTGTGTTGGGAATACAAATCTTGGTTTTCCCATTCATCCTTCTTCAGTTGTCTTAAAAGAAAATTTCAAATCCTTACTGAGTGTGAAGTCTTTAGACTGGCACTGGCCATTGATGTGTGTGATAATGTTTAAAGGACAGGTAATTTGGCAAGCTCTGAGACTTCCTGGTCACAATGCTCTTTGAGAGTTTGTTTGGTAGGAGACCCTGGTGTGAGTCCGGGAAATCTCCGGTCAGTGGGGTGAATCTGGTGTCAGACTGATGCTATTCTGCATCATTTTATTTTGTGGCACAAAACTACTACAGCACTGTTAAAATGCCAAGGAGTAAGTCAGCGATGCTGTTCCATGAAAGTAGGAATCGGTTCCATAAAGGCTTATGTGAATTTGTACCTTTTCTATAGTGGGAGAAAAGCCCCCACTGAAATTAAGAACAGAAGTCAAGAATGCCTACACTTCATAAACTTAGGTAAGGGATGTTCAAAGTAATTCAGATACATAGGACTTACCTTGGATGCATTAGAAGAGGACAATTTTAGGCTCTGGTACTTGAAAGAAAGCATTACTTTGATAGAATAACATGTATCTGTGTATTTCTATGTCTTTATCTTTATCTCTACATCTATATCTATACCTGTGTATGTGTTTATAAACATGTCCATGCATACCTGCAGAAGTGTGGTTTGTATTATCTTGTTTATATTATCCAGAAAACAGATTACTTCCTTCTGATTTACTAACTCTGTCCTTAATTCCAATTAATTTCCTCTAAAAATTTTTATACACACATACATTTTATTTCTTTACCTGGTGGAGTCCAAGCCAAAAATATGGAGTAAGGCCCGATGACGGTGATATTATACGGGGGCTGGATTTCTCCTGGTGTCAATAGAGGTGTTTCTACAAGATACTCATCACTAGAACTACTGCCACCTCCTGTTGTGGCTTCCAACCTGTAAACGTATCTATATCAAAATAAATAAAGAAATAAAGAAAGAAGAATTGTTCTAAGACAATGCACAAGAGAACCGGATAATGATTGCTGGTTTTTCTACCCATGGCTTTGTACTCAATGTGTGACACTTGCAAAGCCTTTGATTCTTGTTCAGAAACTGCACTGTAGATTTGGTGGTTTGTCTAGCACAAGTAGCACTGTCCCCAGACCATCACTATGTCTGTTCTTTCCCACTTGATTTTTAACCTGCTAGTAATTCACTGTTTTTCTTCAAGATTTCAGGAACGGCTTGGAATGTGTTGGTGTGCTGTGGACAATTCAAATTAACCTTCCCCATTTTTAAATGGGCTAGAGTTCAGGGAAACATGTTTAGAGGAAGATGTTTCTAAATTGATCTGCTATTCTTCCCCCGTAAAACTAAATTGATCTTTATTCTCTGCAATGAAACATCTGTTGATCTAAAATATATTTTGTCTCTGCTGAGAAATGAATGGGGATGAATTGCAAATAGGTGGAATGTTTTTCTTTTAAAAGCACTCATGTCTCGTGTATGTGTAGTGTGGCAAGCAGAGAAAACATTACAGCAAAAGAAAAGGTAGTTGATATAAAACAAAACTCTTCAATTTTTTTTCATATCTAGTTTAGCAATGTATACTTTTAAAGAGATGATAATTTTCTAACTTTAATCCTTTGTGTATTTTATATACTTAAAATTCTCAGGTTTTCGTGTCATCTAGAAGACTATGTGTCTACATTTTTAGGGAATTTTGTGGATTCGGAAGACTAACATAATGAGTTGGCACTTGGGTCACTGATATCTAAAGTAGATTCAATGATCTCAGCAGCTCTTCAATAGCTAATGAATGAGGAGGTTGATTAATTTCATTGTTTCAGTGGTAGATACACTCTTTTCAACCCTGAAAAATTTAAAAGCCTAACTGTATGATTGGTCAGATCTTCTGTAGGTTTACCTGCTGTTGGGCTGTACGTTTTTATCAGTGAAATACTGCTCCTCACTGCCACCCAGGAAAATCAACGTTCCGTTACGACTCAGTTGATACTGAGAAATGAGGCCATTGGGCTTTTCTGGTGGACTCCAATATAATTCCACTGTTGTAGAATTGATGATAATGTGTCGAGGAGTCACCCAAACTCCTGGCAAAAAGAAAAATATAATACAATGACGTTTCGGTGTTAGGATAAAATAAACACCTTATCAAAAGTCTCAGCATCACCTCACATACGATGACACTTTATCTGTTGATAAAAATAAAAAATCTCACAGCCAGCGGCAAGAAGACATTTTATTTACTTGGGAGGTGAAATGCAAAATGGGGAGCACATATATTTTATTGCTTTGTTGTAATTTTGATTTGCCTTTAAAAAGTGAAGGCCATACAAGTAGGGGTGGGACATTTCTCTGTCTTGTCTGTTACTCTGAATGTAAACAAGACCTGATAGATTTTGGAAAAGGAATACAACCCAGTATTTACCTGAATTATCCAATATACCTATCAACAACCTTTCTCTTTGCCTCCTGACACCGCGTGCTATGTCTTTGCCTCCTTTCTCTTGACCACTCGTTCTAATCCCACTGGGTCCACTTCCTCTCCCGTACCTCCAAGTGGCTCAGTCCCCAGAGACCCAGGCTGTCTCCTCTCCTCTCCCCTTCCTTTTCCTTTCCTCTCTTCTTCTTTTTCAAAACTCACCTCCTAGGTGACCTCCATTTTGTCTCGGTTTTCAGTATCGTCTATTTGCCAAACACTCCCAAAGGGCCATCACTACACTAAAACTCTCTCCTGAGCTTCAGACTCAGGAATCTGTCTACTTGACACCACCATTTGGATGACTAATTATATACAGAAAACTTAAAACATCCAAAACAGAATGCTTGGTTTTCCTGCCTACAATCTGTTCATTTCCCAATTTTGGCCGTCTATCCATTTTACTGCGCAAAAAAAGACATTATTCTTGAGGCTTTCACTTTTCTCATCCCCAAATGTAATCCATCATCGAGTCCTGCAGATTCTATCCTAAATACCGACCGTTCTCTGTGTCTTTACCGCGACATCTCCTGACTCTAGCTCAGTGGTTCTTAACCTTTTTTGAGGTACCGAACCCACCAGTTTCACATGCGCATTCACTGAACCCTTCTTTAGTGATAAATAAAATATGATTTTTTTTTCCAAATTCAAGACATAGCTATGTGTTCTTTTACTGGTGCACAAAATGAGCCGTGCATGAATATCACCTTGCTCAAAGAACAAAACCAACAAAGTGCATGAACTCACAACAAATTATGGTATTACTTTATTCTGGCCTCCACGGCAGAGGCTTCTCCGAACCCCTGAGACCGACTCATCGAACCCCTAGGGTTCGACAGAACCCAGGTTAAGAACCACTGCTCTAGCTACTCTCCTCTCTCTTGTGGACTCTCGTCATAGCCTCTGAACTGGTCTTCGTGTTTTAAGTTCTTCTCTATTTCATTGTAACCTCTATAAAAGTGCATTTCATACACATATATATGCATACATGCATTCCAATGCAATCTTTATAAAATGTATAACCCTTTTAAAATTATTCATATACCATTTCAACTCCGTATGAGAACCTGTGAGGCCCCATATTTCTTTGGCTCTGGCCTCTCTGGTACCCTCCTCCCTGTCCACACCAGTCCCTTTTCCATCCCCAGAGTGTCACAAGTTCTTTCGGACCTTTTGTACTTCCTTTCCCTCTGCCTGGAACACTTTTGCTTGTGACACCATGATATCTCTGCATTTAATTTTCACGGTTCAATAATGTGCGTCCATATCCGCCATCTCAGAGGACTTACCTGCCCACCCTGCCCTAATTCTAACTTTAACCCTTTAAAGTGATCCCACCCTGGTTCTTCTCCATCTTATGCCTGCCTCTATTTCCCTCTTAACACCCTTCCTTCTCTGATATTATCGTCTTTTACATGTTCATTGTGATTGTGCAGTCTGTTCCTTTTTACTGCAAATGTACAAAGTTAGCTCCACGGGGGCGGGGGGTTGTCTCTGTCTTATTTGTCAGTCCTTGTAGATAGCACAATGCTTAATAAGTGATGGCTGAATACATTTATTGGAACTATGTCTCCTGTAAATCACTACGTTAAGCACTCTAGCAGTTCCGGCAATTACAAAGATGACTAAGATGTGGCTCAAACCTTCAAGGACATTACCATTCCACACTAAGGATAGAATATGTACACAGATAACTGTAATTCAAAGTCAAATGTTCAAGTACTCTGAGCGATGCACAGATGCATCGAGGGAGGGCCTACGACGAGAAAATTCAGTCCTACCACTTTGTGTTGTCACCGAGGCGTGCCTAGGTTGTCTGATTAGGCACTGTAACTCCCTTATGTATGCTTTAAAAACTGACTTCAATATTAGGGTCCCTTAATGAGTGGTTTTTGTTTGATTCTATCTCTTGTGTAAGTTACTTAGTGAAGGGTAACATCCCGGAACTTAAAAACGAAACAAAACATTTTCCAGAAATTCAAATGCAATGTATCTAGCAGCCTCCAGAAAGAATGAAGATTGATTTCAAAATGGCTCCAACTTGCTGATTTTCTAGGGAACAACCTGTTCTTGAGAAGAAAGTAGTTTACTTTGTCCTGAATGCTCCCTCTGCTAGGTGCTTGGCCAAACCCACAAATCACAAAACACATTTTTTTTACCCAAGTGTCTCTGCCAACAGCCGCTAGGTGACTCAACAGACTAATTAGAGTTCTGACTTAGATATGATATGAATTTGTGGACTGAAGAGAAAGTCTAAAGACACTCACAATCTCTTTCCCGCACCAAGTCTTCCTCACCTTCAAGGATGTATTAAACATCACCAAGATATGAAAAAGGCTACGTCTCAGTTTCCCGTTTGAACCAGTCAATATAGCCTTTGGATATGGAGGAGGGAATGAACCAACATTCGGGGTTTGCTTCACGTTCTCAGTACGAGGTGAGTTGTGTATTTGTACAAGCCGGTGAGAGCTCTGTTTGGGCCGGTAACACCCCTGTGCCCAGCAGTTTGATACATAAGAGGATACTGAAACAGGAAACACCAAGGGTTGTGTTTTCACTCGTGTAATGACACGAAGGCAGTGTTATCTTGGCAGCTGCAAGGAACGTTTGATAGAGTAGGACCTCCTCTGGTGAGACACTGTAATGAGCCCCACATAAAGAGTCTGTCCCCTCTCTGAGCTTGAGTCTCAGGTGACACCAGAAAACCTACTCTACACAGTAGAAGGGCACAGTTAAAGCAGCTCATGGGAAGAAAATAGATGGCCACGAGGAAAATCTCCTCGAGAGGTAAGCTATCTGAGAGTGTAGGAGCAGAAGGCCAGGAGGAGACCTCGGTGGGTCGCTTGACACCATCACTACCAAGCAAAGGAAGATGTCTACTAGATTTGTTATAAATTTATCTTGAGTGTCACATAATATTACCCATTCTCACGTCCTCACACATCTTCCTTCCAATAGAAAAACCCCAACGTTTATTGTGGATTGTGTGAACTGGTTTTATTTTTTGGAACAATATGGAGGGAATGTTTTCTATTAGCTGATGTCAGGGATGCATCGACATTTGGACTAGTTACTATTTGCTAATTTATCCATTCAGCGTTCTACCCGATGCTGTGTCACCTTCTGCACTGGGCACTGTGCTTGTGGGCATGGACATACTGCCCTGCTCCTTCAAGGACTCCATGATAGCATGGTGAAGAAGGATGAGTAAGTGAAAATTTACAACCCCATTTGTGAAATGCTTTGAGCAGAGGAAGCATAGTGTGTTTAGAGCTCTTAAAAAAGAAACCTGACACAGACTGGGGTGCGGGGGATGGGTAAGGAGGGGAAGTGGCCTTAGGGGAGGGCTTCAGAAGGGAAAGCACGTGAGAGTCTATTTTCCAATTTTGAAAAAGTTGGAGTGAACAAAGTGCCAACGGGGGAAGCCTGGGGGAACTACCAGTGACCCTGTGTGACCAGTGAGGGAGGCGGTATGCGGGGAAGACGGAAGGACTGGACAGTGAGGTCCAAGTTAAAACTGGGGTAGGGCGTCTACTCACTTTACTGAGAAGATGTGAAAGTTCATTCATGGAAGGAAGTAGGATTTTTTATGCAGCTGACTAATGTGAGAAACACCTATTTTGGAAAAAGGAGAAAATGGGTTGGGATGGGGATGCGAGAAAAAGGAACAAGATGACTCGAGTCAGGGAGACTAGTTAGAAACAGCCAGAGAAGTGATCGGGCTGAACTAAGGCAATACCAGGAGCGATAGACAGAAAACTAACAAATAAACAAACAAAAAACCAACCACCAAACACACACACATTTAAAAGATCCTTAAGATTTAAAAACTTAACACGATTTTATGAAGAGTTGCATAGTACTACTACCTAAGGAAGAGGCAAGCATTAAGAACATCAAGTTTTAGACTCAGGTGATGAGAGCAGTAGGGGGACTCGAGAGAACAGGAAGAACAGTGAGTCAGGCAGGGCCCAGAGGCAGAAACACTGAGGTTGGAGTATCTGCAGACACCAGCATGCAAACGTCGGGACCGTGGATACTGGGGCCTTCCATCCACGAGGGTAGCCCTTGTGAGTGAACTGTGGACGGTGACGGCTCTCAGCTCGCATTAGGAAGGAGAGCCAGAACTTGGACTGTCATGGGTGGCTGTCGAGTGACACGTACAGAGAACAGAGGAAGGACCTACAGGAGGGCCAACAGAGAAAAGAAGAGAGGACAGGGCTCTGGAACAACACTGAGGAGGTCTGACTCTTCCATTTCTTTTCCCACATTCCCAGTGCTGAAGGAAAGCGTGTGTGCCATGTTGCACAAGGAAACTAAAAGGAGCGAGGCCCTGCTGTGTTGGCGGCCATTCCGAAAAGAAAGCAGGAACCCAAATGCATCCCACTGTCTGGCTATAGGGACACAGTGTTCTTGGAGGGCAAATCCGTGCAGAATTACATTCAGCTGATCAATGAGGTCATCATGCACATTGACTTTTTTCTTTTCTTTTTTAGATTGAAAATAAGAAATGAGAAGAAGACAGGGTGGCTATGAACAAAACCTTCTACTTCTCTCTGTAGCCACTTCAGAAACTCAAACGTGAGACCTTCCATCTCCATCTAATTCACTCCAATAGGCATTTTATAATTAGTGTGTTTGGGTTATTAATTTAAAATGCTGTGTTTGTTTCTACTTTATAGTAGAACAGAACTTAACGTTCCTGGTAATTTGTTTCTTTACAACCTGCCAGTTAAAAGTACCGACTGCGTTTATTTCACATGTAAGTTATTCACAAACGGAACTGATGCAGCTAGCAAGTGGATTCGCAATCCACGTGTCTTCTGTAGAGAGAAGCCCACAGAGTTCACTACTGCCCAGTTATTTGTGTTAAAATGAAAGGTGCATGAAGTTAAAAGAGAGGAAATTTAAGATAGCATTTCTCAGCTCACACTCTCCTGCACTGTTGAAAGCTACACATTTTAAGTCATGAAACTGGAACCCTTGCAGGAAATTTTGTTAGGTTTGTGGGAAAATAGACGCTGCATTTACTAAGAATTTAAATATACAGATTTCATGAGTACACTGGAGGAAGACACCCTGTTATTTTATCAGCTTGAGTTTTAGCCAAAAGTGGCTGGTAGACCCTTTAAAAATTATCCATTATCATCAAAGTATCAATTTGATAGTTTACCTTTCCAAAAAATCTACTGCTGGTTCCTTCCTTTCAAAGGAACACTAAGCTTTCTGACATCAAGCATTCTTTATATAGAAGACATCATTAGTGAATTCCTGGTGAGGAGCCATATGCCCCGATACGGAATTTTTCATTTTATTCCCCATTTACTGGTAGGAAGTTCAGGTCTAATATTCTGAGGTACAATCCCTTTCATAATGGACAAGTGACTCAGGACTCTAGGATGGAGGTAACATATTTCTTTTTAGAAAGAGATCTTTGCCTCTATTTCCCCACATGCTAAACAGGCAGACAATCAAGATTAAAAATTAATTAGTTGATCACTTATTCCAAGCTTCTGAACATGTTTTTCTCCTAAAAGAAAATAATACCATCCATCCTGGTCCATAGCCCACAGGTAACCACTGTTATCACATGGGTATGTTTTGCTCCCAGAATTTTCTCTATGTATTGGCTTATCTACAGAAACAGATATCATTTTCTGTGTGTGCTTTTTTTATACATAAAAATACCATATAGAAATATAGTTCTGTAAATTCCTTTTTACATATACAGATCATCTCATTCTTTTAAACTGATGCATGACATTCCACAGTGTGGATATACCTGAATTAAGTTAATAATTCGCCACGAACATTTGGAATGCTTCCAACATTTTGCCATTAAACAAAATATGGCCCAAGACACACCCTAGTACATGCCTCCTTGTGCAGTTGTGGAAAAGTTATTTTCTGGCATATGTAATTAAAATAAAGCTGCTGTGTCAGGTGGAATTAACAGTTTAGAATTAATAGGTAATTGTCAGTTTGCTGTCTAAGGTGACAGTCCTAGTTTACAACCTCTCATGCCAAATTTGTACATTTCTTCCACTGTTCATGTGTCAAAGTGCTTAGTCCTCATGTTGCATCTTATAAGTCACCTGCTCCATGAAATCTCTCCGGTGGTCCGTGATAGACTGTAGTTCCTCCCTTCCTCAGGTTACCCTGAGCATTCTGTTCCCTTGTCCTTTCTGAACATCACCTTTGGGATTCTCTCTCTTCCTACAGTTTTAGATACCTGTTCTATCACTTCTCCTTGACTGTAAGTTCCAGAGGGCAGTGGACATCTTAGTCAACGTCAGCAGTGAGCATGGTGGCTATCCTATGAGGCATAACTTTCAATTTTTGGAGGAATTTCATATCCAAGTATATACTAATGCTAACTTTTATATAATACTAAATTTGAAAGGTTTCAAGAATGACAAGCCGCCTTTAACTCGGGAGGCAGAGAGCTGAACCACACCTGAAAGATGGAAACCTAGAATATGATTTCACTTCTTACCAATTGACTTGATGCCTTCCATTCCTTGTTTGTTACAAAAGAGTGGAGAGAGAGAGTGACTTGAAAATACCGCAGGAAAACTTCTCCCAAACCCCGGGCACTTTTTACTTGCCTTGCGGTGCTGTTTGCAGAGTCTGACCTAGAAAAGGCTCACTGGAGGCGCAGCCGGCAGATGTACACGCTTTAAGTGTGAAGCTGTAGCTGGTATACGGCTGGAGGCCTAGAAAAAGAAAGCAAGTTTATCTGGAGATGATTATTTATTATCAATTAGGCACCAGAAGGAACCCGTGGAGCTATCGATATGATATCCAAAAGCATTTTTTAAGAGAGAAACACCCTTCCATGCAGACGTGAGCTTCCTAAAACAATTCAGTACGATTAGAAACTTTACTCATCACTGATGAAATAACCAATTGTCAACCTGAGAAGAGACCTTCAAATCCATGGAGTCCAGCCATCCATCTTTCTGTTCACTGCCCCCGCCCTGTCCCCGTACAGAATGCCATGGCAGATGCTGTCCTGCCCAGACGACAGGACCACTCCATCACCAGAGAGCCCCGTTCCACATTTGGAGAGCTCTAGAGTTCCTGTCTGGCATGCATGGCCTTCCTTACATCATGGTGAGCTCTATCTATCACTGCCACCCCTGGGGACACACAGAACACATCTAATTCCTTTTCCACGTGACAGTTCCTCAAATATTAGTAGACAGATATCAAATTCCCCCTGAGTCCTCTCTTCTCTGGGCCAACCATCTCAGTTTCAGCAATTGCTTCTTATGTGAATAGGACTGGAAAAAAATAAAAAAGAATGCTAGGGTCTATGTATTTTAGTCCCAACACATATCCGGCAAATATTAACACCAATGACCCTCGCTGTGGACTTGGTACTTCTTCCCCATATGTACTGACAGTTTACCACATTGGTGGTCACAAGAGCACGTGGGAGGGGTAGAAGGATAGTGAGCAGGCAAAACGGAGGAAGGGGTTCAGGGAAAACAAGCTTCTACACATACAGTAAGGAAAAATGGAGATATCATGTACACCATGGTGACTACAGTCAATGACACTGCGTTGCATATTTGAAAGTCGCCAAGAGAGTAAACTTTAAGTTTTCATCTCAAGAAAAGAAATTTGACTTTGTATGGTGACTGATGAGAACTAGGCTTGCTGATGTGGCCATTTAGCAATCAATGTCTGAAAATATTTCATCATTACATGTGCCTCTGAAATGACTATATTGTAAAGGAGACTTCAATAAGAAAAAAACAACTCAGGAGTTTTGTTGTTGTTTTTCCATTTTCTACCCTTCTTTTCACTGGACTCTCCATACTAACTGAATATATTTGATGAGAAATGCAATTATTTTCAGGAAGTTGGTTGTTAGATCACTCCTTCTAGCTGAAGTTTATAGAACACTGACTACTTGCAGACCTTCTGTACCATTCCTTGGACAATCACACAACGAAGGTCCTCACTGATTCTATAGGTGCCACAACTGTCTGCTCATCTGACAGAGAAGGAAGTGGAGGCATCTAGAGTTGGAGGAACTCACCTGTGATCACAGAGGTAAGGGAGTGAGGCCAGGATAGAAATCCCAACAGCTGGGCTGAGAAATATCATCCAGAGCAGTTGGGTCAGGCTTCTGAGCCTCATAAGGAAAATGACAACACACATATCTTAGAGCCCAGGGAAACTTCCAGTAATGTAAAAAGACCAACTGGGAATACCGATTTTACATACTACCATTTTGAATATTACTGCGATTCATGTAGTGAGCCAGTATTGCATAGTCGTGAGGAGAACAGAATCTACAGTTGGGTTCCAACACTTACCCATCTAGGAACTATGACCACGGGCAAGTGGTATGACCTCTGGGTGCCTCAGCTTTTGTATCTGCAAACTCTGGGCGTGACAGTGTGGACTTGCTTACATGGGCTATGGACAAATTTGAGAGAAGGCGATATCTGAATCCATAATTTTCTACAGTCCATTGTTAAGGTCTTGTGTTTTTCCTATTGTTAGGGGAACAGATGACAGACGGGCTTGGTTCTCCTACTCCGTAAGGAAAGTACCTGCTGCCATTAGGTATAGAGGATTTCCATGAGCTAGATGACCTTTCGTACAGATGACTCTGTGACACTCAATAAAATCAACACATTTCGACGGAATCTGCTGTCATTTTAAGCAAGTCTCTATCCATAGTCCTTAAAATGAAATATATATGAGATATCAGCAACAGGCAATGAAAAGGGCACAGCAATTGAAAAGTACTCATGGATTGATCAGAATGAGGAGAGGGAAATAAAGAGACGTCTCTGAGGAACCCTTTTGACTGTAACTTAATCCTGAAGTCAAAGAGAAGGAGAGAAGAAAACATCGCTCAAGTGCTCAGCATCAAATTAAAGGAGTAGGAAACAGCAGTTGTAGAGTAGAGAAAGGCCAGTGCATGGAGAAAAGCCAAGTATTTAACATTTCAGTATAGTGAAGATTACTGTGTCTACAAATTACCCACATTTCCCTACAGGGAATCCTATTCTTTTTTTTTTTTAAGGAAAGAGGCATACTATAACCAAACTCATTACGATTATACTTCCAAGTACCATTACTTTCAAGAATAAAATGTGTGTTAAAAAAGAGATCACAAAAAACTCTGCCTATAGATCATAAAAATATGATTTGAAAAACAAAACCCATGTCTTTGGAAGTTATATCTGATATGCTCTGTAAAGAACAGCTTCTAATTTTTAATCAACAGAGACAGGAAAAGACATATTGCCTACTATAATTTTAGATAGCAAGTGCTACACCAAAGCACTTGTCCACTTACTCTGTAGTGTCATCTGTTATGCACTAAAGAATTACCTAATAGCCCGTAGGAATGTAAAATTCCACAGGTTCATGTGCTGAGAGGCCTGGGTGACCACAAAGTCTTTGTCAGGTGGTTAAGCATAGTTCGCCCTGTTTGACAGGTGACCTGTCTGAGCACCAGCTCACACAGACTGGGTGATAGGCTCAGCCCACCTGACTCACATGCACTCAGCCCTGCTGCTGGGAAGCACTTCCTTTTGCTATGACTGACCTTGTCATCCCATGAAGTGACCCCCTGCTCCCCAGCATCTCTGTTCCTGGAGATACCTGGGAACTGACTTCCACCACCCACAGGCAGCCTTTGCTGTGACAGGGAGGGCTGTACCAGGATTCTACCTTGGGTTAATCCGATTCTATGTGAAAATATGAATGTTCAAAACCAACACATCAAGACCTCATAAAATTCCTGCACAGGTGCAATTAGATCACGATTTTAGAGAATTTGAGAAATATTTCAGGAGCTCATGGGCTACTGTCCCTTTTTCTTGACAGTACCATCCATCATAATCTCATAGCTCCCCATCTCACTTAGTCAAGTCAATTTCTTGGCCCCTTTTGGGCAGCATGGTCACTGTCCAGTTTTTGTATCACGCTTCACAGTGGGAGCTCAGTTGGTACCTCATATGAACTGAGTATCAACACGTTAAAAGCAAGGGGCTCTTGCATTGTTACTGCCTGTAAGATAACTCAACTCTCAGATCTAATTACTGGCTACAGGCTTCTTTGTGTAATTCTCTATTTTAGGGTATTTTACATATAGAATATATAAAATATTTTCTAATTCTATATATCTTAACCCTACAATCATATAAAATTCTAGGTCATAGTGTAGGCCCCCCTCTTCAATATCTCAAGGATCCCATGAGTGGGTTCTTTGGGAGGCTCTCCTTCCAAATACAAACTAACATTAAGCCTACTCTTAAGGACAGTCCAAGGAGAGGCTCTTGCTTTTGATTGTTCTAATACTATGTTAACAAATATATTTCTTCTTTGGAGTCTTGTGTTACATCAAACTGTGGTCATGTTTACCTTTCATTTTCAGACAGAATTTTTATCTGTAGAAACTAAATGTGGCCTCAGGTGGCTGGTCCGACTCTGCTCAAATGCCTGACAATGAGGACATACATCATGAGGACAACAGGACCTGGGCAGGATGGTTGGGACAGAACAGAAACAGTGACAGCCCAGTCAAAGTGCCCTGGAGTCTCTGAGATTTTGGGGAAATTTTTTTTCCTTTAAATATTGGTGTCCAGAGAGCTGTTGACTGTAAATTTTTGGGCATGATATTATAAGAATGTTTAAAGAAAAAAAGAGAATGTTTTAAGAAAGTAAGAAATAGTGGTTGATGCAATGCTGGTTTTCCTTTTTTGCATGTAGTCAGGCACCATGTTTTCCTCAGGGGTGGAAAAATAAAATAAGATGGAGTGTCATATCTGTTTTCCCAGGGCTGATGTTTGGCGGTCCGTGGTCAGGTTGTAGATAGGAGAAACATATCCTTGAGCACAAGAAATTAACTATAGGAGAAGCTCTGGGAAGCTCGATTTTCTTCCTGTCTGTGTCTGTTACAGAAATGTCCTGCTAATCAATCCACACTGCCAGGGATCAGGCTGGCTCCACGGGTGTGGGACCCGTGCTGTCGTCACTCAAAGTCCCAGGCTTAGAAGGACCCCAGACTGGATCCAATCTCCTGCTTTCATTGTCCTAAAAGTCTTAATTATTTCTGAACAAGGAACCCCACATGTCATCTCGCTTTGGGCCCTGCATATCACGTAGCCCGGCTGGCCTGACACTGAGATGTGTGTTTGACAGTGTCGTTTTCACATCTAATAAAAATGGAAGAGAGGCATTCAGATACTAGTTTACTATTCACCGTTTATTCACTCAACAAACACTTTTCACACTTAACATGTGCTAAGTACTGTGACAGGTTCCCATCACAGCACAGGTGACACAAGGGCAAATAGGAAGCTCTAGTCTCCTTAAAAAGCTTTCCTTACTATATAGTTGAGGAACAGAAACAAGAGGAAAGGATACAGCAGAATGCAGGCTACAACAGGGACATATAGGACTATCTATATGTAAAATTTCTTTATGAAGCATTTCTATATTTTGTGACACTGACGGGCAAACTGTATTTTTACTCTATTTCTCTTTTTTTTCCAAAAGTGATGCGTAGGAGATCTGTTTCGGGATATTTATAGTCCATCTTCTGCTAGAGATAGCATTGTTTGTACTATTTTAAGCACAAAAGGTTCTCATGAGCAACCTAGAGTGGTGGATGGAAGGCGACGGCTCTCTCCGTGAAAACTGAATGCTGGTGTGCCTTCTCCTCTGTAACTGAAAGGCACCGAGGAACAACTTTTAGTGGATTTTTCTTTAAAACATTTCCCCTAGAGTTAAGAGACACCTAAGCCCTTATCATCGCTGCTGCGCAGGAGGACATGATTAATTCATTTTGTTCTCAGTGGCCCTAATTATTTCGTTAATCCCTTTTTCCTGCCTCTACCCCAGGGCTGACACGAGGAGGCCCCCCAACTAACATAGCGGTACCTCAGACGGAAGCAATACTATCACTGACATCCCGATTGTTCCGTGCGAGCTGGCGGCCGTGTTTAGTAATAAGTGATATGAAAAGGTCTTTTTATTGACAAGCTGCCGTGTGCTGTTTGCATTAGCAAATATGAGACGGCGGTGGCCGCTGCTCCTCGGTCCCCGGCGGGATTCGGCTCATGGGAAGAGCAGAAAATGCTCCAGTTTACTTAAAGCATTGATAACACCTCTAAATAATTAACTGAGGACTTCCTGTCTTCAATTACTTAATGCTTTTTTTCTTTTAACATCTTGAGAGGATTATAAGCAATTTATGGATTGCCCGTGATGAGTGCATGCGCCACTATTCCCACAAAGCATTTATGGGATCATGTTTCTAAAGCTTGGAGGTAATTAAAAATAAGCATGGAGATGATGGGGCTCTGAGTCAAGGTGCTCCTAACACCCTCCCCCTGCCGTTTCCAGGGACCTGGATGCCAGCTCCAGGAGGGTGACAATGACAGTTGCTTCAGGGTTCCCAGGCTACGGAAGGGTGTGCCCAGGTTTGGGGAACAATAAGAAAATTAAAGCCCTTGATCCCGGGGGGCTTGGGCAGCTCTTCAAATCAAACACGGGAGATGAAATGTGAACTACATTTGATGAAGTAGGTTAGTTCATTCCATGAACTCCACATAACAGTCATTTGCACCATAAACCACTTCTGTCCTGAATCGGGCAGGTCCACCAGCTAAGCCTGGGACTGAATTTTGCCTGGTGGAGAAAACACGTTAACATTACTTATATCTCAGGGTGTGGATGATCTCGTGCTCACCCTGCACCATTCCTGACCCAGAGCGGCTACCTAGGGACAGCGCTGAGGTTGGTCCGGTTTTGCTGAATGAAGGTTTACTGCCTCTTTCTACAAAGAACTCTCTCCTTAGGGCTGTACTGTCCAAGTGGCATGCTCTCTAAATCTGTCCAAAACAGTACAAACAGATGGACCACATGAATTCTAAAGGCTTCTTTCCATTTTATAATTTTGCAAAATGTCAAATTATATGGGGAAAAAAAACTTTAAAGAATTTATTCCAATAAAAGGATAATTCTGGCATCAAGTTATGTGTATAAAATCCTTTTTGATGTGAAAATATCCATTAAAAATGATAATAAAAGACTTGGTGGAATGAAGGGGTTTTATTTTTTAAAATCTTTGCAATTCCTTTATTATTAATGAGAGTATCAATCCTATTAGTTTGAACAATACGGGTGCACTTGGTCTGTTGGCATATAAATGCTGGTTTCTAAAAAAAATTGCAAACCAGTAGCATTGGCAATGGATCAAAGTCAATGCCAGCTAAGTAGATAGATATTGTAAGAAGAGGATAACTCCCTCACCTAGTATCTCAGTTTCTGGTGAATCGTTTATAGGTACAAAGTCTTAAGGTGCCTTAGCCTGGATTTCAAAACTCTGTAATTAACATTCCATTGTCCACTCCAAGTCATTCTTTGAACCTCCTCCCTGCATTCTGTACAGAGTTCTGTTCAAACAACCATTCCGCTGTATTTGACGTTATTCCTGAACTTCTCACTGTTCTCTATTCCTGGGAATTTGAGTAACAACTCTTTTTCATTATTTTATAGCACTTAGTATACTATCTAGAACACGGCAAGGAGGAAACGTTTTTTTTTAATGAAACATTATTTTGATTTTCTTATAGAAAGCACCAGCTAAATGGAAGGTTTTATAACACAAAACAATGTTATTTCAATTACTTGTGATGATTTTCACTTTAAGTGACAGTAGGAAGGGACACACTTGATCATCTGCATTGGTGAGGGTTCTCCCCATCTCCATTCTCATCGATTTGGCTCGGGACCTTCAGACAAGCAACACAATGTGCTGGTCCCCAAATATTTCTTCAGCACCTTCTGCAGGCTTAGGGCACTTCTGGAAGACAGAGGACAACCTGTCTGTGAATGCTTGCTTGTGTGTCAGGGAAGTGTGGCGCTCAGAGCATATTATAATGCATTTGTTCATCCACCTGTGCCCCCTCTGAGGCACAATCAGGCACACACAGCTCCAGGCTCTTCTGCACTTTTACCTGAGTTCCATTATCTCTGGCATCCACGCCCCCTACCAGGTATGGGGTCTCATGGAAGAAAAGCATTTACTCGGGAGGTCTTGAAGCAAGGCTCGGCACCAATGAGGAGAAAGTCCAAGTTTGTAAACCTCTCTGTGTCTTAGAATCCAAACCTCCACAGCTATTTGGGATGACTCGATAGATCCAAATAATGAACAAAGATCCAAATAATGACACTTGATCTCTCAAAGTGGCCCTTTCTTTAAAATGGGAGGAGCAATAATTCTCTACATGCATACGTGTGTGATGAGAATCATTAGATAATACATGTCAATTGCTTGGACAGTAGTTGGCACATATTAAATTTGTGCATTCCCGCAAACACTTGCTTGGCACCTGCTGACGTGTCAAGCACTGTTCTAGGGGCTGGAGGTCCAGTATTGAACCAGGTCAAGAAGGTCTCTGCTCCTGCTCCAGCAGGAGGAGACAGCAAAAGACAAACAGCAAACAGACGAAAACATTAGGGGGCGCAAAGTCAATAACGGAAATGAAACAGGTGATATCACGGTGAGCTGTAGAAGCCACACTGAGGCGGGGGACGTCAGAAAATGCTTTGCCCCCTCAGAAGTGACACTCAAGCTAGACCGTGTTAATTACATTATAATCACCACCAGCAATTACCTAATATTATACTGTTATACTGCCCTATTATTATACTCTTAAAGCTCATTAAACTGTTATAATAAACAATAAAAATAACAGTTATTAATCGATGGTAATAATAACAACAAGTTGTCACAACCAGTCAATTGTCAACTGTCCAGTGTATTAACTATCTACTGAGTAGATAAATGTTGGTCCCTGGCTGATTTTCCCCTGCCTAACAATTCATTGTTGGCTACCCTCGTCCCTTTAGCTATGAGTATATCCTTGGGGAATGAAAGCGCATTTTACTGTGTGTCTGAAAAAGAAAAAGTGAATACTAACACAAAAACCCTATACCTAATGCATATCAAAGCCAAATATAAATTATTTCTGAAGTTATCTGCTGTTGTGGCTTATTGCTGCCAGTGTGGGTTATTCTATTAGTGTGGTAAGTGGGATCTGACCATATGTCAAGAGAATGCGTCCTTTCGAAAGTGACCTCATCTATCACACACACACCTCTGGGATGCTCGGCCCCCACCCCACCCCTACAACGACAGACTCTTCTGGTGGGTTTTACCTGTGACCATATGTTGCTGCCTGTCAGTGGTGTCAGTGTAGATGAGACCTTTCCCAACCTGCCAGAGCTGGTACTCTTTAATGACACCATTTGGTTTCTCGGGGACATTCCACCTCAAATGCAGGGTGTCCGTCCCAGGGGCTGTGACTCTTGGTGGCAGGACACGCTGCGGAACTCCTTGGGTAGTGGTGGCAACCACCTGCAAAAACACAGGCATGACACAGCCATTTATTGTCTATTCTGAGCAAGGAGAATGTCACTTTTGTTTGAAAATGTTGCTGTCCAGCCTGGCATACCATGAGCAGCGGCTTGGACAATCAGCCCCCCTCTGATTCTCTCTCCCATCTTACCGAAACAATAGAATCTGACCTTGAACACATTATGTACTCTCAGGCCACCATTTATCACAATGGGTTCAACAACAATTTTGATGGCGGAGTGCAGCCCTCAGTTTAAACAAGTAAAATCTGGATGGCAGACTGTCTTCCTAGAGAACTCTTGATAACTCTCTTCCATATGGCTCATGAGTGTCTGTGCATTTTAACAGCCTGATTTTGTACATTTTAAGCACCAGTAAATATGGAGCAAAACCCACAGCTGAACTTGCTTGCATATAATATGCTTCGAGCAGTATAAACGGGCAGAACTGTTTCTACTCGTCCTATCCACCCCGGGATGACTCCGTCATGTCTGCACCAACGTCCTAGGGAAAGAATCAAGTGAGAAGAAGAAAAGAGCAAATCAACCTGTTATTTGTTCAACATTATCCAAATATGACTTTGGGTTGAAAAGGGGCTGTTTTTTACTTTCATCCAGAGAATTGACTCTGATAACATCTTTTAAGCAATTGTTTCGGCACTTGGCAGGCCTGAGTGATGTCTGTGCAGAAAGCAAGAAATATTTCCAGGACTGTTCAGACCCTAACTCTTGATTGGGACAGTCAGCTGCCATCTGTCCCAGTGGTGACACATTTTGGTGGGGAGGGGTCTGTTAGGATCTGAAGCTGAACACAGTCTGGCTGAATGTTTTCCTTGGCTGGTTCTCGCACAGGACCTGAAGACGCTGCCATTTTTTCAAAGTTTTCACTACGTGCAAAGACACAGATCTGTCCTGTGTAAGTTCTTCTCCAGGGTGTGCTCTAACAAGGCTGGCATTTAGGGTACCGGCTCTTTCTTTCCTTTCCTCCTGTGGTGTTTGATTAGGTTCCCAGTCTCCATGGTGAGATTTTCTTCTCTCACTTGGTTGTGGTCCCCGGTGCTCAACACCTAGGATCTTCTGCCTGATCTACACTCAAACTCCTTCGTCAACCTACCCCTTACATCCTTCTAGTAAACTTCAATCACTGCTCACACCTGCTTCTGATTAGACAGTTTCTCTTCAAGTGCCAGATAATATTTTTTTCCCACCACTCTGCTATCGGCTCCTTCTTTTAAAGATGTATCTAAAAACTTAAAAATTTTTAATCCTAATGTTTAACATAATTTTTTCTTCATTTGATTGAATGACGGCAACATGATCACACCCTGCTTCAGCCACACACTGTGGCAGGACCCAGACCCTTTTCTTTTCATTCCTTTGCATACGGGTGACCTGAGCCCTGTAGATGGCACCCCAGTACCTATTGTCCCTTTTGGACATTCCCCATTCTACCCGGGAGCCCCAGTCCATGTGTTTATTATTTCCTGCCTAGGCTGTTGCAGAAGTCTTGGAAATGTTTTATTTTCTCTGCCTGGCTTTTTTGCCCTTTTCTCTGTTTTCCAAGAGCAGACCATTTTGTTGTTGTTGCTAAAATGGTATTTAAATATACCTGCTCACAAAAATTAGGGGATCAGGGGACGTTCAGATACCCCAGTACTTTCAGCCTTTCATATGGTGCATTTTCACCAGTGAAATAAAGGTTGGTTTTGCATCTCATTTGCACAGTTGGACAACTTTCTTTGACTTGTCGTTTGCTTTTCTGATGTTCTTGTTTAATAAAAAAAAAATCAAATGTTTCTTTTTTTTTTATCACTTTATATTCATCTTGAAACATCCCCTAATGTTTGTGAGCAGTACGGAAATCCTTTTAAATGGACTACTGGCTTGGTACTTGTTACGGATTTATAGAAGAACCTCTAAAAACAGCTGGTGGAGGAGAAGTGTAAGAAAAGGAACACATGGGTTCAAGGTGTGTGTGTGTATGTGTGTGTGTGTATGTGTGCGTGCGCGCGTGTGTATTTAAATTAGTGAAATACTGATATTTGGATAACACTTCCTTCCAGTGACCTCCCCTTTCAGGCAACAGTGTGGAGAATTCACATGGACATCCCACTTAACGTGATATTGAGAGAAACACCGTATTCTGTCCCTGGAAGAACATGCCCACCTTAGACAGCTACATGGTCTGCAGAGCAGAAAACCCTCTCCAGAGGGCGGCCAGCTCCCTTACCTGGAGGCTGGAGGCACAGCCGGCCGCCGTGCAGGCTCGCAGGTGGTACGTGTACTCCTGAAAAGGCTGAATCCCCTTTGTGTCAGAGAATGTCAGGGACGTGCCCCGAAAGCATTCCATTCCATTTCGGAGAAGAATGTAGTGAATGATAGGACCTACAAAGGGCAGAGAAACACCTGTAGTTGAGCAGCACGTCCTGGTAACTGTCTGCAAATGAAAGACATATCTCGGAGCTCAGAGAAATCGGGATGCTAGAGCATTATTTTGTTTTCATGTGCTATCAAATTGTTATGTTTATTTTTTATATTATTAATTGAGAGGTGGGGAGGCAGAGAGATAGACTCCCCACATGCACTTCAACTGGGATCTTCTCAGCAAGCCCCCTACCAGGTAGTGTGCTGCCCATCTGGGGCCACTGCTCCATTGCTCAGCAATGGAACTATCTTGGCACCTGAGGCAGGCCATGGAACCATTTTCAGCACCTGGGGCCAATTTGCTTGAACCATGGCTGTGGGAGGGGAAGAAAGAGAGAGACAGAAGGGAAAGAGGGTGGGGTAGAGAAGCAGATGGTCACTTCTCCTGTGTGCCCTGACTGGGAATCGAACCCAGGACTTCCACATGCCGGACCGACGCTCTATTGCTGAGCCAACCAGCCAGGGCCTCATTGCTATGTTCTTAATTATGCCCATTCTCGTGGAGGAGATGGAGCTTGATGTAGCTGATCAGAATCACTGACGCTTCTTTCTCCTCACTAGCAAAAAAATGTACTTTCAATATGAAAACTATTTCTCCTTTTCACAACATACTTTGTTGATTCAAAGGAAAAATTGGGGGCTCAGAATTTATGGGAGCTATCTCACAAAGTGAACGATTGGCTGGCACATGCCTCAGGTCCCCTTTATCAGGCAATTTTTTTTAGGGGTGGGTGCATGCCAATTAAATGTAGATTACACTCATTTCAGTTGGCTCATGGATTTACAGGACTGCAGTATTCCTGTTGTAACAGGAGCTTAGTACCATTCGACTGCATAGGTTTCTTCCAGCTCAGGACTATTCCATCTTCAGGATCATCCATTTGGATCCAGCGCGGGGGCCTCACTCCCTGGGGCACGTCCTCTCTTGTGCTGGCCCTCACGGCTGCGCTGACTCCCTGTCCATAGCGATTCCAAGCAGAAATCTTGTACTCATACATTGTGTAGGGATCCAGGTTCATGTCTAGAAAGACAGAATTGGACAGCACAGAATTTTAAATATTTTTAATTAGTTTACCATCAAATTGAAAGTGAATCTCAAAACCTTTCAACATGTGAAAAGGAATGCTTAATGCTCTAATCCCATCACTGGAAATTAAACTCAGATATTTTCCACATTTCACAGATGCAGAGGTAGTAATGGTACAGAAGAGAATTCACATTTTCTAACCAAAGAAATGGGGACACGTGAAAGAAATGATTCTAGAAGGAAACACCCTGGACTAACGTCCATCGGACTCTCATGCGTCACACGACTCTTTGCCCTTCACTTCTGTAGCAGGGTTGCCAAGGACCTTGTACAGTTTCATTATCATCAATTTTACCAATTATTACAGTATTAATATTACTTCCTTAAATAATTCTATGAATTATAAAATAGTCATTAAAGAGATGCAGGATTTGCAACTTGGCTTATCCTGGTTAGTGAGTGAAAATGGATGTACACTCCACTGCCTACTGCTCTCCTGTTCCCCTGAGCCAGAGCCGAGGCAAAGACCAGCATAACCGGCCTAATGGAAACAGCATCGCAGACCCGTAATGAGCTGGCCTATGGGATGACGGGATTTACGGACTGTCAGGTTAAGGATGGAGATGATGTCAGAGTGAAATCAACCTGCATCTGAGCAGCTGTTCGCTACCCCTCCCACGCCACGGGAAGCAGCTCCCTTTCCGTTACCTGTAAAGGTGAATGTGTTTGCATGGCCCGTGTGAACAGTCTCTTCCACTGAGGAGCACATTTCTTCTCCTGATGCCATCTCGGTGGGACTGTGGGACCCACTAACCACAGTGCAAACGTGGCTGGTAAAGTTGAAGTCACACCTGCCGCAGTGTGCGGTGGCCTCCATAGACATAGGGCAGACGGTCCTGCATGCTCCGGTGTCCTAAGTCAGGGAGAGGAGTGGGTGAGAGGGCAGGAGGGCTGTACGGTTTCACTGAGACACACGTAGAGTTGAGCTTTTATGACTTTCAAATGAAATTTTCTTCTACCAAGTTCATGAACGAGTATCTCAAAATTCACAAAAGAGAAATGAAGGCAGTTTGTGTTCTAGAAAGAGCCCTGACCCTGGAAATGACACAGATTTGGATTCAAGGTCTAGTTCCACAAGTTCCTAGTTCTGTGACTGTGAGTAAGTCACTTACACTCTCAAAGCCTCCGGTTATCTGGTGAGAAAATGGAAATTGTTTCTCATGGCTTATGAGTAAGACCCATAAACAGGTAGTCACCCACTCTTCCACTTTCCACTGGGGACCTGCGGGCCATGTACAAAGCACCACAGATTGGAAGGGGCTTGGGTTCCCAGAACACTGCTTGGAGAGGGCTGATTCCCACTGGGTTATAATGTGAAGAGTTAACCATTCCATAGGGAGTCCATTTGCTTTCACCCTAGCATAGCCTTGTGTCCTAGCTAAAATGTACATCAGAACTCTGAAGTTGGACGTCACCTTCGTGACATCAACAAAATCCTAAAATACGTAGCACTGGCTTGGCAGTTCCGCAGGTGTGGAGGATACACTGGGGTGTGGGGTGTTGGGCACTCTGCTACTCCATGGCCAGTACTGAGTAACCCCATGCCCTGGAAAACTAAGCCAAGTACTACTGAGCTCACAGCTCAGGGCAAGAGGTCACAACTAGAACACCAGTAGGTATGTATGTGTTGACACTAGCTCTATTTGCTAGAGTGCTCCAAAAGGAGATAAGCCTAGAAAAGAATTGGTAAAATTAAGTAAATAATATTAGAGGGTCCACTGGAAGATGTAAGTCAGGTGCCAGAGTGAGGAACGGAATACAAGTTTCCATGTTGTGCCATGAGAGCCCCCTTCCCTTCCCTAACAGGCTCGTCATCTGTACTGGCGCCTGGCAAGTGTCCCATCCTGACCTAGGCTCGGTAACCGAGGACAGTTAGTCCAGCATACTTGTTCAGGACTCTCGGTATTGTGACTCCTCGACAAAGTGCACCCAGCCGCCTGCGGACACTACCGATGGCCGTCCATGCGGAGAGAGATTTCAGTCCGACTCCAATGGAAGTAAGAGACTTAAAAACATAGAAAAGAGACACGCAGAGGATCCAAAACCCAAGCAGGGAGAAGAGGAAAACAAAAACGGCACCAATAACATTAAGATAATATTAAGGTAATAAATGAACCAATGAGACAATACGGTAGGTTTCTGGAGTCCTGGGTTCAAGTTCAGTGACATGGCTGGATGTGAGGCATCTCTGCACGTCAGCATAAGTAACGGCCCCCAGGGGCCTATTCACTTTTGCAGCTGACAGCAGCCTTTGATCGCCTCACACTGTCTCAAGTGATATGATATAAACGCAACTCAGTGAATTGGCTGGATCTGCGGTCTCCATCCAAGAAGACTGGGGGGGTGGTTACGGTTGAGGGGCTGGAGAAAAGAAGCCAGAATTTCCCTTGGTTTCCCTCCACAGCACCCACAGGCGTGCAACAGCACCATACAGAAGCCCAGACGACAGGCCTCGGCTCTTGGCGGGGGTGGGGGTGGTGGGGGTGGGGATTTTCAGCCCTGCCCTCTCCCCAACTGCCAGGGAAAGCTTCAAGAGAATGGCTCATCATTTCCAATTCCTTTAGAATTCACTGCAATAACATCAATCACGGCGAGCTCATTCGGTATTAATATGGATGTAATGCGGTGATGAATCATGCACATGGGAGTTTTCACATTTCTCTTGTAGGGAAAAAGTGGCAGGTGATGTAACTCTCTCCCAGCAGTGGGGTCGGCCCCACCCAGGGGCTCCCCACCCCTTACCCCTTACCTTCGTCGTGGTTCCAGCTGAAATCTCATCAGAGCAAACATGTTTCAGAGGGTTGTAGCCCACTCCGTCACAGCAGCGCTGGCTCTCTGGGATGAGCTCCGTCTCACAGCATTTTACTGGCACGAGGTCACTCTTTATCATGTGTGCTTTAGCTTCTCCACTGGAGGCTGAGCAGCATATGGTAGCTGACACATTCACATAATCCTGCCCGCAACAGAACATCCCTGCAATAATAAGACATTATATATGAATATGAAATTCAAAAAAAAGGGGAAGAAAACGGAGGGTGCTATGAAGTTCTGTATAAAAATGTCAGATGCCGGCAGGGGCGGAAATGATCCAATACTTAACGTAGCGTGTCCCTTACCAAAGTGATTTAAACATGCGGGGAGAGGTCTTTCTTACCAAAAAATCACCAGACTCACATTAGCTAAGGAACCCACGAGTAGAAGTGTTCCAAGATCATTCGGTGGGGACAGACTTCTCCAAGTGCCACATAAGAGAGATTTGAGTTCTGCATGAGACTTGCCTACCTCTTTTGTGATGCTCACACATTCTGGCAGAAGGAGGGGGTCATTAGGAAAGAGGGACTCAGAAGACATCTCTAGGCAGTCACAGTGAAGGAACGGTCATACAGAACTCTGGGATCAGAGGCAAGACAGAGTGGAGAGGTAGCCTCTTTCAAGAACCGGAGACACTACAGGATGAGACTTGTAAGTTGTTGGCTGGCTTGTTCTAGGATACAAACGCTGGTTTCCTGTGAATCCAGCAACAGCGGGAGCCATTCTTTCTTCGTGAGACAGATCTGCACACAACTGAGCATACTTGCTGATTGGGTAAACACTTCAGCCCCTATTTTTGGAGTCACATTGTATTCTAGACCCATCACTAGAGCTGGGTGCAAATGGGGACAGTGGCAGAACAGCCACTGACCTCTACACCCATGAAAGACACCAGATGGACTCCTTTCACCCAACTCAGTTTAACTGCCTCTGCTCACATCCCGTAGATTTTATTATACAATAGACACAGCAAAAATTCACCCATACAAGCCTGAACAATTAGTATTCTAGAGTCAGATTAAGCTAGGAATTAAGGTGGCTGTACCCCATTTTACAGTGTTAGATGATATTATATAGTAGAATACATACATCTATATGGTAGCACAATGCGATAGTTTACTTTAATTAGAATTTTGTTCATTATTAATCCCACCTGATAACATAAATAACCTCAACTTTGAAGTGCCCTGGAGTCCTAAAGTGTTTAATCTGGTCTTGTGCAAATACCTACATTATGAAAGACATTCTAATTATAGACCAATGAGTTTTAAGTGCTTTCATTATTATTTTAAAAAATTGTTGAACCCAGACACCGGCTTGGCATATGCCTTAAGAAAGATGTTTACCCATCAAAAAACTCTCTTGCTGACCTTTCAGCTTTAAAAATATCTCCAGCCCTGGCCTGCTGGCTCAGTGGTAGAGCATCGGCCCAGTGTGTAGATGTCTTGGGCTCGATTCCTCGTCAGGGCACACAGGAGAAGCACCCATCTGCTTCTCCATCCCTCCCTCTCTCACTTCTCTCTCTCTCTTCTCCCCCGCTCCTGCAGCCATGGCTTGATTAGAGAGAGATGTTTCCGGGCACTGAGGATGGCTCCATGGCTTCTACCTCAGACACTAAAACAATGGCTCTGGTTGCAACAGAACAACAACCTAGATGAGCAGAGCATCGCTCCCTAGTGGGCCTGCCGTGTGGGTGGATCTTGGTCAGGGTGCATATGGGAGTCTGTCTCCATCTCTCCTCTTCTCACTAAATAAATTTAAAAAAAATAAAAAATAACTAAAAATGTCTTCAAATATTTAAAACAGTTGCATTTATGGTTAATGATACATATGGATAACTGAGTTTTGACATATCATGTCTAAGTGTGGTACCTGCTCAAAGTCATTGGTTTAAAAGTAAACTGTTTTCACCTGACCTGTGGTAGCGCAGTGGATAAAGCGTCGACCTGGGAACACTGAGGTCGCCAGTTCAAAACCCTGCACTGGTCTGGTCAAGGCACATATGGGAGTTGATGCTTCCAGCTCCTCCCCCCTTTCTCTCTTTCTCTCTCTCTCTCTCACTCTGTGTCTCCTCTCTAAAATGAATAAAATAAAATAAAAAATTAAAAAAAAAAAGTAAACTGTTTTTTTTGGTGCTTTGTTAGCAATTTTAGTTGTTTTAGCATTTCCAGGAAAAACTCTCTTACATAAAAACACACAGCAGGCCTATTACTGTAGTCGGAATTTTGATTATGATATAAAAAAAGAAATCACACAGACACACATTAAAAAAAAATCCACAAGTTCAAGTTTGTATGACTTTGCTATTCCTCTACTGCCTTCAGATCAGCCATTTAAATAGCACCTTGGACTCTTAACTGTCATTTATTTTTTTCCTCCAGCAGTTTTCAAAAAATATATTATTTTTTATTTTCAAGAACAGTTAAAATCTGAAGACTGGCCCTTTGGAGAGCAGAATACTTCCTCCCCCACCTTCCCGATCCCAAATGACTTCATGGTTTCACGATGCTTAAAGTATAAAAATCAAAATGCAGACATTGACCTAATTCCAAACTTCCAATCAGCCATCTGATTGCTCTAAGGGACTTTTGACAGGTCAACTACAATTTTGATAATGAACTGGTTTTATATGAGGCAAGAAAAAAATAAAGGGGCTCTATCACAAAGAGTTGCATCTTTGTTTCACTGAATTAAAATTTTCAGCCAAGATTTCACTCACATAACAAGAAGTGACTCCTTTTCTAGTTCCTTTGGTAAACCATTACTTCTTTAATTATTATCAACCTTGTTCCAGTGTGATAAATTGCTAATTACTTAATACCCTAATCAGCGTTCATTCTTTGCACAGATAAACTGTGACAGTGCCATTAATTTAAATAGTAATTTCACTTAATGGCCAGAACGGCACACCAGATTTTTATGCAGCATCTTCTGAAGACTGCATCCATCACCGCACCATCCTGACATAAAGATGTCTGACGTGCACTAACTCACTTAGGGGGACCAGATGTTCCAGAGCAGAGTTGGGGAGGAATTCCCATGGTGCATCACTTCGGCATGACTGAGCTCAGTCAGATTCAGAGTCAGACCAGGTTCTGAAACGGCACTGCAATAACTTTTGACCCCTATGTAATCTGTCACATGTAGCACTTAACTTTTGAACTCTGACACGTAGAATGCATGATTTTAAATATGCCCAGAAAAATAGAAACAAAATGGGTCGTGGATTATCAATGGATTGAGCTGTTTTTTAAAGGCTCTTTACTAAATCTGTATGAAGGTGGAGTGTCTCTTTGGACAAGATGCAGATGCTATTAAAGTGGTATAGTATGCACTAAAATGATAGGTGTTTAGTGCTGAGATCAAAAAGCACATACATTGAATGAGTAGCTCTCTAAACAGCATAAACAGCCAATGACTAGATTCTATTGTATCGGATAAAAATGAGAAAATTGTAGAGGAAAAAATTTTTGGCTTGCGTAGGATTATGATAACTTCCAATGTGTTATTAATACTTACTTAATGGACAGGGCTGAAAATGTAAACTCATAAACATATAGTCCTAATGAGTTCCTAAATTCTTAAATCTGCAAAACAGATTTAAGGTGCTCTATTTTCTTTAAAAAAAAGGGACCAACAATTCTGAATCATGCTTTTGAGATTAAATCAGTACCGTAGTAAAAACCAGTATAGAACATGACAAATCATTGTGGAACTAACTCTAGGATTGATCATGGGAACCACATTTTAACCAAGGGATTATATCTGAGGCTGGAATAATAAAACAAAATAAAAAAGGCTTGTGATTAGTCACGCTTAGGACAAACGTAAAATTGGTAGAGACTGAAAAAAGAATTGCATGCTTGTCTTCACCAGTAGGTGGCTCTGTGGGTTCCACCACAAAACAGAAGACAAGGATAGAGTAAAAAGACTCCCCAAATCGTGATTATTTTATAGCATTTATACATTATGCTTTAAAAAATTCCTTATGTCATGGAAATCTTCCTGGGAAATATCCTTTCAATAAACTCATACAGGATGGAGTTCTGTGCTACACTTTCCTTTCTTTGCTAAGTTCCCAAATCCCATCTTCTATAACTAACTGTGGTGTCATTCATTCTACCCAAGTCTGAGCCCAGGACCTGAAAACTCAGTGTTCTTGTCCAAGACAACAGCAACCCAGAGCTTCACAGCAAAAGCAATGTAGACAACATGCATAACAAAAATGAGGCAATATGTTCCAAAGGTCTTTCAGGATCAATTTCTCACGCCTAACAGAAAATCCTGTCCTCTTTGAATAACAGAGACACTCTCATTCTCATCTTTTAACACTTAATGATATAATCAAGCCTCACCCATGATTAATGTCAGAAATGTTAAAAGCATCTAAGCAAACACTAAGAAGACCAAGAATATGAAAGATGTTTAAAATACATTAAAAGGAAGTGGTTAAGAATACCCATCCACAAAATGGCGAGTGTGACTTGCATCCTGAGATACCTGTATAACCCCGCTACACAACTCATCCGCCCGGAGAGAGCACTAAAAACATAAACGCTACTCCAGCACTTCTGCTCCAACAGCATCTGTTAATTCACTCCATTTATAAAATACATATTGACAAAGACAACTGAACTGGGACCAGGGAGATTTGATTTGGTGTGAGAAAGTCAATTCAATGTGATTTTGTTAAAGGGCTCCTGCAGGCAAATAAAAGAGTTTAAGTAATAAAGTACATAAAGAGATGTTTTACGAGCCAGCCCGGCCTCGTGGCAGGGACACAATGCCAGGCAGCGAGAGAGGCTGGGCTTAGGAACAATATTGTGAAATCCAAAGCCTGGTGCCGCAGGTATGGTGCTGCAGGCTGAAGGGAAAAAAGGGCCATATGGATATTCTGGAAGGTCATTAAGGTCTTAGTCATTAGGGACGACAGGAGGGAGAGGCAGCCCAGAGAGCAAAATGACACGTGAAACGTGCCTATTTCCTGGGAAACCTGCAGGAAGGTCAAGACAATCAAAAGAGCTTCTCTTTTTCTTTTTAAAAATATCATGCCTTCAGTCTACCACAATTAGCAGGGTCAGTGGAGCTGAGGAACTCCATGAGAAACGCGGGCGCTGATTCTGGTTCACGGGAGTTGAGGGTTGACGCACCCCATGTTGCTTAAGGGCTATTGACTGGCACACAATGTCATACGGAAGGAAAGGAAACAATGATTCTGAAATGTGGGCCCATGAATGGGCCTAAAGGGTACACATAACATTGCAGGGAACTTTTGGGCATATTCTGTGTCTTA
Organism: Rhynchonycteris naso; assembly: GCA_037038555.1. Taxonomy (NCBI): domain Eukaryota; kingdom Metazoa; phylum Chordata; class Mammalia; order Chiroptera; family Emballonuridae; genus Rhynchonycteris; species Rhynchonycteris naso. Next base: position 209,886,126 of record CM072995.1, on the reverse strand, counting down.
TTATTTGCAAGTAAGGGTTTGTGACTTTCAAAGATTCTAAAGAGAGTGGAAAGCCCCCAAACATTATTGTCCTAGTGGACAGTAACCTCCTCTCCATTTCTTAGGACAGGTATATTTTACTTTTCAGCAACCATGTTCCAACTTCTCCTTCCTTCTCCTTTATGTTCACTCTGCCACCCAAATCCAATTGGTTTCCTTAAATCTCGGCTCCTATCATCACCTGACTCTTCCCTGTGTCCTAAGTGATGCGCAAACCCCTTTGCCTGCTCAGACGGACCTCCCCGTTTCCTTACACAGTAAACCCACCTGCTTGCTACTGCTATCACATGCCTTACAGACTTAATTTCACACGGTAGCTCGAGCTACGGCTGTTGGCGGAATGCCCTTTTCCATCATGTGTCTCAAAATCCAACTCAATGCTTGAGGTTCCCCTCCTGTGGTCTAGCTTTTGCTATTATTTTTTTAAATTACCTAAACGAGTGATTTCAGTCTCAAGCATATGCTTGTATTCATCTCCTCTGAGAGCTCCTGTTTAACCTTAGAGGTCTTTCCTCTGTGAGTGATTGTAAATCCTTAAGGATGAGAGTGGAATTTTTGACGTTTTAACATGCACAAAGCACTGAGCGTGGTTTGCATACAGCCATTGCAAAACAAGTTTTTACTGAATGAAGGAATATGGCAATTGACTTTTTATTTTTGAAATCTACAGATGAACAAAGATGCTAAAATCAGACATTTTGGCACTATTTTAAAATTCTGGGTCCTGGCCAGTTGATTCAGCGGTAGAGTGTCAGCATGGCCTGTGTATGTCCTGGGTTTGATTCCCAGTCAGGGCACACAGGAGAAGTGCCCATCTGCTTCTCCACCCCTCTCTCTCTCTCTCTCTCTCTCCTGCCTCCTGCAGCCATGGCTCAATTGGAGTGAGTTGGCCCCAGGGGCTGAAAATGGCTCCATGGCCTCACCTCAGGCGCTAAGAGCTCGGTTGCTGAGCAACAGAGCAAGGGTCCCAGATGGGTAGAGCATTGCCTCCTAGGGGGCTGGCCAAGTGGATCCCCGTCAGGGCGCATGTGGGAGTCTGTCTCTGTTTTCCCTTCTCTCACTAAAAAAAAAATAAACAAACAAACAAAAACAAAAAGAAAAAACCTCTGAGCCATTATGCTATGTCCCCAAGTCCCTGCCAACAATGGTTCTCTCTTTAACAGGACTGTTCTAGCGTATTCCTCTGAAGGAGAAAGGGGTGCTCAGCTGGTCAATCACAGCTCAGGATAACTAACTAGTAGCCATTTCCTAGTAAACAGAATTATTATGCTTTTAGCAGCAGTTCTTTTTCCAAGTTTGGTCTCAGAACCCTGCACACTTTTACAGATAATTGAGACTCCAAGTAGCTTTCATCTGTACAGGTTATATCTGTTGATATGTACTGGATGAAAGCCTAAGACAGGATACTTTGTAATATGTTTTCATTAATGCCTTTATAATGATCATATATACATATACATATACATATATATATCTCACGTGTTAACACAAATGGTATGAAAAATATTTTCTAGATTGAGAAAAATTAAAAGAATGACGTTTTTACATTTTTGCAAGTCTTTTTAATGTTTTATTTAACAGAAGGAACTGAATTCTCTTATCTGTTTCTGCCTTCACCTGTTTTGTAAGATTATCATAAAGATTGAGGTAATAATGTATAAAACATTGGCCATAGTACCTGCTAGATAGTAAGTACTCGATGAATGATAATAATGCTATTAATATTGATGTTAGTTTAATAATTACAGAATAAGGGACCAAAAAATTGACACACTGTCTTTAATAACCTTTTTGTATATTGTTAGTCTTTGCTAGGCAGTATTTTCTTGATTCAGAACCAATGCATTTGTGTAGTTTCTTTTTCTGGAGATTATGAGAATTTCCAAGAAGTGTTTTGATCTGTTTTTATAAAATGTACCACATGCATATAAAAAAAAGTGGATACATTTTTATTTGCTATATAATATGGACCTAACCATTGCATTAGACATAATTCATGTGAGCTTTAATTAGTTACTTTTTTTTTTTTAACTATCTTGGGTAGATTTTCCAACCTCTCTGCATCTGCTTTTCCCCACGTGACCGAGAGGCAGCTGGGGCCCCTTACCTGGAAGGCGGCTGTATGCCACGCCACCCTCCGCTCCACCGCAGCACTCCCGATCCGTGCCCACGACCTGTCCCCCACAGCACTGCCGGCCTCGGCCGTCGTGGAGCCTCCCCGCACAGCAGACCTGCGGTCCTGAGCTGGCAAAGGGCATTCGGCCGCAGCAGGAGTCGCCGAGGCCGGTGGAAACCCGGCGGTGCTGTTCATCTGGACAGCAGACTTCACCTGCCAATCGAGGGCAATAACCGTCATTAAGTGAGTTCAAAAAATATGCTTTGACTCACAACTCAATTTTCGCACAATCATCTTTCAGATGCTGGCCGATTGAGAGAATTATGAGAAAGGATCCTGTCATTTTGGAGTTGCAAAATCTCAGTGCAACTTCAAAATTTTGCATTACAGACATAGAAATGTGCATTGTCTACTAACATACACACATGTTATGAGCTTAGAGGTCAGGCTCTGGTGCCAATTTCCTCTCTGACCCCTAATAAATGTGCACATTAGGCCTGGCAATGGGGTTAAAGGACATTATAGAAAATGTTTGTCTACAAATACTTTCTTATTTAGTGTTAATTTTTTTTTTGGAATGTGGGCAGAATCCAAAATTAACTCTTGATAAATTTGTAATGCCTATTATTATAATTTCTTTAACTAAACTGTATTTACTTAACCCAACAAAATACTCCAAGTGGGAAGGTTGATCAAATGAGAGGTGTGAGAATAACTGCATCCGGGTCAGCACACCAATGCTTTATGGAGCCATGGCGGACCTGAATTCCAGGGCTGTAGTTGCACCCAATCCCCTTTACATGATATTCTGGGAAACTTGAGATAAAAATAAAGTAATCCGTTTCCTGCTGTCCTGAAGTCAGAGTTCAGATACTCTATCGATAGACTTTCTTTTAAAATTTCTATTAAACAGAAAAAATTTAAATTGCTTTCCCTTAGGGATACCTTAGAAAGGACAAAGATCAATGTGGCGGAGCTAAAATTTAAGCTTCACCTTTCCTTTCTACCTCATGACCCAACCCTGGGTTGAACTCCCTCCTGGCCCTCTGAATCCTGACCTCCTACTCCTCCTCACCTTATTCAATAGGGAGGCTGGAATGGGGGTGCTCAGAATAAAACCCAGCATACATGAAACGTCCATATGGGGCAAACCAACAATTTTTTATAAAACCACTTTTATCAACCAGCGAATGCATGAATAGGTGGAACAACAAATTGATTTGTGTGTGTCTCTCTCTCCCCTTTCCTCTCTCTCTAAAATCAATCAATAAATTTAAAAAATAATAAAAAGCCACTTTTGGATATAACAAAAGATTGGTTTGGACAGTTTAGCCATATGTTTCTGAATCCCTCAGAATCGTATTCAGTTACTGACCGAAGTGAAGGCTTTATAAAAAGAGATGTGTATATTGCCTCAATGAGAACGAAAACTGATATTTTTCCCCTCAAAAAAGGGCTCTAAAACATAAGATGCAAGGATCAGTCACCTTCTCATTAACCTCGCAAAAATGAATCTATTTCACCACCGGCCTGAAAATGTTTTTTCTCCAAAAGCTACCTTGCATTCTCAATGCTAATTGTTATTCTTATCAAAGAATGACCCACATTAACATTTAGCTTGAGGTCATTAGCATACTTATAAAAAAAGCAGGAGTGTAATGAGCATTCTATTCTCTGTTGCTCTTTGTTATAGGATGCTATGAAGAAGGTAACTTGTGAGAAAAAAATAAACTAAATATTATTAACCAATATTTCAGACTTAGCACTAAATATTAAAATGCCTATACCTATCTCACAGCTTTGCACTGGCAGATGACTGGTTAAATTTTAATTACATTCCGATACAAGATGGTCTGGGGGTCTGTGTGCTTTCTTGATGTAAACAGTGTTAATCTAGTTAACAAAGACCATTGGCTGAGGATAGTTATTACAATATCATCACTTTCATCTAAATATATATATATATATATATATATATATATATATATATATATATATATATATATATATATATTTAAAGCCAGTCATTGGCTATGTGTGAGTGATTCTATTTTTGTTGGGAGGTGCTTCAAATAGTTTACTGACATGAGTCATGTACTTGCTTTTTCTGGTTCCCACGATTACCGAGTACACGTGCTGGCCATCCTCACCTGGTAGAATCCTAACGTAATATCCAGAGCAGCAGTGATGGTGGGGCTGTGCCTCTTGCATTTGGCCGCCACAACAAACGCCAGTTGAATTCAAAACAAACGGGATGTACTTCTTGTCACAACAGCGGTGTTCTGGCTGGGTGTCATAGAGGACTCCAGCACAACAGACCTGAAAATCAGGAGTCAGGTTTAAAGAACCATTAGTTAATGAAGAGTATTATGTCACCATATCTTCTGTGACATAATTATTTTCTACAAGACCTTGAGATGAGACCAAATGTAGCATATGTCTGATAAAAATTCAAACATTAAAAAAACATATTTTCTCAGCATCATTTGAGTTCTATAAATGTTAATCGATTTTATATAGCTTTTTAGCCTTCAACCAAGCTCTGTGCTCTAGTATAATATTCTATAAATATGAATTACATTTTGAATGTCAGTGCTTTTAATGTAAACATGATTTAGAATTTTAAATGAACAATTTCTTTTATACATATGCTTTTTATCTTAATGGTTGTTTATTTTAATTCCACATCTATGGAAACGACTCTCATTGATCTTTTTTCTTTGTTTCAATAAATTGCGTTTTTCTTATAATTTATATGATTACTTGAACCTAATCTTCAGACCAGGTGACCTTAAAAGAGTCCAACATTTACATATATATGTGTATACACACACACATATCACATTAAAAAAGGAAAATTTATATGGAAATTAATTTTAACCATGTGTGTTTTCTCCAGGAGCTATGGAGGAAAAATTACATACTTGAACAATCTAATAATTATTTGCATGCTCACTTGAGGTCTGAGAGACTGACACTCTGTATGTATAGGAAATGAAACACTGAAGGGTTGCTGAAACGTAGCCTTGGAACCCATACTTGGCATGTTACACCAACTGGAGAGATGCTTCCTGGGACAAGCAAGATCAACCAGTAGTTACGAGGTATGTCTCTTCATTACGCTCACTGCTACTTCCAGCCCACACCAATGTCGAATCAAATTCAATACATCAGAGAGTGGGATCTCGAAGTTTCCAGAAAGCCCACTGGCTGAGTATTTCCTTCAGTCTTCAAATGTTAGCAGAGAGCAAAGAAATGGAGCTCTTAAAACACAAAGTCAATCCCTGTGGCTCTTTGGTTGCCAAGTTAATCCAACTATAATGAAGTTCCTGTTGTTAGCAATGAGGATTCAAACTTTGTCTAATTCCAAGGATAAATTAAAATTGGGTGACTCCTTTCTTCAATGCCCTAGTCTGTGTTAAAAGTAAAATTTAAAATTAAGCCGATTTTTAAGAGTTAAACCAAAAAAATCTTGCCTATAGGTTTTTGGGATTTAGGAATGCTGGTCATCGTTGCTTTCAGGGTACAAACAGCACATCCCTCCTCACATTTTGTGATAGTATGATCTTAAGCCATTTATTAAAGTCCCATTCACCTATAAGGTGTTTCTGGACAGTTAAGCACATCCAGCCTTTACCTTCAGTAAATTTCTCTGGTATTTATCACCCTCTTCTGACATTTTCACCCAAATATTTATTTGGTGACAGGCCATGGGGGCTGGTTCACCCCCCCGCCCCCGCGCATTTATTAACGATGGCCTTCTCAGGCCTGCTTCCTTTTTCCTAACCCACTCCAGTTTTGATCATTGATGGGTCCCAAAGGGTACAGTTTCAAGCCATTATTCCTCTTGGGTGATGTCCAAATAAACTCAATTATTTCTTAATCTGCACCTGTGTTTTTACCAGCTTTCCAGGTCTGATGCTCACTGGGATTTAAGAAGCATCCTCCTGCTGTTCATAGATACACAGCCACAAGTTCTTAGACTCACATTAAGTCTCTACTTTCCTCCAACCTCTCACCCAGGAAATGCATATTCATAGTGAACCCCAAACAGAAATTTACAAGATTTTTCTTTTGAGATTTTTAATTGGCTTCCTTTATATGCTCTCGTTGACAATACCTGTGTGTATGTTTAATCCCTAAAACAAAAATAAGAGTTTGTTTAATGTATCCAAGTTTTCTTTCTCTTAGAGAATATTTTTAATGAGCAAATTTATTCCATCCATTTTTTCTCTAAGAATTCCTAAATTTAATTTTATCTTATGAAAGTATGTTCATCAGACAGTACACATTAAATGACATAAAAACAAGGCATAAAAATAATTGTGGGGACTAAGTGTCAAAAAATAAAAAAGGATAGTTCGTACCAGCTAGTTTTATAACATTTTTAACTGCTACTTAAAGGTGTCAGTCACAGTAATTTGTGTTTTGATCCACATTGCTGCAAAAACTCACTTTCTTAATTACTGTGTCCTTTGCAGTGAATCTTTTGAATTCAGTGGTAGCTTCGGTCATGAAATGTGGAATGTTGCTGATAAATAGGAACATTACTTCATTAAATAAAATCCTACCTTCAAACGAAGAATTTTCTGCATTGTCTGTCAATAAAAGCCATTTACAAACTCCTCTGTCTGGCTGCATTATTGATCTGATTCCTAAACTGCAACTGATATAAACATTAATCTGCAAATGGCCAAATTTAAAAATATTTCTGAAAAATCACAAAAGGTTCTGCTCACTGTTACTCCTCAGTGTCAGGTAAACAAACACCCACTTGTAACCGAATGGATTTGAAGAAAAAAAAAATTCAAGTCACTCAATCAAACACATATTCATGAGGTTACTTATTATTTCAATAAACTAACATTTCCTGTGCAGATGATGAAAAATGAGAAGGCTAAAATGCTCATGAGGAGGACAGGAGTTTTATAAACATCCTTTCTTCTCCATGGGGTCTTCCTGATCGACTGGTAGGAATATTGATCATGATAAATCATGGTTTAAGAAGCAAGTTATTTCACCTGCAGTGTTTAGAGAGAAAAGTGTATTTCACAGACTGGTCTGAGAAGATTTACCTGAGTTTCAGGAGAATAGCATCTGTTTCCACAGAGTGTTTTTGGTTTTTGACACACCACTGCTTGGCAGAGCTCACCACTGTGATTTTTCTGGGTTCTAGGGCATGGGTACCATCTTTTCCGTAACACATCATATCCAAGAATGATGCCATTTGGTTTCTCTGGAGACAGCCAATCTATCTGAAGGGATCTATAACAGAGAGAATAATTAATACCTCTGAAAAGCCAATACTTAACATTGCTGCAATCAAACCCATGTACATTTTAATTTATCTTCCAGATTGTCCTAACGGTCTATAGCTATTAACTTCCTAATCAAAAAGCTAAAGCAAAACAATACATTTATATTAATATATATACTCATGTATGCTCCTACCATGTAATACATTTTGAGAATCAAACAAATTTTTTAAGCTTTTCGGAGAGTAATGTATGTTGTGAGTCTAGTGGTCTTCCATTTTAAATTTCAGATACCAGAAGACAGAATTGTTTGTGGCTAATCAGGAAACCCAGCAGAATATTTTGGTTTAATAAGTAAAAAGAAGGCAACATGACTTGGAAAATAAGGTGGAAATTAGAGAATGTGGCAGAACTGAGGCCTACTTATCACTACCGTCTTCTCCTCTCCATTGCTTTCCATGGCTAGGACTGGTGGTGTGACATGTGACACACAGCTGCTCAAACAGACACAACAAGAAGACTGCTATGGGACTCCCACATGTTGCTGAGGAAATGTCAGCTTTTTGATACAGCTGTTGCCTTTCCTGTCCGCTTTCTTTCTGCTAAGCATGATGTCTGAAAGTTTAGCCATCATTCTGCCACCATGTGAGGAAGACAATGAGAATCACAAAGATGCTGCAGTGATATTCCGTATAGCTGAACCAAAGCCCACGATGATCTGCCTCCAGGACTGTTTACTTAAGGTTATGTTTAAGGCAGCAAGTTGTAGGCAAAGAGTAAAGCCTTTTTTCCTCTGTCTTTCATTGAATTAAGATAGCTACACAACCTTAAACGATAAAAACATGGATTGAGGTGATGGTGGTGATGGTGGTGATGGTAGTGGTGTTGATGTTGGTGGTGTTGATGGTGATGGTGATGGTGATGGTGGTGGTGATGATGATGATGGTGATGGTGATGGTGGTGATGATAGTGATGGTCATGATGATGATGGTGGTGGTGGTGGTGATGGTGATGGTGGTGATGGTGGTGATGATGGTGGTGATGATGATGATGGTGGTGGTGGTGGTAATGGTGGTGGTGATGGTGGTGGTGATGGTGGTAGTGGTGGTGGTGGTAATGGTGGTGGTGATGGTGGTGATGATGATGATGGTGGTGGTGGTGGTAATGGGTAGTGGTGATGGTGATGGTGTTGGTGGTGATGATGATGGTGATGGTGGTGGTGATGGTGATGGTGGTGTTGATGGTAATGATGGTGGTGGTGGTGATGATGATGATGGTGGTGGTGGTGGTGACGGTGATGGTGGTGATGGTGGTGACGGTGGTGGTGATGGTGATGGTGATGGTGATGGTGGGAACAGAGAAGAACAACTTATGAGAAAATTGCTCCAAAAGAAAATATACTAACATTGATATTTAGTAAAATTAGGGTATTAAAAAATCAAAGGTATGTGTCTCTGGCAACATGCAGGATGGTGGTACAATTGTAGGAATGGATGTTGGGAAAGAACTAAATGAGGACTGACTTCTGAGGCTGGCTGTTGTGAACAGTGGGTGGCTACCACTGTGGAGTATCAATGTGCAATGGGATAGCTGGGCCTAGAATGTAGGGAGAGAACAGGGCCAGAGACCTTTAAGACCTCAGTGTGATTAACCTGCGGGAATATCTGACCTACCTGAACAGGAGGAAGAGTTTTTCTGTTAAGGACACCCACAATCAAAGAATGGAGTTGGAATGTAACCAATGGAAGAGACCAGTGCATGGTCAGGTAGTCAAAGGTAATGTGGCAGTTAAAGGTCAAAGTTAATTAAAAGGAAGAAGTGGACTTTGCTCAGAGGCACACAAAGGTGGCCACAGTCTCTTCTGTGGGAGCCAAAAAAGGCAGGAAAATTGCGAGTTTGGATAAGAGAGGGAGATAAAGAAACAGAATCAGTGGTGGGAGAGTTAAGGATAATCTCAGTAGTCTATTTGCTCTCTTAACCAAACAATGAACCTAATAATCAGAACACATTGGCCATCACAACATTTCCTGAAAGCGATTATGACTATTGATTTGATCCATACAATAGTATGAAACAGCCTCTAAATGATCTCTGTTGAGAGTTCCTCCCACACCCTTTCAAGACTCAAACAGAAAATTCCAGTCCAAATTAAAAGCTGTCCATCATGGTCCATACTGGGGAGAGAGGATATTTAGAACAGGGTGATGAAGAAGTGACTAGACAGTCTACATCTAGAGGCCAGCACTCTTCTTATTAAGAAAACAAAATAAAACATGGGTTAATGTTTTTAATTGCAAATTTATTATTTTGGCATTCAAACTGTCAGTCTCTGAAAAAAAATAAACAGGGCCTGACCAGGCAGTGGTGCAGTGGATAGAGCGTTGGACTGGGATGCAGAGGACCCAGGTTCGAGACTCCAAGGTCCCCAGCTTGAGTGTGGGCTTATCTGGCTTGAGCTAAAAAAGAAAAAAGAACAGCTCACCAGTTTGGATCCAAGGTCACTGGCTTGAGCAAGGGGTTACTCGGTCTGCTGAACACCCATGGTCAAGGCACATATGTGAAAGCAATCAATGAACAACTAAGGAGCTGCAATGAAGAACTGATGCTTCTCATCTCTCTCCCTTCCTGTCTGTCTGTCCCTATCTATCCCTCTCTCTTTCCTTGTAAAAAAAAAATCATGGAGGGAAAATGAAGGCTAGAGAAGATTCCTTGATATCTAATGTCATGAAAACATCAAGGTTTCCAAGTTTCTCCTCAAATTTGGTGAGACAAAAAAGGGGAAGATTCTTCTTCTACAAAATATAACCTCTCGTGCCACAGTCAACTCCAAGCTAAGTACTTTGAAACTAGAGGGGAGTTTAAAAATGAGAAGAGGTGTTTAACCTTCATTTGGAGACACAGTGCCTGAGCTGCTATCGTAAAGACTTCCGCAAGGTTGGTGTGTAAAAATACCATTTATATCATTCTGTAGCTTGAGGCAAATTTTTAAACAATTATTTGTGAATGCTACAAAGACATTATACCCTAGACTTCTCATCAATAATACAGCTCCAAACTGATGTGGTACTGGAAAAAAAAACCTCTCAGTTTCAATTAAAGGCAGCGAGAGACACGATCTGCCTTCTCTCTGCGTTCCCTAGAGCCTCCAGCCTGCAAATCATTCATTTTGGAATACTAGCAGTAACATTATAACATCTCTTCCTTGTTTATGTTTTACTTTTCTTGTCTTAGGCATTTATGGAAAATACATCCATAAACTTCAGTGGCAGCCCACTACCCAATGAAGCTGTCTGCTGCCGTGCTTGTCATATTTCAATCAAAGGGAGAGCAGGTCAGCTGCCCCTATCCAAGGTAGTCTCTACATACTCGGGGATCAGAATTAATGAATTAGCTATTGATTAAATTCCACTCTAACAAATCCACCAAGGCAAATAAATGAACTACCCAGGGCACATGTAGGCCATGGCCAGACATGTCCCCACGATCGATCAGTAGTTAGTATTCTTTCGGGATGTAGAATCAGCTGATAACGATATGACAAGTATGGAAATGGGATGTAGAAACAGTTTGTTTCTGGAGGATTAGGTTATAAAGTGAGAAGGATTCATCTGATCTCTATGTGTGTGCCAGGGCATCTTCGGCTTATATATAATAGAAAAACATGCATAAGTCCTTGTACTGAAGGTTTTGTCAGGAGCAAGGTATAAAGGCCAAAGACAAAGATCATGCACCCCATGCACAGAATCAAACAGGCTGATATACTGTCAGTATACACTATTAAAATCTAAGAAAGGTAAATTTTACTGGTGACTGAATTTTACTAGAAGTATGTAAGAAATCTAAGAAATATATGTCTTATTAGGAACCAAATTAATTTAAACTCAGTTGAAATAAATCCAGTCTAACATTTCTCTGGGAGAATTTCACGTTTGATTTTGAAGACTGCTAATATAAAAGATATTAAAAAAACTGAAATAGAAACATAACTAACAAGTCTGCATTGCCAGAAGTACAATGAAATTACACAAACAATAACATGGACACAGGAGGCTAATTGCTTTGGTGTGGGTGTAATTTTGATTAATGAATTGGCTGCCTAAACGTGCTCATTATAGTCTTGCCTTTGAAAAATGTTGCTCTGTTATGATGGTCACTTTAAGAAAGAGAAGGTTTCACATGCAGTATATTGGTTGTGAATGATTTCTGTCAAGTTTTTTGCTAGATCTGTGACCAAAAAGGAAGGAAAGGAAGGGATAATAAAGGGAAGGGAAGAGAAGGGAAGGGAAGGGAAGGGAAGGGAAAGGAAGAGAAGAGAAGGGATGGACTTCCCCCTTCTAAACCTAGGTCACTCTCTTTGGCTTCCACATAAACCAAATTCACCACACTCATTTTAATCCCATATTTAACTGGTATTTGGGTATGGAATAATATGATTAAATATGTTTTCTTTTTTAATTATAAGTTTCAAGGCATTGTTTTTTTAGCAACAAATGTTGCTGGTTAGAAGTCTGCTGAAGCCATTCCAATGAAGTATGTACATGATCTGTTTTGTCTTCCTGAAAACTTTCTAGATTTAAAAATTTCCTGATAATATCCCTTAATGTGGCTTTTTTCCCCAGTTATCATACTGGTATCTACATAGTATTAATCTGCACTCTTTAGTTCTGGGATATATATATATTTCTTAATTTACTGATTTTAGTGAGGTTGGAAGGGAGAGAGAGAGGCAGGAACGTTGAGCTGCTCCTGTATGTGACCTGACTGGGGATGGAACCCGTAACCTTTGTGCTTCCGACGATGCTCTAATCAACTGTTATCTGGCTAGGGCTTTGGGTATTTTCTTATCACCTTTATATTCTCCCTCTATTTCCACTGTTCTCTCTTTCTGAAACTCTTTTCAGACACATATTAGATTTCCTGAAATTTTTTCTCAAGTTTTTAATAATGACTTTTCCTTGACATCTTTGTTCAATTTTTAACAAAGCTTACATGTTATTTTTAGTTACACATAAATATATAATCTAAGCTATATTCTCTTATGCTATTCACCTGGGCTTGAGTTATGGGAGTGATCACAGTCAAGAAATTTGACAATATTTGCCCTCCTAACTATAATTCTTCCTTACGTTCTGTAAGACTGAGCTCAAATGTCACATCTTCCATGACGCCTTCCCTGACAGTCGCGGATAGAGTTTGGTATTTTTCTCTTGATGCATTTCTTGCAGATTATAAACTTCTGTTGTAGTATTTTCCACTCTGTTCTATAAACATCTGTTTAGCATAGTGCCTCACATAGTAGACTGGAACTGTGAAAATTCAGAACCATGACCTTATACTTCTTTGTATAACTTTTGCCTCTTATATTATTGTAGTCACAGTATATTTGCCGGAAGAATAAATAAAGGTCCCTGGTGCCCCTTTATGAACCATCTTTTTCCCCTGGATATTAGGTGATCCTCTGGGTAGGTGTAAAAAAATCTATTGAGGGTGATAATCAGTTAACACACCCCAAATTATACAGATGTCAATCATGTGTTTGACAGAGTTCTGCATTAAGAAGAGATGACAGAATTTGCCATGAACAGCTAAGAATCGAATTGTTCAGGTTTTTCTAATTAATCACTCATTCCCCCAAATTAGTACAGGTAATATGTCATGAAGGAACCCTTCAGAATTGAAATATTTTATAGTAGACTGATTATTATAGTTGATGTGTGTATATATGGTATGTGTGTGATTCATTTGGCTGGGGCAAAAGAATAGGGTGTGGCAAAACTAGTTAAGCCTGTACGATGTGAAAAGTACCCAGTGAACAACTGCCACTTCACCAGGCTTGGGAAATAATGTTAACTCTTTTTTTTAGTATTATCGCTATTGCTAATTTTGAACTGAAGAGATTCAGTTTCAACTTACGGTCATTTCAACAACAAAAATTAATAGAAAAATGAAGGGATTCTACCAAGAACCTGATATAACTGGCAATGGTTACCCAAACATTATCTCCCCTGATAGGTAGTCTCCTGACAGATAGTTGTCGCTTTAGGGAGATCTGATATATGTAAGTCTAATATTTTCAAAGAGATGAAGTTCGAAGGGAGTCATTCTAACTAAAATGGTATTTTGTGCCTCACAGAAGGATTCACTGGAGGACACGTTTAAATAAAGAAACCTTTTCATACTCTCAGCATTTGTTCACAGATTACTCAATAAAGCTGGACAAACTAGAACAGGGATATCAAAGCTTAAATGTCATGGGATGGGTCCAGTGGAGAGCAACAAAACAGTATCAGAATTTGACTTATACACACATTCATAGCCACTTATTAATTGTCATTGCTGGGGTAGTATCTTTGATTTTGATTTGCATTTGCCAATGACCTGTTCTTTAGCTTAGCTGACAGGACATCTGTACCTTGAAGTGACGCTGTGAATTGTGGGCATGGGTATGTCGCTTGGAGTACCTTCCATGGTGGTGACTTGGGTTCTGTTGCTTTTCACGCAGGCATATTTTGTGCAGACTCCGACCTGCAAACAGTGGTTGAGAAGGGCATCAATCTTACTATTATCAAAACCCAGACTGCCCATCACTGAACCTCACTGGCCCTCATTTCATCTGAATCTCTTAACAGCCTCTTGGGGTGAATTAAATATTAATATTCGGTGTTAACTGACTCCTGTGGGGCAAGCTCAGACTGCAGTGCAGACATGGGCTCAGGACCATTGATTTAGTGACTTAGATGGTGGTAGTTTATCCCTATTTCCCACCAGTCAGAAGAGACTGAGATATTGATCTATTTGGAGCCCAGGTAAGGGATGGATGGTACCTCGGTGACATCTTGCAAGCACATAGCAATCATCTCTGTGTCCTGCTCTCTAGCTAGACCTACAACCAGGCAGGGTAATAACGGTAGCTTCTGGAAGTCTTGCTACTTTCCAACAAATGGCCTAGATGCTAATGTCTGATGGAAATAAAATGAGGCCTAGAGAGAAGCCTTCCAATATGGCCGAGCTATTTTATATCCATTTACTCCAGCTGCAATTATATTTTACCTTAATCACAGCAGAAAACTATCACTTACTCTAATTCCACCACCTCATCTGAATAAAAGCAAGGAGGGTGGGATAAGTACAGACTAGAGACTGGGCTCATCAAGCATTAGTAACACAAAAAGAACACATTCAATAAGAGGGGGGAGAAAGACATGATTATACAAAAGACTGCTACTGGAACATCCAAGAAATGACATCATTCTGTTATCAATTAAAGTCTAAATTGAAGGGGAACTGTCCCTTTGCCAACACTGACTTTCATTTATTTATGCCATGTAGTAATTTGAGGTAATATTTAGTAGATATTTAAACACCATCATGGCCCTCCACTCTAAGTATGTCCAATTAAACTCCAAATAACCTAAAGGCAGAAGAACTTAACATAAACTTGCTGATAACAAAATTAATGTCAATGAAACTCCACACATATTAGGGAACATTTGACTCAGTGCATAATGAGATAACTCGAAATGAACTCAACTGAATTTATCACATAAATAATACATGTCAAAAATTACAATGGGTGCTTAGACCAATAATTTCACTGAGTCTTCACAAATCCTCTTTCATGTGTTTGCAAATTTGAGCGAGTCAGAGAAATTAGGGTAAGACTGGAGATACTTCATTTGGGCTTTAATATACCCTACTGCCTTGTGATCTACATATACAGAATAATTTTAAGTTGGAAACCACTTAGGTGTATTCAAGCCCCATCACAACTGTTTTCCATGTTACTATCTATCTCCTCTCCAGAGAGACATGTGTTTGCCCACAGTGCACAGGTTTAATCCCGATCAGTTTCCCTCTTTTCTCTCACCTTCCCCACAAAATAAATTATTTGTAACCAAGATGGGAAATATCTGCATAGAGACATACCCAGCATGTTTTATTTAACACACCCCACAAGCGCTTACCTACCAAAAAAACAGAAAACAAAACCCAACAACAATGTTCTAACCTGAATGTCATAGACAGTGAAGGGAGACAGGTCTGGTAGAATGAGAGACCCAGGCACATCCATTCCAGTCTTGTGGAGCTTATTATTTACATAGACAGAATATTCAGTGACAACGCCATTTGGGTTTGAAGGAGATGTCCAGATGACACGTACAGCTGTCCTGTTGATGATGACAACCTCTGGAGGAAGCATGCCCTGAGGCTCTAGAATGAAAGAAAGGAACTGAATAAACTCCAGCTGTCTCTGAAAAAAAAAAAGCATTTATGAAACTAAATGCAGATTAGGATTTGGGTTTAGCAGAGCGGTTCGATGCTTATCTGCTTTCCTCTGATGAAGTTGTCACAGGCTGTAGTCCTCAGAAAATTGGCTTATTTTACTCTCAGTTAGAAACCCTAAGTATTGGTGGTAAAAGGCTTCCTACCACCAGCCTAGTGTTAATCTTCGATACTATGTGACCAGTGGGATGTGATGATAAATTATTCACCCATCTGCACTGTGAACACATCCATTATTTGTCTCTTCCATCCTTTCACTTCGTATCTTCCATGGGGGCAGGGAAAAAAAAGCAAAGAAAATTCACTCCTTAAACAAACAAACAAAAAAGTAAAACTCAGACACATCGAGGCTGGTGGAACATGAGAAATCGTTTGCTGTTACTAGCTTGTAACTCAAGCAATATGAAGCAATAATGCAATATTGTCATTATGTAAATGGTTCTGAATGTTGATTACCATAGGTAATGATGAAATCTAACATTAGGAAAAAACTTGGCGTTAAATTGCGCAATTATTCAAGCATGTCAGAAATAAGTAGGAAAGGACCTATTTTTATCTTTAAGAACCCATCTTAACTAGTTGAAAAATTGTCCTTGTGATCTGTTCTATTTTATAAACAAAGGTGTCGACCTTTGGCACCACAAAGGGAAATGGGATCCACACTTAAAGTGCTCTGCTAATGACCTGGAACACTTGCTTGGGAGGTAATGATATTATAATGTTTATAATGAGACTTTATAAAGCCAAAAAGATTAGAAAGACCATTCCAAACTCATTTCAGATTCACAAGTTGCTTCCCTTGCTTCCCCCGCCCCCCCGCCCCAGCTAACGGGCTTAGAAATGAGTCGCAGACAATTTTTCTCGGTGGATGAACTTACACCTACCACTTCTAGTGACTCAGGGAGGGCCTTGCTGGGCTTGGCTGTTGTTCTGAAAAGCATACTGCTTCTGAGAGCAAATCTTTAAAAAAAATGTTTCTAAATGTCACTGTTTATTGATGTGAACTCAGCTCCAAACTAAGCACACGCTGAAAAGAACAGGGACAAACGGGGCTAATATCCCATTATGAGAGCCTTGTGCTGCTGTCTCAATGGGACCACTTATTGACCCGCCACTTGATGACAGCAAGCACTTAAGCATTTTAGCCCCGACCCCCTTCCCTCCAACACCGGAAATTTTATAATGGAGGGATGACTGATCTCAGCCTCAGCAAGAATCAATCAATTTCCTCTGCATCCCTGCAGCAGAGGATCCCTTGAAATCTGGACTCACCCCCGTCGCAAGTGGTTGCATACAGTATATCACTTCTGATGCTGTGGACGCCATTGAAGACAGAGAGAAAAATCCGATACTCAGTGTTTGGAGTTAAGTGACCAATGACATGAGAGTTTACATCTGGGAGGACTTTCAGAGATGCATTGGAGGTAGCAGAACTCCAAAAAAGCATATAATATTCAACGTCACCTTGTAAGTCTTGAAAAGCTGTTAATAATAAACACAGAACACTGTAAACGTGGCTGACCTAAAAGGACCTTGGTGGGGAAAAGGCAGAATAAACACCATTACTGGCTACTCCCAGAATGGGACCAAGAAAAGCATATAGAGACTTCTTTGTCTTTTTTTTTCTTTTGAACAAAGCTGATTATTTTTCTCCTCTACCCCATAATTAATTGCATAGTGCCTTACCTTTATAGGGAAATAAACTCATAAACTTTCTTTACATATTTTAACTGTGCCAGTAATAATTATTCAACTAGTCTTCAAAACTATGATATATATATATATATATATATATATATATATATATATATATATATATATATATATATATAATTCGTTTGTTTTATTTATTAATTTGTTTGTTTGTTTGTTTATTCTGTGACAGAGCCACAAGAGCCAGAGAGAGAGACAGACAGACAGGAAGGGAGAGACGAGAAGCATCAATTCTTCGTTGCTGCACCTTAGTTGTTCATTGACTGCTTTCTCATATGTGCCTTGGCTGGGAGGCTACAACAGAGCAAGTGACCCCTTGCTCAAGCCAAGGACCTTGGGCTCAAGCTGGTGAGCCTTACTCAAACCAGATGAGCTTGTGCTCAAGTTGGCGACTTCGGGGTTTCAAATCTGGGTCCTCCGTATCCCAGTCCAACGTTCTATCCACTGTGTCACCACCTGGTCAGGCTATGATATATTATTGAGAGAAAACTAAAAGTAAAATTAAAATTCATTCATGGAACAGCTTCTGTTCATAAGTAACAATCCTAGAGAGACTCCTATGTTGATACAAATAAACTTTTTATTGTCACAGATCCTAAACTGAAGAGATTTTTTTTAATCTGGCTAACAAGCCTGACCTGTGGTGGCGCAGTGGATAAGGCATCAACCTGGGAACACTGAGGTTGCCAGTTCAAAACCCTGCACTGGTCTGGTCAAGGCACATATGGGAGTTGATGCTTCCAGCTCCTCCCTTCTTTCTCTCTCTCTCTCTCTCTCTCTCTCTCTCTCTCTCTCACTCTGTGTCTCCTCTCTAAAATGAATAAAATAAAAAAAGAAGTTTTTTAATCTGGCTAACAAAATCTACTGAACATTTATCTAGGGATCATTCAGTTGTGTGTGTGTGTGTGTGTGTGTGTGTGTGTGTATGTGTGTGTGTATGTGTGTGTGTGTGTGTGTGTGTACTGTTGATGTAGCAGAGATATAGCATGCTCTGCTTAAAGATTCCCTCAGTAGAACCTGATGACAATAGGTGAAATTCTATCAGAGCTCTCATTCTTTTCTCCTAGTTTACTGTGTCTTTATGATGACAAGCTCTAAAAAAATGCTGAATCCACTCCCTCACTGCCACACAAACTCCCCAGCCCTCAGCCGTTCACAGACCAGCCCATATTTTCCCCACTTCCACCCAGTTTCTCCAGTCTTGCCCTAACTTCTGCTTCTCGTTATCATCCCACAGTCAAGCTTTAAGAAGACGTAACACAGCCATATTTTCTTAGGTAGAAAGTAAGTTACTGCTCTATTTACATTGATAGGATTTTTAATGACCCGAAGCAGTAACTATTACCTTGGTTTGTGTTAGGGTTTGGAGGGGGAGTGTTGATTTACAAGCCTCCTGAAATTGTATGTAAAAGCATGTCAAAACAGGTTAGCAGCACTAAGCAAACATGAGGAGGAAAAGGTGGCATTTCTTGTTATGGTTATTAAAGTATCTCTAATATGAGGTCCTATAGCTGTTTAAAGGAATATGGCTTTGAGAAGCGTATGACATTTTTTTAAGCACCCCTTTTCATTAAAGAACTGCTAAGCATGTTACTGCTTTGACCTTGTCTTTTAGTAATATGTAGTTTAAAAAGTCTGGTATGCTGGTATAGTTGAAAGAGTTTACAATAAGGGTTCTTTAGTCACTGATTTGGAAAATTGTGCTGATTGAGATGTTTCTATTCTCTGATGTCGCAAAATGGAAGAACCTTTAATAATGAGTTCCTTATTGTGCATGAGCAGAAATTGGCTATTCATGTCCATTAATATTTTCCCAAAGATAACATTAGTCACGTATTGCAACGCCATTGCTGTTAGGAGAGTGAAAAGTCTGTCATTAGAATTATTTTCAGCTGGTTTAGAGTAATATCACTCATTAATTTGTGGCAGCTGAGATATAATGGAAAGGCTACTAGATTTGAAGTTCATGTTGTATTTTGATTTAAGTGAGCAGTTTGGCTAGAAATTCAAGCCCTAAAGATATAATATTAATGAATTGCTTTCAAAGTCTATTCACAAATACAAATGGATTTTACCTAAGTTATTAACTGTGTCTGATATCTCTTCTATTAAGCTCCTATTAATGTCCTTATGTATGTAAGAATATTGAAAGTATTGCTCAATATTAGCACTGTATATTCAAGATGAGCAAAAGTACTATGTTAATATCTGGATGAAATTCCACTAAATACCATTCTTAACCATACACCTGGCCAAACATTTTCGTTAGTGATCTCCATATATTGGTCAGAAATGTGGTCTTAACTGTAGAAAATTTTTCAAATATAGAAAAGACCCCTCTCCTTTGCAATGGATTCTCAAATAGTTTAAAACAGTTGTTAGGTGAGCTAGTTGACAGTTTTCTTGCAAAAGCAACCCGATTGTGCTCTTTACTCATGGTTGGGTTATTTTTAGAGATGATTATCAATATTAATTATGTTCTCTACATCTTTACTATCTAGATCAGGGGTCAGCAAAAATAGAGTCCATGAATAAAATCTGGCCTGCAGGCCAAATCTGGCCTGCCACCTGTTTTTAGATAACCTGTGAGCTAAGAGTGGTTACTACATTTTTAAAGAAGAAGAGTCATTTGTGACACATGAAAATTATATGAAAGCCAAAATCTCAGTGTCCATAATAAATTTTTATTGGAACACAGCCAACCTCCTTCCAGTGCCCTGTACCATTATAACTGTTTTTACATTATAATGGCAAAGTTGAGTAGTTGCTACAGAGACAGCATAGAGCCTGCAAAATCTAAAGTTTTTCCTCCTTGGCCTTTACAAAAAGTGTGTGGTCCTGATGCAGAGCCATTAGAGCAAACCGTTCCATTCCACAGGTCTGCTCATTGATCTGTCTAGGATTGAATTCTTCAGTTATCTCTCACTAACAGGTTCATGGGAGGCATTTTTACTTAAACATCAAAACCCAGAAGGATCCTATTAAGGTTAGTTTGTGATGCAAGTGTCAATCTTGTTCACAGATCCTCAAATTAAGCGTCCTGTTTTCCAAGTTCCATGGTGCAGAGCTCTGTCATCAACTAAACAGTTCTTGGAAAATTTGCCCGTGTCAACACTACTTGCAAAATTATGTCTTCAACGTCATGGCTTTCCAATTTTCTTCATGTTTTATATAACTGCTGTTGAAAGCACTGTGAGTGTCTTAGAGATGGAACACACCAACGCTAAATGGCTACCAAGCATCAAACACACATTTCATTTACTCCTCACGACAACATTTGAAGGCAGTTACTATTACACTGGGGAACAAAACTTTTTTTGCATCCACAAAAACACTTGTTCTTACCTAATTCAAGTGTGTTTATCTCAAATCTGACATCAGTTTTTCTCTGTAAGCTACAGTATTTTGCAATTCAAGATTTTAGGTTTTCATCTTATTGTAAAATTTTTAACATTTAGTTTAACAATGAAGTAGAATGTCTTCTTGGGCATCATCTTTGTGAAAATAGAATAATTTATATAATGCAGTAAATACACTAAAATATATGATTGCATCAGAATTTGTCTACAATTTCAAAATAGAACATATTAAAACACTTATTTTAATCATAAAATTTGCGCAAAACTTATTTAAATTCTTTTCAGGAAAAAAATTTGTGTTTGTAGCTCTTGCGTTTGTGTATTTATTGAGGACAATCTCATTTGATGCTCCAGCAATAGTCTGCCACCATATTTCTGTCCAATCGCCCCTGATAATGCTCTTTCATCATCTTCAAATCTTGATGAAAGTGTTCTCCCTGCTCATCACTGACAACTCCAAGATTTTCGGGAAACTTATTAAGGTTTTCAGGAAGTGAATCTTAACGCTCATGTTCATCCAATGTTGCGGAAAGCCAATAGCATCCTTTGAATCAGAAGTTCATAGTTTTCTGCTTTTTTGTTGCCAAGGAAGTTCTTCGTAACTTCCAAAAAGATTGCCATGCTGATTTCTCCTCCTTATTCATCTTCCTGGCAAATTCTTCCTCAAGTATGAGGGTTCAGATTTGAGGTTCATCAAATACACCTGCTTTTATATTCTCAAAAGACATAAAAGGCAGGAAAAGCAGAAATAATATGTTGAAAGCATTCACTTTCTCTATTCAAAGCCTGAACAAACTGCTTCATTAAGCCAAGTTTGATGTGAAGTAGGGGAAAAATGATCCTGTCTCGATTAACTACAGGTTCAATCACAATATTTTGAATCCCTACTTCCAGAGCTTCAAGTTTTGGCCACTCCTTCTGTGCCCAGTGTTTCTCCGAAGCTCGGCTGTCCCACAAACACAGAAAGCAAAGATAATTTGTGAAACCTCTCTGTTGTCCTAGCAGGAAATTTACCATTTTAAGATCCACGCAAAAGATCCAGTTATGTTCCTCATACTTCAGAAAGTCAAAGACAATTTTTATGTCATTATAATATTCTCACAGATGAGTTGAATAACTGATTGGAACCGCTGCATAAACATTACCGTTGTGTAGGAGAACATATTTCCGTTTAGAGCTGTCAAGAAATAGCCGCCATTCTGTTGGACTGTAAGTGGTGACACGTAGCTGGCTGAGAAGACTACTGATATCATGACAGTAAACAAAGTGTTTGTGTTTGGAAAAAAAGTCCACAAAAATTTGTTCATGCTTCCTGAAATGGGATATTTTAGCTGACCAGTGAAGTACATTCTTTTCTTGAAGCCTGGAAGCTAATAGCTGCTTTCTTTGATAGGCCCAAATCTCTTACTAAGTCATTCAATTCGGGTTGGCTAAACTGTTGAGGGGTTTATGACTGCTTGCCATCAGAAGAAGACCCTTCAGATTCTACAACCATTTCCTCATGCATCTTATCAAAATACACTTAATCACCATGTTCACTTTCTTCATCCATTAGAATAAATAAAACCATTGAAAACTGGAACCAGGAGTGTCTCAGAGTGTGGGATAGGTCGTATTGCTGAAGGAGTATTAGGATATGTGATCATATGCCGTTTTTTCTTGTCGATGCCCTTTGTATGGATCAGACAGAAATAACAGACTGTCTGTCCTTAAGTTCACACCAAACCATGGGAATACCAAAAGGCATTTCTTTGTGTTTTCCTTTTGTCCAGAATGAAGCATTTCCTCACAATTATGACACACAATATGAGGAGCCCAATTCTTGTCTTTATCGCCAAGGGGAACATGAAAATAGGCAATAGATGCACATGTCACAAATGATGAAATATTGCGCCTTTGACATTGAAGCGTGTAACAACCACATATAGAAGAGAAGGTGTCAGGACTATTACATTTATGCCTACTCGAAGAAGCCATGATTCAATCTTAAAACAAAATAAGAGGGTGTTTTTTATCATATAATAATTTTTTACATTTAAAAACAACTACAATTATGTCAAAGTAATATTTGTAAAATATTAATTGCCTTGTGGTTATGTTCCATCCAAGAGTCATTGCCCTTTAACTCCAATTTGAAAACCAATGCATGCCATTAACTGTAAGAAAAAGAAATTAAAATTGCATAAAAACTAGAACACTCACCAAAAAACAAATTTCACATTGAAATCAGCAATGCAGAAATATATAGAAAAAGATCTAAAACCTTATGGAACTGAAAATAAAAAATAAAATTGTTCCCCAGTGTTATCAGCCCCATATTTTGGCTTAGGAAGCTAGGATTTAGTGATACAAAGTGGCTTGTTTTAGGTCACAGTGCTAGAAATGATGGGAACTGGGATTCAAGCTTAAGTGTCCCTGATCCCAAAGCCTGTGGTTTAAATCATTGTTAGGAGAGGCTGAGACAGGGCTGGTAGAAATCAGCCACAGGGAGAGCCGGAGATGGAAGAACACCGAGGGAAGAGCTTTGAGAAACGGCTCTCATTCAGGAGATGAGGGGTGAGCCTGGCATTAGGTGATGACTCCTTCGAGAGGACCATGTCAGCAGAGTGCAAGGGAAGGAAGCCCGTTGATAGCAAGGACACAAGGGGCCAGGAGGGAAGCCAGTGGAAAAGGCCCATGCGGTCTGCGTGCCTGGTCAGTGATGAGATGGGAAGGTGACAAGGCAAACCAACCACGGGGAGTGCGGGCTGTGCTTTCCAGCAGAGCTGAGACTTGGAATGATTTATATATATTTCCCCACTGAACAAGATCAATTCAGACACATTCAGAAACTCTAGCTAGAAAATCTAGTGGTTTCTGATAGAGAAATTAAGGGGGAGGCGGATGCTTTCATGTGAGTTTAAATTCCCTCTTTTTTATTTTTATTTTTTTGTGACGGAGCGACAGAGAGAGAGACCCAGAGAGGGACAGATAGGGACAGACAGGCAGGAAGGGAGAGAGATGAGAAGCATCAATTCTAAGTTGTGGCTCTTAAGTTGTTCATTGATTGGTTTCTCATATGTGCTTTAACCAGGGGGCTACAGCAGAGTGACCCCTTGCTCAAGCCAATGATCTTGGGCTCAAGCCAGCGACCTTGGGCTTCAAGCTAGCGATCTTTGAGTTCAAGACAGTGACCATGGGGTCATGTCTACGATCTGATCCCATGTTCAAGCCAGCTACCCTGTGCTCAAGCCGGATGAGCTCGCGTTCAAGCCAGAAACCCCAGGGCTTTGAACCTGGGTCCTCTGTGTCTCAGTCTAACACTCTATTCACTGCACCACCACCTGGTCAGGCTAAATTTTATCTTTTAATGATGACATCTTCCTACATTCTGACTTTTCTAGAGAGTTTGCAGAGATATTAGCACATAGGAGTTATGTCATTAATGTTGGTATTTCCAGTACCCAGGACAAAATAAAAGGTCCTAAATAAATGTTTGTGGAAGGAATAAGGACAGGAAAGGGAAGAATGGAAGATGGAAGGAAGAGGAAGGGGAGGGAGGTAGACAAGGAGGATTATGAGATATGGGATGTGAACATCTCCAGCGTGATCTCTTGACAGCTGGTACAGTAGGCAGCATTTGGATGACTTTCCATGGCATTTTTTCAATACTACTCTCCTCTATCATTATCTCCAGTGTAGTCTTGTTCTTCCCTGGCTGTGGCCAACCTTGTTAGTGAGACAGCTGCAGAAGAAGGCAGCTGCTCCCTCTGGTTTATTTTAGAATGAGCCATCAAGAATGGAAAGGGTCTTGTTAAATAACTCCTGACGAAGTGCTAATTGCGACCAAAGCTAAATACACGAGAAATAGATGAAAACTGGGTGGCTGAGCCCTAAGTTTGAGTTTGGAAAGGGCTTCTTAGTCATGAGTCATGGTGATGTTGGGTAAGCTACTGTGCACCAGTTTTTATCTTAAAGGGCTTTACTGAGAATTTTATGAATAATTTAAGTGCAGGTGTCTTTGGATCTTTCCTTAGAAAGATGTGATCTTTTTCACTACTACAATTTATCCTTGTGGTTTCTTCATTTAGGATGAACTATTTTCCTTAGATGAAACAAGTATACAAGACGAGTGTGGATGGGAGAGTTGGAAGGGGTCAACCTATGCGAACATACCTCAATCAGACCGAGGACGTTTTTAGCAAAGGCCAGCTTAGGAGGACCCTAATTAAGTTAATAACAGTGTACCTACCTATATAGTTTAAGTTTAAAAAATTTGGCTCTCAAAAGAAATTTCAATTGTTGTACTATTACTATTTGGCTCTGTTGACTAATGAGTTTGCCGACCGCTGCTTTATTCGATAAAGCAGGAATAGGAGCCCCCTGCCTCCATAGGGACCAGGAAGATGGGGCGTATGTGGTCTAATGTGAAGGGGTCACCATGACACTCACCAGCTGATGTTTTTCTTATGGTAACGTGGGAGCAGTTTTACCCCTTCATTTAAATTTTCAATCAATCCCCCAAAAATCATCTTCATGTATAATCTTCTGATTTTTAAAATGTTGGTAAAATATTACTCCCCCCCCCAAATACCACAGGCAAAATGGTGAATAGAGAATGGGGGCACTAAGGACGGCCTGTGTGCCAACAGTTTGCACTCTGCCCTAAAATGATTTGAAGAAATTCAGGGGCAATTTATGTCATGTGACATCACATGGCACAAAAGGTTTAAAACAGGTGCTTGTAAAATGATCAGCAAATTATTCCTGTTAATTTGCATTTGCCACACAGCTGTCAAAAATATATTGCTACCAAAATGATGTGTATGCATGGGGAGGGTCATAGTTAAAAAATAAGTTTCAGCAAATACATTATATGTTATTTCTGAAAGACATTCTTTAGCAACTAAATATTGACAAATTCATTCAAATGACTTTTCACCTACAGTTTGGTGCCTTTTGGCATAGGGAACATTGTGCCCATTGTATCTCATAAATTGAGAAAATGGTGATTAAAATTGCAGGAAGTAGGTAGCGCCTTCATAGAGGAGCAACCAGTTAATTTACTTAGGAGAGCAGGTTGCAGGACGGAAAGAAATGATTATGCAACGAGCTTTCGCATCGCTGACCTGCTTCTATGAGTTAACCTCTGTGCACACCAATAGTTGTCTGAAAAATTTCCAAGGTATGAATAGAAGTAACAGCAGATGGCATTACCTACATCCCGAAGGTCGGAGGGTCAGATTACCACGGTAATGAAACTTCAGGGAGCTGCTTCAGACCTATTAGGTTTGTCAGTTTTTATAAGTATGCTTTCTTCAGGCATGCAATTATAACATAAAATATCTAGATTGGTGAAAAACTCAGCCACTGGATCTCAACAGAAGCATTCAAATGGCATCCGAGGGGGAGGGCGTCTGCCTTTATGAAGAGGCTTCCACAATGGCTCAGGAGGTGAGGGTGTTGTAGAGAGGAAGGAGATGAGTGACAATACATTATACTCTACATAAAAACCCATCTCCAGGGAAAAACTTCGTGTTTTCCCCAGAGGTGTCTCAGAGGGTAATCATAAGTATCAATTAATATCCTTCCAATTAAATGGTTTAGGAGATCCCAACAGAAGTGACACCAATCATTAGAAACCTGTAACCTTATAAAGACCCTAGAGTCACAATCTTTTGTAAAAATGGGTTAAAGAGAATGCAGATCAACATAACCAGTACTAATTCTAATTTACTATTAATCTCATCTAATACTGACTTTAATTCACAGTTGATATAACTGAACATCGGGCACATTCACTCAAATGTTCTGAAGTGAAAAAGGAAGCATTTCTCTTCTTAGGCTGTAACAAAACTCAAGATGGGATCAGAATCTCAACCAATAGTAATTTTACTATTGAAAAACATGTAACAGTAGCGGATTACTCAGGTACGTGTTCATTGTAAATTCATTGTGGCACTAATACATAAAGGGGAAATAAAGAAGTGAGCAGCTGACTCACTTGGTTTCTCCCATCTCACGTCGATGGCCGTGTGGTTAAGGATAGTCACAGAGACGTTGGCTCCTCTCTGTGGAAGACCAGCTAGCGTTGTCACTGTCACTTCTGGGCTTGGTGTAAAACCCACGCTGTTGTGGACAAAGACCTTATAGGTGTATGTTGTGAACCTGAAAAAATATTTTAAAGACATTATATATACCATATTTTTTGCTCCATAAGAAGCACCTGACCATAAAACACACCTAGGGTTTTAAGGAGGAAAATAAGAAAAGAAAATATTCTGAACCAAATGATGTGTTCAAATATTTAATAAAATACTATATTTTTCACTCCATAAGACGCACAGGCATTTTCCCCTCCACTTTTGGGGGTTAAAAAGTGCGTCTTACTGAGTGAAAAATACAGTAAATTTATCGTTTCCAGGAAACAGAACAGATAATTTCCTTTCTCCCCACCCCCACAATGCACACTTTTCTTCTCCCCCTTACAAAAATGCATGATCTTCTTTGGCTCTACAAGAACGTATGATTATTTTTGTAGATCTCGAGCCTTAAGCAAAGTGTCAGGAAAATATTTTAGTAGGAACTCAAAGCCAAGGCAGCCATTGAGAAGCCAGTGTGGTTTATCGTCTCCTCGTTCTTGTTGTTCTCAGATGTGGTGAGGACTGCAGCTCCATTTCAGACGCGATTGCTAACCTGGCTTCGTGCCAGCTTTCTATCTGAAGTTGATCAAGAGAGAGTTTCATGGCCTTCTTTGGGGAAACTTGTCAATTTTCGAATATCAGAATCTCTCATCACCATTTCCTTCCTATGCCTACGCTTCTTTCCCCAAACCTCGTTGGCAGACAGATAAATCCTTAAATTAAATCATAACTGTGACCAAAGTGAACAGCATTCCCCTGCGGAGAATTTTGCTACAGTGAGCTGTCTTTTGCCTTCTTGCAAAGATGTTGACCTGAGTTAATACAGGAGAAATGGAATCTTGCTTCTCAGGAGGAGGGAAGCTGACACATAGCAATGAGACTCTCCGTGTTGTAAATGAAATCCATGACCAAGTAAAGCTGCTGATTCTCTAAGCCCTTTGGCTTTCTCAGGCAGGAGACTAGCAGGCTTGCTTTGTTTGGTTCAAAAACTGCCATGGCGGGAACATGTTATTTGGAGAAATATCTAAGTTTTGAGAGGACGGTAACCTAGACAAGAAATTTGCTTACTCATACTGTACAGCCTATGACCGTGCCTGGGTGGCACTCAGTATCCAGGGCAATGCTGGCTTCTGATCACCATGGGTTTAACAGGTCATCGAGGACAGCTCACATTCAACGCAGGACTCATGGCATTTGTCTCAGGAAGTCACAACTTATTAATCATGAACAGGGGAGGGTGCCATTTGCAGGCACCAACTAATCCAATGGAAGTTTTATAAGGATTCTCACAGGACTCGGCCCCAACATCGTAGCGGTTGGGTTTCCTCACCTTGTTTCTCCCTCGTGGCCCAAGGGGACTATGCAAGACTGCCTTAGTTACGTTTAGGGGTGTCTTCTCTTAGAGCAGCTACAGGTCAGAATTTTGTGATTTCTTAGGAGCAATTTATCCATTTCCTGTAAATAAGTACAAGCACTGGGTCTACATCTCTCTGCTTTATCTCTCTTTCTGTCTTCACTTTTTTTCTTTCTGCTTTATATGCGTTAGTGGGTTGAATTGTGTCCACCCCCAAAAAAATATGTTTAAAGTTCTAATTCCTGGTACTTGCTGATGTGATGTTATTTGGAAATAAGCTCTTTGCCGATGTAATCAAGATGAGATGAAGTCACATTGGATTTGGGAGAGCCTTAAATCCAATGCACTGACATCTTTATAAGAGCAAGGAGAGAGAAGTTTTGATGCAAAGACAGACCTCCACAGGGAGAAGAAGGTCTCGTGAAAATAAGGGCAGAAATTGGAGTTATGTTGCCACGAGCTAAGGAGCAGCTAGACTGCTGGCAGTTAGAAAAGGCAAAGAATGAATTTTCTTTAAAGCCTGTGGAGGGCGCATGGCCAGGGAAACACCTTGAGTTTGGACTTCCGGCCTCCAGAACTGTGGGAAAATAAATGTGTGTGAAGCAACAGTTGGTGTATGGCACCCCTGAGAAACTAATGTGTACACCCTTTAGCAGGGCTGAACTGTCTTTGTGACCAAGATCACTGAGGGATGGTAGTAACACCATCTACTGAGGACTAATGTGAGCCAGGAAGTTTCTTCATTTACTAACTCATTAGTTCCTCACAATTATCCTAGAAGGTGCTATGATAACACCTATTTGGAAAACAAATAGAATAAGGTTCAAAGAGGTAAATAATTAGTCTAAGTCATCAAGGTAGAAGGTGGGAGAATGTAGACTCCAACCTAGGAAGTCTGATTCCAAAGTCTGCTCTTTTTACCACGAAGCTATAGAACCACCCTAATGACAATGACATTGATAACAGTAGTAATAACCATCACAGTGAAAACCTGATCTGTCCATCCTTGGGTGATGTCATATCACTGGTGCTTAAACTCGAGTTATTTTTCTAGCCCAGGGGGTAGATTTTTGCTTACACATCTAAACAGTCGTGCCAGATTTCCACTAGTAGCCACTAGTATGAATTTGAAGAATGCTGAGCTGAGGTTAAGAGGGTAGCAAGTCTGTGACAATCAAAGGAAACAGAGCTAATGGCTCACATGAGAATTGAACCAGTGACCTTGGCGTCATTAGCTCTCTCCCTGAGTAAAATACTTTGGCGTCATTAGCTCTCTCCCTGAGTAAAAAGTGTTTTACTCCATAATGTGGCTTAAAAGGAAATTTAGCTGGAGTCTAGATGCCCAATTTCCTACAAAATTTGAAGTTTTCTTCCATCTGTCTGAAAAAGTAGTAAGTAATCTTTATGGCTTTAAAGGATACCATTTTTGAGGCCTTTTTCCATAAGTGGAATTAACAATATCCAACGGCACTTAAATTGGTGAATTATAAATAAATTCTGTATGTCCTTAGTTCTTCCAATAATATAGTAAGTTATTTCATCATAATTTAGGGATCGTGAAATACACAATGTATGTCTGCAAAGGAGAAATATAGGACACACTGATTATATGTAATTGAAATACCTTTTTTCAAAGTAATATTCAAATTTTAGAGTGAGAAATACTTTAGAGTTTAACTGTTTCAAATAACAAAATATCTGCTAAAGTCTCTCTTGTCTCCTCATTTTGTTTGAGAAATCAGTTGGCATTTTACCTGATGTCACACATTTGTCTTTTACATGTTTTTTAACTTTCCTGGTTCAGTTAAAAGTTTAAGGATATGAGATATTCTAGAATTCTCTCAAGTGAAATACTTTAATACACTGTTTTCATTGGGTATCTGAAACTTAGTCTTCATGTAAGTCTACATACAGGTGACTATATATATATCGGTTTACATTTTTTACCACCTCATGTTAAGAAAGAATGCATCAGTGTGCTCACAGTGCTTTTGAAATACACTCTCGGTATGTTTTTTAAGATGAACTTAGATGTTGATTTCTTTCTTTCTTTTTTTGTTTTTGTATTTTTTCAAAGTTAGAAGCAGGGTGGCAGTCAGACATACTCCCTCATGTGCCCAACCAGATCCATGCGGCATGCCCACTAGGGGCAATGCTCTGCCCATCTGGGCCATTGCTCCATTGCAGCAGGAGCCATTCTAGCACCTGAGGCGGAGGCTATGGAGCCACCCTCAGCGCCTGAGACAACTTTGCTCCAATGGAGCCTTGGCTGTAGGAGGGGAAGAAATAGAGAGAAAGGAGAGGGGAAGAATGGAGAAGCAGATGGGCGCTCTACCGCTGAGCCAACCGGCCGGGGCCTAGATGTTGTTTCTTGATATCAAATGGGACATTCCACTTAGTTAATAATAAAAGAGTATTTTCAAGAGAAAATGCTAGATTAATCGATGGGGCATACTCATGCAAAACTCAGGTATACCAATTTCTTCTCAAACTACTAATTGTGTTCCCTATGGTTGTCTTGAAAAAATGTACCATTCACTCAAACCCTGCAGGAAAGAGTTTTTTGAAATCTGAAAAGTGAATTAACACATATATTGAATCCATTTGGTCACTGGTAAAACCAATTGTTTGAAGGTCGATTTAGGGATAGCAGGCTGTCACCATAGCCACTCGCTTGATGATTAATTTCAGGCCACCTTCAAGCGCCTCCCTTTACCAACACATACATATAACTTTGTTGAATTATAAACATGATTGTGGTATTTTTCCTTGTAAAAGATAATATATACTAAAATCTTATTTATGGAACCATACTCATTTCAAGGTTCAGTTGTTATTACTCAACTGAATTGGAAAACTAGGTTCTGTTCAGAGGATGAAGTTTTTAATCTGTGTATTTATTGAGTAGATAATTTTATTGATGAATGGACGTGTCATAGTTAGTGAAGCAATCAGTCTCATAACTTTCAGGTCACATATAATTTAGCAAATGAGCAACAGAAAAACCTACTTGTCCAATAGAGGAATGGTTTCTACTGAGACTTAGAAAGTTGTGTATGTTACAAATTATATTGTCCTTTTATGTTTGATACAACATCACTTCTTTTATTCATTCATTCAAAAATGCTTATTGGACACTGACAACATTCTAGATGCTAAAAATAATGAACATGATATCTATTCTACTGGTGTGTATATATTTTTATGGAAATAAAATAAATTTTAGAGCACTCCTAAAATATTTACTATTCCTTTTATACCCCAACACCCATCTGCTAGAGCTTCTAATTTAGCCTTGTCTAGTCAGGGAGTCTTCACAGAGGTGGTAACATTTGAGCCAGGTATTGGTGACTAGTGGCATTCTGTCCAGAGAAGACATCTGTCCAGCGAGAAGCGCTGTTCCTGGGCAAACTGCATGAAGCCTTATATCTTTAAGGAGTCTGATGTGTTTGTGGAACCAACACTATTCTTTGGTGTAGCCACAGAATGGCTCAGGTTATTTTCATCAGAATTAAAATGGTGTCAAGTTTATTGATGTCTTAACAGAATTCTTGTGTCAATATTGTCACCATTATAAATCATGCTTCTGAAAACGCAGGCTGTTCAGCTTGCTTCCTCCTATCTGCCACAACCCAGCGTGGGCACGAGGACAGCATCACACACGCCAGGATGGGAGAAACCTGTGCTGGCATCATGTCCCCTGGACCCTCCAGTCCTTTGTGGGAATGAATAAATAAGCCAACAAATGAATGCAACACCCTTTCTATTGCTTACCTCTGCAGTGACTGAAATTTTCCATGGATGGTGTTTACTTTTTCTTTATAACAATGATCTGCTATTTCTAAGGATGCCACTGAAGTCTCCTGTCTTTGAAATTGAAGGGTAATGCTTACCACCCTGGCAAGTTTTTAGAATATGATACTTTTTAGATTGTGAGTACAAGGGGCAGATGTTACATTGCTGTAGCTCTCTGTAAGTATGTTACCCACATGTCACACCGAAATCATCTTGCTACAATTTTCCATCTTGTTCTACTATGTCATCAGCATTAAGAAGTCACACAAGGAAGCTAGTTTTTTGTGTTTTTTGTTTGTTAGTTTTATCTTAAAGAAAACATTACGGGAAAAACCATCTCCCGTGACGATGCATATTCTCCATTTGGAAGCATATTTTTCATAAGTTTCATATGATCGAAAAGACAGCACAAGGTAAATTTAGAACAAAAGAAATAAAAACCCCAAAGCAAAATAACCCCTAAAATCTCCATGGAGAAAAGCACTGTGATTCTATTAATTTAATTTATATGCGAAGTAGATACATTTTTGCTCATTTTGAATTAAGCACGTTGCTAGGAGATGGCACATAAATATTGAAAGGTGTTGCCTTTCATTCCTGAACCCAACTTTAATTCACATTGTGATATTAGGAAAGAAAATATCACAATCTACCTCATGTTGCTGGGCGTGGGAGAAAGGTCTTCCTTCTGCTCACTCTCCAAATGTGCAAAGTCAGATACTTTACACAGTGGGTAATGACAGCATCTACCAAACAAGATCACTTCTTTCTAACAGAAAAAGTGGCACAATGCATTGCGCCCCCTAGCGGACTGATTTCCAGGATTCTCTGAGAATTGGGAGAGAACCCCACCCTTGGGCAGAAGGGGCCCCTAGATTTTCTGGACTTACAAAGGGTACAGGGTTAGAAAAAACCTTCTCACACTATGAAAACGCACACTATTTATTTTGAATATTAAAAAGAAATGCATACTTTTTTTTTTTTTTTTTTTTTACCACAAGCTGCTTATGTGGGTTGTAGCAATTATTTGAAAAACAAAAATTTGCTAGTTTTATATATATATAAAAAAACCTTGGTGTTTAGCATTATGTGGTTAGTCAAAATATCACCTCAGCACATTCTGTTAAATGTACACTTCCCTTCTAGAAGTGGCTGCCGTCAGTATGTTGATGTCAACTTGTGTTTCAATTTAATTCGTGGAGATTTAACTTTCCTCCCTTACGTCTCAGATTTGGGCTTCTCATTAAAAAATCCTTCAAGGCATCTCTAAAAATTCAATGGTAAATTTCTGGTCTTGGTCCTAACTCTTTAATATGTTCTCATTTCTTCTATGAAGAAAATTAGCTTTCTGAGATCTATTCTGTTTTTCTGCTAAACACCTCATGGCTAAAATGTCAGGTTCAGTAATATTAACTAGTTAAGTTGGATGCATTTTGGGGGTTGCTATATATAAATCACTTAAAGAGTTCACAGGTCATAGAAAGCTACTGTTCCACGGGATTTCTTTAGGCAGTACTGGTGACTCTTTAGTTAACTGTGATGACAGCAATTAATACGTATGTACGTGTGTTTGTGTGTGTATTCATTTGTGTGTATGTGTACATTTGTGTGTGTGTGTTTCTACTACACTGTGAACTCTTGGAGGACAAGGGCTAGCTATATTCATCTTTTGTTCCTTATCAGTGCCTCTCAGTATACAGTTAGCTAAAAAATAAATTGCCAAATGAATTTCTTCAACTAAAGTGATCATTATAAGGGATGGCAGATTAAGTAAACAGAAAATTAAAAATAGTGGAGAATAGTCTAATGAGCATGCTAATTTAGGTTGAACAAGAAGAAATGCTAATTGGCTATTACTGACTTTAAAAAATGGCAGTTTCACATGGTTCGCTCCATTGCTTCATTAGACTTATGTGCTGCCTCCCTCCAAGAACCTCACAAAATCCGTCATATTGTCCCGGCCACAACCCTTTACAAGGAGCAGTGAATTTTCCAAAGTTCTACCCAGTCCCCAAGGGTAACAGCACTATAGTCAATATTCCTAAAATGTAGAGAAATTAAGTAAGCAACCCTTTCCTGAGTCACCCTAGTCCTCCACTGAACAACTCTTCGAGCCCCATGATGTGCCTGACACCACTGTAGGGACTGAGGATGCAGAAGGCATGAAGGTGGACCCCTGGCTCGTGGTGGACTTGACAATATAAGGGGGTCCATACAAGTAGCCAGGCCAGGACATTACCATGACAACAGGAACATGGGAGGGGCTGTGCTATGCAAATACAGAAAAGGGGCAGCTGAGTCAGACCAGGAGGGGAAATGGGGGGAAAGCCCAATAGAAAAGCTCTAGTCTGAGCTTTGAAGGATGACCCTTAGAGGGACATGACAGCAATGGGGGGCAGCAGGGTGGCAGGTGTGTGCTGGAGGCGCCTAAAGGGATGGTCATGTGGCTGAAACACAGAGGCCAGGAGAAAACGGGGTGGGACTCAAGGCCGGAGTCATAATCAGCGTTCAGAGCAGAGCAGGTCAGTGGGGAGTCTACAGAAATGACCGGACTTGTGTGGTGTTCTAAAATTTGATCACACTGCTTGGACCCACGAAGAGGCAGAAGTCATTTACTCCCATCCAATCTGCTTATTTTATAGACCACAAAAGAGAGGCTGCAGGAAACCGAGTGCTCGCCCAGGGACAAGGCCAGGTGGGGCAGCCCCAGCCGTCCCAGCAGGCCCACATGATGCCCTCTGACCCCATCTGTTTGCCTCTCCCTGGATTTCTTTGAACTCTAGACTGAATTATTTCAAGTGCCAAGCTTGATAACTAAATAGCTTATATCAGTGACTTACAATGATGATTTTCCAGAACCAGTACCCCAGTATTTCACCGGTTTTATAAAAGTTCAAGATTTCGCAACTCCTCTGCTGAGTGTCCATGTCTTACCGGGGCTGTGACGGGACAGTAAGTTAAGGCTCAAACACCTATGAGTTCGAGCTCACTAGGCTTATTTCAAGATGGCAAATGTTCACACGCTTTTCTGGCTTGATGGTTAATGCTGCAGATAAGGACCCAACGTGTTTTATTGCACAACTGATAACATGCACACACAATGAAGACACTCTGATCCTTTGAACCACTCCGGGTGCCCCCGACTAAATGCCAGCATTTGTTTTTATAGTTCTTTTGTAATCTTACCTGCTAAGACCCTTATCTTCATAAAACCACTGAGTCCCTGAATAAATGCTGTGCCACCGATTTGAATCTTCGGGGGGATTTGGCGCAAGAGGCTGCTGGATTTTACGTCTCAGAAGCTCATATCTAAAGCAAAAGACAAGCAGAAACATTGGGATTATCTCAACTAATGTTATTACAAAGAATCAGGTTGTTTCATGGGATGAGTATGTGATGTGTGTGTGTACACGTAAAATAAACATCTTGATTTATGATTGCAGAGTTCTTTTCAGATTACTGTTCTTTTCTGACTCAAATTTCAGTCATTAATTCTGAAACCATCAACTGCATTCACATTTTTCTGCTATCAGTGAGAATGATAACATTTTAGATTTCTTGCCAACACTCTATTGCCAGTTTTGCACAAAGTAGAAACACAAAACGCTTCTAAAGTTAATGATTTCCTAAGACTTCAGCCATCAGTTTTTTTTATAAACAATGATAATATTATTAAACCTGTAGTCCTGGCTGCAGGTCAAGTTTAGATTGCTATAAAGCTCTTTCAGAAGCACAAATCTTTTCTTTCTTCTTATCTGTATCCCTGACCACCTTTTTACAAGGTTCCAGATAATCACAACATGCCAAAGAATTATGTGTTAGCTTTGGCATTTTGAGACACATTTGTGTGAATGTATCATTTAGAACATGCATCAAGTTTTCCTGATGGATAACAAAAATACAACTTAAAAAAATCAAGGGAAGGATTATGTCAAGAATCGTTAGAGAATAGAGGTTGTTGTTTCAAGGGCTTTTAGCACTTCACAAAATTATGACATTTTGACCTTGGTGAATTATTATGGTTTCATATAAGTAAGTCAAGATATACAACATAAAACTGTGAAACTGTATAAAGGCTGTGAGTGGAGGATATCCAATAAGGAATTAAATCTATGTTCATATGTGAGTAAAAGCCTCCCTCCCTCCCTTCTTCCTACCTTCCTGGAAAGACAAGACCATAGCAGAATCCAAAAGCACCATCATTCTTTCTTACCTCAAATTAGGTCCATTTGGCCTGAATGGCGGCTGCCAAGAAACCCCGACATATGATTCACTCAGTGGGACCACGGACAATGGGTGGACACCCTGAGGGACGTCGGGGTGGGTGGTCACATGGGTGGGTAGGCTCTCCGTGCACCCTCCCAGATACCCATTGCCCCCTGAGCAGGCCACAATGGTGACAGAATAATCTGTGAAAGGGATCAAATGAGTCACTACTCGACTCAGTGCTGAGGGAGTAACATTGGTTATCGTGATGCGAGGGTCAGGCATGCGGATCTCGTAGCTGAGAACATCTCCATTCTGGATGAGGGGTGGTTTCCAAGTGACCTGGAAGGAAAAGATAAATGCAGAGTCAGTGGGAGAACCCAGAAACAGAGCCTAGACTGTCGCTCCACCTGGCTTTCCATTAAGTCACTTTGTAAATGCCTGTTTTTGCACGAGATAGTAAGTGGGGTGTGGGATTGATTAACAGAGCTCTAGGAATGAAACGAGATGCTGTGTCCTGGGTGTGGCATTCTATCTTGATCCCCTCTAGGGCTGTGAGATTAATGCACACCTTAGTGATAATGCACACCTCAACAGTTACACCAACACCTCGTCTCAAAGACAAGAGACACACAGAAAGCTCTTATAAAGACAAGCCAAGCATGAGCTCATTTAACGGACTCGTTGAGGTGCGCATCAGAAGAACAAAACGAGGTTTCATAATGGAATACCATGTTTAGTAGTCCTTTTCTCTTTTGAATATTTTTTTTCTTTTTTTATTTGTTAGTTTTGGAAAAGAAGGAAGAGAAAGAGAGAGAGAAGTATCGATCTTGCTGTTCCACCCATCCATGCGTTCATTGGTTGATTCATGCACGTGCCCTGACTGGGGATTTAACTTGCAACCCTGGAGTATTGGGAATGATGCTCAAACCAACTGAGCTACATGGCCAGGGCCCTTCTTCTGGTTTAATTTTGTATGGGTAGAGTGGTGACACATTCATGCTCTTGGGGAAAAGGACCCTAGGAAAAGTGCATGAAGGAAAAAATCACTTCACTGGAAACATTTTTTTTTTCATTTTCTGCTGCATGAGGTTTTAGAACATTTTGTATATACATCTGCATCACTGATTCCAAATCTGAAATCCATTTTTTAGTGCATGCTCTAGTTTTTATGCAATTTTATTTTCTTTCTGTTACAGTTAGTAGCATGCATTGGTTTTTAAATTGGAGTTAAAGGGCAATGACTCTTGGATTGAACATAACCACAAGGCAATTAATGTTTTACAAATATCACTCTGACATAATTGTAGTTACTTTTAAATGTAAAAAATTATTATCTGATAAAATCACCCTCTTATTTTGTTTTAAGATTGAATCATGGCTTCTTTGAGTAGGCATAAATGTAAGAATAGTCCTGACACCTTCTGTTATATATGTGGCTGTTACACACTTCAACATCAAAGGCTCAATATTTCATTTGTGACACATGCATATATTGCCCATTTTCTAGTTCCCCTTGGCAATCAAGACAAGAATTGGGCTCCTCATATTGTATGCCATAATTGTGAGAAAATGCTTTGTGACTGGACAAAAGGAAAATGCAAAGGAATGCCTTTTGGTATTCCCATGGTTTGATGTGAACCTAAGGACCACAGCAGTGACTGTTATTTCTGTCTGATCCATACAAAGGCCATCGGCAAGAAAAAAAAGGCATATGATCGCATATCCTAATATTCCTTCAGCAATATGATCAATCCCACACTCTGAGACACTCCTGGTTCCAGTTTTCAATGGTTTTATTTATTCTAAGGACAAAGAAAGTGAACATGATGATCAAGTGTATTTTGATAAGATGCATGAGGAGATGGTTGTGGAATCTGAAGGGTCTTCTTCTGATGCCAAGCAGTCATGAACCCCTCAGCAGTTTGGCCAACCCAAATTGAACGACTTAGTAAGAGATTTGGGCCTATCAAAGAAAGCAGCTGAGTTATTAGCCTCCAGGCTTCAAGAAAAGAATGTACTTCACCGGTCAGCTAAAATATCCCATTTCAGAAAGCATGAACAAATTTTTGTGGACTTTTTTTCCAAACACAAACACTTTGTGTACTGTCATGATGTCAGTAGTCTTCTCAGCCAGCTAGGTGTCACCACTTACAGTCCAACAGAATGGCGGCTATTTCTTGACAGCTCTAAATGGAGTCTGAAATGTGTTCTCCTACACAACGGTAATGTTTATGCAGTGGTTCCAACTGGTTATTCAACTCATCTGTGAGATGATTATAATGACATAAAAATTGTCCTCGACTTTCTGAAGTATGAGGAGCATAACTGGATCATTTGTGTGGATCTTAAAATGGTCAATTTCCTCCTAGGACAACAGAGAGGTTTCACAAAGTATCCTTGCTTTCTGTGTTTGTGGGACAGCCGAGCTTGGGAGAAACACTGGACACAGGAGTGGCCGAAATGTGAAGCTCTGGAAGTAGAGATGCAAAATATTGTGAATGAACCTGTAGTTAATTGAGACAGGATCATTGTTCCCCCACTTCACATCAAACTTGGCTTAATGAAGCCGTTTGTTCAGGTTTTAAATAGAGAAAGTGAATGCTTTCATCATTCTTTCTGCTTTTCCTGCCTTGTCTTTTGAGGAGATAAAATCAGGTGTATTTGATGGACCTCAAATCTGAACCCTCATACTTGAGGAAGAATTTGCCAGGAAGATGAATAAGGAGGAGAAATCAGTATGGCAGTCTTTTGTGTCAGTTACAAAGAACTTCCTTGGCAACAAAAATGCAGAAAACTATGAACTTCTGGTTCAAAAATGCTGTTGGCTTTCTGCAACATTGGATGGAACATGAGCGTTAAGATTCACTTTCTGAACAGTCACCTTTATAAGTTTCCCGAAAATCTTGGAGTTGTTAGTGATGAGCAAGGAGAACGCTTTCATCAAGATCTGAAGATGATGGAGGAGCATTATCAGGGGCAATGGGACAGAAATATGATGGCAGACTACTGCTGGAGCATCAAATGAGACTGTCCTCAACAAATACACAAACACAAGAGCTACAAACGCAAATTTTTTGCCTGAATAAAATTTAAATAAGTTTTGCACAAATTTTATGATTAAAATAAGTGTTTTAATATGTTTTATTTTGAAATTATATTTTGAAATTCTGATGCAATCATATCTTTTAGTGTATTAGTGTATTTACTGCATTATATAAATTATTATATTTTCACAAAAATGATGCCCAAGAAGACATTCTACTTCATTATGTTAAACTAAATGTTGAAAATTTTACAATAAGAGAAAAACATAAAATCTTGAATTGCAAAAAACTGTAGCTCACAGAGAAAAACTAATGTCTGATTTGAGATCAGCACACTTGAATTAGGTAAGAACAAGTGTTGTTATGGATGCAACAAAAATTTTCTTCCCCCATGTTATTTATATGCTGTCCCAACTCATCTGTTATTGTTGCGTTGCAATGTCCCTCCCATTTTAGAGGACGTATTTCATTTCCCCAATAGACTGTAAGCATCTTGATAGTGTGTCCTGAATTTCATACCTGTCTGCTGCCACAGCCACAGAGACACGGTCCAGTAACAAACTAGAATCAAGGCAGATTAGAATAGATTTTACCTTAGCAAAGTTATTTTAAAAACTTGAAAGACGACTTTCTACAAAGTCATATGTTGACACTTACACTTACGATTCCATGCAAAATCAAAGTCAGAAAGGAATAACAAAGCATTTAGAATACAGGATTAACCAAATGTTCCATTTTATCAAAGAGGAAAAATTTCCTCCAGAGGGTGATCACCTGAGGTGTTCAGAGGGTGTATTTACAAAAACTGGTGACCAAATTGCCTCCAACCACGTGTCAGTTGGGCAGTGGCTTGATGATTACTGTCCTAATATATAACGGTAGCCCATTGTCTATTCAAATTTTACTGCATGGTTTGAAATTATCGCTAATTAAGAAAAGCAACCAGCTTCTTGGAAAGTTACGAGCCATGCTGGGGCAAAGAATTTTAGCCGTGCCCCTAAAGAGCAGTTGTCTGGATGTAGAAAAAGGTCAAAGAATAGTGAAGCAAGCAAAGGCTGTAGAATTATTTGCAGTGGGGGTTTCACACTCTCTGTGGACTGGGAAAACGAGTTCAGTTCGGACTCATGGGACTTCTCAGTACTTGTCATGTAAATGAAAAAATGGAAGCATTACCACAGCTAAAGGCAACCCA
The DNA here is from genome assembly GCA_037038555.1 of Rhynchonycteris naso. Classification (NCBI taxonomy): domain Eukaryota; kingdom Metazoa; phylum Chordata; class Mammalia; order Chiroptera; family Emballonuridae; genus Rhynchonycteris; species Rhynchonycteris naso. The sequence goes on along the minus strand of CM072995.1, from coordinate 209,845,645 downwards.
ACTGATATGTGGAGCCCCTCTTTGTTGCTCCTTGAAACAGATTATTCTGATAGTTACAGTCAAGGTTTGGCAGCACTTGAAAGAATTAAATTATTAGAAATTCTTTGTATGTTTTGGGGAAATCATTTATTTTTCTATGATAGGTATCAGAGACATATTTTTCCCAATCTACCTTCGAAGACTGCAAACATTTTTTGAGGGGGTCTTATATGTTGCAGAAAAGAATCAAATTATTTTCTAGCAAAATAAAACTATTTTTCCTTTTAAGGCTGCTAAATTTTGTTTTGTTTTGTTTTTTTGTTTACTTGTTTTAGAAAGAGCCACCCTTCCTGACATTTAAATTACATACAATTCTTATTTATTTTCTCTTAAGCTTTCTATTTTTAAATACTAAAGCTTTAATTTATTGAAATTTAGCTATTGTAGAATAGGTCTGTTTTTTCTTAGACTCGAGTGTTCAGCTAGCCAGTATCATTTTAAAGCAAACCATTCTTTCACAATTAAAAAAAATGTTACTTCTACCATAAGTCAAGTTCCCGCATATACTTGCATCTGGGCCTAACCGCTCCAGTCTGTTCCAATGACTGTCCATTTTTATGCCATACCCTACTGTTGTGGCCCAGCAGCTTTTGAGTGAGTGTAATACTAAGGATGATGCAACCTCACCAAACTTTTTTTTCCAACTCCCTAGGATATGTCTACCATTTGGTCTTCTTTGTAAAATTAAATTAATTTTATCCAGTTGGAAACAAAACGAAAACATTACTAGCATTCTGATTTGATGGTTGCTGGGTAATTAGAGAAGGGTTGACCTGTTGTGGAACTTAAGACCCTCCAACCAGGAAGACCTATTTTCCTTCTGTTTTAACGTAAAAAAGTCGAGAACAGCATGGGCTCTTGGAACCATAATCCTTGGGTGTGAGTCCCAACTCTCGCCCCTTATATAATCTTAGGCAGGTTACTTACTTCATCTCTCAATGCTAGGTTTTCCTGCAGGTACAATGGGGATAATAATAGCATCTATTTGATAGGGTCTTGGAAAGAATTAAAGACAAGCAATTCCTGGAGCTTATTACAAACTCCATAAATGTGAGGTGTCACTGTTATTTCCTTCCGTAAGATTTTATAATGTTTTACATCTTTAATTTCTATGATTTTGATTTAAGCAGACATCAAAGACTGACCCATCTTTAAAAATGGGTGAGAATGATGATTAATACTCAATTCCTTTTACATTGGCTAAAGTCTACCCCATAGTATAGTCACACGTGGACTCAGTCTGGGTGAGACTATTGTTCTGGTCACAGTGATATCAGGCTCCCTAGCCCAGTGAGTCCAAACTTGACTCTGGGGAGCTGACAAGCCATGCATATTGTTTCCTTCCCGGCTGAGGTCACCAAATCAAAAGAGAAATTTTAAAGAAAGAAAAAGGAAAGAAAAAGCCAGGCAACTTGTTTTGGAAACTTTTGATCATCATTTATATATCTTGAATCAAACACAATTGTGCATTGAGCTATTATTCTTCTAAAAGTACTTGTTCTTTTCTTTTCCATTTTTTTTGATCTGCCCATTAAATGTTTGTTAGAAAGAATCCAGAATGATGCCCATTATCCACTTCACCTTTGTTGAAGGAACTATGTTCACGCCACATCATATTGATTGGAGCTGCTACCTAAGTTTTGCAAAAGTCCCCAGGGATTCAAACAAAAAGTCATTTCCGGAATGATTAATAACTCTAGGTTTGTTTAGGGTTTTGTTTTGTTTTCACTCTGAATGAAGAACCATTCTTAAGATCACCCAATTCATATGATAAACACTGCATATCACGTATGGACTTCCAATTAATGTACGTTTTGTGTTTCATTCACAGGATTCTGTTCACTTTTGATATTTCTGTCCAAACGGGGTGTTGCTATACATAAGATCAGATTGCAATGAATAAAAAGACCTTTTCTTAAAAAGGGCATTTAGTTGGAAGGTTTACATTAAATTTCTTCAATGATTTCTGCTATTCAGCATCACCTCATGCTTGGTGGCGGTGGTGGGGGGGATGGAAGAGCCTACCACATAGATCCAAGTCATAATTTCAACAGATGAACTTTGCTGTTATGCAAATGTCCTTTGTTTTGTGCTCTGGTGAGCAAGCTACTGTTCCAATGCTTTTGGCAGTAGTACAAGCCCGAAGCCATGGAAGCATGAGTGTATTTACACAAAAGAGGCTTCTCAGCCACAAAACTCCCTCCTGTTTGGTTACACTAATTTCCCTTGAATGAAGTTTGTATGTGAGCCAAAACAATGGTAGTTATTTTGTCCTCTGGAGTTCATTCCCAGTAGAACAAGGTGGATAACCAAATGCTTTCTAGATCACTGTGATATGCTATTTTTATCCCTTGCCCCATTGTTTTGTTTTTTTAATCATTATAAATAATAATAATAATAATTTTGGTAACTGGAAATTTTGTTAATAGGCTGATCCATTCCTCCATATTTCCCCATCTTGTCTCATTTTCTGATCTATTTAAAATCTGACGTGCTGGTTAAGCTAAGCATCCCATTGTGGCATTCAAAATATTTCAGGTATGTGAGGCAAATGGGAGCGTTTCAACAATGTAATTAAGGGGATACAGGGAGAAATGAAACACTGACGTCGAATTCAAGATAGTCTGGGCCAAAGGCCAAAACCCTGTTTCTCCAGTGAATGCTGACATCAACAAATGTTTGCCTTTTGTCAGTAGATGGCTCTGTTCAACACAGAGTCAACTCAGGGTAAACCCCTCAGTGTGCAAGGAAGACAGAACACTCAGGATCTTACCTCGGCTGCATCGGGTCCTAGCACACGCACCATGGGTGGCTGTACCCCAGCAGGTCGTGAGGGTCTAGTTGTCACTGCTGCCCAAGCACTACTGTTTGTACCTCCATTAAGAGTGCTCATCAATATCCGATATTTGTATTTTGTCCATGGGCTAAGAGCATAAGTCTTGTCAATATACCGCATGGAATGATTTCTTGGAAGAGTCACCAGGGTAGTAATGTCTTCCTTCCCTTGGACTCTTCTCTCAATTGTGAAGTTCTCCACCAAGCCGTTGGGGTGGGTTGGGGGTTGCCAAGATATGATCACAGATGTTGGGGTATCAGAGAACAGTTCTGGGTTTGGGATGCCTTCTGGTGCATCTGGGAGTGTCCATGCAGTCTGGGACTCTGGTGAGAGGAAACACCCTTTTGAAGTACAGGCTTCTACCTGGAATGTATATGCAGTGGATGGATGTAAATGGATCACTGTGCAATTAGTGACATTTCCAGATGTTTTCAGAATGAGATGGCCATGGTGGTAAATGTTATAGTGGGTAATAATCCCATTGCGCTTCAAAGGGTGCTGCCAGGTGACCAACATCATTCTTGACTTCGCATCCAGAAGAATGGGAGGGTCAACAGGTCCAGGTCCTATAAAGTTGAGTAAATACAGAAAGTGATTCATCTTGTAGACTTCCCAAATCTCCTCAAAATAAAGCTGAAATGAGTCATAACTCTCTTAAAGGGATATGAAATTGAACACTTGGTAAAAGCCAAGTAAATACACATGTGCCAGAAAGGACAAGACTATGACTACTTCTGCTCACAAACATGTCAGATGTACTTGTTGAATAACAATGAATTGTCAATGAAGTCTCCTTTCTAACATGGCTTTACCAAAAATCATTTATTTTTCTCTTCTATTCTCTTTCTTTTTTAATTGAGAGGTGGGGAGTTAGAGAGAAAGACTCCTTCATCTGCCACAACTGGGATTTACTGGGTGATGCTCTTCCCATCTGGGGCCATTGCTCAGTTGCTCAGCAATAAAGCTATCTTAGCGCCTGAAGCAAGGCCAAGTAGCCATCTTCAGTGCCCGGGGTCAACTTGCTCAAACCATTTGATCCATAGGTGCAGGAGAAGAAGAGAGAGAGAGGGAAAAAGAGAAGGGGAGGCAAAGTGGTGGAGAAGCAGATGGTCACTTCTCCTGTGTGTCCTGACTGGAAATTGAACCTGAGACTTCCACACACCAGCTGATGGTCTACCACTAAGCCAACTGGCCAGGACCTCATTTCTTTTTCTTAAAGCTAATGCATGAGGACTTTTTTTGAAATCAAGATATTCTAAGAGAAATAGACATGAGGGCAGTTGAAAGCAAAGTTCTAATTTCTGCCACATATGTTTTCTAGAGCCCTGGTAACTAATGATAATCAATAACACTATTGGAAGAAAACCCGCCTCATTTCCAGCCTGGAAGAATCCTTCCGCATCACTCATTATATATTCCATATTACATCCAGTTCTGTTTATCATTCTCACCCATGTTTTGCAATTTATCTACTCTCTGTTAATATTATAGGTGATTTTTTACTCTGACTGTGACAGAAGCTGCCGATTGAGCTCTTTCACCTCCTGATAAATAAACAATGCACAAATCTGACCTTTAGGTTAACAGGTTTTACGCTTGCTCCACTCAGCACTCTAACTGATTCAATTATCATAAAGGTTTAGGAGGCTCCATGCATACCGAAAAAGGCCCACCATATGCCCGCCTAGGTGTCGTGGAACAGCAAATACCCTGCAGCCCTCCAGAGAAATTCCTTAATTGTAAATAATTTCACCACACGACACAATCAAGTCACCTTGAATACAAGTACCCCCCTCGCTTCAGCCTGCAGAGGCAAAGTGTTATTTAAGCTTTACTGGGCTGCGTTAAATTCTGCAATTTGAAGGGCTGTTAAGTTTTTCAATTGAAATTTCATTTAAAATGCAGGTGCTTTTTATTATATGGAGGCTTTACTGCTCTCTAGGTACAAGCAAGAACACGGTGCGATAACAGAGATCTGCTCAATCACTGATCAGTAACAGCTGTAATTCCGGAACATTTAGCATTCTTATAAACCAGCACTGGAAATCTGCAAATGGCTACAATGGCTTGAGAATATACTAGAGTCGCCTTTTCTCCCCACAGCAATGTTGACATTTATGAGATTCATTTCTTTCTGTGAACGTTAGATTTTATTGAAAATCTTAAAAAAAAAGATAGCCTTGGATCTAGTAATTGTTGGTAATTGTTGAAAACAGCACTGATTATGAGAGTGGGTGTGTGTGCATGGTTCAGGGCTCAACTGAAGGTTTAGGTTTCCAGTGTCATGGCCACTTTGCAAAGCCACGGACCGCAAGGTGAGCTGGTCAGGTGAGCCCCTTGTTATACAGTGTCATACGTGCATTTGTCCCCAGCGGGACTGACGATGGAATCGTAATTTCTTTTTGAAAGGAAAGATGTTACAGAGCACTCTCCCTGACATCAAGTCATTTCTGACAATCTGGTGACGCATCCCATTTGGAGAGAAAAATCCTAAAAGCACAGCCATCTTAATAGGGAGCCCTAGTCCTATTTTCCTTTTTTTCCCCCTACCCCTTTTTTCATTTTAGTTTGTTGTTAGCTTTCCATAAAGCCTTCTGAAAACCACGGTGATATGTCTTACTTGTGCTGCACGGTCTACACTAGCAGGTGGCACTTGTTATATCAAAACAGGAATCCTTTCTTATGTATACGTGTCATCTGGGGTTCGGCTAGTTCCCAGAGAAAAGCGAATGTGAGTCTTGGGAGATGCCAATGTTGTCTTCAGTAAACTAAACCCTCTGATATTGGGGTCCATAAAATCAAAGCCGGATTCACACCTTTCATGGCTAATCCTATCTCACCCTAGCCGCCTAAAAAATAAAAATAAAAAACATACACTTACTAGCCAGAATATTTTCTATGAGGGTTTTCCAGGATTATGCATAATTATTTCCCATGTGAGCTTCTTTGTGGAAAAGAAGCACCAATGAGGCAGCCTTTTTCTTTCACCCAAAAAAGATGACGGCATTATAAGCAAACCATCCACGGTAATGACATGAACTTGTACTTCAAGCCTCCCACAGAACACAAGCTTCCCTTAGAGATGATCTCTTATCTTGGGGAAGAAGAGATGCTCAATTTCATGATTTTTTCCACTCCTGTTTAATAGCCAGCACATTTTATTAGTCTCCGGCTCTAAGATTCCGTTTCCTGCTCTTGTTGCAGGAAGGGTCTGAAACTTGTGTGACGTGGGGAAGGAAGCCGAAAGCAGCTTCACCAGTGCTGCTGGCGAAAGGAATGTTAAAACTGGAATCCTGGCGCCATTCCAACCTTGCACTTTAAAAATGATAAGCCGAATCATCCAATGCTATATACAAATCAACTGGCCTGCCACTGCTTGGCTGAAGGGGTCCCACAATTATGTAAAACATGAGTAATAACTATAATTGGGGGTAGTTTGCTAATACAATAAAAAGCTCTGAACATGGGAGTAGTTATGCTTATAGCAGTAGCTATCGCTTTCTAAAGGAAGAATTCATGGCTGAAATGACATGAAAAAGATGGTGATAAAATTTTAATGGAATGATAAAAGGTGAAAGTCAGCCTCTCAGCTGAATTCTTAAAATCTCTATATATCACCATCAGCTCCTTAACGGTAAAATCAATGTGGGGTATAACGTGTTGTCAATGCCGCTGTGGAGGGTATAACGTGTTGTCAGTGGAGGGGAGACGGGGACATGTGACAGCCACCCAGCTCAGCTGGTCAGTGACGAGAAGAAGACAGCCACACAGCCCTCTCACTGGGTGTCACTGTTTAGGGAACTCCCTCCCAGAGCCAGGAACAGGGCACCTTCTCTGTTCAGATTACTGATTTGGAGTCTGGACCATATTATTACAGCCCTAGCAATGGAATGGTTTCACTGTGGCTAAGGAAATGATCTTTCCTGGGAAACCGTTTTGCTAAAAAATTCAGCCCCCCTCCCAGCCTAAAATAGAGCGATGAAATTATTAATGATGAGGTCTTCTTATTTATTTTTACTGCTTTGTGCATGTTGGGGAGGGTGTGCGCACCCACATATGCACGTGTGTGTGTGCATGCATATGAATGGGCAGCTGGAATCACTCACACCTCCAGCGTGTGTATAACTTTCCATGATTTTCCTATGTCTCATACACTTGCTTGCTATCAGTTACCCAGGAGGGCTCAGTTTTCCTGCTATATTTTCCTTCCTGCCCAGAAGTAACTTTTTAACCATTCTAAATAATCAAAAACTCAGTTTAAAAGCTCTCTGCAGTAATATTAACCCCAAAAATAAATATTGCCAAAGTTTGCCAAATAATTAAAAATCAAGGTGGCAAAATATATGGATGTATAATTACAGAAAGCAATATATTACGTGCTAATTGTTAATGTGGCCTTCTGATATTTGCTGCTGGTACATTAGCTGGATTCAAGCGTCCCTTTAATCATGAAATCTTTTTATCAATTTATTATTTATACCCCAACTAACTCCCAACAGGATTTTTGAAAGCTCCTATTACTTAAATGTAATAGGGCCAATCAAATAAAGATAAAGAAATATTAACCTTGTGGTGATGAAAAGGATTCTATAGTTGCATCTCAAAATAAATAGTAAGATCGGACTCTACGGTTTTGCATCAAAATGAACATTCAACTTATTCACAACTGACTAAATCAGAAAAGGAATGGTAATAACAGTGTCATTGTTTAATAAAAAACATCTGAAGACCAGTAGGTGTAGAAATCAAAAGAATATTATTTGGTAGTCTGAAAGTAGGAGAACCAATATTGGGAAACTGTTCTCTCCATTTCTCCTAAAATCAGGACTGACGTGTATAAACCAGATACATTTTCTTTCAGAATTGGGGCATATTTTTCAGTCAATGGCTATAGACCCTTCCTTGAAAATTTGGGACAGAAGATTAAATATGTTGATGTGAGAATTCAGGAATGCAGGAAAAAAATCCGCAAAGAACTGAATATTCCATATTTGGAAGAGCAGTGTGCCTTATGGGCCCCAAAGGGATTCAAGAGTTCAAGAGGGGAAATGAGGCAGAGGGGTAAACTTTCCCATTAATTAGTCTGTCCTGCTGGAGGATTTTCTATTGGTCACTTTTGGCTTTTGCTCTTAGGCTATAAAAATAAGAATATAAAATACAAACAAACAATATTTGCCTTTTTTCATTCTGGGCATGGAGGAGCCCTGGCCAGTTGGCTCAGCGGTATAGCATTGGTCCAGCATGTGGATGTCCCAGGTTCGATTCCCAGTCAGGACACTTAGGAGAAGTGCCCATCTGCTTCTCAAACCCTCCCCATTCTTTCTTTATCTCTCTCCCCCTCCTGCAGCAATGGCTCAATTGCAGTGAGTAGGCCCTGGGTGCTGAGGATGGCTCCATGGCCTCTGCCTCAGGCACTAAGAAGAGCTCGGTTGCTGAGCAACAGAGCAATACCCCAGTTAGGCAGAGCATCGCCCCCTAGTGGGCTTGCACGGTGGATCCTGGATGAGGCACATGCGGGAGTCTGTCTCTCTGCCTCTCCTCCTCTCACTGAACTAAAAAAAAAGAGTAGAAAAAAAGGAATTGAGGAGTGGAATCTATGCAACAGGAAACAAAGGATGTATTGACACATACAGAGTCATTTTGCTCTCAAAAACCGGCAGATTAAATCATTCACTTTTCATTCTGACTCTTCCGCTACAGCTAAAATAGATACCCACGTCACTGCTTGAAAGTACCAACATGTCAGTATTTGAAAGTTAATATGTAAAGCAACTAGAAAACATATTTGGAATAGAGAAAGCAAAATAGTTGTGCAGCACTCATGAAACTTCAAGTTCTATTTCTTCATTAAATAAAATGAAATCTGATATACATATGCTCCACCTTCATTGAAAACTGTTCCTTTCTCTCATGTAGGATGCTCTTAAGATGCAGGCTGAGACCTGAACATCTAAAACATGCAAATAAAAGAGATGTTCACCAGTGGAATAGAGCTTTAAAATTTAAATATTCTCAAGGGCTCAGACATACTTAAATAGTTGGGAGCATCCTGCTCTAGCATCATCTTCATCAATTAATCAAATTTTTGTGCCACATTTTTACTTCCCTTCCCTGTCACAGAGACTCAGTGTGGTTGACTCACTATGGCTTGCAAGAAGAAAGAACAAGAAAAATTATTTCCTGTTTGGAATTTGCCTCTGCGTTCTGAAATAGCACACAGTTTTAGACAAGCTGAAGCCTCTCTAATTAGGACATTCATTATTCTAGTCAAGACAAACAATGTGGCATCGAAGGGACAGCCAGCAGGCTGCCTGTGACCGAGGCAAAGAATGAGGGTCGCCGTCGGGACTCCCTTCTTCTCTTCCATCATGTTGCCTCTAATCCTCACGCGTCCTGTCTCAGATGTGGAGGCTGGGTCCACTCTGGGCAGAGCACCTGGCCAGCTGCCGTCCAGGTCACAGGTAATATGGACACCTCCTGGAGCAATGGCTTTTTCTGCCTTTTTCCGGACCAAGGGTGAGGAAGTCAGCTTAAAATCTGATAGTAAAGTGAACACCTGATGTGAATCATTCCCTGAATCCCCTCTCTTGGCCTGCTCCTGAAAGACATACCCTTCCCCTGGGCTTTTTCTCATAGAAGTCTCAGCTCTGAGTCCTTAACTATGGTTTACTCTATGTTCCCACTGCCAGACAATGAACGCCTCAAGGAAGAAACTGTGTCTTATTCATCCTGTAATGTGCGTGTCTCTTTCAGTCCCTGGTACATGCCAGTATCCAGTTCAAGGATGCCTGGTTGAGTATTTATGGATGAGCTTAATGAAGTTTGTTTTAATTGGTACTTGGACTCAGTGTGGGGGTACATGCTGTGTATCAGACCCTCCACCAGGCATGGAATGAGCAGAGATTAGAGAGACAGAGCCCAGGGCCCTGAGCAGTTACCACTCAGATGGGAACATCAATTCTGCACCAGAGAATACAGACCAGAATTGGTAGCCATAAAGAGGGGAGGTTTCACAGAGGAGGTGATATCTGGGCAGAGGCTCCATGAATGCAAAGTCTGCCAGATAGATTGAAATTCATATTTCAGTGTCTTTCTGTCTTACTCCGGAAGAAGGTCTGCTCCTTTGCAAACTGCTGAGAGAATCTCAAAGACAAATGGTGGGGGGTGATGTTTCAACATGCTGAGAGAAACAGTAAAGCAGCACCCAAAGTCTAGGATAGTTTCCCTCATTGTTCCATCCTTTGTTCACAACGCAACTACAAGTGTGAAAAACTAACATCTACTGTAACATGAAAATATAGTATGTTAATAGTAATTAAAATCGCACTGTGTAGGAACTATGATACCTTCGAAATTCATGAGTAGTCTGTTACCACGACAATAAATATGGGAATAAACTAAGAAAACCTACAGAAAACCGTTCAAATCCCACATATTTATTTAATAACACCTCTTAGTGGTTAAAAAAGAAATAATGAAGTTTTTAACTTCATATTTGGTAAAATGATCAAATGTGTAAAGGCTTTTAAAAGTGACAACTCAATGATCTACTCTAGAACCACTTTTGTTGTTGGGGGGGAGGCAGAGAAGTGGTTTTCAGAAAATCTTATTTTCATTAGTTTGATCTAGTTCATTGAGCATACCCTGTGTTACTGAGTGACTGAAATAGAGAAATTGTATATTTTAATCATGCTACCTGAAAAACCTTGACAGAAACAGACAATAGAAAAAAAGAGTTTTCAGTAAACGATGCTGGGAAAACCGGAAAGCCACATGCAAATAAATGAAATTGGACTAGTTGGTTTCCATACACAAAACCTAATTCAAAATGGATCAAAGAAATAAATATAAGATCTGAAACAATAAATTATATAGAAGAAAATATAGGGATCTTGGTCTTAGAGAACATTTTATGAATTTGACCCCAAAGACAAGGGAAGTAAAAGCAACAATAAATGAATGGGACTATATCAAACTAAAATGCTTCTGCACACACACAACACACACACACACACACACACACACACACACACACACACACACACACACACACGCCACCAACTGAATGAGAGATGATGTTCGTAAACAAACAGCTTTGATGGGGGGTTAAGAGCCAAAATACATAAAAAACTCATGTAACTCAACACCAAACAAACAATCCAATTATAAAATGTGCAGAGACCTAAACAGACACTTCTCCCAAGAAGATATACCAATGGCCATATGAAAAGATGCTCAATTTCACTAGCCACAAGGGAAATGCAAATCAAAACTGCAATGAGATATTCTCGGGGCTATTGTCCATGTTCTGCCCAGGTTTCTACTTCCGGTCCCAGCTGTGTCACAGGCATGATGCAACTCAGTCCTGCCACCGCACATTAAAAATATCGCTATCGGTGATTCTCTTAGGTACCAGAGGCTTTCGCTGATGCCAAAAGATGCCTTTGGATGGCAGGAAACATACATGTGGCATGAGGTGGCTTCCCGGTTTTATCCAGTAAGATGATATGCAGGGTCTGTACATTGGAGATTGCCCTTGGGCAAACAGGAGGTCCCAGGAAGAGTCTAGTATGAAGGGTGATCCTGGCCATGCAGCTGTCAGCATGGGTGGTTTTAAGAGCAATGCTTTAAAGCCCTGACAGGGAAACTTCCTGTGCCCAAACCAATCATTCAGCCTTTGTCAACTCAATTGCACAGCCTTCCCGAGATGGCATCCATCTGCACTGACACTGTGTGGACACACTACACCGTCATCGAGAGTCCGGGGTGAGCGTGCATGGTCTCTGAACCTGCAGGAGCCAATGGGCAGCCTTTGGCTCTTTGCTAATATGTCTCGCTGCTCAGTGGGCACACCAACAGGACAAAAAAAAAGAAGCATCAATTTTAGGGAAAGGATTTAAATAAAAACGATGGCTGGGTTTCTTGGGTGAGCACCTGCAATATCAGGGTTCGAGAACCTATGGCTCGCGAGCCAGATGTGGCTCTTTTGATGGCTGCATCTGGCTTGCAGAAAAATCTTTAATAAAAAAAATAATAACGTTAAAAATATAAAACATTTTCATGTATTACAATCCATTCATTTCCTACCACTCATGTTCATGGTTGCAGGTGGCTGGAGCCAATCACAGCTGTCCTCCGGTACAACACCAAATTTTTATTGGATAATGCATAACGTACATGGGTTGTTGTGAGGTCAGGAAGTAAACTTCCCTCCTTTCAATCAAGTAGTCAGCTAGCTAATTGCAGAAACCCTTTTGATGAAGAAGATGACTAAAAGAAAAAAGGATGAGGAGTATCATACGTTTCAGCAGGAATGAACAGAGGAATTCGCCTCTGTGGAGAGAGCAGATTCTGCAGTGTGTCTAATTTGCAATGATAACATTGCATCAATGAAACGGTCAAATATAAAGCGGCACTTCGACACACGCCATACTACATTTCCATTGAAATATCCAGTGGGGGACAGCAGGAAGAAAGCATGTCAAGAGCTACTATGCAGAGTGCAAGCTAGTCAGCAGCAAACTTCATGTTTGAACCCAACAAGATGACGAATTTGGCTAGCTTTGCTGGTGCTTTAGCAATTGTGAGAAATGGAAAGCCATTCACAGATGGGGAGTATGCCAAAACATTCGTGCTTGATGTTGCCAATGAACTTTTTGACGACTTTTCGAATAAAGACAAGATAATCAAACGAATAAAAGACATGCCTCTGTCGGCAAGAACTGTCCACAATCGTACCGTCATGATAGCAAATCAAATTGAGGCAACACAAGAGAAGGACATAAATGCAACACCATTTTTTTCTCTCACTTTGGATGAGTCAACAGACGTGAGCCATTTATCCCAGTTCAGTGTGATTGTAAGGCATGCTGTCAGTGACAAACTACGTGAGAAAAGTCTTGCTGTTTTGCCTATGAAAGAGACAACAAGAGGGGAGGATTTATTCAAGTCTTTGACTGAGTTCACTAAAGAAAAAATCTACCGATGGATAAACTTATTTCGGTGTGTACTGATGAGGCTCTGTGCATAATGGGGAAAAACAGAGTATTTGTAATGCTTCTTTGTGAACATGAAAAGAGACCCAACTTAAGTTTTCACTGCATTCTACATCAGGAGGCGCTTTGTGCTCAGATGCGTGGCGAGCAGCTTGGTGAGGTGATGTCGCTGGTCATTCGGGTGGTCAACTTTATTGTTGCCCAAGCTTTAAATGATTAGCAGTTTAAAACAGTGCTGGAGGAAGTTGGAAATAATTATCCTGGTCTGCTTCTGCACAGCAATGTGCATTGGTTGTCAAGAGGGAAGGTGCTAAGCCGTTTCGCGGCTCGTCTGAACGAAATCCGGACTTTTCTTGAAATAAAAAACGTTGAGCATCCTGAGTTATTAGCTAACACTGAGTGGCTACTGAAGTTCTACTATCTCATGGACATGACTGAACATCTGAACCAGCTCAATGTGAAAATGCGAGGTGTTGGAAATATAGTCTTATCCCTTCAACAAGCAGTGTTTGCATTTGAAAACAAGCTGGAACTCTTCATCACCGACATTGAAATGGGTCGTTTACTACACTTTGAAAAACTGGGAGAGTTTAAAGATGCATGCACAGCAAGTGACTCTGCTGAACATGTTGATCTCCAGCAGCTAGCGGACTTCACATCTAATCTCCTGCAGTCATTCAAAGTGCGCTTTGGAGAATTTCATGAGCGCACTAGTCTTTTTAAGTTCATCACCCATCCACATGATTGTGCAGTGGACAACGCCGACCTGAGTTACATCTCTGATGTCTCCGTCAGAGATTGTGAGCTACAAGCTGCTGACCTGAAGGCCTCAGACATTTGGGTGAATAAGTTCAAGTCACTGAATGAATATTTGGAAAGACTTGCATGACAGCAAGCAGAGCTGGCGAGCAAACACAAGTGGGAAGAAATGAAAATATTCCAACCCACAGACTAGCTGATTGTCAAAACTTGGAACGCGTTTCCCATCACATACCATACACTGCGGCGTATGAGTATTGCTGTACTGACAATGTTTGGCCTTACGTAAGCATGTGAGCAGTCTTTCTCACATCTAAAGAACATTAAGACCAACCTACGATCACGTTTAATGGATGGAAGTCTCAACGCCTGCATGAAGCTTAACCTCACCACGTATCAACCAGACTACAAAACCATCGGCAAAACCATGCAGCACCAGAAGTCTCATTAATGGTAAGAAGTACTTTATTCATCATTGGTTAGCAGCAGCATCACAACATTATTAAAAAGAATTCAGAGACTTATTGTACTTTAAAAGTGTTAGTCTTACATAAAATGCACACATTTACTTGTATTTAGTGTTAAGTATATTGTATGGCTCTCATGGAATTACATTTTAAAATATGTGGTGTTCATGGCTCTCTCAGCCAAAAAGGTTCCCTACCCCTGTGCTATATAATCAAGTGCTACTAATTCTTACTCAAGGGAGATAAAGGATTAATACTCTTCACTTCAAACCCCAGCCCTAATAATCACAGAGGGACAGGGTCTCTGTGCATGAATATTCTGAGGCATGAAGTCAACAAGACTTGTTTTCTGGTGAATGGAGGAAGGAGAAAAGGTGGCTGCATTAAATGGTACTTTGCAGTATTTTGGACTTTACACATGCAGTAACTTCCTTCCTGTCGCTAGGCAACTACACCCCCTGGTCAGTCAGCACGACCACTGCAGTAAGCCACCGTTGCCCTTTCTCTGTGGGAACAGGAAGTATAAAGGTCAGAAAAAGAAGACCATTATTTTCCTCTTCCTATGTGGCATTCTAAGGAGCCGTCACCTCTGCAGTGAGTTGAATAATTACATACTTTCAGGTAATCTTTATTCAGTTGTTGTTTTTAAGTATTTTTTCAAAACTCGAGTTTGAGTGCGAGTGGGAGCTGTATAGACCATAAATGTGTATACAGTTGGTGGCCAGGCCGTCTGTTTCCCCAGAGTGTATGCAATGTCCCCCTGATAGGGGTGTGGGTGCGCTGAGTGGAGAGGAATGCGCTCTGGGCCTTGGGTGGCATTACTGCATGGAGCTGATGAGCTCCTGAATCACACCCTGAATGGCACCTGAACACCCAAATGCCAAAACACTATGTGTGCCCGGGTAGGATGCTTAACTTGTCCCCAAGGAGGACTGAGAGAAATGGATGAAATAGTACATATTGTCTATAATAGATTTTTGTAAAATACGTAAGCTTGCAGGAAGGTAAGCTTTTTGATTTGATGTCTGACTCTTTTTGATTTCATGTCTTGTCCTCACAAAAAGGACATAATTAAGGACACTGTAGAAATAAAAGAATCTATTTAATAAATTATGGGTATCCTTTCAAATATTCTGTGTCCTGTGATTGATATTCAGCCTGTGAAAGCCACTCAGGTCCTCAGGGGACAGCGAGCTAGAATGGCAATGGGCCAGCAGAACCATGTCTTCTCAGAAGCCTCGGATTGGTAGACTTGACAAGACTAACCCTGCAGACCTCACTGTTCAACAACACAGTGCTTACTCACTCTGTGCAGCTTAAATTAATTTACAGTTTCTCTAAAACAATTATACTTCCGCATATATGCTTTTATATAATTTGTATGAAACTGAATATTGTATCCATGCATTTATTTCCTATATCTGTATCTATATCTAAATATATATCTATATCTATATAGAGAGATCTCTACATAAACATAACCCTTCCATGAAAAACTAGAAACTTCTCTTTCTTGGCTGAGTAAGGCAATCCCAATCTACCCTACTTATGACATACAAAATCACTGGTGTTAGATTACATATCTCTTCTCAGAAGGCTGTCTGTCAAGTGCAAACAAAAGTAGCACAAAATCTGTTCCCAAGAAAAGGTGTAAGGGTGCACTAAGCACCCTCATAATGGAAGGACCATACTTCATGGTCTTCTACCTGCAAGAATCCCTCCAAAGCAAATAATGGAACACTGGCTAACCTTTCTCTTGCAAGACATTGAGATGTACCCTGAAGGACAGAAGGGGGCCAGATCATATTTTATTGTGAATTATTTCTTCCTGTCTGAACACCCAACCCTCCAGTCTTCCAAACTCATGGTGTCTTCTTTCTGGAAAGACTAGACACCTTTGCTCTGTGAAAGATTATTGTCACTGAATGTTAAGAAAATGGGGGAAGGTTTATATCTTTGTTTAGGAAGAACTAAAGACATTTAACACTCCCCAGGGCAGAGGACATATATATTGTCCAGACCACTTACTGTCCTCTGTTGTCATAAACAGAATCCAAGAACTGCGTGCACTGCCAACCCCATTGGAGGCCACCAACTGAAACTCGTACTCGCTGTACGGTTCGAGATCTCTCACTTCATAGCTTAACGATGCAGAAGGATTAGAAAATAACCTATGGGAAACAAGTACTAATTAGGAAATTTTAGACATTCAGAGAGTTAAAAAGAAATAAAATCTGATTGCACAGACTTTTAAGAGTATGTCAACCTGCATTTAAAGGACTGCACTTTTCTCTCATCACATGATAACTGTTTTAAAATAAGTAGCCATTTGTCTGAGGGTTCATAATCGTGCATGTATATGAGCTGCAAATGATAGTTGTACTGAGCAAATTCTAGTCTAGTGTTGAGAATGACTGCCACCTGGAATTGTAGAGTAAGTGTTATAATTTTGAAGCCATAGTTGAGACAACATTTGGGGGGGTGGGGCGGAGGGTTCAAGTGCATGCTTGCTGTTTATAATGCACGTGCTCGTGAAAAATTGAGAGTGGTGAGAAGTGGGGAGAAATATTATTTTAAAACGCTATATAAATGAAATACAGGTATTTTTTACAAAGCAAATACTTATCTCCTAGGGTGCTATTTGTTTGTTTGCTTGCTCAAACTTTTAAAAGGTGGCCTTTATTTGTTGCAAACAAGAACCGATCTATTAATCAAAAACCTGAAATATTTATAATGTTATTAACCCATGTTGCCACAATAAATTGAACAAGTGAGGGGGAAATGGTTACGCTATGGCTACCCTGTGCAAGCTGGGTGGTGACTGGAAGGAGAGACAGAGTAGGATGCTCACTCTAGGAATCCGTGGGAGGTGCGGCCCAGCCTCATCTGGAGTTGGTATCTGGGAGCGCCGGGGGCATTGTTGCGCGCTGGTGTGGACCAGACAACCTGAAGACTGGTTGGAGTGGCAGCTGAGAGCCTGGGAGGCAGCAGGCCATCTGGTGCTGTCCAAAAACACAGATGAATTAGAGCAGAGAAAACCATGGCTAACATATGCTGGATGGAGCCGTGATGCTCCATATACTGGAAAAACTGTTCCTCGGGATCGGCAACAGTGTTAAACATGGTCCATTTAATTTAACATTTTCCTTCCTGAGCTACTGGGCCTCCTCATTGTTCCTTTCGGCACAGTGAGGTGAGGCTTTCACTCTTAAATGCAGCCCCAAACAGCCGGACAAGTGAACAGTGTGACTCATTCCCACCTGTACTTCTGTTGGTCTCATTGAAAAGACAAAGACACAGGGAATGCAGCCACTCAATTATTAAAGGACCTTTCACACATAAGCAAAAGCTCCATGATCAAACAATCGGACAGTCGAGGCATCCAGAACTTTCATTTCTACCATATGACCAATCACCACTTTCAGCACAGGAGTCCTCATGAAACCAATGTTTTGTTTTTTTCTTGAGGAAGGTTTATTGTATTTTTTTGAGGAAGGTAATTGTATTTTCCCACAATGATACATATATACGACTGGCTGCCATGAATGCTTTCTAGCCTTCATTCTGACCTATGAAAATATAAAAACTGAACTTCTTTCCTCATGTGTCTTACACAGTCAAGCTATTCCTTCTCACAATGACTTTGACCTTATTCAAACACACTGCAAGGTGGGGCAAGCATGTTGCTTTTTCTGGTCTAGTTGAATCTCCAGCAAATCTCCCCAGAATTCATCATACCTGCTTGCTATACGCCATAGGGGAATTCTTCTGTGAACAGTTTTAGGATGCCTATTAGCAACGAGTAAAACTAAAGCCTAGTCTCCTTTAAACATTGGCACAATGACTTTGTTATTAAATTATTTTTTTTCCACCGGGTTTAACTTGAATGAACCGATCATATCAGAGTTTGTCCCCAAGCTAGTCGGGAACTCAGGTTTGAATGAAACAAAGCTCTGTGGCTTTAGGAAAGTCACCGAATAACTCTGAGTTTAGGTTTCTTATCTTTAAAATGGGGATACTAGTTTTCCTCAGCAGGATTGTCACAAAGGTCAGCGACAAATAAAGCACCTTATATTGAGTCCTGGCGAGTTCCTTTAGGGATTACCACTACTATTATTGTTGTTTTATTACACAAGTTTGAACTTCTCTTAGAATAATTGAAGTGCCAGCATAATTAATTTTTAGAACTATCCTTACTATAACATGAGCTCCTTATGACCAGGATTACTAGAGGGTATTGGGAAAAAGAAGAGATCAAAATAATAAAAACAAATAGTAGTGTTCACATTCAACTTTCTTTTGCCCAGAGCCTTCTGTGAGTTTTATGTGCTCTTCAAGTGAAGAGACCCTGCCTGTGAGCTATGAGGTGAGTGAATGACCAGCGATGAGAAAGGAAGAATTAGATTACATGTTTCATCAATGTGTTGTAAGGGTTTTGAGTTCATCAATAATTCACTAATTTATTCAATAGGCATTTATTGAGCCTCTGTGTGAAGCAGTGATCTTAGTGTGTGTGGGGTAATGTCGCTGACTAAAGTAGACATGGCCCTCTGACTCTATGGAACTTACAAACAGGTACATAAGGTCATACCAAACTCTGACATGGGCTCAGGAGAAAACTAAAGCAGAGTAAGGGCAGAGAAAGTGAAGAGGAATGTGCCATTTTAGTTATTTTATAACAGTTCAGGTGATAGCGGAGAGCCACATAAAGAACGTATGCCACTGGGTGGCATTTGAACAGAGACCTCGGTGACACAGGAAGGTAGTCATGAAAATGTCTGGAGGAAGAGCCATCCAACCAGGGTGAGCAGTAAGTACACAGGCAGCGAGGAAACAGCACTGGATGTGTTTGAGAGATGGACAGAGGGCGACGTGGCTAGAACCGACCATGGAAAAGGAAAGGAAAGAGGCTGGAGGAGGAGGCAGGGTCGAGGCCATAACAGTCACAGTGAGGACTTGGAATGTCATATTAAACGGGCTTGGGGGTGGGCCACTGCAGGTGATTAACAAAGGAAACAGCATGAGTCTAAACTGATAAATGCCACTTGGTGCTAATAGGTGATCAGGGACAAGAGTCAAAATGAGGAGGTCACCTGTGCAGTCTCCCAGGTAGATGCAGTGTTGACAGTGGAGATGGTGCGATGCATTGCTGTGCAGTTGAGCATGGAGGGGATTGCTAAGAGAAAACAAGGGGGTTAAGGATAATACCAACCTTGGTGCCATTACTGAGACGAGGAACAGCGGGGAGAGAATCAGCCACAGAGAGGGTCGAGAGTTCTGAACTGTCCGTGTTACCTGTGACAGGTAACTTACGCCTCTCTATGGAGGGGCCAGGTAGCTATGAGTCAGGATAGGAGGTATGGATGAATGGACATGCAACACGGAATGGCAGAGTCTTGGTGAATAAACCAAGGGTGAGCACAGACAGAGTGTGGCAGCCCCAAGGTGCACAGCTTTGAGGCAGAGGAGACTTCCACAACAAACGAGACTTACTGCTGTGGTCAGTGGGAAGGGCCACCTGGAAACTGGGTAAAGAAACCGTATGGCAAAGGAAGGACTGATCGACTCTCAAGGGTGCTGAGAGGTTAAGGAAAAAGAAAACTGAGAACCATGTGGCCAAGTGGAAACATTTGTGCATCTTGCTGAGAATAGACACAGCAGTGCAGGGTGGGCATGGCCATCTGAGCAGAGAAAGGTAAGAAGACACTGAGAAAGAGAGGATGAGAGGATACAGTGATTTTTTTCTAAAGAGGAACAGAAAATGGGACACCCTTTAGAAAAGTGTATGGTATTTAAAGCAGATTTTCTGAAACCAGATGTTACAGCACATGCATGCTTATTAGAATTGTGAAAATCAGTAACAGACATCTCATTTAAAAAGGAGTCCAGAGATTAGGTGAAAGAACTCACACAGGTTGCTCAACACACACTACTGCCCCCAACAGGAAGAGACACCAAGTTACCACCTGAGTGGGAAGAAAGAATACCTCCTTGTCCAGGGACAGCTCAGCCAATGGGAGACTGCCATAGCTCAGCCAATGAAAAGTCATTCTACTTCAAATTTTTAGTTTCCTCTAATGGGCTCTTTGTGTACAACAGCCCCTATCAAGTCCATAGAAGATTCGTCCTCTCCTTTGTTTCTCCGGACTGGCATGTGGCTCACCATTAGACCACATGTCCTTAATTGCAATTCTTTGTTGTTCTCAAATAAACCTACTTTGCCAAAGAAATATCTGACTATTTGTTAAGGAATGACCCAGAATAGACTGGGGGAAATGATAATGAAGGAGGAGGAGGAATAATTATCAGGGTAAATTCCTTGTGTGGGAGAGAAACAGGTAAGTCAGTACACGTGTGAACTGAAGTGAGAAGCAGCACACAATTGCTGTTGTAAAAGCAGGGACAGTCACTCATTGTGCAGAAGTGAATGCAGAGACAAAGGCTGCAGATGCAAAGACAGGTCCATTTGCTGATGGGATGAAAGCAAAGATCTCTTCAGATGGCGCCCATTTTCTCAGTGAGCAAACCACAAGCAAAGGTATCAGCTCAGAGTCAAAGTGTCAGAGGAAAGTGGATGCTTGAACAGAGATGAAATACGTACAAAACAGTTCTCTCAGTTTGCAGAAATGTGACATGATCCAGCAGTACAGTAAGATTGCTGGTTGGAAGGACATTTATTGCTAAAGACTTTTTAACTAATATTTAATCTGTGAACACAAGTAGTTTATTTATGACTCTCTTTTTTTAATTTTTTTTTAAATTTTATTTTTATTTTATTCATTTTAGAGAGGAGACAGAGAGAGAGAGAGAGAGAGAGAGAGAGAGAGAGGGAGAGAGAAAGAGAGAAAGGGGGGAGGAGCTGGAAGCATCAACTCCCATATGTGCCTTGGCCAGACCAGTGCAGGGTTTTGAACTGGGGACCTCAGTGTTCCCAGATCGACGCGTTATCCACTGCACCACCATAGGTCAGGCACAAGTAGTTTATTTAAAATTGTGATTTCTTATTTGATATAGATTCTATAATTGATTTATAACAAATGCACACACAAATATATATATAGAAAGACCATGGGCAGAAAATAAATCTAATGCAAACTGCAAATGCATATAATATATAATAAATAAAGTCACGTCTTGCTTTGAATTATTATTTTTTGTTTAGTATTTCTGTGTCAAGTAATATAATCTGATTGACAATCCAATTTCTGGATACAACTGAGCTCCAACGACATGAAAGTATCAACATAAAAAAATTTTTATTTCTGACACAAAAATAATCTCTTAAAGTATTAAAAACCACATTACCATGCTATTAAGAACAGAGAAATGTCCAAAAGTAACTCCAGTAATAATAAAAATAAATAATAATAATAATAATAAAGTACCTTGAAGTCTCTTTTGAGTGATAACAACAAAAAAAGTACTCCATTAAACTGGTCACACTTTAATTATAAAAAATTGCAAAATATTTCCAGAGTAATCAACTTAAATTATTTACGTAGAACTATCCATTCTTTCTGCTTTCAGTAACACTGATATCTGGAAACCTTTCTTTCCCCTCTGCTTAACCCCTTTTATCAAAACTCGTTCCTCAGAGGCTCCTTACCACTGAAGCAATAACGGGGAGCCAGCCATAATTCCGGCCCTGGTTGCTTAACAGAAGAGCCGTGCATCCATCAGCGTGATATATTGTCTCCAAGATGCGATGCTGCTCAGAAAGCTCCTCTCAAGTTTAATATGACCCTCACGGGGCAAGCACTACACAGACAACCTCCTGAATCAACACATCTCGACCAGTAAATACTAATTCTACATGACAACTGAATAAAACAGCTACCCAAACCATAAATTCAAAGGAAGGGAGTTCTTCATAAAATTTCAAATTTAACCCCTCCCCACCTTTTGGGGGAAGGTAAAATGAATATAAAACATTAATAAATTAAATCACAGATTGGACTAGTCTAACTGGTATAATCCTTTTTAAAAAAAATTAATTTATTTTTAATGCATTGGGATGACATGGTTTGTCAAACCACACAGGTTTCAGGTGTGCAACTCAATAGAACACCATCTATGCACCGTGTCTGGCACCCCCGCCCCCAAGTGAGGGCTCCCCTCTGTCCCCATTTTATGATTTTAGTAAAATTTTAAATAATGGGTACTTGTTGACTCTTCCCTATCTAGACAGCAACAAAACCCACAAACCGCCCCCAAACAAAAAACAAACAGAAGCCCAAAGCTTTACTTCATACACATATATACACCACTCATGAAAATTAGGGGATATTTTGTAGCTTCATATTCATTTTGAAACATCCCCTAATTCTGCTCACAAAAATTAGGGGATACAGTTGTCCCTCGCCATATTGTGGTTCACTTTTCATGGTCTCATTGTATTGCGGATTTTAAAATTGTATGTATTTAATTTTGTATCGCGGATTTTTTGCTGTCACAGGATTTTGCAGTATACTAAAGGTAGGTTTAAGAGTGTAGAAAGTGTTCAAGAGCACAGAAAGTGTTTGTAAGAGTGTGGGAAAGGTTTATCAGAGTGTGAGGAAAGTTTACAAAATCTTAAAATATAGTATATAAATAATAAAATTAATATAATGTCACTTTGTGGATTTTCACCTATCGTGGGGGGTTCTGGAACCTAACCCCCACGATAGATGAGGGACCACTGTATTTTATTGCTTCGTATTTATTTTGAAATATCCTTTAATTTTTGTGAGCAGTATAGAATTCTGGTGGGAAGCTCTAAGGAGCAAAAACAAAACAAAACCAGAGACCTTTTTATTTGTTGTTGTGGTTCATGTGACCAGTGACTTATTATGGTTGTAATGGCCAGAAGAGTCAATTTTTGGGAGAAAGTCAATTCAATGTGATTCTCAATAGCACCAATTTCTCAGAACAGCCCCAATCTATTATAACTGCTGTGCATTTTTTTGTGTGTTTCAAAGTACTGGGATAAAATATTGCATTAAGATACCAAAGAAGTTCCCCAACAATTTGTATCATTTAAATCTATAGTAAAAGATTGACTGCCACTCTACACAAGGTTCTTTGCTGGGAGTGGGATGGGAGGGGCAGGAGAGATAGATGAGAAATGGTTGATACGTCACAGAGTTAAGACGTGGCTCTCGCGGTAAATCAGCGTGGGTACACAGCAGACACGAGGTGTCAGTGCCACGAGGGTTTTGGAAGTTAGGACCGCACCCCCACACGTGCACTGTACCCTGCCTTTCGATGGAGCAGGCCTGGAGGAGGCCCTGCCCTGGGGATGCAGTTAGTTCACCTGGGGACATCATTTTCAGTCTA
This sequence comes from Rhynchonycteris naso, assembly GCA_037038555.1. NCBI lineage: Eukaryota > Metazoa > Chordata > Mammalia > Chiroptera > Emballonuridae > Rhynchonycteris > Rhynchonycteris naso. The sequence continues at coordinate 209,822,234 of CM072995.1, read as the reverse complement.
TTCCCATGCCTGGGACACCCGCCCACCCGGCTTGCGCTCACTCCAAGCAGACGTGAGGCTTCCTGCGGGCTTCACTTAGAATCTGACCCAGCGCAGCCTGGACTGCTCTCCCTTAGAGATGGGATTGTTGGCATCCCCACTCAGGTCTCCCCGTCCTCATAACATAAGGGAAGCCATGGCTGCTTCTCTTTATGCATCCTGATGGCCTGACACACATTCAACATCCTTGGATTGCACATTTTCCTCTCATTTTCTAAAATAGCTACATATGAGCAAGGGTTTTAAATCCTAGTTGCCAGAATGGAAAATTAGAGTTCAGACACATATATTGAGTCATTGAGTCATAAACAAATTGAAAACAGAAGGCAAGACTCAATTTCCAGCTACTAAACCATATGTCATTAAAAAAGATATTAATTATGAGGAATATGCAGATGTGCTAACAAATGGACAGTCAACCTTGAGCACAAGGGATGTACAAATAGAGCAGCATTAAATAGTGACAAGTAGGTTAAAACAGATTTAATGTTCACAAAATAGTCTCTCATAAAAGCTAAAACTTTTAGAACCAGTACTATGTACCAGGTTCTTTAACACAATTATTTGTAACTCTCAGAATTATACTACAGAAGTGCCGGGTTAACTCTTTGTAATATAGACTTAGAGAGGTCTCATATTTTATCTCAAATCACAAAACTGATTGCTGGCAGAGTGAGAATTTTAACTGGGATTATTGAAATTCAAAGACAGGAAGTACCCTTAATTCTATGCCACAAAACAGCATGTTATAAGAGATGATTTATAATAAAAAATAAACATTATATTAAACATATATAAAACCAAATCACTGCTAATTCTTGACATGCATAATAAACAGGTTTTCATGTTATAAAGAGAAGTATAGTCTTCAAAGTTAAGTGTCCTTTATAGATACTTCTTGGAATTGGCCTTTGACCACACAATGTTAGAAATAAAACATCAGTATTTTTAATTTGGAGCGCAGGTAGCTTCAAACTCACCACAGATAGGTAACTTTAGGTCTCTGTTCATTATAAGCGATAGGAAAATAGTGGCTTTGTAAATGATCCCATTAGATTACTGGACACATCTTATAGTTGGTGAGCTCTCTGTGATACAGAGCTGGTAACTATATTACTTCTACTTAAGGTGAATATAATCTTTTGTCCACATCAGGGCCTTTTGAGAGTAAAACCAGGTGCTCTAAATAATCAACCTGGGTAAACTGAGCCACAGCGGGCATAAACTGGGTCTGCCTTGGGCACTGGATGTGTACGGGTGGTCATGCTAACAACTTGTACCCTTCAGGGCCTTGTCTGAGTCCTCCTAATGCCTGAGGGCAAGCTGCCACTGCTACCACGTGAGAAGATATTAGACATTTTTAAACAGTTGTCCTCTCCTCCACTAAGTTTTCTCATTTCAGGTTAAACATCTCTGCTCCCTCCAACTATATAATGTGATTCCATAGATGTGATTCCTTAACCATTACCTAGCCTTGTTACCTGACTTACATACATCCCTGTTTGATAATGTCCCTTTAAGAACATAAAGCCTTTACCTCAACTCAGTACTCCTTTGCATTCCGAACACAGTAGAACCCAGAGAGACTAACTTTTCTTTCTACAGTGACGTCACTGAGCCCACCGGGCATCCTCATTTTGGACTGGCAACATGGTTGAATTTAAGTAGTCATTTAACTAAAAATGATAGATCAATCATTTTTCAATGAATCTGAGGGGAATGTCATTAAAGAAGCAAAGTATTTTATTGCATATAATTTCTTTATAGACTAAGAATATTTACTTAATGAAGCTGTTGATGAAAGATACAGAATATCATTTTGAATATTATAACTAATACTAAATATCTCTAGTATCTTCATCAACTCATTTATTGGTGTGCTTTTTAGAACTGTTGGGTCGATAGGAATGAATGTTGTTACCAGTTCAGATATAATCTGGCCAACTGTTTAACTGTTTTTCCAGACAGTTGCATTTATTTATACTCCCATCATTAAGGTGTGAAGGATCTATTTCCCAGTATCCCCATCAAAATGATGTATTTGTGTACATACATACATACATATAATAAATAATGTTGTAACTATTGTTAGAAATACTAAATAATTATGTTGTAGAATACAGAATAGAATAATGACATGTACATATACTCTCTCTATATATACACTATAAAATCTAATAAGGCAGCTAATACGATGTACACTCTGTTAGCAAATTAAAAGCATTCCTAGTATAAAACCCTTGAGAGTGACGATGGAGGAGGCGGGGGCTAGAGGCTTGATGGGCCCTCACTAAGGAAATGATGACATTTTCTCAAGGTTGTCACTAGTGTAATAGAGGAGTATTTAGGACAAAAGTTGTGCTTAGCAAGAATGTGTGTACATAACATAAAATTTTTGTTTAAAAAAATCTTTTTTTTGTCACTCAATTCAGTGACAAAGTAAAATATTTTGGAGTATTTTACTGAACAAAGCCAGAAGATGTTACAATTTGTCTTTGATCTTTCCACTGACTCTGTTGGGTCGATGTTTCTGAGGGAAACCCAAAATTTCACCAGTGTCTGACTGGTATGAGACTACATCAATCAAAGTATTTGTCAAATGTTCTATGAAATCCAACTGGCAGATCTTGCCTGGCTCTGCTAACTGTTCTTCCTAAAAAGAAAAACTGACCCGTGCTCATGAAGAAAGCTCTAATTAGAATGGAAAAGCAGTAAGGATATGCCCAGTTATGGTTTCTAACAGGAGTAATACAGAAACAGGTGTCAGACATGTACCAAGAGCACTGCAATAAAGAGACACCACTGAATACTAATTGCTATTGACCATTTTTGAGAAACAAAAGATTTCACTTTACATTACCATCCATGTGACCAAGGCAATGCGCCTCCACTTCCCGCTTGTTTTGTGTTTCAAGATTCAAGAGTAGCTTACAATTCCTCTGCAGGACAGTTTCAGTGAATGTGTTAATCAGGAAACAGCGGACAGTCTGAAGTCATTCTGTTAATTTTGAAATACCCCAAAGCTGTGAAGGAAGGAGCCCCTTGTGCACAGAGAACAGGAATTTTGAATTTCATTAGACACGTTATTTGTTTAACTAGAATATGGAACTGTCACTTTGTCAGACTAATTAGCGGCCCTGAGGTTGGTGGTCATAATGACCAGAATTTTTTTTGTTGTTATACCTCAAACCACCAATCAAATTTTATTCGTTTTCCTTACAGATTTCCTTGATTTAGATACTCTAAGCCTCTGCTCTTGACATTTGAATTCCTCTTAGTATTCCTAAGAGAATTTCTTATTATTCCTATTATTTTGAATACCATCAAAGTCATCCAAATTAGTTTCTAGGCAGCATAGATTAAATTATTTTTTTCTTATAGAATCTGATTACTTGAGCCCTTTGTGTAAGACTGTATATTCAATTGGAAAAATAATTTAAAATATATACAACCAAAATATTAGTAGATTAAGTCTACCCTATTTTTAGTTAAATATTGTTCATTCACTTCATTTGAAATAATTCTCTGAAGAATTTCATTGTTGTCAATTTAAAAATACATATGCTTGGTAAGGTTAATACATGATATTTTTTATTAATTCTAATGGGGTGACATTGATAAATCAGGGCACATATGTTCAGAGAAAATATTTCCAGGTTATTTTACATTTGATTATATTGCAAACCCATCACCCAAAGTCAAATTGTCCTCTGTCACCTTCTATCTGGTTTTATTTGTGCCCCTCCCTTCTCCCAACTCCCGCCCTCCCCTCCCCCTCCCCCAGGGTTGCCAGTACACTCTTGTCCATGTCTCTGCGTCTGATTTTTATGTTCCATCTATGTATGGACTCATATAGTCCTTAGTTTTTTCTGATTTACTTACTTCATTCAGTACAATATTATCAAGGTCCATCCATGTTGTTTCAAATAATCTGATGTCATCATTTCTTATGGCTAAGTAGTATTCCATAGTATATATGTACCAAAGCTTTTTAATCCACTCGTCCTCTGACAGACACTTGGGCTGTTTCCAGATCTTCGCTATTGTGAACAATGCTGCCATGAACATAGGCGCGCATTTCTTCTTTTGAACAGTGCTATGGTGTTCTTAGGGTATATTCCTATAAGTGGGATAGCTGGTTCAAAAGGCAGTTCGATTTTTAATTTTTTGAGGAATCTCCATACTGTTTTCCACAGTGGCTGCACCAGTCTGCATTCCCACCAGCAGTGCAGGAGGGTTCCCTTTTCTCCACATCCTCGCCAGCACTTATTCTGTGTTGTTTTGCTGATAAGTGCCATTCTGACTGGTATAAGGTGATATTTCATTGTGGTTTTAATTTGCATTTCTCTAATGATTAGTGATGTTGAGCATTTTTTCATACGCCTATTGGCCATCTGTATGTCCTCTTTGGAGAAATATCTATTCATTCTATTAATTTCTTTTGCCCATTTTTTGATTGGATTGTTTGTCTTCCTGGTGTTGAGTTTTATAAGTTCTTCATAAATTTTGGTTATTAACCCCTTATCAGACGTATCGTCGAATATGTTCTCCCATTGTGTGGTTAGTCTTTTTATTCTGTTCTTATTGTCTTTAGCTGTGCAAACACTTTTTAGTTTGATATAGTCCCATTTGTTTATCTGCCTCTTATTTCATTTGCCTGTGGAGGTAAATCAGCAAATATATTGCTGCTACAGATGTCGGAGAGCTTACTGTCTATGTTTTCTTCTAAGATACTTACGGTTTCACGGCTTACATTTAATTCTTTTATCCATTTTGAGTTTGTTTTTGTGAATGGTGTAAGTTGATGGTCTACTTTCATTATTTTGCAGGTAGATGTCCAATTTTCCCAACACCATTTGTTAAAGAGGCTGTCGTTACTCCACTGTATGCTTTTTAATCCTTTGTGAAATATCAGTTGTCCATAAAGGTTTGGGTTTATTTCTGGGTTCTCTGTTCTGTTCCATTGATCTATGTGCCTATTCTTATGCCAGTACCAGGCTGTTTTGAATATAATGGCCTTGTAGTATACCTTAATATCTGGAAGAGTGATACCTCCTGCTTTATTTTTTCTTTTTAAGATTGCTGAGGCTATTTGTGTTCTTTTGTGGTTCCATATAAATTTTTGGAATATGTGTTCTATATCTTTGAAGTATGTCATTGGAATTTTAATTGGTATTGCATTGAATTTATAATTGCTATGGGTAATATAGACATTGTAATGATGTTTATTCTTCCTAACCATGAGCACGGTATATGCTTCCACTTGTTTGTATATTCCTTGATTTCTTTTATCAATGTTTTATAATTTTCTGAGTACAAGTCCTTAACCTCCTTGGTTAAATTTACTACTAGGTACTTTATTTTTTGGTTGCAATAGTGAAGGGGATGTTTCCTTAATTTCGTTTGCTGACAGTTCATTGTTGGTATATAAAAATTCCTCTGATATCTGAGTATTAATTTTATATTCTGCCACCTTGCTGAATTTATTTATAAGGTCCAGTAGTATTTTGGCTGAGACTTTAGGGTTTTCTATATACAATATCATATCATCTGCAAATAATGACAGTTTTACTTCTTCTTTTCCAATTTGGATGCCTTTTATTTCATCTTCTTGTCTGATTGTTGTGGCTAAGACTTCCAGAACTATATTGAATAAGAGTAGTGAAAGGGGGCACCCCTGCCTGGTTCCTAATCTTAAGGGGATAGCTTTTAACTTTTTCCCATTGAGTATAATGTTTGCTGTGGGTTTCTCGTAGATGGCCTTTATCATGTTAAGGTATGTTCCCTGTATTCCCACTTTACTGAGAGTTTTGAGCATGAATGGGTGCTGGATTTTATCAAATGCTTTTTCTGCATCTATTGAAATTATCATGTGGTTTTTGTCCTTCCTTTTCTTTATGTGATGAATCACACTGATTGATTTGTGAATATTGAACCAGCCTTGCCTCTCCAGAATAAATCCCACTTGGTCATGATGTATGATTTTTTTGATATATTGCTGGATCTGGTTGGCTAATATTTTGTTGAGAATTTTAGCATCTAAATTCATCAGGGATATTGGCCTATAATTTTCTTTCTTTGTGTTGTCTTTGCCTGGTTTTGGGATCAGAATTATGCTCACCTCATAAAAGGAGTTTGGAAGTTTTCTTTTCTCTTGAATTTTTTGAAATAGCTTGGAGGATAGGAGTAAGTTCTTTGAATTTTTGATAGAATTCACCTGTGAAGCCATCAGGCCCAGGACTTTTCTTTGTTGGGAGTTTTTGATAACTGTTTCAATCTCATTTGTTGTAATTGGTCTGTCTAGGTGTTCTGATTCTTCCAGATTGATTTTTGGAAGATTATATAATTCAAGAAATATGTCCATTTCATCTAGGTTGTCTAATTTTTTGGCATATAGTTCTTCATAGTATTTTCTTACAATACTTTGTATTTCTGTTGTTTCCTTTTTTGTTTCTCCACTCCCATTTCTAATTTTATTTATTTGAGTCCTCTCTTTTTCTTGGTGAGTCTAGTTAAAGGTTCATTGATCTTGTTTACCTTTTCAAAGAACCAGCTCTTGGTTTCATTGATCCTCTGTATTGTTTCCTTAGCCTCTATGTCATTTATTTCTGCTCTGATCTTTATTATTTCCTTCCTTCTACTAGTCTTGGGCTTTATTTGCTGTTGTTTTTCTAGTTCTTTTAGATGCAGGGTCAAGTTGCTTATTTGAGCTTTTTCTAGCTTCTTCTGGTATGCCTTTAGTGCTATAAACTTCCCTCTCAGTACTACTTTTGCTGTGTCCCATAAATTTTGAGTTGATGTATGCTCATTATTATTCGTTTCTAGAAACTTTTTTTATTTCTTCTTTGATCTCATTGTTAATCCATTCGTTATTTAATAACATGCTATTTAGTTTCCAAGTGTTTAAGTATTTTTCAGTTTTTCTTTTGTGGTTAATTTCTAGTTTCATTCCATTGTGATCAGAGAAAATGTTTGATATAATTTCAATCTTCTTAAATTTGTTGAGACCACTTTTGTGTCCTAACATGTCGTCTATCCTAGAGAATGTACCATGAGTGCTTGAAAAGAATGTATATTCTACTGCTTTAGGGTGAAAAGTTCTGAAGATATCTATTAAATCAAGTTGATCTAGTGTATCCTTTAAGTCGGTTTCTTTGTTAATTTTCATTCTTGAGGATCTATCCAGTGATGTTAGTGGGGTATTGAAATCCCCTATTATTATAGTGTTGCTGTTAATCTCACTCTTTATATCCAACAAAGTTTCTATCCCTTTTTCTTTCTCTTCTTCTTCAGGAACCCCTATGATGTTATTTCTCTTTATGTTGTCACAGAGCTCCCTTATAGTTCCCTCTGACTTTTTGAGTCTGTTTTCTTATTTCTGCTCTACTTCTGTGCCATTGTTTATTTTGTCCTCCAACTTGCTGATTCGATCCTCAGGTTCATCCATTTCTTTTAATTCCTTTCATTGTGGTCTTTAGTTCTGATGCTGTATTTGTCATTTCTGTCTGATTATTTTTTATTATTGCAATTTCCTTTTTTATACTTGCTATCTCTTTATTTCGGTGTTCGTAATGACTATCCATTTTTGCTCTAAGCTCTTTGAACATACTATCATTATTTTAAACTCTGCATCAGGTAGTTTGGTTATATCTGATTCATTCAGGTCCTTCTCTGGGTATTTCTCTTGATTCATTTGGGTTGCACTTCTCTGCCTGCCCATTTTGTCTGTGTGTAAGAAGGGTTTGGCTACTGGAGTCCAATGGTTGTTGCCTCTATGTTCCCTAGGTGTGGTCTGTCTGCCTCCCCTTCTGTCGCTGCTTAGGGTGGTTGGGTGTGGGTGTTGCCGGCTGGCCTTGCCTCTGCCTTCACAGGAGGGGCTGTGTTCTCGAGCCTGGCTCTATAAGCCTCAGCTGTTCTTGGCCTTCGCCCCTCTCCCACAGGTGGGATTCCATACCACACTCTGACCACAAGCCTGGGCACCAAGGGCAAGGGTGAGCACTTTTGCTCAGCTGCTGGTCCCTGTCAGCCAGTTCCTCTGGCCGGGAGACGCTGCTGATGCGTGCTCAGCCGCGAGCCAGGCTTCTGCCCTGACCCCACCAACCTCGGCTCCTCAGCTGGGCTGCCGGTGCGCACTCAACTGCGAGCCTGGGCTTCCGCCCCACCTTTGCGGGCAATGCCGGTTCGGGCAGGGCTTCAAGCCTCGGAGGCCAGGTGAGGCTGCCCACCCCCTCGCCTCTACCCAGAGGCGAATCTCTGCCCATTCCGGGCTCCCGTTTTCCCCCCACAGGTGGTGTTGCAGGCAAGCCCGCAGCCACAGGACCACTTTCACGCGTTCCCTTCGCCCCCGCTGGGCTAGACGGAGCTCACACCAGCCGGCTCAGCCTCTGCCCCCACCGACAGAACCGTGCTTCTGCGTCCCACAGCCGCCTGCCCTCCAGCATGCCCTCAGCAGTGTGGGTGGGAGCGCTGCAGCTCAGACCCTAACACTTCATACTGTAGTCCTTAAAGCTCCTTCCTTCTAAGTGGTTGTGCTCTGATTGCCACAGGGAAGCTTGTTTGGCTGGTGTCCTGTTTCCCGTTGCTGGTTCCAGGGGAAATATTGTTTCAGATTTGTGGAGTGACTCAGCCCAGGGTTTAGGGTGGCTGTCCCTCATAGCTTTTCTCCCTGTGCCTTTCAGACCACACTCTCGTCCCAATGCTCTGGGTCCTCTGCTCTCTCCCTGTCTCCTGGAGTCCCGGGTGAGTGGTTGTGAGAGAGGTTTTCTGCGCCGTACCTTTAAGAAGAATCCTGGGTCTGAGATAACTGTCTCTTTATCACAAACCTGTTTTACAGCTAAATACTGTCCATACGCCTCTTCTAGGCTCTGGGGTTTAGGCTGGGGCTTTGTTCCTAGGACTCAGGTCCCTACCCTTCCGCTAGCCTCTCTTCCCACCACACAAGTCTCTCTGGGCTGCCTTTCGCTCTGGGGAGCTGGGCAGCCCTTTCCACGTTTCCGCTTTTTTTTTTACCAGTCTCAGTGTGGCTTCTTCAGTGTTCCCCGGTTGAAGAGTCCTCTCAGTCCAGTTCAACGTAGGTCTTATCCAGATGATGGTTCTTAAAATCAAGTTATAATCCACTTTGGTTCTGGGAGTTGGAAGTTGGTACGTCCACCTACTCCATCGCCATCTTGCCGGAAGTCTAATACATGATTTCAACACTGTGTAAATTCAAGCTAGGTCAAAGTCATTTTCATTAGATAGAGCACACTAAATATTCCCTTGTTGAATGTGTTTAACAAGAACAATAGTTAAAAAAAAATAGTCAAGAAGATAAACTACTGTGTTTTAGAACTAGACTTTTCCTTGTGATGCTACTGAACCTAGTCCTGTTCTGAGATAGAATCAAGAGCGAAGCAGTTAAGTGATCTTTGAATAACTGATGAAACTAGTCATTTAATGATGGGAAGGACCAGGGAGTACTGGTGATCAAAGTCATCTTAGCAATGGGATTGGATCAAATACTCAAGTTGATTAATTACTCCACTAATAACATCTAGCCTTAAAACACTCAGATTATGTACAGGGCCCTTAATTTCATGTTCACTATTAGAATAAAATAATAGTCATCAGGACAATCAAACATGCTGAGTGACTTCTAAGAAGTGATTTTATCTCGTGAGCAGTTGAGTTGAAATCAAAATTTGAGAAATAAAATGATGTACATTTGACCACAATAATGATTAATAACTATGTAATTAAGTTTATGGAAAGGAAATCTGTAATCACAGTATCAGTGGGTTGTTTATAGCAATTTAGCCTCACAAATGCTATCCAGTACAGCACTGGTGTCAGAAAGTATGTGAGATAAATACCAAGGAATTTTGTTAGATTTAGGTTTATAAACCTGGGAGAACTCAGTAGTAGAAAATAAATGTATTAATATTAATAACCCTTCTTTAATTAATATGTAGCACAAATTAGAATGCCTGCTTTTGAAAAATAGCATGGTAACCAAACCAAAGCTTTGACTAGAAGAAGCAAGCATGGGTCAACCCCAATTTCCAAGAATCTTCAATTAATTTCAGAAATGAGTATTGGGTATATTGATTACAATCCTTCCTTATCTTACAAGTTGAATTCACATGTTTTCTGTGCTTATGGAGTCAGTAGCTGTTTAAAAGTAGGGTGCTAATTTGTTGCTACCTAATCTTTGCACATAGAGTGAGAAGATGTAAATTTGTAACATGGGGCACAATTATTATGCAGCTGTTCAGTTTGTTATCATACTTAATTCTCTGTGTTACCCTTTATGAGGTAGTTACTACTCTTTCTTACCCCACCCACAAATGAGGCAGAGAATGACTGGATAACTTGTTCAAGGCCAGACAGGTAGTAGGTAGTAGGAGGAGAAATTAAACTACCTCTTTGGAACCATGTGAACCCGATCTTGTTGATTTTGGAATCCATGTTTGTTTGTTTTAGTTTTTGGGTTTTTTTGTGTGTGTATGTGACAGAAAGAGACAGAGAGACGGACAGATAGGATCAGACAGGAAGGGAGAGAGAAGGGAAGCATCAATTCTTTGTTGCGGCACCTTAGTTGTTCATTGACTGCTTTCTCAATGTGTCTTGACTGGGGGCTATAGCAGAGAAAGTGACCCCATGCTCAAGCCTGTGACCTTGTGTTCAAGCCAGTGACCTTGGGCTTCAAGCCAGCGACCTTTGGGCTCAAGCCAGCCAGCCTGAGCTCAAGCTGGTAAGCCCGTGCTCAAGCCGGATGAGCCTGTGCTCGAGCCAGCAACCTCGGGGTTTCAAACTTGGGTCCTCCATGTCCCAGTCCAATGCTCTATCCACTGCGCCAATGCCTGGTCCAGAGGAATCCATGTTCTTGATCACTAGAATTTCATTTGCTTATGTGTGTGACTGTCTATACATGTATGACTGGGTATTACAGAAAAACAGAAGACAAAAAATATGTACTTCCATGCATATCATTTTTATCCTGCATACTATTTTTTTCCCCTCTTGAGCAAAATCTAATCTCAAATTTTGTCAGGAAGAATTTAAAAAGAAACTTTTTTTCTAAGAACAAAAGCATTGACAAAACGGTAGAAGTTAAGTTTAGATTAGTGAACAGGTTTTGCCGGTCATAAAGCATGCCTACCTGAGAAGAAATCCAGTTCTCATCCTTCCTGAGAAGATGCCTCAAAATACATTTAAATCTTACAAATTTCAACCTACCCAGTGCCCACTCCCTAGTTCTGTAATAAGACCGCAATTGGCGCCGCCGCCGTCAGACATAGTAACAGAAATTGCTGTATGTTTTATTAAAATCCTATGTTTTGTCTCTCTTTCTCTCTCTCTATCTCTCTCTCTTTTTAATCCCAAACTCTAATTGAGTTGTTGTTCCCTTAGGTCCAAAGTACACAGTTCATAATTCATTTGATATAAAATGTCAGTTTAGATTCTTGCCTGTCTTTGATAAATGAGAAAAAACATGTACATTTCAATTTCCTCCATGCCAGAGCTACCAGGAACAACCCCCTGTGGTGCTTCTCAAAGACATTTATGTTAAATTAAACATCAAGATTCTGAAACTGTGGGGCAGGGTGCTTCCAAGACAGAGAGTACAAACACACAGACAGAGGGAAACCGCTGATGCCTTCCTCTCAGTCACGTGATTGCTCCCAAAGAGCAGGTTTGATCCTCCAATTAGTCCTCACTCATAATTTAATACACCGCAAACAGTCTCCTGCTTCTCATATAGAGCCGTAGAGGCTCTTTTAGAATCATCACGGAAAATAAAATTCAGATGCTTGGAGCTGGTTTACATTTCAGCCTCAACAGCGATAGTGTACATATCACACTTTACATTCCTTAAACAAATAGTCAATCTTCTATTTACGTACCAGACAATAGCAGGGCATGCCCATGTATCCCTCACCCAGACCCATTGAGGACGGCCAGGCGATGATGAAATCCCTTTTCAGATGAACAGACTGAGGTCTTAGGGAGGAGAGAACTTTCCCGAGGTCATGAAGTCGGAAAATGAAAAAGTGGGGGAGCTTGGGTGGTGGTCAGGTTTAAATTCAGAGAGTTTGACAGAGCATTCAGTCAAACGTGCTTAACAAAGGCACAGTTTCAGGGACAAGGTTACTGGATTTATGGAGTCAGCCGAGTGAACGAGATCCAAATCTTTTTCTGTGGTCACGCCCTCAACCTCAGACTTGAATGAAGAAAGGGCTCCTTTAGGATGGCCCAGAGGACATTAACACAAAAAATTCAATTTGAGCACAGGCCCAAGGAGAGAACTTGCTTTACTGGGACACTCATTTTATGGCGGGGCAGGGGAAGTCTGAAACCCAACCCACAATAAAACAAGGGATGCCTGTACGTTTTACCAAATAATAAGAAGTTACATGAGCTCAGCTGTTCTCCAGACAACTGAAAACTGTCGGTGTACTTTGTGAGGGTGTATTTGTGAACACCTAGCAGGAGACATCGCGGGGACAACGTCTGTCTCACAGCCGGCACACCTTGGAATCCAGAATGAAGATGTAAGCAACAAGAGCAGACACATTTCAAAACCCCTTGGAGGAAGTGCAGCCACAAGATGCTCGTTAAAGCAATTCCCCAGAGGAAGGAGACCCGGGTTTCAGTTACGTGGAGCTCCTTGTGACAGATGTTCCAGGAAGGGATCGAAGAGCAGAGAAAATCTAGCTGACAGCACCTCCACAGTAGGGCGATTAGTGCTCTTCCATGCATAAAGCATTGTTCCTGTTGCTTTCTGGTGCCACAGGTAGGGCTCAACACCTGGAACTGGAGAGCCAGGGACCACATCCTGCCCTCCTCAGGGGGGCTGTGTCACCTAGTTTTTTCTCAGCAATTTTGTGTCTCAACTGTAAGTGTGGCATAGACAAGGTCATAGAATAGTTTTTCTTTGTAGGTGTTTTCAAGGTGAGCTGAGTGAGCAGTTTTTCAAATTAGATATGTATCCAGGTAACTGGAGGGGCATCTAATAACTAATAGGTCACTTGGCCTCGCCCTTGGAACTAAGAACAAGATCGCAGATAATGCTATGTCTCTCATCTGAAATCACATTGTGGGGCCTGCTGATCCAGGTTGGGACTGCCACCTAGGAGACGGGACACCTGTGTCATTATCCAGTACAGATACTTCCGTCAGACCAGACAGGGAAAATCAAGGGCAAGAGTTGTCGCCAGAGCTCAGGGCTCTGAGACCTAAAGGAAAGGGGTGTCTCAGAAGATTGCCAGGTGACATGGCTCTGAGGAGCACCATCAGGATGGGGTCACCAATGTCACAGTCTTAGTTGTTATTTCATTCTGGGTTTGCTTCCTGAGGTTCCCCACATTTGAGAGCACAGGCAGAAGCCAACACATCTCGAGCAGCCACAATTTGGTATTGAGACGTCATGATGCTTCTCTAAATGCTCTTTTTCCTTTCTCTCAAGAGTCTTGTGGCTTAAATGCTTTTGTTTTCAAGGGTCAGGAAACTCACCCAACACATATAGGCTTAAATAACGAAAGGGACTGTCTCCTGTGATAGAAAACTCTAGGGAAAGAGATGGTTTCGGGTGGAGCTGGGTTATAAGGACAAATGATGTCACCAGAGTACATCCTACCTCCTTCTCTCAGATCTGCCCTGCTTTCTGCCATGTTGGCCACACTGACAGACTCTTTGAGGGGCACTGTGCCTGGCAGAAGATTTATATGAATCCCCAATTCAGACCCAGGGCACACCATAGACCTCTACTGGTTTACTGCTTCTCATTAACTCCGAGGTTGGAGAGCCCAGGGTGCCCAGAAGGAGACTGGAGCACTGCCATCAAAAGAGAGGTTGGAAAGGATGAAGGCCTCATTGGGTGCAAAATAACACAAGGAAGGTCGCTATTACTTCCTGGGCACATGGAGATAAGCATTGTTGACTTACTACTATGTGCTCAGAGTCAAGGTACATGGCCAGAGGGATCTGGGAAGAAAAGAAAGAAGAAAAAAGAAATGGAAGAGAGGAAAGATGGAAAAAAGGAAGAAAGGGAAAAAGGATAGATAGAAGTAAAGAAGGAACGAAAAATGGATGGAAGGAAGGAAAGATGGATGGATGGATGGATGGATGGATGGCTAGAAAGATGGGAAGATGGGTAGAGGGAAGGAAGGTGGGAAGGAAGGAAGGTGGGAAGGAAGGAAGGTGGGAAGGAAGGAAGGAAGGAAGGGAGGAAGGAAGGAAGGAAGGAAGGAAGAAGGAAAGAAGGAAGGAAGAAAGGGCAAGAAGGGGGAAAGGAAGAAAAAGGGAAAGGTAGAGAGGAAAAGAGAGAGACAAGAAAGGTAAAGAGAAAGAGAAGTCAACAAAAAAGAGGGAGGAGAGAAAGGGGGTGGGGGAGCAGATGAGCACAAAGAAAACTAGATAGAAGGTAATGGAAGACAATTTGACTTTGGGTGATGGCTATGCAACATAATCAAATGCCAAAATAACCTGAAGATGTTTTCTCTGAATCTATGTACCCTGATTGATCAATGTCACCCCATTAAAATTAATAAAAAGAAAGAGAAAGAGAGAGAGAGAGAGAGAGAGAGAGAAAATCAATGATAACACCTCTATCTACTGCCATTCATTCATTTGTCTGTCCTCACCACGGACTTATCTCTAATACAGCCGTTTTCAACCTATTTCATCTCATGGCACACATATATTAATTACTAGAGTTATGTGGCACACCAAAAATAAATATATCTTTGTTGCTGACCTGACAAAAGAAAATGTATAATTTTTATTTATTCACACGGTTGTTATTTTATACAAATTTCACAATCTAAGGGAAAAGAGGTCAGTGCCCCTGACTAACTAATCAGGTATCACATTTTATATATATATATATATATATATATATATATATATATATATATATATATATATATATATATATATATATTATTATTATTAATTCTAATGGGGTGACACCAATAAATCAGGGTACATATGTACAATGAAAACATCTCCAGGTTATCTTATCATTCAATTGTGTTGCATACCCGTCACCAAAAGTCAAATTGTCCTCTGTCACCTTCTATCTGGTTTTCCCTGTGTTCCTCCCCTCCTCCCTATCCCATTCTTCCCTCCCTCCCTATCTGGTTTTCCCTGTGTTCCTCCCCTCCTCCCTATCCCATTCTTCCCTCATCCCTATCCCATTCTTCCCTCCCTCCCCATAGCCACCACTTTGTTGTCCATGTCTCATATTCTCACTTTTATGTCCCACCTATGTATGAAATCATGCTGTTCTCAGTTTTTCTTTTTTTCTGATTTACTTATTTCACTCCGTATAATGTTATCAAGATACATCCATTTTGTTATAAATGATCCGATGTCATCGTTTCTTATGGCTGAGTAGTATTCCATAGTATATATGTACCATAGCTTTTTAATCAACTCGTCTTCTGACGGACACTTGGGCTGGTTCCAGATCTTCGCTATTGTGAACAATGCTGCCAGGAACATAGGGGCGCATTTCTTCTTATCAAACAGTGCTATGGTGTTCTTAGGGTATATTCCTATAAGTGGGATAGCTGGGTCAAAAGGCAGTTTGATTCTTAATTTTCTGAGGGATCTCCAAACTGTTTTTCACAGTGGCTGCACCAGTCTGCATTCCCACCAGCAATGCAGAAGGGTTCCCTTTTCTCCACATCCTCGCCAGCACTTATTCTGTGTTGTTTTGCTGATGAGTGCCATTCTGACTGGTGTGAGGTGATATCTCATTGTGGTTTTAATTTGCATTTCTCTAATGATTAGTGATGTTGAGCATTTTTTCATATGCCTATTGGCCATCTGAATGTCCTCTATGGAGAAATTTCTATTCATTTCTTTTGCCCATTTTTGGATTGCGTTGTTTGTCTTCCTGGTGTTGAGTTTTATAAGTTCTTTATAAATTTTAGTTATTAACCCCTTATCAGATGTGCTGTCGAGTATGTTCTCCCATTGTGTGGTTTGTCTTTTTATTCTATTCCTATTGTCTTTAGCTGTGCAAAAACTTTTTAGTTTGATATAGTCCCATTTGTTTATTTTGCCTTCTATTTCATTTGCCCGTGGAGATAAATGGGCAAATATACTGCTTCTACAGATGTCGGAGAGCTTGCTGCCTATGTTTTCTTCTAAGATGCTTATGGTTTCATGGCTTACATTTAAGTCTTTTATCCATTTTGAATTTGTTTTTGTGAATGGTGTAAGTTGATGGTCTAGTTTCATTTTTTTGCAGGTAGATGTCCAATTTTCCCAACACCATTTGTTAAAGAGGCTATCTTTACTCCATTGTATGTTCTTTCCTCCTTTGTCAAATATCAGTTGTCCATAAAGCTGTGGGTTTATTTCTGGGTCCTCTGTTCTGTTCCATTGATCTATGTGCCTGTTCTTATGCCAGTACCAGACTGTCTTGAGTATAATGGCCTTATAGTAAACTTTGATATCTGGAAGAGTGATACATCCTGCTTTATTTTTTCTTTTTAAGATTGCTGAGGCTATTTGTGTTCCTTTTTGGTTCCATATAAATTTTTGGAATATGTGTTCTATATCTTTGAAGTATGTCATTGGTATTTTAATTGGTATTGCATTGAATTTATAAATTGCTTTGGGTAATATAAACATTTTAATGATGTTTATTCTCGCTAGCAATGAGCACGGTATATGCTTCCACTTGTTTGTATCTTCCTTGATTTCTTTTATCAATGTTCTATAATTTTCCAAGTACAAGTCCTTAACCTCCTTGGTTAAATTTACTTCTAGGTACTTTATTTTTTCGGCTGCAATTATGAAGGGGATTGTTTCCTTAATTTCTTTTGATGACAGTTCATTGTTGGTATATAGAAATGCCTGTGATTTCTGAGTATTAATTGTATATCCTGCCACCTTGCTGAATTCATTTATAAGGTCCAGTAGTTTTTTGACTGAGACTTTAGGGTTTTCAATATACAATATCATATCATCTGCAAATAGTGACAGTTTTACTTCTTCTTTTCCAATTTGGATGCCTTTTATTTCTTCTTCTTGTCTGATTGCTGTAGCTAGGACTTCCAGAACTATGTTGAATAAGAGTGGTGACAGGAGGCATCCCTGCCTGGTTCCTGATCTTAAGGGGATTGCTTTTAATTTTTGTCCATTTAGGACGATGTTTGCTGTCGGTTTATCATAGATGGCCTTTATCATGTTAAGGAATGATCCCTGTATTCCCACTTTACTGAGAGTTTTGAGCATGAATGGGTGCTGGATTTTATCAAATGCCTTTTCTGCATCTATTGAAATTATCATGTGATTTTTGTCCTTCCTTTTGTTTATGTGATGAATCACATTAATTGATTTGTGAATATTGAACCAGCCTTGCCTCTCCAGAATAAATCCCACTTGATCATGGTGTATGATTTTTTTCATATATTGCTGGATCCGGTTGGCTTATATTTTGTTGAGAATTTTAGCGTCTAAATTCATCAGAGATATTGGCCTATAATTTTCTTTCTTTGTGTTGTCTTTGCCCGGTTTGAGGATCAGAATTATGCTTGCCTCATAAAAGGTGTTTGGAAGTCTTCCTTCCTCTTGACTTGTTTGAAATAGCTTGAGGAGGATAGGAGTTAGTTCTTCTTTGAATTTTTGATAGAATTCACTTGTGAAGCCATCAGGCCCAGGACTTTTCTATTTTGGAAGTTTTTTGATAACTGTTTCGATCTCATTTGCTGTAATTGGTCTGTTTAGGTGTTCTGATTCTTCCAGATTGATTTGTGGAAGGTTATATGATTCAAGAAATTTGTCCATTTCACCAAGATTGTCTAATTTTTTGGCATAAAGTTCTTCATAGTATTTTCTTACAATGCTTCGTATTTCTGTTGTGTCAGTTGTTATTTCTCCACTGTCATTTCTAATTTTATTTATTTGAGTCCTCTCTCTTTTTTTCTTGGTGAGTCTAGTTAAAGGTTCATCAATCTTGTTTACCTTTTCAAAGAACCAGCTTCTTGTTTCATTGATCCTCTGTATTGTTTCCTTAGCCTCTATGTCATTTATTTCTGCTCTGATCTTTATTATTTCATTTCTTCTACTTGTCTTGGGTTTTATTTGTTGTTATTTTTCTAGTTCTTTTAGCTGCAGGGTCAGGTTGCTTATTTGAGCTTTTTCTAGCTTCTTATGATATGCCTGTAGTGCAATAAACTTCCATCTCAGAACTGCTTTTGCTGTGTCCCATAAATTTTGAGTTGATGTATGCTCATTATCATTTGTTTCTAGAAACTTTTTTATTTATTTGATCTCATTGTTAATACAGTCATTATTTAATAACATGCTATTTAGTTTCCAAGTGTTTGAGTATTTTTCAGTTTTTCTTTTGTGGTTAATTTCTAGTTTCATGGCATTATGATCAGAGAAAATGCTTGATATGATTTCAATCTTCTTAAATTTATGAGACCATTTTGTGTCCTAACATGTGGTCTATCCTAGAAAACGTATCATGAGTGCTTGAGAAGAATGTATATTCTACTGCTTTTGGGTGAAAAGTTCTGAAGATATCTATTAAATCAAGTTGATCTAGTGTATCCTTTAAGTCTGCTGTTTCTTCATTAATTTTCTTTCTTGAGGATCTATCCAGTGTTATTAGAGGCGTATTGAAATCCCCTACTATTATTGTATTGCTGTTAATCTCACCCTTTATATCCATCAAAGTCTGCCTTAAGTATGTCGGAGCTCCTATATTTGGTGCTTAGATATTTATAATAGTTATATCTTTCTGTTGAATTGTTCCCTTTATCATTATGTAGTGTCCTTCTTTATCTCTTACTACAGCCTTTGTTTTAAAGTCCATTTTGTCAGATATAAGTATTGCTACCCCTGCTTTTTTTTCATTTCCATTTGCATGAAATATTTTTCCCCATCCTTTTACCTTCAGTGTATGTGCATCTTTTGTTTTTGGTGTGTCTCTTGTAGACAGCATATGTATGGGTCCTGTTTGTTTATCCATGCAGCTACCCTATGTCTTTTGATTGGATCATTTAATCCATTTACATTTAAGGTTATTATTGATATGTAGTTGTTTATTGCCATTTTATTCTTTAAAGCTGTATTCTTTAGCTCTATTCTTTCCTCCCTTTAAACTGTTCACAAGAGGTCCCTTAGTATCTCTTGCAGAATTGGTTTGGTTTTTATGAATTCCTTCAGGCTTTCTTTTTCTGGGAAGCTCTTTATTTTTTCCTTCAATTTTAAACATTAGCCTTGCTGGATAAAGTAGTCTTGGTTGTAGGTTCTTGTTCTGCATTACTTTGATTATATCTTGCCATTCCTTTCTGGCCTCAAGTGTTTCTGTTGAGAACTCCGATGTCATCCTTATGGGGGCTCTTTTGTAGGTAATAGCCATTTTTTCTCTAGCAGCTTTTAAAATTTTTTCTTTATCCATTAGCTTTGGTATTTTAACTATGATGTGTCTTGGTGTAGATCTTTTTGGGTTTCTCTTTAATGGAGTTCTGTGTGCTTCTGGAACGTGTGAAGTGTTTCCCAGCCTTAATTTAGGAAAGTTTTCTGCTATGATTTGATTGAACAAAGTTTCCATTTCCTGTCCTCTCTCCTCTTATAGGCACCCCTATGATGCGAATGTTGTTTCTCTTCATGTTGTCACAGAGCTCCCTTAGAGTTTCCTCACATTTTTTGAGTCTTTTCCTTTTTCTTTTCTGCTTCTGTGCCTTTGTTTATTGTGTCTTCTAACTCACTTATTCGATCCTGAGCATGATTCATCCTGCTTTTAATTCCTTCCATTGTGGTCTTCAGTTCTGATACTGTATTTGTCATTTCTGTCTGATTTTTTTTATTATTATATCAATTTTGTTTTTTATACTTGTTATCTCTTTATTTACGTGTTCATAATGACTATCCATTGTTGCTCTAATTTCTTTGAACATCCTAACTATCATTATTCTAAATTCTGCTTCTGGTATTTTGGTTATATCTGGTTCATTCAGGTCCTTCTCTGGGGATTTCTCTTGATTCATTTGATTTGCATTCCTCTGCCTGCCCATTTTGTCTGTGTATAAGCAAGTTGTGGCCACTGGAGTCCAGTAGGTGTTGCCTTTGTGTTCTCTATGTGTGGTCTGTCTGCAGGCCCCCCACCCCCTCTGCTGGTGCCTAGGGTGGTTGGGTATGAGCGTTGCCAGCGCCGTCCCACTGTGGCTTTTGCTGTGATTTCTGCCTCTCCTTCGCGGGAGGGGCTGTCACTCAAGCCACAAGCCTTAGCAACAAGGGTAGAGGTGAGCACCTTTGCTCTGCTGCGGACCCTGCCTATTTCCGAACTTCCACCCAGAACCCACAGTCATAGCCTGCTCGCCACAGTTTTGCAGGTTTGGCTGGGCTTTTGACGTGGTCTCAGCTGTGAGCCTTTGCCTGTCCACATCTTTATCCCCACCCTCGAGGCCAGGGCCCTTTCTGCGCAGGGTCGCAAACCCAGGTTTATTGGGCCGGGCTGTTTGCTGGCTTCTGCTCAGCTGCATACTTCCGCTCGTCCCGGACTCTACCCCTCCCCTGCATTCAGAGCCCGCTCGTGCACGTAGGATGGCATATTGCGGCCATCCTGGTGGGAATAGTAGCGTGGGCTCAGCTGCGAGCTTCCACTTGTCTTGGGGTCTACCCTGTTCCCTAGCTCGGAGCCCACTCGCGCATGTATAATGGCAAACCGCGGTTTCTCCGCCCAGGCGAGGCTGGTAGCGTGAGCTCTGCCTCGAGCCCCTGCCCGTCCCTGGTCCTAGCCCAGTCCCCGTGGTCAGGGCCGGCTTGCGCAGGGTCGCAGAGCAGATTTCTACCCGTTCCTGGCCTCCCGCTTTGTCCCCGTAATTGGGATTAAAGGCAGGCCCGCAGCTTCCAGACCGCTTTCGCGCTTCATCTCCGATCCTGCTGGGCTAGACTGAGCTCCCACCGGCTTGGCTTCTGCCCATGCCGACAGAACCGCGTTTCAGCGTCCTGCTGCCCCAATCCCTTCAGCAACCCTCAGCAGAGTAGGAAGGGACCTAATACCCCACACTGTAAGCCTAGGACCTCCCTCACTTGTTTCACAGCTCAAAACTGTCCAAAAGCCTCTTCTACGTTCTGGGATGCAGGCTTGGGCTTGGTTCCTGGGACCCAGGTCCCTCCCTCTCCGCCAAACTTTCCTCCCACCACGCGGGTCTCTCCGGGCTGCCGTTTGCTCCGGGGAGCTGGGCAGCCCTCTTCGCGTTGTCGCTATTCCTACCAGTCTCAATGTGGCTTCTTCTGTGTTCCTTGGTTGAAGAGTCCACTTAGTTTAGTTCATAGTTGGTTTATCCAGATGATTGTTCTTTAAATTGAGTTATAATCCACTTTGGTTCTGGGAGTTGGAAGTTGGTATGTCCGCCTACTCCATCGCCATCTTGCTTCCCTCAGGTATCACATTTTAAAAATTCTTGCTCCATACAGTTTGAAAACCGCTGCTCTAGCAGATAAGCATGATACACTAAGGTGACCAAATTTTTTACAATGAAAAGGAGGACAAAAATAAATTGATGAAAACAATATTGTAAAAAAAGAAACATTTTATTTATTGCAACAATAATACACTATAATATGATAAATGCATAATAAAAACATTTGTAATATTTTATATTGTAATTATGCTTACATGTGTATTAATTTTTAATAATAATTGTAAGAAAAAGTACTTATTTAGTAAAACTAAATATCAAACAAAATCACTAATTTGGAGTGATACTTGGGTATATTTATCATTTTCTAATTAGAAAGCGTCTGTTTTAGGCAACTATTTAATCAAAATGCGTTATTAATATATATGATTTGAGGTTTGATTTCCATTTTAAAACCCAAATTTCGGGAAAATACTTGTAAATAAAATTATACATATTTGGAAATTATTAAATAGATAATGAATTAACAAAATGTGAATTGTGCTTACCTGTCTATGATTGAATATTCACTGAGAAAGAAATAATCATGAGTCTACAATGTCGTATGTGCTGTGTCGTGTTTCAGTAAGAAGTACACAAAGCCTTTTGTGTGCTCAGTATATCACTGCATTCTCTCAAGGTCTCCCATGAGGAGCACATGCGTCTCATAATCGCGTCTCACCACACTGTACTGATCCTTAACGAATCATCATGTCAAATACAAATACGTCACATCACATTCAATGGATTGACTCTGCATCGATCGAATACAGATATTTACAGTTTAGTCTTCCCATATCAAAAAGGAGGACATGTAGGGGGACACTTTTCGAGGGAGGATGGAACTTACAAAAGGACTGTCCTTCCTAAAGGAGGACGACTGGTCACCTTAGATACACACACATGAAACATTTAAACAAAAGACTGTAAATTTAAAAAATGATCATCAAAGTGTACATAGGATCGCTGTCATAAGGTATGCAATAGACACACTCACATTTCTAGCTTCATCTGTCCCAATTAATCAATGAACATGAGGATCATGGTGGCTGTAGTAAGTTACACACTGTTGTCACAGTCTATTTTTCAGTTTTTACAGGTCGCTAGAACCTTTAGAATCTGGATCTTTATACCTTCTTATAGAGATACAAAAATTTTTCCAAGTTTATAATGAAAAGAGATTAAACCTATGGACTTTAAGTACCTAAGACATATTAAGAATTTGACTCTTTTGTAAAACTTTAGACAGAAAAATGCTCACTGAATTTATGCAAGTCAGGCAGAGAGTCTGTCTATGATAATAAAGGGCAAAGAAAAGAATAAGATATTATTTTTTAAGAAAATAAAGCTAAAATTTCTTTAGGGCACCGTAAAAATTTAAATAAAACTTCAAGTTGCTTTCAAACTGCAGAGCAAGTCAGACAGACATGCTTTTTTTTTTTTAAAACCTTAAAGTTATAAACCTTTATTCCAAGATAAAAAAAGAGAAAGGGCAATGTGTTTATTCTTTTTAAAAACAAGATTCTTTTTCATATCAATGGAACTTAAAGGAATAATATTTTCTACTACTTTCCCCAGATAAAGTAGGAATAATATGATTTAAAAAAATTTGGGGTGTCTCCCTCTCTTGCCCCAGGTTGCTTTATAGATAGTAGTGAACTGTGTGTGTGGCATGTGTACATTTCAATACAAACCACATGAGAATATGCAAATGTGGGAAGCGCCCCCCCCTTTGCTGGAAGCTTGGGGCGTCCACAGTAAGCGCACTTCAAAGTCCCCTTCGTCTTCTCCATGGCTCAGAAGTTCTTTCCTTTCTACAGTGTTTCCATAAGCAGGAACTTTATTCAATGAGTGAGGGAAATTTCACAAATTATAGAGATTTATCTCTTTCTTTAGCTTACATGATTATATAAATACACACACACACACACACACACACACACACACAAAGCAGGATAAACTATCAATTCTAAGAAAGTACAGAAAAAATAATTTAAAAAAATGTGAGAGCACGTTTAAGACAGTGACACACATTTTGATTTTTGTTTGTTTTACTTTTGTTTTTTGTTTTGTTTGTATTTTTCTGAAGTAAGAAGTGGGGAGGCAGAGAGACAAACTCCTGCATGCATCCAACCGTATCCCGCCTGGCACACCCACCAGGGGGCATTGCTCTGTTGCAACCAGAACCTGAGGTGAAGGTTACGGAGCCATCCTCAGCGCCTGGGCCAACTTTGCTCCAATGAAGCCTTGGCTGCAGGAGGGGAAGAGATAGAGAGAAAGGAGAGAGGGAAGGGTGGAGAAGCAGATGGGCACTTCTCCTGTGTGTCCTGGCCAGGAATCAAACCTGGGACTTCCACATGCCAGGTCGATGCTCTACAGCGGAGCCAACCACCCAGGGCACGTTTTGGTTTTATTCTCATAACACACTGGGGAGGAAAGACAAGTTACACTAAGGGGTCTGGCATGTGTTTTCAAAAGTACATTATTACTGAGATTTTAAATACTTTTT
Organism: Rhynchonycteris naso; assembly: GCA_037038555.1. Classification (NCBI taxonomy): domain Eukaryota; kingdom Metazoa; phylum Chordata; class Mammalia; order Chiroptera; family Emballonuridae; genus Rhynchonycteris; species Rhynchonycteris naso. The sequence goes on along the minus strand of CM072995.1, from coordinate 209,798,273 downwards.
ATTCATGGAGTTCATCTGCCTTATTACTCCAAACAGGTCGACATTTCCAGGGGGAAAGAATGTGTTTGGAAGACATGTGCAGAAGTAAAATGCTATGCTCAACTAGTGTAAAGATTCATGAGAACTAGATGCAGTGTAAATTGTGTAGCTTTTAATACACTGACGGTGAAGGCAAGCCACCTGTTTTTGTGCCAGAACGTGGCTGTAAGGCATCTAGTCCTCACGATGCTTGGTCTTTGTGGTGGCTTTTATAGTCTGCAAGGCCAGGAACCTCACCCTTCCTTCCACCATCCGCAGAAGGCACTGCACGGTCTGAGTCTGTTGTGTGTGCCCATTTCTAACCTACTGTTTGTTGTTACTTTTTAAAATTTCCATTTCTTTGCATTCTTTTCATTTTCAGCCATCTCGTGGCCACCTGCACATTGATGATTCAGCTTATATCTTGTAAATAAACCAAAGTGGACTCAGTGCGCATGACAGACAGAAAGCACGTGCTGATGGAGTCTGCATTTGCACACTGCAGGCAGACTTTTATATTTTTAAGAACTAGTGATTTCATCACGTAACAAAGTGTAGCATTGTGGCATTGTATGAACTAGATTTTAAAAGGCATAGCAGCAATTAGTAGCTCTTAGTGCTACAATGGCTCAGGAAAGTATAAAAGAAAATGGAGTTTGCATGTTATTCTTATATTTTTGTTTTGTTTTGTTTGTAGTACCATCTATCCCTGCTTTTTGAGCTTCTAATTGCTCCTCATTGTCTTGGAGATCTTGTCATAAAATGATATTCTGCCTATGGTTGGTCCACAGGACCTCCACAGTCTGCTCCTGTTGGGTCTGAAAAGGGTTTATACGGAGGCTTCCATACACAGGAACTATTGATTAGATCACTGGCCACTGGTGATCGAACTTGAGGTCAAGTTCCTTTCGCCTCCCAGAAGGTCACAATGGTGGAATTAAAGTTTCTGACCTTCTAATCTTCTGGTTGGTCCCACTGCAAACAGCCCCCATCCTTAGATGCCTTCCAAAAACCACCTCGTTAACATAAAGCCACTATAGAGCTCTCATCCCTTAGACCAGGGGTCCCCAAATGTTTTACACAGGGGGCCAGTTCACTGTCCCTCAGACCGTTGGAGGGCTGCCACATATAGTACTCCATACACTGACCACCAATGAAAGAAGTGCCCCTTCCGGAAGTGCAGTGAGGGCCAGATAAATGGCCTCAGGTGGCCGCAATTCGGCCCATGGGCTGTCCTTAGACAATTCCAAGGAGTGCTGTGTCAGAAACACGGATGAGATCACACATGTATTTCTCATTATAAATCATAGGAGGCCAAAAAAAGAGTCTTAGTAAAAACATAGAACAATGCAAGTAACAAGCACCAAATGTTTATCAAGACAGGCACTGAGCTAAGCACCTCCCATATATTGTGATGTTTAACCCTGTGTCAGGTAGGAAGGATCACCAAGCCAATTTTATAGATGCACAAACTGAGGTTCCGATATACTTGTGGATTTGTTCATAAGCACTCAGCATAACAGGCAAAGCAGGGGAATCAAAACTAGGTTTGTAGAATTCCAGTCTGTTTTTCTGCAATGCGCCTGATATACAATGTGCCAAGTGGGTTTTACCACTTTCCACTCGCTGTCGAGGGAGGTCAAGATGAGACTGACTGAAACAAATTCCAAAACAAACCACTCACAACCATTTTGCTGGTTTTGATTTTCTAGTAACACACATTTATAAAAGAAACACGTTTGCCCAGAGTATTTTTATAGAGTGGGTAGGTTTTAATAATTCTCATCAACTGGAAGCTCTAAATGACAAATTATTTACTGTCATATAAAACTGGATTAAGTTCACTCACTGAGGGAGCTCTGCGTTCCTCTCACGGTTACTAGAAAGCAGGTCAGAAAAAGATAAACAGAGTAAAATTATTCCTTTTGGGAAAAAAAAGTGAAACTTTCATTAAAAAATCTTTCTAGCTCATCAGTATGGAATTTGTCACTAATCATGTTAAACTATGCCCTTTTATGCTGCTTCTGTCTCTCTCAGCTTTCTGAGCCATTCTTTGATGTAACAAAGACAGTTTCAGACAAAATTTCAGTGCATCTGGAAAAAAAATGGTTTAGGTCTGGAGGCAAAATGCCACGTATTTAAAATTTATATACTCTATAATGCCTTTGTTATGAACTTGAAGATCCTGCAAAAACTTCTAAACCTCTTTGCCTTCTTACTTTAAGCTCATTTGTTCTTCCTTTACTTATTACCATGCAGCTATGGCTGCCACCGGTGCTTCCATCATTTAACTACATGCGGAGTCATGGCTGACCCTTCCTGATCAATTGCCAATCCATACCGGTTTGACTGATAAAAGAGCCAATTAGATTTAAGCAAATTAAGGGACATCACCAATGTCAACCACTTATTAAACTAAATGCTGAATTCCATGCATACAAAACACTAATGGACTGGGCCCCATTAAGAGCTGAAATCCTAACCCCATTAGTAACTCCAGACCTTGAAGGGGGAAAGGTCACAGGAAAGTTTCATATTTATGGATTAACATTTGGATTCATTTTTATTTTTTTTAGCTCTTTTCCTAGAACTCTTGAACTTGCACTATAATGCTATTCGGGAGCTCAGATGAACTATATTCTTCATTTCTGAGAGTATCTTAGTGCTAAGTATGAACATTAGGCTATTACAAACAACCTAAAAATATAGTTATTATAGAAATACAGGAATCTGAGTGCACAGACTTAGGACAGGATATGCTATATAATTGGGGGAAAAACTCCTCCAGTTGACCAAATAATATTCCAAATAAATGTTTAAACTTAAAAACATGTGTTATTTGAGACCTGCCGCTCTGTGGGTACTGAGCATTTGGTGTCATAATCGAACTTGCCTTCATTTCCATCTTCAGAATAACCTGTGTTTATCATACTGTTTAATCATGTTTCTCTTTTCTTGTGTGTGTGTGTGTGTGTGTGATAGTTTTATTTTTTTAAATAAAATTAGTTTTATTAAACAATAAAGACAATGAAACAGGAAGATCTGATAGAATCAATGAGACTTTGAAGTGAGATATCGTTAGACTTTAGATTAAAAAAAATTCTGGCTTTATAGATGTATAATTGGTATATACCAAAAAAAAGCATATTAATCATATTTTTTTCTCATTAGAAAAATACATGGGATGGTAGACAGATTCAGCAAAATAAAAAAAGAAGAAGAGAAAAAAGTCCTGATCACAAAGAACAGGGTGGTGATTGTCGGGGAGGGGGGTTAGGGGTGAGAGGGGGTATGGGGGGTAGATGGTGAAGGACAGAGGTCTGACTGGGGGAGTGAACACACAATAGAGTATACAGAGAATGTGTTGTGAAGTCGTGCACCTGACACCTGTATAGTTTTAACCAGTGTCATTCAAATAAATTCAACAAAAGGGTGGAAAAAGAAAAAAAATACAGAAAGCTAATATCAAAAAGTTTCATATCTATCAACTGAAAGATAGTATACCAGGGTAAAAGCTTTTGTACTACGTGCCATTAGCTCTCTTTTTCTAAATTCTTACATAAGCCAAGGTCTGTCCATCTTATGCTTGTGTAAGAGAAGTAACCACTACTGGGAAGGACTCAGAGTGGTAATTGGTGCAATTTGAGAGTACGTCTTACTTGCAATATTCCTGCTGTCCTTACAGCCTGGATCCCCCCACATCTGATGGCCACAGTATTCCCACACTGGACAACAGTGCACAGAGCTGGTCATGTTTTCTACAGCTCGATAAACACACATTGCTCAGGCCTGAGCAATGACAATCTTCCAACCTGAAATTTGTCATCAAGCTATCTTGACTGACTGACCTACTCATTCACTTCCCAATTGTTCATCCTCCACCTGCCATGTGTCGGGGTTGCTCCAGGTTCTGAAGGTAAAACTGAGTAAGTGATGACCCTGGCTGGGTAGAATCTCATAGCCTGGGATTGTGACAGTTGGAGAAGACAGGTGCTCTCAATATTATGTGATCGACCATGAGGCACAGACAGGCCCTACCTTGGCCTCACTGTAGTCAAAGATGACTGTCTGATGCATCGGCTTCTAAGTCGAAACTAAAAAGGGAGGGGAATTTGACCAGATCAATGGGGTAAAGGAGGTTTCCAGGGCTTTATAGAACACATTTTTTATAAAGAAAAAAAATTCATATTTTTGTTTTACCCAAACCTTCTACTTTAATGGTTTAAACAACACAGAGAAAAACAAGCAGAGAGCATTATCGTGACAAGCCTTGCCTAATCCCACATGAAAGATAGAAGGAATTCAGCATCACCATAAAAGAGACAAAACATGGAAATCAAGGCAATGGCCATAATGAGAACAACCCAAATATAATGAAAAGTAAACAGCATAGAAGAAGCTCCTCTGCCCATAAGTTGGTTCGCCTCTGTACATTTTGGTTCATTTATTATTCATTTCAGTATGAAACACAGTTTGCTGGATAAAGGCACAGAAGATTTCTTTAATAACTCTCAGTACTAATTTAATTCTACTTAAACACACATATTCTCGTGAATGCCACATGCTTTCCGGCATGATTTTATGTGTAAATCAGGATAATATGTTTTCAGATCATTAAGTAAAAGGAAGCATGAACTAAAACCTATTTAATCAATGAGGTATCACCTTTAAACTGCCACAAGGTCATAAAAAAGATAATTTCAAAGCTATAAGTTTCCCAATTGTAATCAACAACAATCTAATAATGGAAAGAAATTAAAAAAGAAGCACATGCTAATGGCTGCAATAAACCTGAGCAAGTCACTGTCTGTCTCTGAAGATTCTCTGCTTTCCTGTTGGGGCAGGGCCATCTTCCGGATTCTGGATTTCTGAGCACAGAAAGCACAGGACTGCACCGCACCCGGAGAGTGTGGAGCCGCAGTGCATTGTGATAAGGACGGACACATGCATCCACTGGGCAGAGGAAAAGCTGAGCCTCGGCGGCTCACTTCTGTACCCTTATAAACAAGTGTTGTTTCTGCCTGTTTGCATATAGCCTTTCTACTAACCAAGACAGATAGGCTCACACCATGTGCATTGAATTAACAATATAGGAGCTTGCTGTTTCATGGAATCCTGTATGTACATGTGTATGTGGGTGTATATAGGTGTATGTGTATATATACCTATACACACACATGCACATAAATATAACAAAATATTAGACCATACCTTCTCAAAGACATAAATAATTCATTAAATTAGACCTACTTTACAAATGCAATATAAATAAATTGCTATAAATTACAAACTATCTAAATCCATGTTAAGTGCCATAAAATGAATATACAACTCCTTAAATATATCCTGTTGAGATGATATTACTATGTAACTTAAAAAGTCTCTATTAAAGTACTGATTACTCTTTAATGTCCAAATGAGAATAAAGGGTAGTACACACCAAGATAGAGAGTCATCACAGTGTTCTACCCTTTTTAGCACGTTGGGAGAACAGCAACTTTCAACCTTTTTCATCTCATGGCACACAGAAACTAATGGTTAATATTTTGAGGCACACCAAAAAATATAGTTTTTGCTAATCTGACCAAAAAATAGGTATAATTTTGATTCATTCACACTATTGTCATTTTTTTTATTTGTTTTTTTATTTGACAGTCAAAGGGAAAAGAGGTCAGTGCCCCTGATTAAATAGGTACTGCATGTTTTAAAAATCTGTGGCATACAAGTGAGCTACAACACACCAGGTGACTATTACTGGGTTAGGGTACAAAAAGAAAGATAAATACCTAAGGTTTCCTTAAGGTTTCTCTCTCTCTCTCTGGTCTTAACTCTTAAATAGCACCTACCTAACTTTAATCCTCATTTTTATTTTGGATTCATGAAACATGACACCATCTGAATTGATCAGCCCCAAAAGTCTGTTTCAAGACTTCTTTTCTGAAACAGCTTCTGCTGTTTGGAGTTTCAAGTGTTTCAATAAGCATCCATTCACCAATTCTGTAACATCATACAAGGTAGATAATAGAGAGCTATTTCTATGATGTGGCCAGTAATGAATCTCTCCATGGGAGAGGGGTCCCACAAAAACCGCAGGCTAACCCTTATTTTTTCTCTAGTGATCAGGCCTTTCTTGCTTTACTACACATTGTGACAGGAGAGGAAATTTACCAGCCCTGCAGATTGCTGTTAAGAAGATAGTGACAGTCCCCCTTAATACAGAAAACATAGGTCCCTGGAGCTGGGCTACACGACATCGGGTTTCCCGGGGTCCTTTTCCTTTGGTATTTTCAGAAAACATACATTCCTGAACACAATTCAGCATCATGCTCTTACTGTTCTGAGGCATACTTTCTATCCAAGGACTACACAGGCCAATGGAAGAAGGATTTCTCTTCTCTGTAATTAGTCCCACAAATAGCTAATACAGGGTGAAACTGACCGTGGACCAAAATAATAATATGGAAGGAATTTGGTCCCCTTTTAAATAGCAACAGTTAAAAAAGAAAAATACCCAGATTGTATCACATTTCACATATGAAAGTGACAATATTGAACTCTGATCACTAGGACACAGAATTTAAAGGTGTTTTTTCCAGTGGTGGGAGTGAGTTTTCCTATTCTATGACCTACACACTGTCGGTTTTTGCCAAATGGAAGAGGTTTAGATAAACATCTACATCAGTTCTTCAAAAACCCAGGGGATGAGAATTACTCGTGTTAGAAAATTAAAACTCAAATTGAAAATATTAATTTTGAATCCAAATAAAGTTTCAAACAAAAAATGCACTTCTCAGTCTTTTTAACATGTATGAACTGAGGTGTGTGTGTGTGTATGTGTACACGCACACATACATACACACACAGTGTGAGGTGAGCACAGTCTCATCAAAACAATAACAATAACAGGGTCTCAACAAAATAAAACAACAACCAAACCAATGAGTAATGCAAGTGAACCCCTAAGCTCTAAAAGAGAATTAATTCTAATGAGAAATAAGGTGCTCATATAAATTTGGATAGCCAATGTTGTGCACAGACTTACCCCCTGGTGGCATTACGACCGTTGTAGGGTCACTGATCAGGCTGCCTTGGGCATTTGAAATGTTCACTCGTACAGTATAATTAGTAAAAGGAAGCAGTCCATCGATGGGCACCCAAAGGTTGGCCTCTCCACCTCTGTACATGACTTGTGTGCCGTTCAGAAGAGTGTAGTTATTATTTGCTGAATGAAAAAGAAACTTATTAAAATTAGCATGCATTGAAAGTTCTTTTTCGCTATTATTTAAACATTTTCTTGGTTTCCTAAATGTAGAGTACTAAATAGAACTATATTATCACCCCCATTAGAGGCATTTCATGTGGCTACTTGTATTCAGCTATTCTATAAACAAAATGTTACCAGAGATAACATGATGCTTTCTCATCTATTCATCACAGGAAGCAAAATAACTGAACTAATATGCAAAGAGCGTATAATGCCACACCATAAGTATCATGCATCTGAGCAAAACTACTGCACTGACACATAAATTGATCATGTGATGAATTATTTACAAATTCTTTCCTGGTTTCTCAAGTACTTAAATTTTCTGTGATGTACAGAGACCAGGAGGAGAGCACACTCTTTTTTCCTAAAATAAGATGGTTCTGGATATAAAGAGTGTAAGCCAACTCTATGTACCAGAAATTTTATTCCTCATCAATTTGGGTAATTTCTGCTCGTTTTGCTTGAAAGGCGGGTTGACTGCTTTCTGTCTAATGCCTGTTTCAAACTTGGTCGGAATCTCTTGAAAAGCAACTGGGGATGAGAAGTCACATGTGTCCACTTTGATCTGAAGATCGATTTTCTAGCTCCCTGGGAAAATGCAGAAGCTGGCTGGCTGTATAAAGGAATCACATCCAACATCTTCTTCTGGGTCCCACCACCATCCTTCCAGCGTTCTCACACCCTTTCTTGCATCTGAGCGTGTCTAGGACGCGGGAACCTTCCGCTGCCTGATAACGGTGTTGCTCTGTCCTTGCCTACGCAGCTGGGTTATGATTAAAGGTGACAAGAGGGAGAAATCAGACTTCAAATTAGAAGAGGGCCAAAGTAAAAACTGCGTTGTAACATTTATTTCACATTCAATGTTGGATGCTTTCCTAAAAAGTTTGTGTGAGGCAAATTTTTCAAAATACTGCTTGATTTAGGTAAAATTTAGTTATACTCTTAAAACACTAAAGAAAGAACTACTAAAAATAGTGATATTTACTCCAAATTCCAAATAGCTTTCTTCCTTTGACAGATCACTTATTATATTTACTTTGAATCTTCCCTATTCATTTTTAGTGAAACAGGAATAAAGACATAGTCGCAGTTCAGGGAGGGTTCTAAGTTCGTAAAATGGAAGTACAAAATTCATAGCTACATATGCATAATATATATGTGCAATAAGTCCTGAAATGTGCTACGTAGCCTTTGATAACTTCATGACACACTGAAAGGACTTTCAAATTGTGCTGTATTTATTAGCTTTCATAGGTTATTTTTTCTTATTTGTTTTTTAGTGAGTGGGGAGAGGAAGAGGAAGAGTGAGAGGGGGAGGGAGAGAGAGAGAAAAAGAGAGAGAGAGAGAGAGAAAGAGAGAGAGAAGGGGGGAGAGCAGGAAGCATCAACTTCCACATGTGCCTTGACCAGGCAAGCCCGGGGTTTTAAACCAGTAATCTCAGCATTCCAGTTTGACACTTTATCCACTGTGCCACCACAGGTCAGGCTTGTATGTTCTGTGTAGCTAGTCAACTTCACTGGACTCAAGATTACTGAGCTCCAACTGCAGGCAAGGGAGCAGACATTGCTAGGTGCTTATAACAGTGTGCTCAGAATGCACAAGACCTAATTCCTGCATTCAAAACACTGGGTTAAGATGAAATGTGAATCACTTGTAACCACTGTCTAAGAAAATTACATCAGCCATATCTGGAGACCTATTTAAATTCCCATAACATCCAGCTCCGTTGAAGCCATTTCCACCACAGCTGAAACTACTGCTGTAGACACATGCTCACTTGTAACATTTTAAAAAGGAGGCTTCTCCTGTAAGATCCTGGCAGATGCTCAATTGCCTTTAAAGTGGTCTAACTCTGGACATTTTTGAAAAGATTGAGGTTGCAAAGCAGTAATAAAAACTGTAAAATGAAGCCAAGAGAATAGAATTCGAAAAATTCTAAGCGAGGTTCAGATGTAAGACCAATGAGTTAATATTTATGCTTATAATATTGGTGAGTTATACCCCCCTTGCATTCTTTTTTGTTTGGAGCAAATTTTTAGCTAGAAAACAAACTCTTCTGCCAGCTTTGAAAATGAGATGGCAGGGGGGAAATATATATTAAGAACCACTTTAGTCTAAGTTTCCCAGATAACATTAATACATGGTAATTATACAATTAGTTGTAACATTAAGTTCTAGTTACAGAACAATGATTACTTAGTAATTATAACAAGTATATAATTACTCAATAATTATGAGAAGTATGCAATTACATAAACCGTTTTGTTCATTTCAGAAAAGAGCTTGAACATCCCGGGAGCTGCACAGCTGAGTGTGCAGATCACTCAGCTCAGTTCCCAGGCCTGAGCCACAGATGAGGTCCCACCCTTCCAGAAGCCCCCAGACTAGAAACCAAAGCAGAACCCACAAATTTCCGGCTTTTCTTCCACTTCATCCTCCCTGCCCTCCTTTCCTTTGAACTTTACCAATTTGGGGTCCTAGATATTGGAGGAAAAAATATCTTAAAATGAAAGTCCTCTCATCCCCTTTTGAGAGGGTATACTTTTGTCACATTTTTTTTTATCATATATACTTGTTTTCTATGGGCTGGAAAATGCAGTCCCATGGGTTAGCCTCAAAAATCAAGCTGGAAAATGTTAAAGTGATAAGCACTTCCTGTCCCAGGTAAGCACTCCTTTCAGGTTGGCCTCTGCACCAACCCTACTGGTGGGGAAAAGTGGGCGCTGCAGGCCTGTCGGACTTCTCTGTTCTGAAACCACAGCTCTCCATCGTCCTGCTCCCAGGGCCCGGGAAGTCTGAAGTGGTGTCTTCCCTTCCAGTGTCTTTGGCTGTGCCCTGTGCCACAGGGCTCTCCCTGAGGACTGTGCCAAGCTCTTCACAGAATGGCGTTGTCTGCACCAGTCGTCCAGAGTTGATTGACATCAAAAGCATCTGGAAATTCTTAATAAACATTTATACCCCTGAGTTCCACTCCAGATCTATCTGCAGGGAGAGCTTCTGGTTTTTAGGGTTATCTCATCCGTATTCAAGTTCGTCTTTCTTTTTTGGTAATTTTATTTTTCAAATACGGTTCATGTTCAACATTATTTTGGATTAGTGTCAGATGTCCAGCACAGTGGTTAGCAAAATGTTTGCCCCCCGCCAAAAAGTTCAGGTACGTTTTGAAATAATAACTATGGCACCATCTACAGTTATTATTACAATATTGTTGACTATATTCCCCGCACTCTGCTTCACATCCCCGTGACTATTTTATAGCTTATCATATTAACCCATGTATAAGATGCACCATTTTGAAAAATTTCAGGTCTAAAAACTGTATGCGTCTTATATAGTGGTGGTAGATTTTTTACTTGCCTTTCCTGCTTTTTCGTGCTTTTGTGCTCGGTGTTGAAGACAGTGATTCATTATCAGACACAGATGAGGACAAACTAATGGATGGGAGTTTTGACAGTGATCAGGAGTTGTATGAATTTTATGATGAATAAAACTTGAGATCAATAACTTTATGTAGTATCTTTTTCTTCAATTTTTTGGCTCCAAAATTAAGGTGCATCATATACATGGGAGAGTCTCATTCATGGAGAAATACAGCAGTTTCCATCCCTGCACATTTGCCCCTAGCTCCCCAAACCCTCCTTTCTGGAACCCACCAGTCTGATCTCTGTATCGATGAATCTGTTGCTATTTTGTTTCTTCCAAGCTGCTCTTAAATTGATAATCAAACTTTAGGCACTTTGCTTTCAAAAACAATTAGGTCACATTTGGCATTTTTATTAATTGATACCTTTAGGTTCTAGCTTTGGGCTATAAAATGCGCATTCTATTAGTGAGATACTACATCTTCAGAGAATATAGAAAGCTCACTCTGAAACCAGGTCTATCCTCACAATCTACAAAATCTAGTATAGTTGTATGAGACAATTTTAATATGCATAAAAATAATTTTTTAAATGAATAATGATCATTGCCTACTGATAAAAATAAGTGTAAGGAGTTTTAATTTAAGTAATTCTCCTCCCTCCCCCAACAGAGGATGCCGGGAAAGGAGTCTTTGTACATTGGCTGATGTCAGGCATCACACGGAGAAAACCCTTTTTGTAGAGGTTTCGTAAACATTTTAAACAAACTCCTGGACCCTCTTTCACAATACTCCACATTCGAATGAATTTCCCAAAAGGTTAATTCATGTCTTCGTACTTTTCTATTTTATACTGAATAAAAAAGTCCTAAATGAAGAAACAAACCAAATAAATCTCCTGTCTTAGATCTACTTGCAAAGAACCTTGCCTTGAGCTTCAGATAGGAAGCTGTGCTAAGCTGCTAACAACATTCATGTCCATTCTGAAGGTTAAACTCTTACTTTTCGCATTTTTGTTGGTTGAACAGTAGGGTATTTTCTCTACCATTATTTTTTAAGCAAAAATCAGCATATAGATATCTTCCCATGCATGATTTAGGAACATGTAGATGATGGCCATCCCGAGAATGCCACCCTGTGGGGTTCTCTGGATTAAAATGATGTGAATGGGTATGCTTCCCCATTCTTGTTATAATCATTGTCACAAGAATTTTAATACACCATATAGTCCATAATGTTTTTATCCCTCTGTGCTGTGCTGCTCTGACCTTTTCAATATTCTATAATTTGACTGGCTGGCTACTTCAGTTCTCTCCCTTTTACAGCCTTATTAACTTGCAGGAAGGAGGTGAAATGAACCACCAATCAGAATACGTAATATTGCAAAGGTCAGCGTAGTCCTGTACAGTATCGTCACACACAGAAGACCATATGCCAGGCATTAACATCCTGATATCTTATTCATGTGACAAAGATTGTAACAAGAACAGAAACTGGCACAACATGAATCCATTCTCATGACAAAGATGGTAATGAGAAATGACAGCGAACAAACCCAACTGATTCTTGTTACTGTGTGAAGATTTTACATGTCAGACCTGGTCCTGCTTGAAGTTAGCCTTTTTCTGAATCCAATTACACCTGAAGGTAGGGAAGGCACTAACTAATTTTCCCACTTCTTGCAATATCAAGGAAAAGCAAGATGTTTTCCTGTTCTGAGGCCTCAATTTCAGCGTGTTGGTTCAGCTCCACCTCCACATCACAAAATCCTGCCAGCACTAAAATCAAAAGACATCAAATGGCAAAAAAAAAGCCCTTTAATATGAGCCAAGAATTCTAGATCACTTTAGATAGCACACATTAATATTTAAGCTACTTTTATTTATTCTTTTTAAAGGTATCATTTCAAATTATATTACCCAAAAGGCAAATGTGTCCTCCAAACTCAATTATTCTTATAGGTCTCACTCTGGTGGAGATATGAAAGGTGTTGGGTATTTGTTTAAGTTAATATACAGTGAAAGGGGCCTATTCCTGACCTTACCTTTTGGCCAACGTTAAAAATATTTATAGATATATACCTACACAGCTGTCTTCCCCACAGAAAATAGTGAAAGAGAAAGAAAAAAGTAACCTGTGTACCACTTAGGGCTTGGAGAAGAGCAGTGCTTGCTCTATTGATGTGTATTTCTTACCATTATTGCAATTACTCTAATGTGATTCTTAATTAGTTGTCATCTAGTAAAAGCTGTACATTTTTGATTCCTCCCTAAAGTGATCATTCTGCTAGAATGATAATTGCAGTTCAGGGGATAAATACATTGAATATTTCATCAACTCACCCAAAGATGCTTCAGAAACATTTGCCTGGAGTCTGTGCTCATGTAGGAGCAAGGGCAGTTCTATAAATTCTGGGCATCTTAGGGTTTGGCTCTGATGTTTTTTTCAATGTGTGAACCTAAACATGCTGAATACAGCACAGTTACCCTTCTTGAAAAAAAATTAAATATTTTTAAAAGTCCTTTGGTGTGTGGTTTCCTTTCATCAATGTTGTTCCATGCACCATGGTCAGATTTTCCTAAATAATTCTCATTTTCATCACATCAGAAAAAGAATTATTTTATAAAGAGTGAATTCAGAGATTTAGTATAACTGGGGTAAATTAGGGAAGTATGGTCTATTTTTGTCAACCGTGCTATAGGCTGACAAGTCAAATTTGTTCCTACTTTTACTTATTCCCCCACCCCACCCCCAACCCCCATTTGGACAAAGTGTTATTTTTCCAAATGAACAAAGTATTGCCATCATCTCGATCAGCTACACTTGGGTCAACATGCTCCCATAGTATGTGGTCTCCGGCTTCCACAGTCCACGCCAGTCATGAACGTGAATGTGATAACGTCCACCCAGGAACTCAGAAGGCTGATGGAGTGGAAACAATGACTTGGGGTCAGTTAGGGATTCTTGGAGCTGTCTCTAGAATTGTTGACCATGTGGAAGCTGAGCCGCAGCTGTCCAGGGCATCTGAGGAGGGGGGTCCCACAGCCAGAGTGGTTGTCACGGTGTCCCTTGCCTGAGGATAAGCTTGTCTGGGCTGGGCTGTTTGTGGTTTCCACAAAAGCCTGACTCTCCAGCTCCCCTGACAACTTTTTGAACCGCTCTGCTCCATTCTCTACGATCATTCATTTTGCCTTCATTAATCACAAGTGCCTATGTTGATTGCTACCAAGAAACCACTCTGAATGGAGAAAGGTCTGAAACTACAGTCAACATTTGTTAACACTGGTTATGTATGGGCAGGGGGTCTGGGGTAAATATTATTTTTCTACATGACATGGATTTTTAAGTTAGCATGCATAATATTTTGAAAATCACAAGAATCTTGAGAAGGGTGAAATACTCAATGAAAAGATATACACTGCATTTAATTTTACAAATAAATTATGTTGAAACCAGGGACCCACACACTATAGCCCACAGGCCAGTCTTGGCGAGCTGCCTGCTCTTGCACATAGTTTTATTAGAGCATGGACACACTTTCAGGTACGGCCATGCCAGCCTGGTATCATTGTGAAGTTATGGCAGAGACCATATTGCCTGAAAAGTCTGAAATGTGTACTATGTGGCTTTGCAGAAAAAAGTTCATCCACCTTTGAATTGAACAATTAAATTGAATGCCTCTTAAAAATATTCCGCCTTCCTCAATAAAGAGAGCCATTTCCAATTTCTAGATTGATTTTCTTGACTAAACTTTTTTTAAAGAGTAGAACAGCATACGTGGAAAGAACACTTTATTGATGTGACCCTGCCTTACCGTCACTGCCCTGTATTGTCATTAATGCTCTGAACTTCTTTCATTATTCAGCAGTTATAAATGCAAAGTACTGAAAAGGAGAGAAGCAGGAAGAAAACATACTGTAGATAGTCCCTCAATCCACATGCCCAAGAAGTCTGCAAGTGAACGTCCAGGCACTTGACTTTGACTGCAGCGATAGCTGCTGGCCCAAAGCCTTAGTAAGAGTAACTGAAGGTCATTTATGACTCTTTGGATGAAAGAAGGATGGGTTTACTGTTTCAAGGTAATTTGCCAAAAACACAAGTCATTTCCTTCCTACAGATCTTGGTGAAAACAAGTAAATGGCTAAATAAAGCTAAAATATTTACAGAAAGAAGTAAATGCAGTGCCAATACACCTTAGACTTTAAGAAAATAGGTAAGTGCACCAAATACTGCCTTTTCTAAATATATTTTAAAAAATCAATGATAAGAAAGGTTTTTTTCTATGCTAAAATTTGGCTTAGGAACCAAGAACGGGTGGCTAGAGTCAGAGGCAAGAGGACTATAATGTGATACCAGGAGTCTCCAAAGAAGCATTCACTGTGTAAAGGACCATAAGATACACACTTCTTTGAAAAGCAAAGAGAGTTTGATATATAAATACTGCCCTCTTGAGCAACAACTTGGTCAATTTTGCTCGCTAATTTGAAGTTAAACTGTTTTCTCCTTCAAATTCCCCAGATGGTAGCTTTCTAGCTTGCATCCCTTCCAAAGGCATTGTGCTCACCTCTACAATTTTCTGATTGTTAACCTAGTTAGTGGGGTTCACTATAAAATAGACATGTGAAGACAGGTAACCTCTCCATCATGAGAAACAGTTCATCATTTACCTAACACAGCTTGTGTCTGCAGTTTATACTCAACAATCTTATACATTTTTTAAAAGAATTGTAAAACTTCATCTTAAGACAAATGTTGAGAAATCTGAACTGTTGATTAACCAAGTTATAAATGGTTGCGAATTTCAGTCTTTAGCTTTTCATCGTTGGTCATCCTTAGGCTCCCACTGCCAGGGTACCAATGAAGATGACCTGCCTTTTAAACATGTTCATAACTCAAAGATGCCAATAAGAATATTCAGTTCTTTGGGGAGATGGTCAGAGAGAAACCAGCTAAAAAGCAGACATAGGGAATCTCCAATCCATAATCAAATATCCAGATTGATTGTGTCTCTTGCACTTGTATTGATTTCAATTGGAGCAGCTCACCCAGGGGAATCATAAAAATGTGGAATAAAACTGATTTATGAGAACAAAATAAATCCTTTTATGAGTGGTAATGAATTGGTACTATTTAACCCTTTCAATCACAGAGAAAAAGAACTATTTATTTTTCAAGAGTGCTGAGCCAGCCAAAAGAAGTCATATCAGAAATGCCAATACTGCCAAGTGTCATTACATGAGGTTGTAATGCTTGGAAGGTGATGCTGCTCTGAACTTGATGGAAGGCATCATTTGACATACGACATACGTCTAGATTTCCTGGGCCAACTTCTATGTGTCATCACACATGATGGACCTGTAGATCCAAAGCAGTATGGAATCACTCAGTCAATGTTTACTACACTTATTTACATGATTTATAAGACAGTTGAGAAGCGAGAACAAAATATGAGGGCACATGAACTACACTTAATTTTTTTCCTTAATATAGATGTGTTTTATTTTACTCAAAACCTAGTGTAGAGGCGTTAAATCAAGGGTTAACACCAGGATAACAGGGATCTTCAGGGAGACAGGTTTTAGCATAGCTAAGGCACAAACTAATATAGTACTTGCTTTAAAGAAATTTAAAAAACTAAGGAAAAAATTAGATGAGTTGTCCATAAATCCAAATCAACTGCTTGATTCTATCAGTTGAGGTAACCAGCCAACCAACTGAGTTAATGAGGAAAAATATCAGTTACCTCATGTTCCTTCAAATTGGTAGACAAGAACATTCTCAACAAATAGGTACTGGTTTAACTTTTCCATGTGTGCTGGCATCTTACGCATACATTCTAAACCTGTACCATTCAAATAATAGCCACTGTTCACATATGGCTTTTGAGCGCTTGAAATGTGACTAGTGTAGCTAAGAAACACTTTAATTTTAATTAAATCTGATCACTGATTTAGTTACTGAAAAACATATACGTTGGTGTGTGAATCTACTTTTTAAATTGAAAGCCTTATGAAATCTAAATATGGGACAAATATTTCTGATAAAAATCATCACTGAGTTGATGCATTCTATAAGTGTAAAACATACACACAGACTTATGGAAAAAAATGTTGGAATCTCATTACTGACTTAGGATTTTGAATACATGTCAAAATGATAATATATGGGGAATAGTGGTTTATAAAAACTATATACTACCAAATTAATTTCAACAGCTCCTTTTTACTTTTTAATGTACATACCAGAACATTTAAATCTCTGTGTGCTGAAGGGAATATTAAAATGCACAATTAAATGCAGGTTCATTTTCATCTTAAACTGGTTAGAGGAAACCATATTGTTTCAAGATCTGGTTAAATGTATTCACACAGAATGAGGGTGAAATAATTTGTAGAAGAAAGAAATTTTGTGCAGTACATTGCATTTAATTGACAGTCCTAATAAGGCAGATGGTAAAACCATGTGGAGGTGGCTGATGTAAGAAAAAGTTGATTTGTTATCAGTTCTGTCAATTTTGCTTGTACTGTCAGAGTGTTTAATGAATGTCCAGGAAGGTAACTTTATTTATCCTCCCTGGCATAAAAAGGCTTTTAAAAAAATTAATACATTTTACTATTTACAGTGAAGCATAATTTAGTTCAGTTTGATGGCACCATAATTATTATAGCATAATAATTTTTCTAACAGGATAAGTTTTGCACATATGCCACATGGAGTAAATCATTCAACAGGAAACAGTATGAGTCAAAATGGTGGTAGAAAGCTCTATCATTACAGAGGAATAAATTATGAGGAGAAAGTGAAAGCAAACCAGTTTAAAGGTAAGGGGTTAGGTAAAAGCAAGACGATGATAAACAATAATTGCACGTGGTCGGGCTTCTGAAACACCCACGTTTAATGGAGTGCAAGTCTTTTGTTCCCAGCTCTGCCAGAGCAGGCGTTTTATGGTCGGTTGTTTCCTAAAACCTTCGAAAAGTTTTGCTCTAGATGATGCAAGTTACAAAGTCCCTCTTTTTGTTTTCTTTTGGCTTCATTCAGTCCTTCTTTGTCAGATTATAAAATAAATACTTGTGTATTGTAAAATTTAACAGTACATGTCAGACAATATAAAGAAAAAAAAGCTAAAATTATTGAAATCTCAGAATAGTCATTATCTTGTTAATATTTTGGTATGCTTCAGTAGGTATCATTTCATATTTATACACACATAAATATGATATTTTATACTTACAGGATTTTGTAGTACTCATTGTCTCATAGCTGTTATATATTTTCTTCTCCCAAAAATATGCATCCACATAATCTTTTTAATGAATTAAGCATAATGTAGTCAATTCACGTGGTTAGACATTTAGGAGTACCTCCCTCGGTTTTTGTTAGACAAAGTCTGTTAAGAAATAACCTTACACATATTTTTTGTGCCCCTCTCTGAATATTTCTTTTAAAAAATTCCAGAGGGGACACTTGCTGGTATTCTCAATGGGTACAAACAGATACAAATATTTAAGAATTTTTGAATATTTACTTTGTAATCTCATCATAATTATCTCAGATAAACTTCTAGAAACAAAAACAAAGTTGTCAAAGAGTTCGGTTGCTACTTACTTAAAATAATTATATTGTTTGGGTTATATTTGTGAAAGAAAATTAGAGTTCCTTTTATTCAAGGTAAAAGTGTCCATCCTGTCTGCTAGAGTGTAACATCCAGCTCAGCTCACAAAACTGTGTGCATATAAACACACACACACAAATGGTTCTGAATATTACTGACTTAATTTAGCAATATTTATAGAAATTTATATTAAGAATATATTTTAGGCGGGGAAGCAAGATGGCGACGGAGTAGGCGGACGTACCAACTTCCAACTCCCAGAACCAAAGTAGATTATAACTCAATTTTAAGAACAATCATCTGCATAAACCAACTTTGAAATAAACTAAATGGACTCTTCAACCAAGGAACACAGAAGAAGCCACATTGAGACTGGTAGGAATAGCGAAAACGCGAAGAGGGCTGCCCAGCTCCCCGGAGCAAACGGCAGCCCGGAGAGACCCGCGTGGCGGGAGGAAAGTTTGGCGGAGAGGGAGGGACCTGGGTCCCAGGAACCAAGCCCCAGCCTGCAGTCCCAGAGCCTAGAAGAGGCGTTTGGACAGTTTTGAGCTGTGAAACAAGTGAGGGAGCTCCCAGGCCTACAGTGTGGAGTATTAGGTCCCTTCCTACTCTGCTGAGGGTTGCTGAAGGGTTTGGGGTGGCAGGACGCTGAAACGCGGTTCTGTCAGAGTGAGCAGAGGCGAAGCCGGTGTGAGTTCGTCTAGCCCAGCAGAGTCGGAGGGGATGCACGAAAGTGCTCTGGAAGCTGCAGGCCCGCCTGTAATGCCACCTACGGGGACAAAGCAGGAGGCCAGAAACGGGCAGAAATCTGCTCTGCGACCCTGCGCAAGCTGGCCCTGACCACGGGGACCTGGCTAGAACCAGGGACGGGCGCAGGCTAGTGGATGAGCTCAAGCTACCAGCCCCGCGTGGCCGGAGAAACTGCAGTTTGCCATTATAGCGCGCGAGTGGGCACCAAGCGGGGGCGGGGTAGAGTCCGGGACGAGCGGAAGCTCACAGCTGAGCGGAAGCCAGCAAACACACCCGGCCCAATAAACCTGGGTTTGCGACCCTGCGCAGAAGGGCCCTGGCCTTGAGGGCGGGGCTAAAGCTCAGGACAGGCAAAGGCTCACAGCTGAGACCACGTCAAAAGCCACGCCCAAGTCTCCAGAAGGTGAGAGCCCGGCAACAAGGAGTAGCTACGCTGCCGACTGGAGCAAGATGGCGACGGAGTAGGCGGACGTACCAACTTCCAACTCCCAGAACCAAAGTGGATTACAACTCAATTTTAAGAACCATCACCTGGATAAACCAACTTTCAACAAAACTAAGTGGACTCTTCAACCAAGGAACACAGAGGAAGCCACATTGAGACTGGTAGGAATAGCGAAAACGCGAAGAGGGCTGCCCAGCTCCCCGGAGCAAACGGCAGCCCGGAGAGACCCGTGTGGCGGGAGGAGAGTTTGGCGGAGAGGGAGGGACCTGGGTCCCAGGAACCAAGCCCCAGCCTGCAGTCTCAGAGCCTAGAAAGGCGTTTGGACAGTTTTGAGCTGTGAAACAAGTGAGGGAGCTCCCAGGCCTACAGTGTGGAGTATTAGGTCCCTTCCTACTCTGCTGAGGGCTGCTTAAGGTTTTGGGGCGGCAGGACGCTGAAAGGCGGTTCTGTCGGCGTGGGCAGAGGCCAAGCCGGTGGGAGATCGGTCTAGCCCAGAGGGTCAGAGGGGACCGCAAAAGCGGTCCAGAAGCTGCGGGCCCGCCTTTAATCCCACTTACGGGGACAAAGCGGGAGGCCAGGAACGGGCAGGCCCTGCGCAAGCCGGCCCTGACCGCGGGGACCGGGCTAGGACCAGGGACGGGCAGGGGCTGTAGCTGAGCTGACGTTACCAGTCCCCCACTCCCCCACCCCAACCCCCCCGGGCCGGAGAAACCGCGGTTGGCCAGTATACGTGCGCGAGCGGGCTCCGAGCGCGGGAACGAGGTGGACCCCGAGACAAATGGAGGCTCGCAGCTGAGCCCACGCTGCTATCCGCCCCCTGCCGGAGAAACCCCGGATACCATTCATACGTGCACGAGCGGGCTCCGAACGCGGGGGCGGGTTAGAGTCCGGGAGGAGCGGAAGTACGCAGCTCGGCGGAAGCCAGCAAACATGCCCGCCCCAATAAACCTTGGTTTCCGACCCTGCGCAGTAGGGCCTTGGCCTCGAGGGCGGGGCTAAAGCTCCGGACGGGCAAAAGCTAACAGCTGAGAGCACGTCAAAAGCCCCGCCTAACCCGCGGAACTGTAGCGAGCAGGCTCTGACTGCTGGCTCTGGGCGGAAGTCTGGAAATAGGCTGGGTCCACAGCTGAGCAAAGGTGCTCACCTCTACCCTTGGTGCTAATCTTGTGGCTTCAGTCACAGCCCCTCCGACGGAGGAGAGGCAGAAATCATAGCAAAAGCCACAGTGGGCCGGCGCTGGCAACGCTCATACCCAACCACCCTAGGCACCGGCAGAGGAGGTGGGGGGCCTGCAGATAGACCACACCTAGAGAACACAAAGGCAACACCTACTGGACTCCAGTGGCCACAACTCGCTTATACACAGAAAAAATGGGCAGGCAGAGGAATGCAAACCAAATGAATCAAGAGAAATCCCCAGAGAAGGACCTGAATGAACCAGATATAACCAAATTACCAGAAGCAGAATTTAGAATAATGATAGTTAGGATGTTCAAAGAAATTAGAGCAACAATGGATAGTCATTATGAACACCTAAATAAAGAGATAACAAGTATAAAAAATGAAATTGAAATAATAAAAAAGAATCAGACAGAAATGACAAATACAGTATCAGAACTGAAGACCACAATGGAAGGAATTAAAAGCAGGATGGATGACGCTGAGGATCGAATAAGCGAGTTAGAGGACACAATAAACAAAGGCACAGAAGCAGAGAAGAAAAAGGAAAAGAGACTTAAAAAATGTGAGGAAACTCTAAGGGAGCTTTGTGACAACATGAAGAGAAACAACATTCGCATCATAGGGGTGCCTGAAGAAGAGGAGAGAGGACAGGAAATGGAAACTTTGTTCAATCAAATCATAGCAGAAAACTTTCCTAAATTGAGGCTGGGAAACACTCCACACATTCAAGAAGCACACAGAACTCCATTAAGGAGAAACCCCAAAAAATCTACACCAAGACACATCATAGTTAAAATACCAAAACTAATGGATAAAGAAAAAATTTTAAAAGCTGCTAGAGAAAAAAAGACTATCACCTACAAAGGAGCCTCCATAAGGATGACATCGGACTTCTCAACAGAAACACTTGAGGCCAGAAGGGAATGGCAAGAAATAATCAAAGTAATGCAGAACAAGAACCTACAACCAAGACTACTTTATCCAGCAAGGCTAACATTTAAAATTGAAGGAGAAATAAAGAGCTTCCCAGAAAAAGAAAGCCTGAAGGAATTCATAAAAACCAAACCAATTCTGCAAGAGATACTAAGGGGCCTCTTGTGAACAGTTTAAAGGGAGGAATGAATAGAGCAAAAGAAGAATACAGCTTTAAAGAATAAAATGGCAATAAACAACTACATATCAATAATAACCTTAAATGTAAATGGATTAAATGATCCAATCAAAAGACATAGGGTAGCTGCATGGATAAAGAAACAGGACCCATACATATGCTGTCTACAAGAGACACACCTTAAAACAAAAGATGCTCATAGACTGAAGGTAAAAGGATGGAAAAAAATATTTCATGCAAATGCAAATGAAAAAAAAGCAGGAGTAGCAATACTTATATCAGACAAAATGGACTTTAAAACAGAGGCTGTAGTAAGAGATAAAGGAGGACACTACATAATGATAAAGGGAACAATTCAACAGGAAGATATAACTATTGTAAATATCTATGCACCAAATATAGGAGCCCCGACATACATAAAGCAGACTTTGATGGATATAAAGGGCGAGATAAACAGCAATACTATCATAGTAGGGGATTTCAATACCCCTCTAACAACACTGGATAGATCCTCAAGAAAGAAAATTAATAAAGAAACAGCAGACTTAAAGGATACACTAGATCAACTTGATTTAATAGATATCTTCAGAACTTTTCACCCTAAAGCAGTAGAATATACATTCTTCTCAAGCGCTCATGGTACGTTTTCTAGGATAGACCACATGTTAGGACACAAAAATGGTCTCAATAAATTTAAGAAGATTGAAATCATATCAAGCATTTTCTCTGATCACAATGCCATGAAACTAGAAATTAACCACAAAAGAAAAACTGAAAAATACTCAAACACTTGGAAACTAAATAGCATGTTATTAAATAATGAATGGATTAACAATGAGATCAAAGAAGAAATAAAAAAGTTTCTAGAAACAAATGATAATGAGCATACATCAACTCAAAATTTATGGGACACAGCAAAAGCAGTTCTGAGAGGGAAGTTTATTGCACTACAGGCATATCATAAGAAGCTAGAAAAAGCTCAAATAAGCAACCTGACCCTGCATCTAAAAGAACTAGAAAAACAACAACAAATAAAACCCAAGACAAGTAGAAGGAAGGAAATAATAAAGGTCAGAGCAGAAATAAATGACATAGAGGCTAAAGAAACAATACAGAGGATCAATGAAACAAGAAGCTGGTTCTTTGAAAAGGTAAACAAGATTGATGAACCTTTAACTAGACTCACCAAGAAAAAAAGAGAGAGGACTCAAATAAATAAAATTAGAAAGGACAGTGGAGAAATAACAACTGACACAACAGAAATACAAAGCATTGTAAGAAAATACTATGAAGAACTCTATGCCAAAAAATTAGACAATCTTGGTGAAATGGACAAATTTCTTGAATCATATAACCTTCCAAAAATCAATCTGGAAGAATCAGAACACATAAACAGACCAATTACAGCAAATGAGATCCAAACAGTTATCAAAAAACTCCCAAAAAAGAAAAGTCCAGGGCCTGATGGCTTCACAAGTGAATTCTATCAAAAATTCAAAGAAGAACTAACTCCTATTCTCCTCAAGCTATTTCAAAAAATTCAAGAGGAAGGAAGACTTCCAAACTCCTTTTATGAGGCGAGCATAATTCTGATCCCAAAACCGGGCAAAGACAACACAAAGAAAGAAAATTATAGGCCTATATCCCTGATGAATTTAGACGCTAAAACTCTCAACAAAATATTAGCCAACCGGATCCAGCAATATATGAAAAAAATCATACACCACGATCAAGTGGGATTTATTCTGGAGAGGCAAGGCTGGTTCAATATTCGCAAATCAATCAATGTGATTCACCACATAAACAAAAGGAAGGACAAAAATCACATGATAATTTCAATAGATGCAGAAAAGGCATTTGATAAAATCCAGCACCCATTCATGCTCAAAACTCTCAGTAAAGTGGGAATACAGGGATCATTCTTTAACATGATAAAGGCCATCTACGATAAACCGACAGCAAACATCATACTAAATGGACAAAGATTAAAAGCAATCCCCTTAAGATCAGGAACCAGGCAGGGTTGCCCACTTTCACCACTCTTATTCAACATAGTTCTGGAAGTCCTAGCTACAGCAATCAGACAAGAAGAAGAAATAAAAGGCATACAAATTGGAAAAGAAGAAGTAAAACTGTCATTATTTGCAGATGATATGATATTGTATATTGAAAACCCTAAAGTCTCAGTCAAAAAACTACTGGACCTTATAAATGATTTCAGCAAGGTGGCAGGATATAAAATTAATACTCAGAAATCAGAGGCATTTCTATACACCAACAATGAAATATCAGCAAAAGAAATTAAGGAAACAATCCCCTTCACTATTGCAGCCAAAAAAATAAAGTACCTAGGAGTAAATTTAACCAAGGAGGTTAAGGACTTGTACTCGGAAAATTATAGAACATTGATAAAAGAAATCAAGGAAGATACAAACAAGTGGAAGCACATACCGTGCTCATGGCTAGGAAGAATAAACATCATTAAAATGTCTATATTACCCAAAGCAATTTATAAATTCAATGCAATACCAATTAAAATACCAATGACATACTTCAAAGATATAGAACACATATTCCAAAAATTTATATGGAATCAAAAAAGAACACGAATAGCCTCAGCAATCTTAAAAAGAAAAAATAAAGCAGGAGGTATCACTCTTCCTGATATCAAGGTATACTACAAGGCCATTATACTCAAGACAGCCTGGTACTGGCATAAGAACAGGCACATAGATCAATGGAACAGAACAGAGAACCCAGAAATAAACCCACACCTTTATGGACAACTGATATTTGACAAAGGAGGAAAGAACATACAATGGAGTAAAGACAGCCTCTTTAACAAATGGTGTTGGGAAAATTGGACATCTACCTGCAAAAAAATGAAACTAGACCATCAACTTACACCATTCACAAAAACAAACTCAAAATGGATAAAAGACTTAAATGTAAGCCGTGAAACCATAAGCATCTTAGAAGTAAACATAGGCAGCAAGCTCTCCGACATCTGTAGCAGCGGTATATTTGCCGATTTATCTTCATGGGCAACTGAAATAAAAGGCAAGATAAACAAATGGGACTATATCAAACTAAAAAGTTTTTGCACAGCTAAAGACAATAGGAACAGAATAAAAAGACAAACCACACAATGGGAGAACATATTCGGCAGCACATCTGATAAGGGGTTAATAACTAAAATTTATAAAGAACTTATAAAAAGCCACACCAGGAAGACAAACAACCCAATCAAAAAATGGGCAAAAGAAATGAATAGAAATTTCTCCAAAGAGGACATACAGATGGCCAATAGGCATATGAAAAAATGCTCAACATCACTAATCATTAGAGAAATGCAAATTAAAACCACAATGAGATATCACCTCACACCAGTCAGAATGGCACTTATCAGCAAAACAACACAGAATAAGTGCTGGCGAGGATGTGGAGAAAAGGGAACCCTTCTGCACTGCTGGTGGGAATGCAGACTGGTGCAGCCACTGTGGAAAACAGTTTGGAGATTCCTCAGAAAATTAAAAATCGAACTGCCTTTTGACCCAGCTATCCCACTTTTAGGAATATACCCTAAGAACACCATAGCACTGTTCGAAAAGAAGAAATGCGTCCCCATGTTCGTGGCAGCATTGTTCACAATAGCGAAGATCTGGAACCAGCCCAAGTGTCCGTCAGAAGACGAGTGGATTAAAAAGCTATGGTACATATATACTATGGAATACTACTCAGCCATAAGAAACGATGACATCGGAGCATTTATAACAAAATGGATGTACCTTGATAACATTATACGGAGTGAAATAAGTAAATCAGAAAAAAAGAAAAACTGAAAACAGCACGATTACATACATAGGTGGGACATGAAAGTGAGGGTATGAGACATGGACGAGAGAGTGGTGGTTATGGGATGGGGGGAGGGAGGGAAGAGTGGGATAGGGAGGAGGGGAGGGACGCAGGGAAAACCAGATTGAAGGTGACAGAGGACAATTTGACTTTTGGTGATGGGTATGCAACACAATTGAATGATAAGATAACCTGGAGATGTTTTCATTGTACATATGTACCCTGATTTATTGATGTCACCCCATTAGAATTAATAATAATAAAATATATATTAAAAAAAAAAAAAAAAAAAAAAAAAAAAAAGCCACGCCCAACCGGCGAAACTATGGCGAGCAGGCTCTGACTGTGGGTTCTGTGCGGAGGTCTGTAAACAGGCTGGGTCCGCAGCTGAGCAAAGGTGTTCACCACTACGCTTGTTGCTAAGGCTTATGCCTTGAGTGACAGCCCCTCCCGCGGAGGAGAGGCAGAAATCACAGCAAAAGCCACAGTGGGCCGGCACTGGCAACACCCATACCCAACCGCCCTAGGCAGCGGCAGGGGGGGTGGGGAGCCTGCAGACAGACCACACCTAGAGAAGACAAAGGCAACACCTACTGGACTCCAGTGGCCACAACTTGCTTATATACAAACAAAATGGGCAGGCAGAGGAATGCAAACCAAATGAATCAAGAGAAATCCCCAGAGAAGGACCTGAATGAACCAGATATAACCAAACTGCCAGAAGCAGAATATAGAAAAATGATAGTTAGGATGTTCAAAGAAATTAGAGCAACAATGGATAGTCATTATGAACACCTAAATAAAGAGATAACAAGTATAAAAAACAAAATTGAAATAATAAAAAAGAATCAGACAGAAATGACAAATACAGTATCAGAACTGAAGACCACAATGGAAAGAATTAAAAGCAGGATGAATCACGCTGAGGATCGAATCAGCGAGTTAGAGGACACAATAAACAAAGGCACAGAAGCAGAGAAGAAAAAGGAAAAGAGACTCAAAATATGTGAGGAAACTCTAAGGGAGCTCTGTGACAACATGAAGAGAAACAACATTCACATCATAGGGGTGCCTGAAGAAGAGAAGAGAGGACAGGAAATAGAAACTTTGTTCAATCAAATCATAGCAGAAAACTTTCCTAAATTAAGGCTGGGAAACATGCCACACGTTCCAGAAGCACACAGAACTCCATTAAAGAGAAACCCAAAAAGATCTACACCAAGACACATCATAGTTAAAATACCAAAGCTAATGGAAAAAAAAAAAATTTTTAAAGCTGCTAGAGAAAAAAAGGCTATCACCTACAAAAGAGCCCCCATAAGGATGACATCGGAGTTCTCAAAAGAAACACTTGAGGCCAGAAGGGAATGGCAAGATATAATCAAAGTAATGCAGAACAAGAACCTACAACCAAGACTACTTTATCCAGCAAGGCTAAGGTTTAAAATTGAAGAAGAAATAAAGAGCTTCCCAGAAAAAGAAATCCTCAAAGAATTCATTAAAACCAAACCAATTCTGCAAGAGATACTAAGGAACCTGTTGTGAACAGTTTAAAGGGAGGAAAGAATACAGCAAAAGAGGAATACAGCTTTAAAGAATAAAATGGCAATAAATAACTACATATCAATAATAACCTTAAATGTAAATGGATTAAATGATCCAATCAAAAGACAGGGTAGCTTCATGGATAAAGAAACAGGACCTATACATATGCTGTCTACAGGAGATACACCTTAAAACAAAAGATGCACATAGACTGAAGGTAAAAGGATGGGGAAAAATATTTCATGCAAATGGAAATGAAAAAAAAGCAGGGGTAGCAATACTTATATCTGACAAAATGGACTTTAAAACAAAGGCTGTAGTAAGACATAAAGAAGGACACTACATAATGATAAAGGGAACAATTCAACAGGAAGATAAAACTATTATAAATATCTATGCACCAAATATAGGAGCTCCGACATACATAAAGCAGACTTTGATGGATATAAAGGGCGAGATTAACAGCAATACTATCATAGTAGGGGGTTTCAATACCCCTCTAACAACTCTGGATAGATACTCAAGAAAGAAAATTAATAAGGAAACAGCAGACTTAAACGAGACACTAGATCAACTTGATTTAATAGATATCTTCAGAACTTTTCACCCAAAAGCAGTAGAATATACATTCTTCTCAAGCACTCATAGTACGTTTTCTAGGATAGACCACATGTTAGGACACAAAATGGTCTCAATAAATTTAAGAAGACTAAAATCATATCAAGCAATTTCTCTGATCACAATGCCATGAAACTGGAAATTAACCACAAAAGAAAAACTGAAAAATACTCAAACACTTGGAAACTAAATAGCATGTTGTTAAATAATGAATGGATTAACAATGAGATCAAATAAGAAATAAAAAAGTTTCTAGAAACAAATGATAATGAGCATACATCAACTCAAAATTTATGGGACATAGCAAAAGCAGTTCTGAAATGGAAGTTTATTGCACTACAGGCATATCATAAGAAGCTAGAAAAAGCTCAAATAAGCAACCTGACCCTGCAGCTAAAAGAACTAGAAAAATAACAACAAATAAAACCCAAGACAAGTAGAAGGGAGAAAATAATAAAGATCAGAGCAGAAATAAATGACATAGAGGCTAAGGAAACAATAGAGAGGATCAATGAAACCAGAAGCTGGTTCTTTGAAAAGGTAAACAAGATTGATGAACCTTTAACTAGACTCACCAAGAAAAAAAGAGAGTGGACTCAAATAAATAAAATGAGAAAGGACTGTAGAGAAATAACAACTGACACAACAGAAATACGAAGCATTCCCAGAAAATTTAATGAAGAACTCTATGCCAATATATTAGACAATCTTGGTGAAATGGACAAATTTCTTGAATCATATAACCTTTCACAAATCAATCCGGAAGAATCTGAACACCTAAACAGACCAATTACAACAAATGAGATCCAAACAATTATCAAAATACTCCCAAAAAAGAAAAGTCCTGGGCCTGATGGCTTCACAAGTGAATTCTATCAAAAATTCAAAGAAGAACTAACTCCTATCCTCCTCAAGCTATTTCAAAAAATTCAAGAGGAAGGAAGATTTCCCAACTCCTTTTATGGGGCGAGCATAATTCTGATCCCAAAACCGGGCAAAGACAACACAAAGAAAGAAAATTATAGGCCTATATCCCTGATCAATTTAGACGCTAAAATTCTCAACATAATATTAGCCAACAGGATCCACCAATATATGAAAAAAATCATACACCATGATCAAGTGGGATTTATTCTGGAGAGGCAAGGCTGGTTCAATATTCACAAATCAATTAATGTGATTCATCACATAAACAAAAGGAAGGACAAAAATCACATGATAATTTCAATAGATGCAGAAAAGGCATTTGATAAAATCCAGCACCCATTCATGCTCAAAACTCTCAGTAAAGTGGGAATACAGGGATCATTCCTTAACATGATAAAGGCCATCTATGATAAACCGACAGCAAACATCATACTAAATGGACAAAAATTAAAAGCAATTCCCTAAAGATCAGGAACCAGGCAGGGATGCCCCCTTTCACCACTCTTTTTCAACATAGTTCTGGAAGTCCTAGCTACAGCAATCAGACAAGAAGAAGAAATAAAAGGCATCCAAAATGGAAAAGAAGAAGTAAAACTGTCACTACTTTTAGATGATATGATATTGTATATTGAAAACCCTAAAGTGTCAGTCAAAAAACTACTGGACCTTATAAATGAATTCAGCAAGGTGGCAGGATATACAATTAATACTCAGAAATCAGAGGCATTTCTATATACCAACAATGAACTGTCAGCAAAAGAAATTAAGGAAACAATCCCCTTCACTATTGCAGCCAAAAAAATAAAGTACCTAGTAGTAAATTTAACCAAGGAGGTTAAGGACTTGTACCCGGAAAATTATAGAACATTGATAAAAGAAATCAAGGAAGATACAAACAAGTGGAAGCATATACCATGCTCATGGCTAGGAAGAATAAACATCATTAAAATGTCTATAGTACCCAAAGCAATTTATAAATTCAATGCAATACCAATTAAAATACCAATGACATACTTCAAAGATATAGAACACATATTCCAAAAATTTATACGGAACCTAAAAAGAACACGAATAGCCTTAGCAATCTTAAAAAGAAAAAATAAAGCAGGAGGTATCACTCTTCCAGATATCAAGGTTTACTATAAGGCCATTATACTGAAGACAGCCTGGTACTGGCGTAAGAACAGGCACATAGATCAGTGGAACAGAATAGAGGACCCAGAAATAAACCCACAGCTTTATGGACAACTGATATTTGACAAAGGAGGAAAGAACATACATTGGAGTAAAGACAGCCTCTTTAACAAATGGTGCTGGGAAAATTGGACATCAAGCTGCAAAAAAATGAAAGTAAGCTATCAACTTACACCATTCACAAAAACAAACTCAAAATGGATAAAGGACTTAAATGTAAGCCGTGAAACCATAAGCATCTTAGAAGAAAACATAGGCAGCATGCTCTCTGTCATCTGTAGAAGCAGTATATTTGCCCATTTATCTCCACGGGCAAATGAAATAAAAGGCAAAATAAACAAATGGGACTATATCAAAATAAAAAGTTTTGCACAGCTAAAGACAATAAGAACAGAATAAAAAGATAAAGCACACAATGGGAGAACATATTCGACAGCACATCTGATAAGGGGTTAATAACTAAATTTATAAAGAACTTATAAAACTCAACACCAGGAAGACAAACAACGCAATCAAAAAATGGGCAAAAGAAATGAATAGAAATTTCTCCAAAGAGGACATTCAGATGGCCAATAGGCATATGAAAAAATGCTCAACATCACTAATCATTATAGAAATGCAAATCAAAACCATAATGAGATATCACCTCACACCAGTCAGAATGGCACTCATCAGCAAAACAACACAGAATAAATGCTGGCGAGGATGTGGAGAAAAGGGAACCCTTCTGCATTGCTGGTGGGAATGCAGACTGGTGCAGCCACTGTGGAAAACAGTTTGGAGATTCCTCAGAAAATTAAAAATCGAACTGCCTTTTGACCCAGCTATCCCACTTTTAGGAATATACCCTAAGAACACCATAGCACTGTTCGAAAAGAAGAAATGCGCCCCCATGTTCGTGGCAGCATTGTTCACAATAGCGAAGATCTGGAACCAGCCCAAGTGTCCGTCAGAAGAGGAGTGGATTAAAAAGCGATGGTACATATATACTATGGAATACTACTCAGCCATAAGAAACGATGACATCGGATCATTTATAACAAAATGGATGCACCTTGATAACATTATACGGAGTGAAATAAGTAAATCAGAAAAAAAAGAAAAACTGAGAACAGCATGATTTCATACATAGGTGGGACATAAAAGTGAGACTATGAGACATGGACAAGAGAGTGGTGGTTACGGGATGGGGGGAGGGAGGAAAGAGTGGGATAGGGAGGAGGGGAGGGACACTGGGAAAACCAGATAGAAGGTTTCAGGGGACAATTGGACTTTTGGTGACGGGTATGCAACACAATTGAATGATAAGATAACCTGGAGATGTTTTCATTGTACATATGTACCCTGATTTATTGGTTGCACCCCATTAGAATTAATAATAATAAAATATATATATATAAAAAGAATATATTTTAGTAATATATTTTCTAATAGTAAAAGTAAACCTAAACACCCTACAGTTCTGAAATTTAGATGATTTTCATCTGCATAACAAATGAAAAAAATAGACCATCTTTTGTAGCTATCGTAGTTTTATGCCAAAGCCCTTACATAGCCGGCAGGATGCTACATGAAGTGACCCATGGCAGCTTCTATGATTCTCATCTTAAGCCATTCTCTTCTTTGTCCACACTCTCCAGGCACACCAGCCCCCTTTCATTTCCTCAGTACCAATGAAATCATCCCCCTTACCCCCTTCTTAAACGTCCTTCCCTCTGGAACCCTCTTTCCTGTGTTCTTGTCTGCGTTTGTGTCTAAATGTTACCATAAATGTCATCTGCTGCGGAGATCTTTCCTGACCCTCCAATTTACAGTAAGGTCCTCATTATGTAATCTTACGGACAAACACTGGCTATTCCTGTTTGAAGTGTGTGGTTTTATATTTCATGTGATTGTCTGGTTAATTTCTATCTACCATTGTCAACTGTCAGCCTCTTCAGTGCGGGACCACATCTCCTTGGTTTGCCTCTAGAACACCAGTACCTGTCATAATTTCTGTGTCGCTCTGTGAAAACTAGATACATGTTCATGGCATAAGCAAATGAATGAATGGATGAATGAATGACTGAGAAAACATCACAATTTAATGCTTTGATTTCAAAGAGCTGCTCAAGTGTAAAAGTTCTCCAATGTACCCAAAGGTACATGACTTTTAAAAAAAATCACACACATAAGATTTATATACTCTATTTACAAAGAATCTATAGTCTCAGAAAACTATATAAAACTGTCATGCTTTCTTAAATGGTCTGCTAGTAGCATCCTTAGATCAAGTTTTATTATTATTATTATTATTATTATTATTATTATTTTACTGAGTAGAGTAACTCATTGACCCTAAGAACATCATACAAATGTTAGGAAATATTGTTCTCAGAGGGCTTCTTAATGTGTACAGGATGATAATTGTAGAGTCATCTAAAGTACTTCCTAAGAAGCCAAAGCATAAGGTTTATGATCCTCAGATCTCAATATGATGACAATTGCCCATCATCAACAAGGGTGTCCATCCCTAGACACCCCACAGGGAAGGCAAGCAATCACAGGAAGAGACCCCCTGCTGGATGACTATGTTTCAGAGGTTTGCCCTAGAGGACTAATTTTTTTCTACCTTCTACGTAGTCCACACTTCCATTTTCCTCTAATAATAAGTCATAGCTAACACCTACTTATTGAAAGCCTCCTTATTCAAAATCCAGATAATTAGGGATGATGGTTATATTTTAAGTCTAGAAATACCTGAAGACCGACTCTACTGCTGTAATGTAGTCAGCAAATATTGAAGCCTGGCCAGGACAAAGCACATGAAAACCAACGCCTGACAGGTATGTTAGCAGTACACAACTATCGACATGGCTAGAGTCCTCATGTGAGCCTCATCATATATGTACTAGAAAACCCCCAATCAGCGACAGTGTAAGTGTGAAAATGATTTGAGCGTTTTAAAAATACTTTAAAAACAAGACAAAATGATCCAAAGTCTTCCAAAGTCAACGGTAAGTCATTTGGCGGTGATCAGATGATGATATTCCCATATGAAGCTTTCCTTTATGAGAAGGTGGAATGCAGAGATTCCTACACAAAGGTGTTGTGCAGCATTTGAAATATGAACTGAAGCCACGAGAACACAGACACCTGGCGTGCTAACGCATCCTTGCGGTCCAGGGTTAGGATTTGCATGTCATCAAATCCTAACCCTGGACCAACAGACACAACAGCACAGAGTTTGTACTTGTTCATTATGTCAAGAAAATAGCTAATTAGATATGAGACACAAATTCAATAAGTGGCTGTGTGAGTGTTGAGAACAGATGAGTTCTTAAGTAAGTTTGATAAATTACTGCCTAACTCCATTCTTACGGAAGAATATGTCCTAATTACATATTTCTATAGCTTGATTGGCCATGACATGATATACAATCACAAGTGCCAATATATTCAGTGGGTAAACATTCTATAGCCAAATGTTTATAGTTACTTATATCTTATTGCCCATTCATATTTTCACCAACAATACAGCAATGGTTTTTAATTCTGTGTCAAATGCATTCTTTTTTATTTCCTGAGTGTTTATACGTATGTGCATTTATACCTCTAGAAATATGTCAAAACTTATTACAAAAGTAAATTAAACTGTAATTTCTTTTTTAGAAGAGAAATCTGCTTCCCAAAGATATAAAGTGAAAGTAATTTTCCTATTTCCCCTATATTTTCACCGCTTTTCATATTAACACTTGCTTTGAAGATAACCTTTCCCCACAATCATCACTCCTAGTATCTCTTGTGCTGATTTTTTTTTAATTTTTATTTTTATTTTATTCATTTTAGAGAGGAGACACACACACACAGAGAGAGAAAGAGAGAGAGAGAGAGAGAAAGAGAGAAAGGGGGGAGGAGCTGGAAGCATCAACTCCCATATGTGCCTTGACCAGACCAGTGCAGGGTTTTGAACTGGCGACCTCAGTGTTCCCAGGACGACGCTTTATCCACTGCGCCATCACAGGTCAGGCGCTCTTGTGTTGATTTTAAAACATCTGCAGTGGTCAGGGAGGGAGGCCCAGGGCTACTGTCTAAAACCAAAAGAACTTTCTAACGTGACACTCATTAAAATGCCTTTCGTCCCTCTAAAAGACATCGTGTGGCCAATAACTGTGTAATGCAAAGAAACTGTCGTATAATGCTTTTGACATGACTGTATGTGATGAGTATTTGTGCATGAAATACTATTACCTGCTTCTTTACACTTTCACTGAGTTTCGATTTTCATAGATTGGGCTTTGATTTATTAATATGGGGTAGAGCTGGACTCTCCCTGACCTTTCCCTCTAAAAATTTGGGAAGTCAGGATAAGTGGTCCTAAAAGGAAGAGGGCCAATGACAAGCTACATTTCTCTGCTTCTTGGACTGCCAGGCAGACGCCATGAGTCTTTCCACCAAGGCATTTCTTGTGCACAAGACACACTGTAAGATCTCCAGCGAGCTCCTCGCTCCAGCTGCCTGACCCTCTTAACTCATTATGTGGAAATGTATTCAAACTACTTGAAAAGAAGCTGGCCCTTTTATCTTCCCACTGACTGACAAGCAACTACAAAGATCTCTGACAGGATTCCAACTTACACGATGCACTGCATCACAGAATCAGCCCCCCTTCTGCTGGGAGTTCCCAGAGGGCAGCATGTCACCTTGCCTGCCTGGTTTACAGGCACGGCTCTGAAAGCCGTGTAAAAAAACATTTCCCATCTCACTAAAAAAACAGCCACCAGGGACCATAAAACAAAGCTGTCCCTGTCCTCACAGCACCAGCCTTCCTGCAGACTCCTTGGAAGTCTAAGGTGTTCCCATGTCTAATGATGTCCTTTACCTTCCCAAGAAAACAAATGTCTCTCTGTCTCTTCCCCCTTGTAATTTCTTACGGAGTGCAGTTTATTCTGGGTGGAGAGGCGTCCAGGGAATTAGACGGTGGGCAGAGGTCTCTGAATTTCTTTAGGTAACCTTGAAAGATTGCCTGCATTTTCATGGTTTTTCAAGATTTTTTTAAAGAGATTCAGACTGTTTGAATGTGCCAACAGTCTCAATCACAATTTCTGATGACTCACAGCTCCCCGAGCAGGTAAATTCTGGGTGCTGGAATTTCGGGTAGTTTAAAATACATACTTAGTTTAAACACAGCATTGTGCCCCTAGATGAGAAGTTTTGTACCCCTTTCTTTTCTTTGATTTCTAGGTAGGCGTGGATGCCAAGGGGCAAACGGTATTGATTTCAGAATAAGATTGTGATCCCGCTTATGAAGGAAGGGGAAGTTTATGTATCAGAGAACAGAGAATGAAAAGGGTAATCGTATTTATACTCCTCGACCCTTTCTCCCTAGAAAAATCCTAATCCATCTTCCCATAGTCCCACTCCCTTCCAGATGTTAGCACTGGAGAAAATGTTTGAGACCCCTGCTTCCTATCCATAAAATAAAATAAAATATAAACAGAATCTCCCACTCCTCAGTAATGCCCTGAGGTGTTCCTGGTGTCTCCGTCACCAACAGCCTCCCTTGTTTCTCTGACCAGCCCTATATGGTTTTTGTTTGTTCTGTAATATCTTTAGGGTCTTCATTTGTTGGATTACCACTGACAACTCCTGGAGAAAGCAATGCAGACAAAAGGTGGGGGTGGAAATGGAGCCTTCCGCAAGCCAGTCACCAGAAGAGCTTTCCTGGAATGCCCCTTTCCCGGAATACCCCTTTCCCAGAATACCCCTGTGGTTTCCGGGAAGCTGCCCCTCTACCCTTCCATGTGCTCTGCCCATGGCTCTGCCCACGCCTTAGCTCTTTTACCTCTTAAGACTACACCATTCCGGAACCATTTGCTGTCGCCAGATTTTTTAATTTTTATAATTTATTGCAAAAATAATAGGCATTCATTGTAAAAAAAAAAGTTTTAAATTAACTATGTCAAGAAGTTGGGAAAATAAACCATTCTTAATATGACCACCCAGAGATAACAACTATTATGAATGGGCGTGTGTTATATATATATCTCAAGCAAGAAGGATCACTTTCTGGTTCATTCAAAAGGAAAAATAATAAAGAATTAAACTATTGGCAGTGACTCTGCCATAATGGCTCAAGATAAAATAAGTAGGATGTGGTACTGTCTGCTAAGAACAGAACCAGCATGGAGATTCTAAAGGATACAGTCTAATAATAAAAAGGCTGACATTTGTCAAAGTAGTCTACAGAATCTTGTAACATCTGCTTTTTTCTCATAATAACATTTTCTATTTTCTTTCTTGATAAGAAGATGGTTTTATATTTGTAGTTGAAAATAATTTTGAAACATTATGAAGTAATAAAAACTATAAATTCTCTTAACACATGATCATCATCTACCGGTTAGATTAAAAAATTATAATTTCAAAGGCAGTTACATAGAAGCCATGTTTTTACTACTGTGTTCCTAAATTTACACACCTTTTATTTTAAAAAAATTGAACACACAATATGTTTCATAAGAAACATTTAGATATCTGTTGCCTATCACTGAAATTGTGAATTCATGTAGCTGAGGAGGAAAAATACCGAAGATGCTGCCCACGGACCCCCCGAAGTTAACTGCTCACCTCTGCAGGTAGAATGGCTCACTCCTGGGAGCCATGGGGCAGAGCACTTGTTACACATCAGTAAGTGGCACCTATAAACCCCAGAAACAAAACTAATCTGCACCATATGCTCCTCATAATGGAAAGGATATTCCAAGTGAGGGAGACTCCACCAAACTAAGGGTTAATCCTTCCTTTCATGGTAGACATTAAGAAAAGGCAGAAACCATAATCTAATAGATCCCTGTGTGTGTTGGACAATCTGTAGATTTTTTTCTTTTTTACCATTCACAATTTGTTTGTGCTGCCCTTTTCCCACTATGTTTTCAGACTCCAGTTATTCTAGCTTGTTACTGAGCAGGGCTTCCAAAATCGTCCTGTTAGGTCTCTTCATTTGTCACATGCACACACCTGGGTTTCCTCTTGCCTCGCGCACTGGAGCAGGACGTGGCTGGGTGTGCCTGTCTTATCCTCCCTGTTCGTTTGAAAACTCTACTGGGGAAGAGACCCACGAGGCCCCATCTTTGGTGTCCTGTTTATTAAAAATGAGCTGACAGTCTAATTAATCAGGTTACCCTCTTCCACCTGGTGAAATGTCTGTGCTATAGAGAACACGACAACAAATTCTAGCAACAAAAAACCCACAGATGCTGGTGCAAGTTAGATAAAAGGTATCAACTGTAATGGACATTAAATATAAATATTTGAAAGTATGGCTTTCTAAAGACAGGTATCTGAGAGTGAATTCTGTCTCCCTTTAAAAAAGCAGCTCTTTTAAGTTGCTTAAGTATTAAAATATATGATTTATAATTATATGAAATTATACACAATTATGAAATATCAGTGAATAAATTTAACAAAAATGTATAAGATGTATATGGAGAAAACTTTATGATCTTATGAGAGACACAGAAGACAAATAGAAAAGTATAATCACA
Organism: Rhynchonycteris naso; assembly: GCA_037038555.1. Classification (NCBI taxonomy): domain Eukaryota; kingdom Metazoa; phylum Chordata; class Mammalia; order Chiroptera; family Emballonuridae; genus Rhynchonycteris; species Rhynchonycteris naso. The sequence continues at coordinate 209,760,861 of CM072995.1, read as the reverse complement.
CTATTGCTTAGAGAAACCCAATGGCATAAAGATAATAATTCTACCAAGGTTAACCTATAAATCCATTCTCATCCGCATAAAACTAGTAACAGGACTTCTGAGTGGAAGTAACAGCTTATCACTCACTATTGCTTGAAATAAAATAAGAAAAAATGGTAGAAAATTTCTATAGAATAAAAATAATAAGGGAGACTAAACCTACCAGGCATTATAATACATTTAGAGCTTCAATAATTAAAATACTATGATAATATAAATAAAAGCATAGATCTGTTCACACATATTTATAAGTAAATATGAAAACTTAGGGCTTTTTAAAGATGGTAACTCAAACCATTTGGGAAAAATATGGGTTATTTAATAAATGGTTTGAGATGGTGGAATATTCCAAAAAATAAGATTTGACCCATATGTTACATATTGTATCTATATAGATCCCAAATGAATTGATTATATATATATTAAAAAAGAAGGCATTGTGGTCCTGGAAAAAATGTGGCAAAATGGAAAATATTGCTACTCACGAAACAGATTTCATTGATATATTAAGAGCCCTAAAACTGAATAAGATATGGGCAAAGGTACAAATAAAGAATTCATAAATAAAAGAAATACAGTGTCTAGACATATGAAAATAAGTTCAAAGTAATTCCTAATAAGAAAAATGCATACTTGAGACACACTGTTTTAACACAATCAAACTGGCAGCATGCTCAGACCAAGCTGCAGAGAGAGAAGCCCCCTCCTGTTTTCCATAAGAACAAACTGTGTGTCCTCCATGGAGTGAGAGTTGACAATATCTTACAAAGTTACAAATGAATGATTCCTTTGACCTAGCAAATCAGTTCAGCAAATTTATCACACTAATATACTTGCAAAAGTGTGACACAGCATACCTGCATCCTTATTCATTAAGGCACTCTTTGAAATAGCAGGAGATTGGAAATAACTTAAATGCCCATTAGTAGGGAATTGGTTAAAACAATGATGCACAATCTATACAACTGAAATTGGACAAAGAATGAGGACGTTCGTTACGTATCGATGTGACAAGGTCTCTGAAATTATTACATTAAAAAAAGCATAGTACACAATTGTGAGTACAATTAAATATCGTTTGTGGAAAAGGCTGTATGAGTTAGAGCAAGACTATATATTTATTTGCTAATGGGTAAATATCTATTTGCCTGCATATACATAAAATGTTTCTAGATGCTATAAGAAATGGAATGCATTTGTTTCCCATGAGACTACAGAACATCTGTGCCACTTTTAACTGTTTATTGTTTTCTCTCTTTCAAATGTTGATTTGTGAGACTATCCTACCTAGTCAGAAGTCAGTCCTTTGTATGGGATCAGTCTTTTATGTGCCACCTCATTTGTTGTTACAAAATCTAGCACTGACTTCATTGTAAAGTTTGTCATTCAGGATCTAAGTTGACAAGTACCAAAGGGTCCCATGTGAGAATCTCACCGAGCCAGCCCTATATTCTGTCCTGGAAAACAGTGATTTGGCCATAAGTACATTTATTTGGAAGCTACCAGCTGATATTTCCTATCTTTTACATTCCAACCACCACCTCTGGCAGTCATCACAGAAAAGGATGAAATACAGTTGTTCATTATGTCAAGGAAATAACCAATTAGCCGTTAGACAATTCAATATGCTTTGTATAAATCTAGTGAACCAATGATATCTTAGATAAGGTGGATGAATCAATGTTTCATTTGTCTTTTGGAGAGTCATACAGACCTCCCTACCCTCAGTGTACATGTCACCTAGCCACTGATGGGTGACAGGCCCCGACAATATTTAAAATCCTTTCACTTAACACTGGACATCAGTGTTCCAGGGACAGTGAACCCACGCCAGGAATGTCCCAGGGTCCATCCCAACATCATCCATTCGTGTCCCCCCTCACCCCCTTCCAACCCCCAAGTTGAACGTGCACTGCCAAACTCCTTAAGTTAGACCTGGTAATTGCTGCCAATTTGTCTGTTTTGCTTTTGGCAATTAACAAACTGAAACGTTATCATGAAGGAGTTCATCTCATTTATAAGACTAGGTTTTTCCCCCCACTAAAATATGCAGCCACTCTGTTCTTTATTACCAGCAGGAGATAAATGACTGGTTTTCGTTGCTGAAGAATATATAATGGTTAAAAAGTCACTTTTTTCCTCCAGCTCTACATAAATCACAGAACTAGTCAATATTTAATAATGCTTGCCTTGGTCTGGAGTCCCTTGATCACCCCTGTCATGTGTAATAGCTCCCTCTCCGATATCTTTGACATAAAAGCCCAGCTTTACTGCAATACTAACATGTAGAGGGTCATTACGGATCGACATTTACCTTAATCTGTGACTGCCAACCATGAACCGATAAATTCCAGCAGATTCCACTGGGAGAAATCAGTAAACTTCTCAGTGGAAAGAACTGAGGGGAAATTCTGCCGAGAACAGAATACATTTTCTACAAGGGCTGTTCTGCAAATGGGTTCTGACTTTTGAAAGTTCTCTCGTCGCACAGCCTTGCAACATTTAATACCATTTTGATGGTCTGAGGGATGGCACAACAACCAGAGATGACATGGCTTAGAAGGCAAGCAGGAGTTTTCTCTGCAAAAACAATGCAAGATTAAACACAAGGGGGAATCTAGCTCTTGCATTATTCACCCAGCTGCCCTGGCGGGAAGAGCTGCTCGGCTGTCATGGGTCCAGCCTAAATGTGGCTCCTTTTTTCCAAATCGATCATCGCTCCTTCACCTCATAATCTTACAAGTTCTTCACAGCAGAATATATCAAAGCCTGGATTGCATAAAAAAGGGGCACACCGCGCTTTGAGGGCATTCGCTCAGACTCCAACGCAAACTCTAACCCGCTGGATATTTGATCACCAACACGGCAGGCAAATATGAGCTGTCTCTTTAAATTTGGCAAAGTCTTGTTTGTTTGGTTTTGTCCCTTACCTAGTTTTAAAACTTTGCGGATGTTGTTAAGTCCTACAAATACACTGCTCACAAAAATTAGGGGATCAGGGAACTTGCAGGTACTCCAGTACTTTCAGCCTTTTGTATGGTGCACTTTCACCAATGAAATACAAGTTGGTTTTGCATCTCATTGAATAATTGAACAACTTTCTTTGACTTGTTTGCTTTTCTGACATTCTTGTTTAATAAAATAATCAAATGCTTCTTTTTTTATCACTTCATATTTATTTTGAAATACCCCCTAAGTTTTGTTAGCAGTGTACTTGTGGATGTTTCAAACACAAAGAAACGTTTTAAAGTCTAATAAGAAACATCACCTTATTGTTGATAGAGTGCAACCAAGTCTAAGTTTTTTGCACATTTGCTAATAATTTTGAAAGAAACACTGAAAACATATTTAGAAATAGAAAGCGACCCTTCTGAAAATGCTAAAAGTAAACGCTTGATCAAAATTGTTTTATAGTAAAATCTGCACCTACACTTTCCTACTATAGGGGCTCCCTGAAATAAGCATAACAGATCACCGCACCTCACCTGACCCACATGAATCAGGCAGATTGGATGATACATTCGAGGATCCCTTTGTCATTTCATCCATGTCAGGTTAGTTTACTGGAACCCAGACAAGCATTACCAGCTTAGTTTACAAATGTTAAGGTGGCCACACATACAAACCCAGTTTAAGATGGACTGCAAAGTCAGAGCTCAGCGGTCATGAGTGATGTTGGAGGTGTTTGCCATGTATCCAGCAAAGGGAAAAGAATATAGATTATGCACTAGATCAATTTTTCTAGAATTTGAAGTTGCATCAGAACAACCTGAGGGGTTTGTTAAAAGGAGGGTGGGGAGGGGCCCAGATGAATTAAGGTGAAGGGATTAGCCAAGGAACACATGTACATAACACATGGACACAGACAACAAACAGGGTGTCCACAGCCAGAGAGGAAGGGAGGTTGGAAAGAGACTTCCCTTGGGGTGGAGAGCGCACAATGCTGTGCGCAGACGGTGTTATATTGAGTTGTGCACTTGAAACCTGTATGGTTTGGCAGACCACATCATCCCAAGACATTCAAAGAAAACCACAGCGCGTTGGCCCCCATCCCTGGAGTTTCCAATTCATTCGAGCAAGTGTGAGGTGTGAGAAGTCAACCTCCCCACAGTTTATCAGATGCTGCTGCTACTACTGCTCTGGGGGCCACATGCTTCTGCTTTAGCTCACCATCCCAGGTTATTTTTAGGGAAAATAAAGAAATTCAAATCTGAGGTCAAAAAGAAAGATTTCAAAAGAAAATAATGTGTTTGCTCGTGTTATTAAAAGTTTAGAAATTATGAACAAGGTACCTTGATCTGCATAGAACATTCCAGTAAAAAGGAGCAAGTACGTCAGGCGCCCGTTCGGGTGAAGAGGTGCTTCCCACCTCACGTGGGCTTTCCGGGATCCCTCAGTTTTGACAAACACATTCACTGCTCCCTCCGGAGGGGCTTCAAGAGTTCGATTTTCTACCTGTGAGTACAGAAAGATTTATTTTTGTTTGCAAATCAGTACACGCTTTCCTTTGAACCTGGTTCTTCAAAGACTCTCTTTTGGAAGTGAAATAAACTATTTTGACAGTAGCATCTTGTATGAATAGCTCATTTTGTCAGCAGGATCAAAGTATGCCTTGTGTTTTCTTCCTCCCGCTGTTAATGCTCAGAGTATGAGCTCCTGACCAAGTCAGGTACTTGTGATTTCCAGAATATGCAGACCAAATCCCACTGCAACAGTGACTACGGCTGGGCATACCCGTGGATGAGGGCTGGGACAGCTAAAACATATTGTCTCTAGTATTGCAAGAGAGAAGCAATGTGTAAGATCTGTTTCCATAACTTCCTGACATCTGGGCTCTGTCAAAAGCCACAACAAGCAACTTCAGACAGACAGACAGACACACACACACACACACACAAACAGTTCTCTGAGCTGTGCTATTATTACTAGGTATGTGAAGATGGCACCAGGCCAAACATCACCTGTGTGACTCCATCCCTAAAGTGTCATCACAAAAACAGCTAATAATGTCATAAGGACAGTGGGAATGAACCAGTGCAGGAATCTCTCGCTGCACAGGACCCCGGAAAGATTCTACTAGCGAAATAAATAAAGGGATGAAGCTGAGAGAGACAGAGCTCTCTGAAAGTAGAAAAGGTTTCGGAGTATTTTGGCGTCTCTGAATAACCGGCTTAAATTGGTTAACCAATCACCACAAACTCATTAGCATTGCTCATTCATGTTGACCTCTGAAGATGACGTGTGTTCAAAATGTTGACCTTATTTCTGAAGTTGCAGTTCCTTGTCTCACAAGAACTTGATCAAACGTGAAATCCTGAAGCAGGAAAATATTCTCAATTAAGAAACCTTCATTTGTTAGGGGGCACACACTTTCCCAATTATGAAAATAAATGTAAAAAGAAAGACAAAGTATTAATTTTTAATAAGTATGAGGTCATGACATGTTTTATTTTCATCTGGGAAAGGCTAAGGCTCAATTTTTTTTTTAGTTTAGTAGTTATATGCAAAAGAATGACTAAGAAGCTTGACTCAAAAAATTTGTCATTTTAATATTTCATAACAATGCAGTGTCTATGTATAGAGTACATATTGTTGCAGCAAATGATTTAAAAGGGTTCCAAATAAAATGAGACTCAAACAATTAAAAGAATTAAGGGCAACTCCAGATAATTATATTATCCTCCTCAAATATCTGGTTAATTCAAAGCAGATACATTTTTAAATTTTTCTTAAGTATCAGGGCAAATATTCTAGGAATTTCTCTACATTAAATTTGGCAATTGTACTATTTTACACTGACTTAGTCCTTAAAAAAATTTTTTTAACCTTTTGTTTATCTACCGTGCCTTAAGAATGTTAAGGAAAAGCATTCTGGAGAGTTGACTTGGCTTTCACCGGGAAACCTGTAATAACCCAGAAAAAAATATATCTGAGAACAAACATGCAATGAAAACAAAGATTTGAAAAACATTTTCCTTCTTAATGAAATTTTTACCAAGTGTGGAACACTGGTCTAAATTACATTTGATTTAAATTTTCACAGCAGTCCTCTTAAATAGGCATTATTTTCCTTTTGTGTAATAGTTGCAAAATCTGAAGCTTAGTAGAATAATTATGTTTCCCAAAGAGGCGTGGGGAGTAACAGCTAGTAGTAATTGGGTCGATTTCCCATGTGGAGTTTTCTTGACCATAACATACATTGTAATTAAAACTTATGTGTCTTAAATTCACATTCATGTAAAAAAATAAAAAAAAAAGAATGTGAAAATGTATGTGCATGTGTGTCTGGGAGTTGATCTGCATAAGCATGCCACCAACAGGAAGGAAGCCAAGCCAGCTTTGTAACCATCTGACTCAGCATTGACCTGTAGTCAGACTCCATCCTTAAGCAGGTCCCTGAGGAACTGAATCCAATGACTGTTTGAAGGCCAGACACAGCCATAAAGTTCCCAATCTTAGACTCAAAGAGTAGTGCTATCTGACATTGGCTGAGTAGAACAACAACAACAACAACAAAAGCAAAGTGATCTTCCTATGGACAAATTCATTGCACTTCTTTTTATAGAGACACAAAAAGAGAAGGGTTTCTCTCTCGTATGATTTTACAATATAACTGAAAGTAAGAAAGGCATTTAAAAAGTTCTCTGGTGCATAGTTTTCATTATTTCAAACTTTTATAAAGCCCCACATACTAGATTTAATTTGACAGTGCATATAACACGTTAAAATTAGGATCAAAGAAATTGTAAATTGGTTCATTTTTTTACATTGGAATTTACTTCAAAGCAAAATACATTATGTTAATGGTCAAGAACTGAACAAACCACAAAGATTTTTTTTCAAATGATACACAACTCCTTCTGAACCACCATTAACCGGTAATAAACTTGGTGAGGCTAGGACAGAAAAATATTGAGCAAATACTACATTAAAATGGTAAAACTATGAAATTTATGTGTGTATTTTTATTTTTTAAATATTGTCTTTTACCAAATTGATGCTTTTTAAACTATTTTTTCTTTTATTATATGAGCAACTTGTCAATTTTGAGGGTGGACCATAATACATTCGAGATTGTGAAATGTATTTGTCATAGAAAACACGAAATAATATTTTCCTGCATGCATGAAAAGTAATGATATGAAATACATAACAGATGTAAAATAAACAGGCAAGTTGGCTGAAAATAAAGAGTTATCATTAAGAAATGCTATTAGCTGAACCCAAAATTTGACTCTCGAAATTTATTATTTAATTTTTGCCAGAAAAAGGTTGAAAATGAGAAATGACAAATCTGTCTTTCAATCAAATCTTACAACATTGCGCTTCAAGTAAACAATGCCTGTAAGTGATATGTACATGCAATCTCTATGCTGGGCTAAATTTTACTGACTACCATATTGTAATTTAATAAGAGGAACGTCTGTCTTTTAAGATTGATTCATAGATTTCTTAAATCAATAAGGACACATTAAAAAGGATCATCAACATAAAAGAGCTGAATCTATAATATCCTGCATGATTGTGACAGACATCTAAGCTATTAGAATACTCATATGTAACCACTTAAGGGCATAATAGGTACTGTAGTTGGTACGGAATATTTTAGAAATCAATTGAAAACCGTGGGTGTTAACTTCCCGGCTTTATATAGCAGGCTTGTGCTAAGTAAAGATGCTGTTGTTCAATCCCAGTGATTAGAGATGAATCACTGACTTGTGAGAAGTGTTTGGATCAAGGAAAACGTACCACGGCGAGAAAATAAGTCCCCTTCACATCAGAACTGTGTCTGAAATGGATGAGACCGTGGCAGAGTAGGTTTTACAATCCAATTCTCTTTCCCCCTTCCCATCGGGGTGCTGTGGCATTGGATTTCTTTAAGTTAACATTGCCTATAACCCATGCAGGGCACGGATCGATAGCCATGTCCCCCTTGTTTAAAGTTGCGGGTACATCTGGAGACAGGGTGGGACCCATCGCTGAGGCCGAGGCCACAACAGGCAGGTTATATTGTTGAGAAAACTGAAGCTTCAAGCTCTTGGGAAGCGTTCTTTTGTTTTTGTTTCTCTCTTTTTTTTTGAATGGAGGAGGAGAGCTGGCCTATTGCCATTTCTGCTTTTAAGAGTAAGTGACCATCCAAGGGTCAGGGCTATAAAATACTTAAAGGCAATAAAGACTACAAGCTCAGTTCCATGGCTAGATGAGGTTAGCAGCTTGGAAAGCAACCAATTGCTGAAACAAAATGGGAGGTGTGGCAATAAATAAGGAAGCAAAAAGAAAATTAAAAAGTAGAGCTGTTTTTCAAGGTAATATTTATACAATACACTCTTCAATGGATACAGAGAGCATTAAAATGATAGAGCATTAGCAAAGATTGCCAAAAAGTATCTAAAACTAATGAGCATTTCCCTTAAAAGAAGGTACATCTAATTAATCAGAAAAAACGCTCACAATTAAAATGTGCTGTTTTGAAACTAAAGAATGTCATGCTAGTCTAAGACAATTAGGTATTATTAATTAGATTTTTTAAATGATACCAGTTATAAAAAGCGTAATTTTGTCAATCTTTTAGCTACTAATGAAATATAGGTATGCATTATAGGTTTTTGAAATGTGGATATCAAAAGCAGACAGTAATGTAATTTTAAATACTGTTCTCATGAAGCTAGAGCACACTAATGAAATTAAATTATTTTATTCTAATAGATGAGGTGAACTCAACCTTTTAATTGATTAGCCCAATTCTTTCAGAGCAGTGCTAGTGTCTTGTGGCAGTTATGGACTTTCAATTTTTTGTTAAAAAAATTTTTGTTGATTTGAGAGAGAGGGGAGAGTGGAGAGGGGGAAGGGGAAGAAAAGGGAGAGTAAGGGAAGGGAGGGGAGGGTGAGAGAGAGAGGAACATCAATCTGTTCCTGTATGTTCCTGTATGTTGCCAGTTCAATCCCCTAATTGGGATTGAACAGGCAACATCTATGCTTTGGGATGAGGCTCTATCCCAGTGATGGGTAATCTTTTGAGCTTGGTGTGTCAAAATTCGCCAAAAAACCGAGCATAACTCGGGTGCTATGTCACTTTGAGAAAAACGGCCTAACGGGAAGTCCCAGAACTAGACGCTCTGTGCTGGAGTTCTGTTGTTTTGGCCTACAGACCTCCGGCACAGAGTGTCTACACTACAGCAAATGTTTTATCCTCAGCTACTGCACCTGGCTGTGCTCGAGCCGAGGATGAAACGTCTTTCTCGGCATGTGGCCCCATACTTCTCTGGTATGCGGCAGCATGTGTCATCGAAAATGGCTACGCGTGTCAGTGGAGACACGCGTGTCATAGGTTCACCATCACGGCTCTAACCAATTGAGCTACCCAGCTAGGGCTCAATTATTTTCACTTTTTAATCATAAACTTACTTAGTTATAGCGCCCACTATTGGGAAGAGAAAATGCACTTTAAATGTGTTACTAAATCAGGCAAAATTGTATGCTTGCCTGTTAATCTGGTCAATTTACAGCTTGAAATGTCATTAAAATGCAGATGATTCTGTTCTTCACTGGACCTATGTGCAGTTTTGACATTTATGTTGACTATAAAGTCTTACAACTCTTAAGTCAAATTTTCCAGAAAAAAACAAAAAAGAAAAACTCTCCCGTTCTGCTGGCAAGGTGAGGTGTGCAGAGAGTGAGTCACTAGCGGTGACATCTCCCTCACTCCCTGAAATCTGACACTGAATGCCCAGGCTGCGCTCAGATGTACTCACCAGTGGGCCCAGGGCACAGCCTCTGGCCGTGCATGCTTGGACTCGGAAGGAATGCAAGCTCCAAGGAGCAAATCCATCCATGTGACAGCCAAGTTCGGAGGAATTGTGAACTAATACACCATCCAGATACAGCCCATAACTTGTGATAACACCTGGAAAGACAGTAACTGGAATTTAGGATGACTGACAGACAAGAGCAAAGAATGACTTAAAGAAAGCAAGCACTTCTTACCATGATGCCTAATTGCATGGGATCTTAGAATCTGGTATTTCCCTGAGTCTAAACCCTGTCCCTTTCCAAAGGGTAAAACAGGCTTTAAACCCTTGAATATCAAATTGTTAAGCTACTCAGTCCAGAGACAGAAATAAAACCCAGGAGTCCTATGGACTCCTTCCACTGCATCCCATCAACGGCTGTCATTTGGGCTCCATATAAAAAATAAAATAAAGTTCATTTATAATTTTTACTGCTTTTCAAAATTATCTCCTTAGTACCTGTGCTCTCGGAGTAAAATGACCTTATTTGTTAATGCACTGTCTATTGCTCGGGATGCAGCCAGCACTGTTTTAAGCACCTGGTGAGTATGAACGACTTTTTAACCCTTGCATACAGCACTACTGTGATCCAGGCAGTGTTATTATCACCAGTGCATTGATGAGAAAACTCTGGCACAGACAGGTTAGGTAACTTGCTGAAGGTCACAAGGCTGGCCACTGTTGGAGTCAGGAATGGGTCAAGGCACTCCGACTCAGGAAGAGACAGACGACGACAATTTGGGATTCTCAGACAACTCTACCATGTCCCTAACTATAACATTATGTTATGCACACATGGGAACCCTTAGCAAATGACATGCAGTACCTGCACAAGATTCTCATGGACAGCTTCGAGAGACTGTGACTGGCTGGTTTTAGTGATCAACTACAATGTACGTCAGAAGGAAAGTTATATGCATTTTTATGACATCAACTAGCAGGTACAAGACACTGACTGGCTTTTGAATATAATTATTTGACTGATTCAATCAAAACCATCATTCAAAGGACAGTGGGGAATCTATGTTTCACTAGAAATATGAAATCCCCAAATTGATTAAACTGCGCTGAAATGATAAATTAGAACCTCTTTCAAAGTAAAATTGATTTCACAATGGCCTCAAAATGTGTTCTTGAGGAATTATCTTAAGTGTCCCCGTCACACAGCTTTCCTTAAGGACAGACATTGGGTGTCTGTCCCATAGTACACAGTACATCATAGTACATAGTACTTTATCCACTTTTAACATTGTTGAATTGCCTGACACCCCAATGACCCAAAGCATCCCCAAGGCAATTTTGACATTTCTTCACCTATGTATTACTAGAGCTTAACACCATGCCTAAATCATAGTAGGCAGTTAATAAATATTGATTTTATTTTTTAGGTGAGAGGAAGGGAGATAGTACGGCATATTCCCACATGTGCCCCAACCAGGATCCACCTGGCAACCTGTCTAGGGCCAATGGTCGAATATCGAGCTATTTTTAGTACCTGAGGCTGATGATGTGTTCCAGTGGAACTATTCTCAAAATCTGGGGCCATGCTTGAACCAATTGAGCCACTGGCTTTGGGAGGGGAAGAGGGAAAGAAAGGGGAGAGAAGGGGGGAGAAGTAAATGGTCTTTCTTTTACTATCTCCCGTGTGCCCTGACCAAGGATCAAACCAAGGACGTCCATATGCTGGGATGATGCTCTATATACTGAGCCACACACCAGAGCCAATAAATATTGATTTAATGAATAAATTAACACATAACATAATAAAACATCATTATCTAATACATAGTAAACATTTAAGTCTACAGGACAAAGAGATAGATACCTAGACACTTGGAGTATGAAAACAATTTATGCTAAAAAGATGATTTTAAAGAATAGTCCAAGGGTAAAGCACTTTGGAGAAGGAGAATTTTAAAATCAAAGACTCTAGCAAAGTCAAGATTACCAACGAAGACCCCTGATAGCTGCCTTCCAGGAAGTCTGATTCTCAGCCTGGGAACATCAGATCTGGTTTTGTTAAAGTCCTGAAAGAACATCAAACCTTCTGTAATCATACTAGGGACAATGTTACCAGTGGGACTGCAACCCTCTCAGCCTTCTGGGAGGGAGCTGCTCACTTCTAGAACATGCTTGAATGATCTGGCAGTACTATCGCTTGTGAACTTACAGAATGCTACACCCACTTTCAGGATATCCTTTTCAACATTGCTTTTAAGAAACCACTTTGTAGCAAAATAAGTAGGGAGTGAGCTAGCATCACAGAAATGACTCATCTTACAATAGACCTCATCAACCGGTAGCCTGGGAGAGGGCTAAGAAGGCCTCCTGAAGCCTATGTTACAGCCCACACTGAGTAACAACACAATGTAGATTTGGGCTTTCCACAGGATGCTGCTCTGGCTTTGAACTAGGGACCAGTATCTGATACTCGTTTTTCTATAGAGATCATATAAATATTGAAAGTCTATAGCAACCCAAGCCAGGACCTCTCCAAACCCTAACCCTTCTATAAACAAGGCTTGAGTTGCCTCACTAGGTCAAGAATCCCAAACAGATGAGCTACTGGCTGAAGGCAAAAAAAATAAAAGCTGTAAATATCAACTACGATCATAAACTAGTTATAGACACAAAAATTGTAGATATTGTTTTAATTCTTACTTATTGCTTAGAGATTTATATATAATTAACTTTCTCTCCTCCCTTTTCTATTGACTTCTATAAAGTTAATGGGTGTTAATTTATAGGGCTTTTTTTGTTTTGCTTTGGTTTTGTTTTTTTGCAGACTATCCAGCTTTTGTGCCTTTTCAGTTGTGGAATCCTGTTGGCATTTCATCTTGATGGTTTAGGCATCGAACCAGCAAACCCAGCACTAAGCCCCGGTGCAGGTGGCAGCTGGATGACTGTCACCCTATTTACTCTTCAGCATCTGCTTCCCTTTCTCTTTCCTTTTGACACTTTTGTAACCAACTCTTCACATCAAATGAAGTCTGTATTAGATGCCTACCACATTTTCTGTTTGGCCAGTTTTTATTTTCATTTTTATTCAGAGAGAGGAGAGGCAGAGAGAGACTCCCACATGTGCCCCTACCTGGCAAGCCCACGAGGGGGCAATGCTCTGCCCATCTGGGGCATTGCTCCATTGCTCAGCAACTGAGCTCTTCTTAATGCCTAAGGCATAGGCCATGGTGCCATTCTCAGTGCCCAGAGCCAACTCGCTCAAATCGAGCCATGGCTGCAGGAGAGGTAGAGAGGGAGAGGAACAAAATAAGAGAGAGAGAGAGAGAGAGAAAGAGAAGTGAGAGGGGAGAGAGGGAGAAGCATGGAGAAGCAGATGGGCGCTTCTCCTGTGTGTCCAGACCAGGAATCGAACCCGGGACCTCCACATGCCGCGCCGACGCACCACACCACTAAGTCAACCGGGCAGAACCAGTTGGTTAGATCTTGATTAGTCATCCTTCAGGATGAAAACTTCTTAAAATTTAAATGAGTTCATACTTGACTAAAGAGGTTGCGATGGCCCATTTTCTGTTTGAAAGATAACTGTGGACAGTTTATCTTTCCGAAAGTAGGTCCCTTTCCCTTATTTCCCAATTTTGGGGGAAGAGCCTTTATTTTTACTGTCGTGTGCCACAGTGGTTCCTTCCACAAGAGCTTGGCTGCCTGTGACCTCTTTTATTCTAGTGCAGCCACCTATGATAACTCTAAGAATTTTTGGAACAAGTATTTGACTGAATGCTGGTTACCAATAGACACACAAAAGCACAAATGAATTAAAACTAAGCAATGAAAGAGATGTAAGGAAAAACCACCATTTCATTGAAAATCTGAGAGAAGAAAAATGGGTAAAATCACAGTTATAATAAGGACAGGAAATTATTGCAAGCTCGGCGCTCTCCTGAATGATCTCTGAATCCTCACACACAAAAGAAATCTATGTGCAAATAATGTGTTGCAGAAGCTCTTAAAGAAATTGTAAGATGCCTGAAATGCTATCTGCTTGACCTACTTTCCAACATTGAAATATAAAGTACCCAAATCAATATTTCCCTTTTCTTACATAATTGGGGAACAGAGAATGTCTTTTATGCTAGGATGATGTTCATAATATCTCATTTATCTGACATATTGGGAAATGAGATATTTTATGGGAGTTCATTTTTGTTATAACTAAATCTCATCCCTTAAGTACAAACTTGAAAAACCGAACCATTTTTTTAAAAGAAATCTTTCTAGCAAGCTCTACACACCTGTCTTCTCACTCAGACTGTAATAAATATAATTGAATCGTTTTGTGATGACTCAAACTGTGCATTATGGACACCAAAGACTATACTCTCTAATTCAGTGATCCCCTGCGGGACTGAAGAGGTATAGGGACACCTACCCAGCTCTTATTCTCCACATCACTCAGTGGCTACACTTGATCACTTCCTGTGTCTACTTTTTGACTTCTTCATTCTCCCTCGGTGACAGTCTTGCAGAAGTTACTCCTTTGTTTTGTCTACCCTGACTCACTCTAGCAAGCTATGCTGGGAAATGAGATAACCGTGACACCTGGAACTATGGATAAAGAAATAATAGGTAGTTATGGAGAAAAGGGCTTAGTGTAAGATGAGTAGATGACAATGAGCTGAGCATAAAATTAAGTGGGATGTGTGACAGTCAATTCAATGGCTAGGAGTTTTTTAGTACCTGGGATGTACTTGAATGGAAGTAGATGACACTGCAGTTCAGCTTTAGTGCAGGTGAGACCCCCTTCACACATACACACACACACATCCTGTAGATAACCAATATCTGACAGCATTTGTTGGAAGGGCTGGACCATCAATTGTACAACCAAATTGTATAATGAGTACATGCTAGGTAAGTGCAGTTTTGCCTTTAAATCATTTCTTACATTCTTCTCTGCTTCATCCACCATACCAATGCCATCACTGGGTCCTGTGGGCTCTATGTCCACACTGATCTTTACCCATAACTGTGCCCATGGCCATCGAATCCACTTGGCCCTTATCTCATACCTGAGAAGAATAGCCACCTACTTTGATGTTTCCATGGAATTCATTCTTCTTACCAAAGACAGAGGGTCATTTTTTTTTATATATTTTATTATTATTAATTCTAATGGGGTGACATCAATAAATTAGGGTTACATATGTACAATGAAAACATCTCCAGGTTATCTTATCATTCAATTGTGTTGCATACCCATCACCAAAAGTCAAATTGTCCTCTGTCACCTTCAATCTGGTTTTCCCTGCGTCCCTCCCCTCCTCCCTATCCCACTCTTCCCTCCCTCCCCCCATCCCATAACCACCACTCTCTTGTCCATATCTCATATTCTCACTTTCATGTCCCACCTATGTATGTAATCGTGCTGTTCTCAGTTTTTCTTTTTTTCTGATTTACTTATTTCACTCCGTATAATGTTATCAAGGTACATCCATTTTGTTATAAATGATCCGATGTCATCGTTTCTTATGGCTGAGTAGTATTCCATAGTATATATGTACCATCGCTTTTTAATCCACTCCTCTTCTGACGGACACTTGGGCTGGTTCCAGATCTTCGCTATTGTGAACAATGCTGCCACGAACATAGGGGCGCATTTCTTCTTTTCAAACAGTGCTATGGTGTTCTTAGGGTATATTCCTAAAAGTGGGATAGCTGGGTCAAAAGGCAGTTCGATTTTAATTTTCTGAGGAATCTCCAAACTGTTTTCCACAGTGGCTGCACCAGTCTGCATTCCCACCAGCAGTGCAGAAGGGTTCCCTTTTCTCCACATCCTCGCCAGCACTTATTCTGTGTTATTTTGCTGATAAGTGCCATTCTGACTGGTGTAAGGTGATATCTCATTGTGGTTTTAATTTGCATTTCTCTAATGATTAGTGATGTTGAGCATTTTTTCATATGCCTATTGGCCATCTGTATGTCCTCTTTGGAGAAATTTCTATTCATTTCTTTTGCCCATTTTTTGATTGCGTTGTTTGTCTTCCTGGTGTTGCGTTTTATAAGTTCTTTATAAATTTTAGTTATTAACCCCTTATCAGATGTGCTGTCGAATATGTTCTCCCATTGTGTGGTTTGTCTTTTTATTCTGTTCCTATTGTCTTTAGCTGTGCAAAAACTATTTAGTTTGATATAGTTCCATTTGTTTATCTTGCCTTTTATTTCAGTTGCCCGTGGAGATAAATTGGCAAATATACCGCTGCTACAGATGTCGGAGAGCTTGCTGCCTATGTTTTCTTCTAAGATGCTTATGGTTTCACGGCTTACATTTAAGTCTTTTATCCATTTTGAGTTTGTTTTTGTGAATGGTGTAAGTTGATGGTCTAGTTTCATTGTTTTGCAGGTAGATGACCAATTTTCCCAACACCATTTGTTAAAGAGGCTGTCTTTACTCCATTGTATGTTCTTTCCTCCTTTGTCAAATATCAGTTGTCCATAAAGCTGTGGGTTTATTTCTGGGTTCTCTGTTCTGTTCCATTGATCTATGTGCCTGTTCTTATGCCAGTAACAGGCTGTCTTGAGTATAATGGCCTTGTAGTAAACCTTGATATCAGGAAGAGTGATACCTCCTGCTTTATTTTTTCTTTATAAGATTGCTGAGGCTATTTGTGTTCTTTTTTGGTTCCATATAAATTTTTGGAATATGTGTTCTATATCTTTGAAGTATGTCATTGGTATTTTAACTGGTATTGCATTGAATTTATAAATTGCTTTAGGTAATATAGACATTTTAATGATGTTTATTCTTCCTAGCCATGAGCACGGTATGTGCTTCCACTTGTTTGTATCTTCCTTGATTTCTTTTATCAGTGTTCTATAATTTTCCGAGTACAAGTCCTTAACCTCCTTGGTTAAATTTACTCCTAGGTACTTTATTTTTTTGGCTGCAATAGTGAAGGGGATTGTTTCCTTAATTTCTTTTGCTGATATTTCAATGTTGGTGTATAGAAATGCCTCTGATTTCTGAGTATTAATTTTATATCCTGCCACCTTGCTGAAATCATTTATAAGGTCCAGTAGTTTTTTGACTGACACTTTAGGGTTTTCAATATACAATATCATATCATCTGCAAATAATGACAGTTTTACTTCTTCTTTTCCAATTTGTATGCCTTTTATTTCTTCTTCTTGTCTGATTGCTGTAGCTAGGACTTCCAGAACTATGTTGAATAAGAGTGGTGAAAGTGGGCAACCCTGCCTGGTTCCTGATCTTAAGGGAATTGCTTTTAATCTTTGTCCATTTAGTATGATGTTTGCTGTCAGTTTATCATAGATGGCCTTTATCATGTTAAGGAATGATCCAGGTATTCCCACTTTACTGAGAGTTTTGAGCATGAATGGGTGCTGGATTTTATCAAATGCCTTTTCTGCATCTATTGAAATTATCATGTGATTTTTGTCCTTCCTTTTGTTTATGTGGTGAATCACATTGATTGATTTGCGAATATTGAACCAGCCTTGCCTCTCCAGAATAAATCCCACTTGATCGTGGTGTATGATTTTTTTCATATATTGCTCGATCCGGTTGGCTAATATTTTGTTGAGAATTTTATCGTCTAAATTCATCAAGGATATAGGCCTATAATTTTCTTTCTTTGTGTTGTCTTTGCCCGGTTTTGGGATCAGAATTATGCTCGCCTCATAAAAGGAGTTTGGAAGTCTTCCTTCCTCTTGAATTTTTTGAAATAGCTTGAGGAGAATAGGAGTTAGTTCTTCTTTGAATTTTTGATAGAATTCACTTGTGAAGCCATCAGGCCCAGGACTTTTCTTTTTTTGGAGTTTTTTGATAACTGTTTTGATCTCATTTGCTGTAATCGGTCTGTTTAGGTGTTCTGATTCTTCCAGATTGATTTTTGGAAGGTTATATGATTCAAGAAATTTGTCCATTTCACCAAGATTGTCTAATTTTTTGGCATATAGTTCTTCATAGTATTTTCTTACAATGCTTTGTATTTCTGTTGTGTCAGTTGTTATTTCTCCACTGTCCTTTCTAATTTTATTTATTTGAGTTCTCTCTCTTTTTTTCTTTGTGAGTCTAGTTAAAGGTTCATCAATCTTGTTTACCTTTTCAACGAACCAGCTTCTTGTTTCATTGATCCTCTGTATTGTTTCCTTAGCCTCTATGTCATTTATTTCTGCTCTGACCTTTATTATTTCTTTCCTTCTACTTGTCTTCGGTTTTATTTGTTGTTGTTTTTCTAGTTCTTTTAGATGCAGGGTCAGATTGCTTATTTGAGCTTTTTCTAGCTTCTTATGATATGCCTGTAGTGCAATGAACTTCCCTCTCAGAACTGCTTTTGCTGTGTCCCATAAATTTTGAGTTGATGTATGCTCATTATCATTTGTTTCTAGAAACTTTTTTATTTCTTCTTTGATCTCATTGTTAATCCATTCATTATTTAATAACATGCTATTTAGTTTCCAAGTGTTTGAATATTTTTCATTTTTTCTTTTGTGGTTAATTTCCAGTTTCATGGCATTGTGATCAGAGAAAATGTTTGATATGATTTCAATCTTCTTAAATTTATTGAGACCATTTTTGTGTCCTAACATGTGGTCTATCCTAGAAAACGTACCATGAGCGCTTGAGAAGAATGTATATTCTACTGCTTTAGGGTGAAAAGTTCTGAAGATATCTATTAAATCAAGTTGATCTAGTGTCTCCTTTAAGTCTGCTGTTTCTTTATTAATTTTCTTTCTTGAGGATCTATCCAGTGTTGTTAGAGGGGTATTGAAATCCCCTACAATGATAGTATTGCTGTTAATCTCACCCTTTATATCCATCAAAGTCTGCTTTATGTATGTCGGGGCTCCTATATTTGGTGCATAGATATTTACAATAGTTATATCTTCCTGTTGAATTGTTCCCTTTATCATTATGTAGTGTCCTCCTTTATCTACAGCCTTTGTTTTAAAGTCCATTTTGTCTGATATAAGTATTGCTACCCCTGCTTTTTTTTCATTTCCATTTGCATGAAATATTTTTCCCCATCCTTTTACCTTCAGTCTATGAGCATCTTTTGTTTTAAGGTGTGTCTCTTGTAGACAGCATATGTATGGGTCCTGTTTCTTAATCCATGCAGCTACCCTATGTCTTTTGATTGGATCATTTAATCCATTTACATTTAAGGTTATTATTGATATGTAGTTGTTTATTGCCATTTTATTCTTTAAAGCTGTATTCTTCTTTTGCTCTATTCATTCCTCCCTTTAAACTGTTCACAAGAGGCCCCTTAGTATCTCTTGCAGAATTGGTTTGGTTTTTATGAATTCCTTCAGGCTTTCTTTTTCTGGGAAGCTCTTTATTTCTCCTTCAATTTTAAACATTACCCTTGCTGGATAAAGTAGTCTTGGTTGTAGGTTCTTGTTCTGCATTACTTTGATTATTTCTTGCCATTCCCTTCTGGCCTCAAGTGTTTCTGTTGAGAAGTCCAATGTCATCCTTATGGGGGCTCCTTTGTAGGTGATAGTCTTTTTTTCTCTAGCAGCTTTTAAAATTTTTTCTTTATCCATTAGCTTTGGTATTTTAACTATGATGTGTCTTGGTGTAGATTTTTTTGGGTTTCTCCTTAATGGAGTTCTGTGTGCTTCTTGAATATGTGGAGTGTTTCCCAGCCTTAATTTAGGGAAGTTTTCTGCTATGATTTGATTGAACAAAGTTTCCATTTCCTGTCCTCTCTCCTCTTCTTCAGGCACCCCTATGATGCGAATGTTGTTTCTCTTCATGTTGTCACAAAGCTCCCTTAGAGTTTCCTCACATTTTTTAAGTCTCTTTTCCTTTTTCTTCTCTGCTTCTGTGCCTTTGTTTATTGTGTCCTCTATCTCGCTTATTCGATCCTCAGCGTCATCCATCCTGCTTTTAATTCCTTCCATTGTGGTCTTCAGTTCTGATACTGTATTTGTCATTTCTGTCTGATTCTTTTTTATTATTTCAATTTCATTTTTTATACTTGTTATCTCTTTATTTAGGTGTTCATAATGACTATCCATTGTTGCTCTAATTTCTTTGAACATCCTAACTATCATTATTCTAAATTCTACTTCTGGTAATTTGGTTATATCTGGTTCATTCAGGTCCTTCTCTGGGGATTTCTCTTGATTCATTTGGTTTGCATTCCTCTGCCTGCCCATTTTGTCTGTGTATAAGCAAGTTGTGGCCACTGGAGTCCAGTAGGTGTTGCCTTTGTCTTCTCTAGGTGTGTTCTATCTGCAGGCCCCCCACCCCCTCTGCCGGTGCCTAGGGTGGTTGGGTATGAGCGTTGCCAGCGCCGGCCCACTGTGGCTTTTGCTATGATTTCTGCCTCTCCTCCGTGGGAGGGGCTGTCACTGAAGCCACAAGATTAGCACCAAGGGTAGAGGTGAGCACCTTTTCTCAGCTGCGGACCCAGCCTATTTCCGGACTTCTGCCCAGAACCAGCAGTCGGACAGTCGGAGCCTGCTCGCTACAGTTCCGCGGGTTAGGCGGGGCTTTTGACGTGCTCTCAGCTGTAAGCTTTTGCCTGTCCGGAGCTTTAGCCCTGCCCTCGAGGCCAGGACCCTTCTGCGCAGGGTCGGAAACCAGGGTTTACTGGGGCGGGCGTGTTTGCTGGCTTCCGTTCAGCTGCGTACTTCCGCTCATCCCGGACTCTACCCCGCCCCCGCATTCGGAGCCCGCTCTTGCACGTATGAATGCTATCCGGGGTTTCTCCGGCCGGACGGGGATAGTAGCGTGGGCTCAGCTGCGAGCCTCCACTTGTCTCAGGGTCTAGCCCGTTCCCGCGCTCGGAGCCCGCTCGCGCACGTATACTGGCCGACCGCGGTTCTCCAGCCCAGGGGATGGGGGTGGGGTGGGGGACTGGTAGCGTCAGCTCAGCTTCGAGCCCCTGCCTGTCCCTGGTCGTAGCCCGGTCCCCGCGGTCAGGGCCGGCTTGCGCAGGGCCTGCCCGTTCCTGGCCTCCCGCTTTGTCCCCGTAAGTGGGATTAAAGGCGGGCCCGCAGCTTCCGGACCGCTTTCGCGGTCCCCTCTGACCCTCTGGGCTAGACCGATCTCCCACCGGCTTGGCCTCTGCCCACGCCGACAGAACCGCCTTTCAGCGTCCTGCGGCCCCAAAACCTTAAGCAGCCTTCAGCAGAGTAGGAAGGGACCTAATACTCCACACTGTAGGCCTGGGAGCTCCCTCACTTGTTTCACAGCTCAATACTGTCCAAACGCCTCTTCTAGGCTCTAGGACTGGAGGCTGGGGCTTGGTTCCTGGGACCCAGGTCCCTCCCTCTCCGCCAAACTCTCCTCCCGCCCCGTGGGTCTCTCCGGGCTGCCGTTTGCTCCAGGGAGCTGGGCAGCCCTCTTCGCGTTTTTGCTATTCCTACCAGTCTCAATGTGGCTTCTTCTGTGTTCCTTGGTTGAAGAGTCCACTTAGTTTTGTTCAAAGTTGGTTTATCCAGGTGATGGTTCTTAAAATTGAGTTATAATCCACTGTGCTTCTGGGAGTTGGAAGTTGGTACGTCCGCCTACTCCGTCGCCATCTTGCTCCTCTAGAGGGTCATTTTTTAACATGTATATATGATCACATAACATACAATCAAAGATCCATCAAGTCTTCGCTCTGGACTACAAGATGAGAGAGAGTTCACCATCCCCAAAGCAGGAAGCTGGGTCAATGTAAGCATGTTGTGAGGATGAAGCAGACAGGTGCTGTTGGCCTCACTGTGATTTCTGCCTTTTGGTCCAGGTATTATCAGCCAATCACCAGATTTCAAGGGCAGGTCAAAGTGGGATACCATTATGGTTTAGAGCTTGAGACTAATGGTAGGAAGCTCCTTTGATATGGCTTGGGCAAGGCCATTAACTAGAAAATCCTGAATTAAGAGCACACAAACTGCCCTGGCCAGATAGCTCGGTTGGTTAGAGCATCATCCAGACATGCAGAGGTTGCCAGTTAGATCCCCAGTCAGGGCAAATACAGGAACAGATTTATGAGATTTATGTTCCTGTCTCTCTCTCTCTCTCCCTCTCATTCTCTAAAATCAATAAAATAAACATTTGAAAAAGGGGAAACCATTATTTAAAAAAGCCACGTAAACTCTCTGGTGAGTTGTTGAACGGTAAGATACACCATTTGAAGAGAATACTCCCAAATACTCCCTTTCTTATCAACATATTCAGGCAGATTTTAGAGCTTCTTACTACAAGCAGATTTTTTTTTTTAACAGGGACAGAGAGAGAGTCAGAGAGAGGAATAGATAGGGACAGACAGGAACGGAGAGAGGTGAGAAGCATCAATCATTAGTTTTTTGTTGCCGTCGCAGCACCTTAGTTGTTCATTGATTGCTTTCTCATATGTGCCTTGACCGCGGGCCTTCAGCAGACTGAGCAACCCCTTGCTGGAGCCAGCGACCTTGGGTCCAAGCTGGTGAGCTTTTTGCTCAAGCCAGATGGGCCTGCGCTCAAGCTGGTGAGCTCGGGGTCTTGAACCTGGGTATTCCGCATCCCAGTCCAATGCTCTATCCACTGCGCCACTGCCTAGTCAGGCCAGATTTTTTATATCAATAAAATAAGTATAATGTGAAACACTGCATAATTCAGTTTTTAAAACATGCATTCAGTAAGTAATAACTTTCAAATATCTACTAACACAACAATTTTCATTGCCTTCTGATTCTCAAAGTGAGTAACAAAACTAGTGAATATAATCTAATGGACAATTTAAAGGGTAAGGAAACAATTTCCTTTTTTTCTTTTTTTACTAGAGTACAAGACATATATGAATAGCTTTAGAGAAAGTAAAATGCCACGTTCTGGAAATGCCATGTAAGTATTTTTGACATAGTAAAACAATTTATTATTTAAAACACACCAAACATGTTGAGTTAGACAGTAGGCTGCATACTTTACACGAGCTGTTTCCATGAACTCTGGCGACACCACAATCTATGAACAGCTATTTTCCATGTTCTTCAGATGAGCACATGAAGGCTCAGAGGGGCTAAGCTAGTTCCCAAGGTCACACAAACATAAATTTGGGTGCAGAGCCTGGCCCTCACATCTGCTAAGGGTACCGCTTCTGTTATCCATTTCCAGTCTAATTTTCTCTTCTAAAATATTTAGGAATTCCATTCAAATTAAGAATTGATGAACAAGTTCTGGCCCTACCTGCCATTATGACGAGCCTAATCAAAAGATGAACATAGATTTGTTTTTAAAGGAAAGTTTATTTTAAAATTCCTTTTATTTTAATTTTATTCATTTTAGAGAGGAGACACAGAGTGAGAAAGAGAGAGAGAAAGAGAGAAAGGGGGGAGGAGCTGGAAGCATCAACTCCCATATGTGCCTTGACCGGACCAGTGCAAGGTTTTGAACTGGCGACCTCAGTGTTCCCAGGTCGACGCTTTATCCACTGCGCCACCACAGGTCAGGCTAGAACATAGATTTTTTGAAAGTCAATTACCTGAAAGGAATTAGGCTTTGGGGACAGAAAGAATAAGGCAGTATCTATCTTGAGGCCAAGAAGCAAACTTTCTTGTCTTTTTTCACTTTTGACCTTTTGGTTGGCTTTTGTCTGAGAGGGAAGCGGTTAAAAGCAATTGGGTGGCTGTTCCCATAGCCTTTGGATTCCTGAAGATCTAACTGTTGGCTGAGTCCTCCCTGCAACACTAACACAGGATAAATGAGAACCCACCTGAGGACTGGATCCTACACCACTTCCTGCCTCAAGGTCGGTGTTGTTTATGAGTAATGGTTAGCTGGTATGGTGAGATGCAGAGCCACCAAATACGGACACTAGTCATATACCTGGAAGCCTCATGGTCATATAAGAACGATGGTTTCACTCAATAACACTCTATTAAGCTCTCAGAGAAAAATGAAGGAGAGCTATATGCGCTGACATAAAAACGTGCCTATTTTATGTCGTCAATAGGACAAATAATCAAGGTATACAGCAGTATACATCACATGGCCAATTATGTATGTGTCCTTTTATGCATATATAGGTAAATGATCATTTATTCAATATACAAATTAGTTACTGAGTACCTTTTATGTTCTGAGCAGGGGTATCCTTTTGGATGGTAGTGAACAAGAAGTATGCCTGGAAACAAAATCGGGGAAGTCTCAGCTTCCCAGGCTGATAGCTACCCCTCCCAATGCACAGGGCCTTGCTCTCATGACTACACACCTTTTAAAACGAGGGCAGTGAGCTCCAATATTCTGAGCTTTTAATTCCATACCAATAAAATGGGAGTAATATTCCTTGCCCCAATGTCCTGACAGTTGTGAGAATCAAAGGAGTAAGTATGTGTGTGTATATATATATATATATATATATATATATATATATAGAGAGAGAGAGAGAGAGAGAGAGAGAGAGAGAGAAGTGCCTTTGGAGTTAAGTATTATGCACATAAAAGAAATTAACTCAGAGCTGTCCCTTTTTCTGAGGGTAACTTAAAGCCCCTTCCTGTCACCACCTAGCAGTTCCTTGCAGGTGCGTGCCAACTCTTTAAGATTCCTCCCCCACTCCAATAACACCTGGAGAATACAAAAAAATGCTTACTAAAAAGTGGAAAATATTTGTTGAGGGCAATCAGTTGGATTTACTGGATTTGATCTTTGACAGTAATCTGACTTATCAGTAAATATTTATGGAGCACCTACTATGCGTCAGGTATTATGTTACATGCTGGGAATACAAAGATGATAAAAGTAATCCTGGTTCCTACCTTTATACAACTTTCCATCTCAGCAAGAGCACAGACACAGAGCATTGCATGCATGTAATGTTTATTAAATGAGAATCTGATGGGATAAAAGAAAAAATGGGGGAGGGGAGGCATATGCTAACCTACTATGGGTGGGTTAGGGAATAAAGTTTGAGAAGCTGACCCTTAAGCTGAACTTGGCACTTGAAATTAGTTCATCAGAAGGAAAGAAATGACATAAAATATTATTTGATTAATTATAACAGATTTCATAATAGATAGCATTCAAAGAGACATCAATAAGTCAATTCCTATTTAAAAAGTTAAATATCACAGAGTCATTAAACAAACTGCCTCTAGAACGTTTGGACATGGCTCTCCTTGTTTGCCTTTAAAATGTCTAGTGTGTCCAAAGTGTAACAGAATGGAAAATTTGTTTACGTATTTACTTTTGGCACTCTTAGGATGAAGGAAAGCATTTCACGTTTATCTCTACGTCCAGCTCTCCGAAATTCTGCACATTGAGTGTGGATTAAATGAGATTTAGGAATCAATCCGAGTCTCCCCAGGAAACTCATGGCACCTTAAATGGGCAATGAAGGATAATTTAGGGAAGGGATCACTTAAGAAAGTAGGCGTAGGGTTCAGGGAGAGTGATCATACAGCAGCCCCAGCTAGTAATAGCTAGGACTCCTGGGAGACCGGCTGGCTGGGAGCCACTGAGCACCCTTACACATGGAGAGGACAGGGTGGGGACAGATTCAGAAACCTGGAGAGAGAGCTTAGAGTTATTGGGATGGTCCACTGGACCGAAGCTGAAGCTTTTGGTTGAGGACTGCAGCCCTGGAGCCTAGAGCCAGGCAGAAAGGATCCACATGGAGTAAGTTCTAAGACTGTGTCTCCCCTCATCTGCTGCTACTGCAACCCACAGACCAGCCATGAGGAAGCCAGACAGAGACAGCCCAGTCCCATTGTCACTGTGAACAAAGGTCAGCCTAGGACACAGGGCTGAGCGGGGAACAGTGGCAGGTGGATTGAGAGAGGCAGAAGAAAAATGTCCCACGTTAAAAAAAAAAAGATTTAATTATACTGTACTTTTTATATTTTTGTGCTTTGTTTTCTGGTTTATTCTCTTACACTAATCATCAGTCAGAGAGGTAAGAAAATATTGTGCTACGTGTTAAAGGGGATCAGGCTATTTAATGCAGTTTTGTAAATTCAGTTTGTTTAATGGATAACCCACAGAATGGATACTTAACTCCAACTGGATGTCTAGTGTAAGCAGCTTCAAGTTTATCACCTTTCTCTCTCCATAATGGTAGAATTTTTAAGGTGCTTAATTTGCACAGGGAAGTGGAATCATAATTATCCACAGAGCACAACCACAGGGATATATATCTTTGTGCCTCTTCATCATGTTATGTCAAATTGCATTTCCTAAGGTGCTCAATAGGATGTCATATATAACTGAGGAAGCTTGAAACAAGTACAACGCAGTGTAGATTTAATACAAGGTATCACTGTTTAAACTGAGGAATTCTGTTTACTGTAAGAATTAAACAACAAGGCTTTAGAGTGTCATAAAAAGAACATGCCTAGTGAATATCAATGCCCCAAACAGATCTGTTTGTTTTTTGCCAGTGCAGCATGACAATGTATCAACTGAGGACCCCCCCCCCCACTGCCCCCACAAGATCCGATGATGACTGAATGTGGCAGATAGGTCCCTGTGTGAATAGCTGATTCTTCAATTAAAAAGGAAAAGAGAGAACAGCTTTCACATTGTGGAGTAATGCCTTATTACGGTTAGGCTCTCCTAAAAATGGAATCGGCGGAATCTAAAAAAGATCGTGCTTGGGAAATTCTACCTGACAAACTGAGTGGAGGTGTTTCATAAAAGTTACACGAGGTTGGCTGGAAACTGTCAAGTGCTTTTCCTACGTGATTCCCCTATTAAAACTGAGCATTTCCAGGAAAGAAAATAGAATGGCATTTTGACTTTAGAAAAATAAACTTATTTCATAGTAAAAAATTTTTTAAAAAGTTATTTAAAACCAGAAAAAAATAAGAACAGAGATCTTAGGAATATTCAGTGTTAGCACAGAGAACAAGACATTGGACAAGTCAAAGTAACTAAACATTTCTTTTTTTCCCCCACATAACTAGGTGGAATCCTCCATTATGAGTATTTCTATAAAAAGTTTCAGTAGAAAAGAAATAAAATCAGTGAATAAATAAAATTATGAATTTTGAGTCATTGACATCTTGTTTTGCATTACATTCCAACTTAACTAGTTGTCTTGCCTTGATAATTAAGTTGTGTAATAGTTATACACTAGAGTTTCTATGTTTGAATGTGGAAATAATACCTATTTCATAGGATAGCTATGAGAATTAAATGTCTGGCATATAGTTATAAATTGTAGCTATTACTATTATTATTATTAGTGTTAGCAGGAAATCAAATCCTTTCTCTGCACAATGGGAGTAATTGATTAATATCTACATATACACCTTCATGTACCTATGTTATAAAAATTCTCTTCTTCTATTATCCAAAATAAACCGAGCCCAGGATGAATGTAGCATGTGCCCTGTGGAGGCACAGAAACAGACTACATGGTCAAGAGAAGATGAGAAGCTTAACTGAAACTCAGTGAAGAGGGGAACAACTTCATGAAAAAAGAGACCCACGTTTAACCGGGAGGAAGGAGCCAGATTATCTCTGTAAAGACAGAGAGATTGCAGAAATTGTGAACTCCAAATCCATAAACAAGGAAACTGGGGTTCATAGAATTTAGTAAATTTCCTAAAGTAACTGAGTTCCTAGATGTCAGAGGTAAGACTCAACTCCACATCCACATCTCTCAACCCTATGTTAAGCTATCCATCATATTCTAGGCTGGCTAGAAAGAAGAGTGTACCACCGGGCTATAGAAATGCAGGTTCATCTACACACTCGGAGTGGATCTAAAGGCCAGACTAAACAAACTGGACATGTTCTTTCAGTTTTTAGTGGGGATTGTGGGGAACTTTGAAAACAGACTGAGGGGAAAAGATGCTTTCCAATAATCAGATTATCCTTCTCCAGACAGGAGACTATAGGCACAAAACCCTGGCAAATTTGGGGAAAAGGAGAGAGAAGTAGTGAAGAGCGGGAAAATAAAGATTTAATGAAACTATTACTGTTTAAATGTCTAATCATTTTCCCACAATAAACATTTTAGAAATTCTGATGAGTTTAAATGCTGGACTTTAGAATATAATGGGCGTGTTAACACATATCATCCAAATCTCCCAAACTCTTGGTGCTTGATGAATGCATTTTAAAACTGCTTGTACATTTGCAAAGCATAATATGCAAAGATTCTCTTCAACATAGAAAGTATATCTCTAGTCAACATAGGATTCTGAGTGCAGTATCAAGCCCACTGCAGGCACAGATTGGGATGAAGGAAAGTGTTTTACCAGGCAAATCATGTCATAGCATTCTTTTCTTTTTATTAAAAAAAAAAAAGATTGCGCTGCCCACATGCAAGTTTTTTTCTTTTTTTCTTTTTTACAGGGACAGAGAGAGGGATAGATAGGAACAGACAGACAGGAACGAAGAAAGATGAGAAGCATCAATCATCAGTTTTTTGTTACCATTGTGACACCATAGTAGTTCATTGATTGCTTTCTCACATGTGCCTTGACCGTGGGCCTTCAGCAGACTGAGCCACCCCTTGCTGGAGCCAGTGACCTTGGATCCAAGATGGTGAGCTTTTTGCTTAAGCCAGATGGGCCCGTGCTCAAGCTGGCAACCTCGGGGTCTCGAACCTGGGTCTTCCTAATCCCAGTCCGACGCTCTATCCACTGCGCACTGCCTGGTCAGGCATGTCATAGCATTCAACTGGGATAAATCCTTAACATGTTCATTACCACCTATGGACTAAATCCCATTGTGGAGGGAGGAAGTATGACAAGATTTTCCACTGTGCAATGTATAGGAAGCAGACATCCATGCATTTTTATTAGAAAATCTGTAATAGTAGAGGAATAACTTCACGAGCAGAGATAATCACTCACTCTAAGTATTAAAGCTCTCTTCACCACCTCAAATATATCCACTGTATTTGCCAAAAGTTTAATTAAAATGAGACAACTGGAATAATTAATGTCATAGTAAATAGGAGACAAACTAATAATAGGGCATTTTTTTTTCTTTTATTCTTTTTGGCTATGCTAAACAAGGCCATTTCAATTTTCAGTAATGAGTTTACTTAAAATAGCTTCTATGGTATTAAAAGTCTTCTTGATATTTTTCTTAAAGGGGAATAGAATTTGATATTGTGTAAGCTTCGACAACAAGAATATTTTGTGTGAAATGTAAAAATATTTTCAATCTGTGAATAAAGCAGTTTCTACCCCAAGTTATTACAAAAACTCTTTATAAAAAGATTTTATTGCCCTGGCTGGTTGGCTCAGTGGTAGAGTGTCAACCTGGCGTGTAGATGTCCTGGGTTCAATTCTTGGTCAGGGCACACAGGAGGAGGAGCACCCATCTGCTTCTCCACCCTTCCCTCTCTCCTTCCTCTCTGTCTCTTTCTTCCCTTCCCATAGCCAAGGCTCCACTGGAGCAAAGTTGGCCTGGGCACTGAGGATGGCTCCATGGCTTTTGCCTCAGATGCTAGAATGGCTCTAGTTGCAAAGGTGCAATGTTCCAGATGGGCAGAACACTGCCTCCTAGTAAGCTTGCCTGGTGGATCCTGGTCAGGCGCATGTGGGAATCTGTCTCTTAGCTTCACTTCTCATTTCAGAAAAATACAAAAAAAAAAAAAGAAAAGAAAAGAAAAGATTTTATCTTAGCAGACTTTAACAGGCTACTATAATTCTCTAAACTATACAAAGAGTATACCACTTAGAAATATATAGAATTCTCTCCAAGTGAAACAGGTATAAATGTATATCTTTAGTGCTTATATTGATTGAAAACAGCATGTTGAAATATTTATAAATAATATATTAAAATATGTAGAGCTCCCAGTGATCTCTGTTAAGATACACTTAAGAAATCAAAAGCACTTTGAAATGTACTAAGTGCGTAAACTTCCCCCGTCCCCACTTCTCCCAGAGAAAACGAGTGACTGTCAAAAACAGAAAGTCACTGAAAATTCTGTCACTCTCACAGGGGCCTTCTGTAGGAATACTCTTCTGTTCTTGTTACCTCTCCTGGAACATATTAAACAATAAGATGCAGTACACACGAACTATCAAAAGGGAGCACTTTTGAGCCATCGAAATTGTGTGCCAGCCTAAAAACCACAGCCTCCCAACTACAGGCAAGGATACTATCTCAGGTATTTCATGTGCTAAAATGATCATTAAAAATTAAGCACCGCATAGACGCTGCCAGTTAGAATATTAATTTACCTTTGCTAATCATAATTTTAACTGGAGGCTAAGGGAGTTCACTCACCATTCGGATGCTCCGGCTGGGTCCAGGAGACATTGAAGGAGTGCGGTGAATAGGAGCGCGTTGCGGGGGCGGGCACGCCTTCGGGCGTGCTCTCCTCAGTCCTGGCCACGCTGGATGCACTCACTGTGCACCCACCTCCCGTGCAAGCCTGAACAGAGACAGAGTGGGGAAAAATCACATTTCACTCTGGGTCCCAAAAGTTTCGATGAGCGTTGAAGAAAGAGACTTCATTATTATAAGAGTTTCAGATTCTTTGAAATAAAGCTCCCTTCAGCCCATAAAATACATTTGTTTCAATGCTGAGGTTTGACCTTTACTAGTTTTCCTTTCAGGACATGAGACAGTCATCTCCAATAATTAGAAAATAACCCAGAATGCACGAATATATGCAATTTAATTACATCCTACGTTAGAAATAGGGCATATAGGGTGGACAAAAGCAGGCCTACAGTTGTCAGTATGTAAAATACAGAATTTATTCTTGCAGTATTATTTTTAATTATTGTCTTCTTTTCCATATGGACAACTGAAACCTACTTTTACCCACTCCTGTATATTGACTGGGTGAATAGCACTCATTAAATTAGTCATGTACAAAGGTGTCTAGATTAAACACACACAGATACTCACACACATGCACGTGTGCACGCATGTGTATGTGCCCTCATGGAAAAAGAGAGACTGAAGGCTACATCAGTATAAACCAAGTGATTTCTAAAATTAAAAAAATATATGTACAGCAAATATAACTGACTTTAATTTACTACAGGACAACCAATACATTCAAAGTATAAAAGTGTAACTGAATAAAACATTTCTCATAAGGCAACAGCAAAGAAGTTGTTGAGTTACTGTTTGATGGCTTCAAGGTTTAAATCATCACTCAGGCACCAAAGGAAATGGGCGTGGTTAAATGGCGGACAAACAAAAAGGTCACAGAAGCCCCCTATCCCCTAACAAGGTCTCGCTCATTCCAGAAGTGGATATATGGGCATTAAAGGTATTTGGAAACTTCTGTGTGCACTTTTTATAATAAATTGCAAATAATCCCCAAATACATGCTTAAATGTATTAGGATAATATCTTTATTCCCTAACTTGCTGGATAAGCATTTCTCCAGGAAATGGAGACAAACATCTAGGCTATTTCGGGACTAAAATTGTTAGCAAACATGACCGATTATATCTTTATATAAATAACACAGATGTTTGAAAACTACACTTAGGCTCTGTTCAGCATCTCTCTAGGATACAATGTTAATTTGC
This sequence comes from Rhynchonycteris naso, assembly GCA_037038555.1. NCBI lineage: Eukaryota > Metazoa > Chordata > Mammalia > Chiroptera > Emballonuridae > Rhynchonycteris > Rhynchonycteris naso. The sequence goes on along the minus strand of CM072995.1, from coordinate 209,729,620 downwards.
ACAATGAAAGGTAAAACTCTTTCAGCAAGCACTAAATTTTACCAAATACATACGAAAATGAAGCAAAGTCTTAGGACAATGTAAAAATGCAGACAGTTAGCCCATTTCCATGGACAGTAGATATTACTAATATAAACAATTAAAACACCTCTTTATTTCTTGGGGCCTGTCCCTGCTTTTCAGTTTGATAATGAGGGATGACCTTTTGATATTTAAAGCAACTGATATGCTTTTCCCTAGAGATAGGAGAAAGCTGTCTGATTTTTTCTTTTTTTAAGGATGCTTAATTACTGAAGTTTAATATTTGCAAAAACTATTGCAAATAATTCATTGCAGGTATAGATAAGAATGCATGGTCCATTGACACGGTGATCAATCTCACTTGCTATTGTAGAAATGCAAGAGCAGCCCAGGTTTTCAGGATAATTTCTTCCTCAACCTAAGCGAGGTTGCACTGTGGCCTGGGCATGAAATTGCATTAAGATTGGGGACCTAATTAACCTCTGTAGGTTTCCTCTAATTCTCAGCTGTGGCATGTGCATACATATGGAAGAGAGAAGCCGTCTTTCTCCTGAATCCAGCTTCTTTGCAAATAAAAGAGAATCAATGGAGCTTGTGGCCAAAGCCTGACTCAGAGCTCTAGGACACGTCACGGTGAGCCCAAGAATAACTCTCTGAATTTGAAAATAGAAAAAATTAAAATGTTTTCGACACACTGAATGTCCACCAGGAAGCGTGGCAGGAAATCAGGCCACTGGGGACAGCTGGGTGGTCACAGGAAAGCGGTCAAAGGAGCCTCCCTCCTAGTCCTCACAACTATCCTTTGTATTTTCTAGATCTTTTTTTTTTTCTTGCTTTGGGCAGAAAACAAATGTTGCAGCATCTTACTGTTAAACTTTTAATGCAACAGGATTTAGTCCTGATGGTCTATTTGTCCCTTTTCTTTTTCTTATAAATACCTACAACTTTCCACTGCTAACTCTCCCCCCAAAAATACTGTCCTCTGTGACATAAAATTTTATAAGTAGATAATATTACATATATATAAGAATGTGAATTAAAATTCTTTTTGTTTGGAGAATTTTAGGACACCTTCTGCAGTTAAACAAAGGTATGGAAGGACTTTGGGATATCACATAAAGCCCTTAAACTAGTTATGTGACAAAGAACTTCTTAAGAATCTAAAGAGTCCATGAGAGAATTTTTTACTTGTAAATGAAACAGAATTTATGACGGGATGGCTGAAAGAACAGAATTACCTAGAAAATGTTTTATGTTGGTTTTTTAAAAACATTTTTTGTGCATGCATGTAGAGGTATGAAGAGAACAGTACAATATCCTAGTGCCATCAGTAAAGAAATGAATTTTCTGAAGGTTGCTTCCCAGAAGATCTAGTCTAGCTGATATCACCCAAATGAAAGGGAGCCAATCAGCATTTTGTTTGACCTGCAAGCACCAGAGGCCACTGCACTCAGTGCAGCTGAATATATGATTCTTGTTTGGACATCTAAAGGCAACAGTGGGATTGATAAAAGAGGGCTTTATGAAACGATCAAGTCTTTGGAAGCTCCTGTGCTATTCAAATAAGGTGTCTCAACCCATCACCTGTAGCTGTCATCAGTTACAGTTGTTTAAAGAAATGTAAAGTCATTCTACTACCCTGTCATGATGAGTAGCTTCCGACCAATCAGAGGTTTCCATTGTGGCCTAATGAAATGCATAACTAATAAAAATATATTAACTACTTTTGGAATCATGACTATTAGGAACTCCCAACACTAGCATTCTCTTTCCAGTCTTTTGTTTTCAGATACATAGGGTCTGAGGATGTTAAGAATGCAGCATATAATAAAGTACGAAGAAAAAGAGCATGGCCAAATTATCTGTAAATGACCTTTAGAAGAGTTAAGCTCATCATTTCCAAGAATCCTTCCAGGAAATATATTTAACACTTAACGTTCATCAAGAGGCAAACATCTAGCAGTAATGTGAAAATTATCAGACCATACATCTCTTGATACTTGTCAGTCTTACTATCTTCTTTATTTTATTGCTGACATTATTTGTACTAGGGACTAACTACCACACTCCACAGCGTCATGTCATTTGTTGAGTGTAACAATACATTACACTGTTTCTTCTAGGGCCCTGGTCAGCAAACTGCAGCTCACAAGCCACATGCGGCTCTTTGGCCCCTTGAGTGTGGCTCTTCAAGAAAATACCACGTGCGGGTGCTACCTCAATAAGGAATGTACCTACCTATATAGTTAAGTTTAAAAAATTTGGCTCTCAAAAGAAATTTCAATCGTTGTACTGTTGATATTTGGCTCTGTTGACTAATGAGTTTGCCGACCACTGGACTCAAGGGGAAAGAATGTGTGTTTGAAATCCCACTGTCCCTGACTCTGACATATGACAACACATTAATGTATATCTGAAATCTCAGATTCTTGATGAAATGAATATACTTAGTGTTCATTCACTTCAAGAATTGTTTGCTGAGGCTCCAGTTTCCACCAGGCACTGTGTTTGACTCTGTGGACAGACATTTGAAAGACACAGTCGCTATCCTCCAAGAGTTGACAATCTATTCAACAAGAAAAATAACATGAATCCACACAAAATAACAAACACACTTGGTCTGACTCTACAGTAAATCACAGCGCTTCTAATTCCCATGAATTTTCCTCTGTGCTGATGATGTGTGCTCAAAGGCTTTGTTATCTGCAGGTTTTGTTTTTCAACTCTTAGTCAACATACTCAGACAATAAAAGCAACTCTGCTTGGCTGAGAAAGTGACCTCCATTTATTAATCTAATGACCTTGAAAGCCAGTTATTACCATTAAAACTGTGAAATACATGATAATCCCTCAATTAACCAAGATGAACCTGAAATATTCTGGTTCACTTAATTTACTGGTTAACCAAGTTGAGTTAGGAAACCTTTCGGTTGAATACTTCCTGAACATATATTAGTGTATTTTTTCTGCCTTAATAAATACTCTAAAATAAAAAAAATAAAATAAAATTTATTTCCCTTGCAAAAGTTAGGGCAAGACCTCCACATCTTTATGACATCTAGCATAGACATTATTTGGTAGCTAACAGATCTCAATTGACTCCACAGATTATTGTTTGTTTGGGGGTCACCTTTTTTAGCATCACAGAATTTTAGGGCTGAAAGAGACATTAAGAAATCACTTAGTTCGAAAATCCTGATTTTAGGCTTGAAAAATATAACACTTAGTGCAATGAAGTAAATTTGCCTTAGGCCACCCAGTTAGTGCAAAACCTGAACTGAGACTCAGGGGAGGGGAATCACAATTGAGTGATGTTTATTTTTCAAGGAGTCACAGTTCTAGAAAACAGAAGAGATCAGGGTTGAATGTCTCGAGCTGCACAGCAAATCCTAAAAACCGCCTTCCGTGTAGACCTGTTTCATGCCATTCCTTTCCTGATCAAAACCAAGAGCCCAGTTTGTTTATTTTTGGTTGCTTCTCAGCTGTAGAGAATTTTCCAGGTTTTGGTATTAACGGCTGTTTTGAAAAGAGTGTGGATTTGCGTATTAGCTTTTGAAAATCAAGGTACTGTACTTCTTACAGCTTGGGTAATAAACTAAGCAATCAAATTGGCTGTTCCTCAGTCCCGTCTGTGTGCTGAGCACCAAGGCACACAAAGTCAGCTCTGAGCTGGATTGTTAACGTTTGATTGTCCTTGCTGTGTGGTGTCGGGTCAGATACTTAGCAATAGTTGAATGTAGTTTATTTTCCTGTGGTATAATATTTAAAGCATTCAAGAGCATGTTAAGTAAAATGAATGCATACACAGTGTCTACATAAATGTAAATTTATTCATAATCAAGAGTGGAATATTTTCTATGGCATTTATCAAAGCAAATATCCTTATATAGATATTGCCATAAAATGAAGAGTGTGTTTAAAACAAATAGGGACAATCTCATGTTTATATTCAGTTATTTTCAGATGTGCTATTAAACTTAAAAAAGATTATATTTCATCAAAAACAAAAAACAAAAAAAAAGAAACCTACTGAGTATAAATTCCAGAGTAATATCAAGGTCTTTTAAAAGACCTTTGTATAAAAGTGCTATTTTGCATGAAAAAAAATTGCTATTGTCTGTCTAAAGAAACCTCTAATATATGTTGATTCTAGGGTTTTAGTAAGTGAATGTTATTTTGAGATAGAAGTGTAATGTAAACCAGAATATAATAATAATCAAGACTATCTGGGGTCACTGAAATTCTCAATTAAAAAATAAAACCTAAATTTTCACACTGTGCATTGTTTTTCAAATGAATCCAAGCTCCATGGAGGGAAATAACCTTATTAATCCAAGCATGTTAGACAGAGCCATCAACGATTATGACATCCTATAAATAATAAAAAAGGAAATAATTTCTGATAACCCTCAATTAGACTTGGAAAAACTGACCGACTCAGATTGTCATTCCATCATTTTGCATGATAGACAATAAATGTAGTAGAATAACATAATTCACATTTAGGATGTGAAGTGAGGTTTCAGTGTAACTAGTGATACATGAGATCTTTGTTTTGTTTTGTTTTTGATTTTTAAGTGAGGGAGGGAGAGAAGATGGGACAAAGGGGAGGGTAGCAGTGAGATTCTGGAAGGGGACAGAGAAAGTGGTAACAATGAAGTGAACTTACCCCCAGCTTGATAAGGTATGTCCTGCCAGGCAGAAGGGACCGTAGCGTGTGGTCCTGGAAAAGCTCCGTGCTGTTATAGACAACGTCCCACACGGTGAAATTGTGCACGTGATCTGATACATACAATACATAGTGCTCTAGAATCCCATTCACTTCTCTCGGCTGTTTCCACCTAGGAATGGAAAAAACAGAGCATTATTACCGTCATCCATTCAAGCCAAGCCTGAAAGGCTCACAGTTTTTATAGGATGTGTATGAACTTAGATTTATGCCACAGTAAAAATACACAGTGAAAGCTCAAAAGTGATTGACTTTAAAAAGAAAAAAAAACTAGTTATCAAGTGCCTATTCTGAATGGTATACAGAAAGTAAAACCTGTCGGTTCTCTAGTTACGTATCATTTTAATTAGCTAATAAGACAGAACTGTGAGTGCTTGATTTTGAACTTCAGTCATTAAACAAAAATCAAGATAAGTCAAACATCTGAGCACTTCAGAGAAATGGGAGGGAGAGAGGGTAACATAGCTATCTTGAAAAGTGTGGTGCTTTCACAGTTAATATGCAACTACTGTATACAGAGAAGTCGTGGGTTGGAAGGGCTGACATAGTGACATAACACTTCCCAAATGAGGTGTCACATGGCCTCGATGAGTGACTGTAGACTTCACAGATGGGCTGGATCTAGTAGGAAAAGTAGAACCTACTGCATATGAGGCTTACAGTGTGTCAGAGAGAACAAAAAGGGACACCATGGAAGAGACAGAAGACACTGGTATATGGAGAAATGCCTAAGGCAGTGGGACATCCTTTGGGGTAAATACAGTGTGATTGGCTTAGCTAGGGCAACAAGGAAAGCCAATGCAAGAGTTTAGATTTGGAACAATGGGGTATGAATACTATGTTTTGAGTTTGAACGAATATCATAATTTATGTAGTCCAAACTCTTCTTTCATAAATGAAAACAGAGACTAAGAGAGATGAATGTAAACAAGTATGAACCGGTGATGAGAGAGGTTTGATTTACATTGCAATAGAAACCTTGTACCTCTTGTGTTAGGAAATGAATTTAAAATACCAATTTCAAAAATAATCTGAACTGGCCTTCATGTGCAAGTTCCTTTGTGACTTCAACCGCAAAGGAACGAGAAGGTCCTAGCTTATCCTCATAAAGAAAATGTGTCTTTATACATGCTAATTCTAAATTATTACAAAAAACGCCTCACATACAGAAAGCCCTAGGCAGTCACGGAAGTGGTCAGTTTTCCCCTTACTAAGTTTGCACAGAGTCTGCATACAGATGTAGCTCATCCTGATTGCATAAAGACAAAATGGAAATTAAGTTGGCAAGTGATAATCAAAGGTTCCCAGAACCACTGAAATAATCACTCCTATGCATTTAATCACAATAAAATTAATTGTATGTCACACACCCTTCCCTTGATTGAACTCACTAGGATTCTTATGTGAGCCCCCGTGTGACAAGAAACAAGATTTCCACTTACTGTACGTATATAGTTCTAGGATCCAGGACGGTCAGAATTGGGGGATCCACGTGTTCTGGGGACAGCTGTGCTGTGTACAGTACAACCAGGGAGCTGTTGGTACATCCCATGTGTGTGCAAGCACTGAGCAAAAACTGGTGGGGTGTAAATACCGCTAAATCTGGGGGGGGGGAGGCAAAACAAGAATTTATTTACAATCATACTTTTTATCCCAGAAATCTCACCTCTCCTCTACATTCCCACTTCTTAGATCAGTTAGAGAAAAGCTTAAAATCAGAATCAATAGCCATCAAAATCAATAGCAATAAGATAGAGTCTGTTTCATCCCTTAAATATGCTATGGTTATTTTTTAAAGAGACAAGTGTCAGTCAAACTCTCAGTTTAACTTTTTCATTTTAACAATTTGACTTTTTTCTTGAATGTCCCTGACTAGGTACATAGGTTTCTGAGTTTAGAGTTAGTTCAACGGCTCTGTTAAAAAAATAATACTAAATAAGATGTTTAAATTAGTTTTAAAGCATATTTGAAGATAACAGGAGTTGCTTTTGAAATTCAAATGCATAGCTTGTAACAATGACTCTGAGCTTGCCATTCCTTTGGGCTGAATTCCTTTCTTCTCTCCACCTGACCAGCTATTATTTGACCTTCAAGCTGTCCAGGCTCAATGCAAATGCCTGTTTCTTTCTTAAGATGTCCCTAACACAGCCTGCTGTGACCTTTGGCACCAGGTGGAGCTATTATCCTCTTCTTTGCCTGCCAAGATCACTGCCCACCCCTTTAATACCGCACTTACAGCACCAGCATCATGGTTTTTTGACATGACTATGAATTCCACTCATCAGAGTGAATGCCTTAAGGGAAGGAGTGATATTAGATTCACTTTGCATTCTCAGTATCTAGCACAAGGCTAGGCACACTGTGTGTTTTGAATTAGAGTGTTAGAATAAACCAATCTGTAATCTACTGATTCAATTCTGAAATAGCCTCAAATCCATCCTTTGCAAAGAACTCGATCATTTTGTGGGATGAATCCATGCAAAGCTCTGTTAACTTTACCAAGATTTAAGTGTCAGTCATATTTTTGTACTTGCCTGCATGCTTACACATAATTCTCAAACATTAATGCTTCATTAAAAAAAAAAGGAAAGGAGATAGAGGTATGCCAAAATATTAATGGTGAGTTCTCTCAGAGTGAGGGCACAGAGATGACTTCATTGTTTTATAACATATATTTTCAAATTTTCTATGATATACATGGATAGCATAGATGGAGAAAAGACAGCCATAGCTTATCAATATTGATGTATTTTTTTAAAAAAATGTATGCCAAAGACCTAGCTGACACCTTTATTCACCTCCTCTGTCATACATACTCCTTTCCTCAATGACTTCAGCATTGGCTCAGTTTTCTTTTCAATCATAATCCCTCTTTTTGGCAACTCTAACATCCTTAGTTATGACTCATTCCCAAATCTGGCTTCACTTGAACTTCCTCAATGTAATGCCCTTCATCTCGACTGCGTCTTTTTTCTTTTTATCAGTTTATGCAGTTTCATTACACCCGCTGCTCAATCATCTCTGGAACCAGTCCCAGGACTCTTAATTTAAAATCTACCTATCTGACCACAGACTGGTGACCTCCCACCTCTTCCATTTGTCACATCAATGCAATTGCGCCTTTGCGACTGCGCATGCCCATTCCCTTATTTGCAGAGTGTTCACAGCATTTACATTTTCTCTGCTATGACCTCTGATCACTCATTCCACAGCTCTGCTCTTCAGGTCTCTGGAGTTCTTTACCTCCCCAGTGTCAGACATGATGGAGACACATTGACAAACGTACTCAAAGGTCCGCTGAATTCTAGGTGTTCCGACTTGACCTGGACCCCTGGCATGCATGCCTCAGCAGTACTGGTTTCATTCCCTGGTTTCTTCCTTCATCATACTGATTTTCCTTTTTCCTTTCAAAGTTTGACCAATTCTCTGGAGGAACCGAGTAGGGGTTTAAATTGAAGCCCTTGAGTCCAGCACTCTCTGAACCACTATCTTGTTGGGTATCTGCGCCATGGAGGTCAAGATCAACATGATTCTTTCCTTCTGATCTTCTCTGTCACTGACCCCAGGTCTTTCCCTCATTTAATTCTCCTCTACATTATTAAGTCAGAATTTACCATAGAAAATAGGCACTATAACTGAAACAACATGTGGCCAGTCAGAAAGCAGAGAAAAGCAAGAATACCCTTTTCTGGACAGGGCCATTAGGGGAGTAGACAGGATTAGGGGGTCAGATTTCATGTTGAGGAGGAACAAAAAGTGCATGGCTGCTCTCTTCCTCCACCTCTAATTTTCCAGATTGGTGGATAAAGAAAGAAGGAGGCAAAAATGTACAGGGTCCAGAGAGGAGGGGACCTGATGCCTGTTTCCAAGGCAGAGTCCCGGGTAGTGGACAGATCCCAGCAAAAGAAAGGACTTGGAGTGTGCAGGCAGTCAGGGCCACAGAAAACACTGCAAAGACTTCAGCTGCCCAAGTGGGATATGGACACATGAAGGGATGTACTGGATGGGTGGAAGTCATCTCGGTAGGGAGGCCTGTGCACAGAGGTCAAAGCGTCATGGATGACCACATTCCTAATGCCAAGAAACCTATCTGAGACCCTAAATGCTTTCACACCTTCAGGAGAAGGGAGGGATCCTCTGAGAGTGACTGTGGGGAGTGATGTCAGATGCTATGTTGAGTCATAGAAATAAAGATATAGAGATACAGGTATATGTCTTATTTTTTATTATTTATTTATTTATTTATTATTTTTAACAGGGACAGAGAGAGAGTCAGAGAGAGGGATAGATAAGGCAATGTAATGGATCAATGGATTTAAGCAATTGCAGGATAGATAAGGACAAACAGACAGGAATGGAGAGAGATGAGAAGCATCAATCATTAGTTTTTTGTTGCCATTGCGACACCTTAGTTGTTCATTGATTGCTTTCTCACATGTGCCTTAACCGCGGGCCTTCAGCAGACTGAGCAACTCCTTGCTGGAGCCAGCGACCTTGGGTCCAAGCTGGTGAGCTTTTGCTCAAGCCAGATGGGCCCCGCGCTCAAGCTGGCGACCTCGGGGTCTCGAACCTGCGTCTTCCGCATCCCAGTCCGATGCTCTATCCACTGCGCCACCGCCTGGTCAGGCATATGTCTTATCTACTGGGATTTATAAATGCTTCATGCTGAACCCGCACTTTATTCATGCTTATGATAATCATTCAGCCAACATTTTCAAACCTATGCAGAATTAAAAATTTCTTCCCATTGGGTTAAGATAAATTAATTCACACACATACAAAAAAATCGTTCTGTCTGGTTTGGGAAACCAGATGCCTTTGCTACAATGGGAATTGAGGATTTTCTTTGGATTTGCAACATTTGAAAACTAAACCCTCAATCGCACAAAGGAAACCAGTCTGATTAAATAGCTTTTTTGACTCCGAGTCATTTTTATGCCGGTGCTGTCCACTCTGAAGTGGATTATTCTTCATGTATTTCCATAAGAAGATGAAGTGTCACTTGTGTGCCTTGAATAATGAGACATGAAAAAAAAAAGAAGGGGGGAGAACCTCAGATGATAACATTAGAGGAAGTCGCACAGGTGGCTGGACAGGACACCTGTGGTAAAATGGGAGGAGATGGTGAGGGAAAGAGAGGAGACAATTAGACAGGAAAAGAGGAGGTTGCAGCAGGTGGGGGAAAGGGCAATCACATGAAAAACAGTTGAAATGGGAGATTAAAAAAAAGAATCGGAAAAAGTGGGTCCAAGGGGAAGCAGAACTAAGGCATTCTTTGGGGGTGGAGCCCTAAACAAACACCAATTTCGAATTTAAAGCCAAGAGGAATATAACAATAACTCTCTTCCTCTTTGCCTCACTGCAACTGATTCTTAATACGTCCCCCACAGATGTGATCAGGCCCTTCAAGGGCAATGTAATGGATCAATGGATTTAAGCAATTGCAGGTGTGTACACAGATCTGCGTGGCCTCCATGGAGGGTGGGGGACCCTGGACACATAAGGCGCCCCTTCCCCACACCACCTGGTTTCCATTTGCTTGGTTGCATCATTTGCATGAGATCAAACAGAGAGAGTTGTAGACAGGGAGGAACAGATTGCTCTGATAAGCATTAGGAATGGATCCACAGGCATTATCCTGAGACGTGTTACTGGGAAATGTACCCCAGTGCATGAAAACCTCACGGATTACTGTCAAGCCAACTATAATTTACAATACTGGCCATGAATTATATGCTTTTTTACGATTGATTTCATGCTGTTGTTCAGAGAATTTTATTGATCTCAATTTACAAAATGAACCAATAAGTAGGTAATGATTTTCTTTTTAACTCCCGGCATAAACTGAGGAATTTATATCTTTGTATCCGTGTCTCCCGTAAGAAAATTACAAAGTGGGTCTTGCTTGTTTATTACCTAATGCATGTTATCAAGTTGTTTTTCTAACAACTTCCAAATAGAAAAACTGAGCTTCTTCCGGATTTTCTACTCTCCTTTCTGGGCCTCCTTCCCACGAATCATCACCTGGATATTTAAAAATGTTTGAACCATCTCAGTCACTCCTGACCACTTTTCCTCTGTCATTAGGCATCCCAACTCGAGAGCCACTTCTAGGTTATGCTTCAGTGAGAACACAACTTAGGTGGTCTAACTAAGAGATGGTGTGTTATCCACAGACGTCCGGAGTGCAATGAGCTATGCTGGAAGGCACGTGGGATGTCACATTGCATTCGTCCTTGCCACTGTGTATGTAACCCTGGTTTCACAATGGCTTGCTCAGCCTTGTGGGTCCTGGACAACTCAGACTCTGACCTTATAACTAATAAGTACAGAGGCTTTCTTTAGCCTGAACATCACTGCTCCTCTGCTCCTCACAGAAGCCTTAACTGGCAGCATGCTTCTCTTCAGCCAGATGAGCGATTACCCGTTACCGTCATTCAGTTCTGTCCTTTGAAAGTAATCGCTTTGCCCTGGTAAGTACTCACACATAGAACTGCAGCCCATCTGCATCACTAAACATAACAAGTTTCCCATTTGTGCTCACAATGTTTCCTACCCTATTAGAGAAATCCACCTACATCTCTTTCACCAAAACCCTGTTCAAAGTTTATATTTTTCAAGGAGCACCTCCTGATTCCCCTAAGGTGTGCATAGTTAGCATTCTGTTTAGCTGTTTCAGTTGCCTTGAACAAAAAAAACTAACTAACAAACAACACTCACCATTGTGAGAGTCCTTGAGGAGGGGGGGGCAAGGGAGAAGAGAAAAAATCAGCAAAGATTTGGGTTCTAGTTTCGTCTTGATTTGGATTAATATAAGTGAATCACTGAAGTTTTAGGCTTCAGTTTCTCCCTTTGTCCAATTATTTGTCACATCTCTATCTGTAACTGCTGTGAAGATAAAATAAGGGAGGCATCAAAACATTCTATAAAGGCGAATGCCTTAAACAGGTGAGAGAGAATGACTTGAAGCCATTGCCACACCCAGCAGAGGCTGATGCCTCTGTTCAGAAGTCACTCCCACTCATTAATGCTTCTAAATACTGTGAACAATTAAAATATACTTTATCATGTCATTACCCAGGACATTTTCTTGCAGCTAACCCAAAACATACGGTTGAATTCTAGTGAAAGAAAGCTTATTAACTTCACTTAGTTTACACATTTAGAAATACATGACCCAAAAAAAAGAAAAAAAGAAAAAAGAAATAGCTTTTTTATTTTTTTTTGGTCATGTATTTATTCACTCGACAAATATTTGTTGGGCATCTGTTATGTATTTTAGATTCTGAGTTAGAGTGGATAACAAGGTGTATACCAGATAATCTCATCATGCCTTTTCAATTATACATCACTCTGGGTTATGGCTTTACCTGGTGTAGGTAGTTCGTACATACCAATGATTCTAAGCCACTTTAATTTATATTGCTTATGATATTTATTAAAATGGTAAATGATTTGAGAAGACTATGGTACAAAATTACTGCTTAAGGTGCATTTCCTAGGATGGGGACTGAACTACTACTTAAAAAGAGTTTATGGAAGAGCTCAAGTTTCACTGATTAACAACAAAGTACAGTGAGGACATTATTAGCATCAAACTACTTACAGACACAAAAATGAAGATAACATATTAGCATTACTTTACTGTTAGCTCCTCAAAGGCTCCCGTTGTCAGGAATTCTATAAATACTGAATTTGAGAAAAACCTACGCAAAAGTTTGTGGAAGTTCAGTTTAGACTAAAGGTATGTAGCTTTAGGAAAAAAGCACTTACTTGATTTATATTTTGAAAACCAAGCTTCATTTACAGCAGTGAATCAGTGAAGGGGGAAATCTCTTAAAATTATCTATATAGTCTAGTTGACATCTAGAGCTCCAACCTAATAGAATTTATGGCTTATTTCCTTCTTGATGTTTGCATAATAGAGCTACACAAGTGGCAGAAAGTGACTTTCCAATCTTCCCACATGAAATAGATATTCAAATATTTGCAAATTTGGTAGTATTTCCCTAGGAGTTGCTAGACTGGTATATATTCCCACAATAGGGCGGAAAGAAATGTAGAGAGAGCAATACAAGAATATCATCTTTGCAAAATAGCCTTTTTAAGTTGGTATATAGAAAACAAACTTCTCTAAACGCTATTTGAAAAAAAATTTTTTTGACTCAAACTCTTTTTCTACCATTCTAGGTTTGAATGTAACTGGGAAGCATAGAAAACATGGGGATGAGATTTCTTAATCAACAAGCAGGAAGCCTTTGTCTTAGCCTTAAATCATTCATCAACATTCATCTGAAGTTTCCCACTTGGTAAAACAACTATTTTACATTTCAATACATACTAACATGTTGGTTGTGATCACATGGAATTTAATTACATCACTGCTGTAAATGTTAAAAACAACTGATCAAGTTTCACAAACTTTCATATAATGAATTAAGTCATCTTTGCAGCCATGGGGTGGCACCTCTCAGAGGCACTGCACAAATTATGTGCTTATGAGCCCTGCAATGGTCTTCGTAGCTGTGCACTCTAGAGAAGTGCGAAGCAAATATTGACCCAATAGATGGGAAGCACTTGGACACATATCACTTCTCTGTTACCAATCAATTCAGGTCTGACTGTCAGTCTCAGACAAATTACTCTGTCTCAAATATCCCTCTGAATACCAGTGGATTTTCTGGAAAGTTCTTCATGTCTCACTTCCTCATAAATGAAAAAAAAAAAAGATTCTTTCAATCCTTCGTTTTAAAAACAACCTTTACTGTTTTCCTACCTTTACTGTTTTCCAAATATATATATATATCTATATATATCTATATATATCTATATATAGATATATATATAGATATAGATATAGATATATAGATATAGATATATAGATATATAGATATAGATATAGATATAGATATAGATAGATAGATAGATAGATATCCATGTCTTCAGGATAGAATGTGAAAGATACAGTTCCTACCCTCAAGGGACTCACAATCTAGTGAAAAAGACAACTACCACGTCAACCAACCATTCTAGTAGACTATGCTAAATATGAGTGATGGGGACATAGAGAGGAGAACTGAAGACTACACAGGTCCAAAGCACCAGCTCAGTCCTTACTCAAACACTAAAATAGTGCCCCAGCCCTAGAATACACAATTACGATTTTTGAATAATGTATAAGTTAATGAATGAAAGAACCACAAATCAGCTTTCTTAAAAATATTTTGTTTTAATATTCTTTAGGCATCATTCCCCAAAAGAATCAAACAAACAAATACATGTTTATTTTTTACTACCTTGGTACATAATTGCATACAATCATTGCAAAGAATACCTATTGTTATGGCTGAAGATACCCCTACAAAATTCATATGTTGAAACCCTAACCCCTCAAAACCTCAGAATGTGACTGCATTTGGAGATAGGGTTTTTAAAGAGGTGATTAGGTTAAAACGAGGCCTTTACTGTAGGTCCTAATCCAATTTGTCCTTTTAAGAACAAATTCCAGTGCCCTTATAAGAAGAGGAAAGTTGGACACACAGACACCAGGGATGTACATTCAGAGAGGGAAGACATGTGAGGATGTAGCCAGAAGGTGGCCATCTGCAAGCCAAGGAGAAAGGCCTCAGGAGGAACCAAACTTGCTGACACCTTGATCTTGGACTTCTAGATTCCAAGACGGTGAGAAAATAAATTCCTGTTACTTACACCACCCGGCCTGATATTTTTTTCGTGGCAGCTCTAGCAAACTAGCATTTCTATGAGTGGATTAAATGCATATATTATTCTTTCATGCCCATGGTTAATTGAAATAAGGAAGATAGGAGGTCACGGAGCAAAGAAGTCATAAAAAAATCCCTATTTACACGCAAAACTTTTCATTACTGACTTTGAAGAAATGGCCCCTCTCAATACCACACTCTGAAGACCTATAACTTCCTATTTTATCTCCTCAGTTTATGAGCACACAGTGTTAGGAGTTCCCATTTAAAATCAGTAGGCTTGCTTTTAACTTAAAACACTAAAACTAACATTTGAGGAAGACATTTTAATTGACGTGTTGTCTTTAACAATACAATGATGATGTGATGAAGATATAACTGTTGTATTAATATTTTGACACCAGTGAATATTACAATGTCATAGAATTAATTTATAGTTGAGTTGAGATTCATCATTTGCGAGTCAGCAAATTATTAGAGCCCCAAAATTCTAGTCCTCGTTATACCATTAGTCAACTTCATGACTATAGGCAAATTGATTAAATTCTCTGAATCCCTATTTCTTTATCTGCCAAATGGAAATAAAATTGTTTAACTATTTTACATCATTGTGTAATTTAAAGGGTTACAGGAGCTGGTATATGTAAAAATATTTTAAAAGTGTAAGTTATCAAGAAAAAATCAGGAAATATTTATCTGTTCTTGGGGTTGAGAAAAACCCAAGTTTTTTCTATCTAAGGAAGAAACTATGAAGAAAAGTATTATAGATGTGAATAAATATTATTACAAAATAGTAGAGAAATATTCTAAACATTCATTTCTTATTTTGAAAAGGAAGTCATGCACTAACATATGAGTGTTTCAAACACAAGAGAAAATAAATCAGGAAAAGATTCAACTTTTAGAAAATAGATACAATTTGAGGGAAATTCTCAAAAGAGCACAGGTAGACATCAGAGCCAGATGATTTGTGAGGATATGGGTTTATAAACAGCATTCATAAAATAAATATGGAAGGTGGAGGCATTATTGGGAGTAAGGGTTTAATCCGCGTAAACTTCACAGATGAGATATATGGGGTTTAGTGCACAAGCTCATACTAATTTCCTTGGAAGTTGCAGTTTTCTATCTACTTTTCTTCTAGAACCCAGATCCTGCCTCTTTGACCCCAGAGCTGTACTTATGATCCAAGATGGAGTCATCAGCACCCTTCCTCAGTAATTTTCAATCAGGATCTGGGAAGTCTCCCAGCCCCACGGGCATAAATATGGAGAGGCTGTTGATTACACCCTCCATCCACAGAGAAAGTCCACGTTACAGCAGAGAATGGATACCATGCCAAACAAAGGGACAAACAAAAAAAATCCCAAACATGAAAGAGTTGGATTTCTATTACTTCCAACGGAAACACTCAGCACCAATAAATCTCTTTATAAAACCAAGAATGAGTAATAAGCACTGCTTCTGAATCATTAAATTTTTTTCCATGTATAAACACGAAATCTCTTGTAAAAGACATTTACAGTTTAAGATAGCTATCTAGTATTTCAATGAATGAAGAAACAAGAAGCAAACTTTCCCGGGCATGACTTTTTTTTTTTTTTTTTGTAGTGTTTATAACACGGAGATACTCTTTTGAAAATAATATATAAAAACATTGAGGAAATACCACTTAAGGAACTGAAAAATTTATATAGAGTTGCTAAAAACAATAAAAAAGTATCAACAATCATGACCAGTGGTGGCTCAGTGGATAAGGTATTATTGACCTGGGATGCTGAGGACCAAGTTTCAAGCCCTGAGATCACTAACTTGAGCCCAAAGATCAGTGATTTTAAGCCCAAGGTTGCTGGCTTGAGCAAGGGGTCACTGACTTGGCTGGAGCCCCTGTCCCTGTCAAGGCACATATGAGAAGCAATCAATGAAGAACTAAATGTTGCAACTATGAGTTGATGCTTCTCATCTCTTTCCTTCCCTGTTTATCTCTCTGTGTCTCTGTTGCTAAAAAACTTAAAAATTAAAAAAATTAAAAAATATTAACAAAAGTTAGATCCAAGGACTGAGTACTTTCAATTTAATCTCTGCCTCTTTTTCTTTTCTTGCATATTCAACACAACTAAATTCGGTGACCATCCCTGTGTCCTGAGTACTTCACTATATCATTTACAGCTTTAAAGGTTTTACTCCCTCTGGGCCTTCATTGTTAGGGAAAGGACAACTTAATAACCTGGGAATGTTGGTTCTGTTAATAGAGGTATTCTCCTATAGTTTGCTGAATTTTCTAAATCGGATAGAAAGACAAAGCTTATCCAGATGTGGTTTTATAATGAGGTCACTAGGCTTTACTCCGTAATTGAGGCCCCTCCAAAAATACAGTTTTAGGCTTAGTATCTACGACAAGGTTAATGGAGATCTGCACCAAGGGTAAATACTTTAGCAGATTGTGTCGTCAGGAAATATTTAAACACCATTTAAAAGGATTTAAAATAAGTAGATTTCGTTTTACACTGACTAATGCACAGAAATGTAATACAATAGAGCTGTTAACAAATAAACATAATGTTCTCTCCTCCTCTTCTCCTCATTCTAGTATTGTCTGTATTGTGAAGTCCAATTAGCTTCTTGCCTTTAAAATTCCACCCTACTTTTCTATCCACCCCGTGAATGGAGACAGCAGCTGCACAGCTGCACCGTGACTATTTGGGAGTAAAGTCACATTTTTAATAATTTATTTTCAAATTCACTGATCAGCTCATGCTACCTCAATTCTAAATACCCTTCAATGGGTCTCCTCTGCCTCCTGACAACATTCAAACACCTGGACATACCTGTCGCAGCACCTTTGATAATCTGCTTCCCACCCTGCCTCTCACTTTTCTGGA
Source organism: Rhynchonycteris naso (assembly GCA_037038555.1). Classification (NCBI taxonomy): domain Eukaryota; kingdom Metazoa; phylum Chordata; class Mammalia; order Chiroptera; family Emballonuridae; genus Rhynchonycteris; species Rhynchonycteris naso. The sequence goes on along the minus strand of CM072995.1, from coordinate 209,712,266 downwards.
CCGCATACCAGGGGGCTGAGTCCCATGAAGCTGTGACTATTCTATGTTTATGAGATGTACATGCACAGCTCTGTGCCATTGGCTCTTATGCCCTGGTCCTTAGGCTTGCCTGTTTTTGTGCCTGGAACTCTAAAGCGGGCAAAGGATCACTTCCTCTGTGACACTTTTTCTTCCAGATTGATTACCTCCTCCTTTGTTCTCACACCAGTTGTAGATCTTACCGCTGACAGTACAGCATTATACTTAGCTGCATTCTTTTTTCATTATTGGTTAATTTTAATTTATTGTGTTTACATAGATTCTAGTGTTGCCTCGAATGCATCCCTCTATTCCCCGTATTTCCCTAAACATCTCCCTTGTCCCCCTCCCCACGGCACCTTCTCCCATTCCCTTCAGGATTATCCCATCCTACCATCCCCTTTCCCTCTGTCCTCTTTTCCTCTGGTCCCTTTGATCCCTCCTCTGTCTCAATTTCATTCCTCAGTTTACATTGTTCATTGGATTCCTCAAATAAATGAGGTCATATATTTTTCTTTCTCTGCCTGGCTTATTTCACTTAACATGATAGTTTCCAGGTCCATTCATGTAGTCGCAAAAGTCCATATATTTAGATGCATTCTATTTCCAGCTAGGCAATCAAAGTGGCAATAATTTGTGAAAAAATAGAAGTATCTTAATCATATATGAAACTCCCAAGCTCTGATGTAGTGACTTTTACATAGTAGCTGCTTGACAGATATTTCTTGAATTAAACTCAGTATGTAGTTTAAACAGAGATATGCCTGGAGGGGATTTTTTTTTTTTTGCATTAAGAATCTGTATTATGATACAACAAATAAATACTGCTACCCATTGGATGATGAAATAAAAAATTCTAAGAAGCTACAGGAACATCCTACCTCATGAAAACTGTTTACCACATTCAGTATATTAATTACTTCTGCATTAATATTTGTTGTAATTTACTTTAAAATATGAATTCACAAATTCCCAGTGCTTGTTCTATTTAATTCAGTTCATGTCAATTCAATTCAATAAGAACTAAGATGCCAATTGGGTCCTTATTCCTATTGTACATACTGTAAAGATTATGAAAATACATAATGACATACCTGTATTCAATACACTTAACATCCTTGTGTTGAAACAAGATTTATCTCCTTTGAAATAAGTTAATATTGCAAGACAGAATATATTCAAGGGGTACATTTTTGGGAAATGATAGAAAAGATTCTATGAATCAAAGAAAGATGTGGGAATTGATGTGTATATATATATATTATATATATAAGTATTATATATTATATATATATATATATTATATTTCAGTGGTTCTTAACCTTTTTTAGAGGTACCGAACCCACCAGTTTCATATCCAAGACATAGGTATATGTTTTTTTTTACTGGTGCACAAAATGAGCCATGCATGAACATCACCTAGCTCAAAGAACAAAACCAACAAAGTGTATGAACTCACAACAAATTACAGTATTACTTTATTCTGGCCTCCACGGCAGAGGCTTCTCCAAACCCCTGAGACTGACTCATCGAACCCCTAGGGTTTGATAGAACCCAGGTTAAGAACCATTGTGATATATATATAATGTTTTGATGGTGGTAGATAGTGTCACAGGTATCTATACTGGATCCTGGCTAAAAAGAAATGAGTAAAAATGAGTAAGGTGATTGACCTTATTAATTATCAAGGTAAAAAGGATGGAAAACTAAAAATATTTATCGGTAAATGTCATCAGATTCTTAAAGTCATCATACTTTATATCAATGTATCATTCATATTAAAATTGGGGCAAACGAACAAAATTCTGCTTACTAATATCCAAACTACAGAGAATTTAAGAGATAAAACAGCTCCCCACAGAAAAGAAAACACTAGAATCCTTGGGAGACAAACACTGTCAACACTTGTGTATATTCAGATATGTATATATATATAAACACATCCATGTATATGGACACAGGTGTACATACATATTTGACTAAAATAGACTCATGTACTACATAGTGTCTGTTAAATATTTGTTTTTAATGTCTACCTATATTATTTTTTTTATAATTTCTTTTTATTTTATTCATTTTAGAGAGGAGACAGAGTGAGAGAGAGAGAGAGAGAGAGAGAGAGAGAGAGAGAAAGGGGGGAGGAGCTAGAAGCATCAACTCCCATATGTGCCTTGACCAGACCAGTGCAGGGTTTTGAACTGGCGACCTCAGTGTTCCCAGGTCGACGCTTTATCCACTGCGCAACCACAGGTCAGGCAATGTCTACCTATATTATTAAATATTCGTCTACAGCCACATAACCTATATGACTGTACAATATTCCAATATTGGACATTAGAAGTCTTTTTTGGTTAGTGTACACACACCAGTGACATTATGTGTTAAGGTCTAATTTCATAGATAAAACCTATAATTAATTTTTGGACTTAAGAGGTTAGGACTTAAAGAAAAAGGTGGGTATTTAATTTTACAAATATTCCAGTGACTTTCTGGGAGGTGGGAATGTGAAACTGGCCCTGTTGGAGCAACTGTCTGGAAGTCAGAGGGTTGAGGACACAGGTACAAGGAAAGTTTGTTCCACTAATTCCTCCTCCCACCTACATCCTCCAAAAGAAGCCAGTAACAAAAGAGATCAGGCTATGTGATTTCATTTATGTTAAGTACAAACACTGGCCCTGTTCAGGGGCTCAGCAATAGAGTGTCAACCTGGCATGTGGACGTCCTGACATCCTGGGTTCAATTTCCAGTCAGGGAACACAGGAAAAGTGAATATCTGCTTTTTTCCCCTCTATCCCTTCTCTCTCTCTTCCTCTCCCACAGTCAGTGGCTCAACTGATTCAAGCATAAACCTGGACACTGAGGATAGCTCTATTGGAGCATATCAGCCCCTGGTACTAAAAATAGTATGGTACTCAAGCATTGGCGATTGATGGGTTGCCAGGTGGACCCCATTGGGGTACATGCAGGAGTCTGCCTCACTATCCCCCCTCCTCTCACCTAAAAAAAGTATAAACATAGTAAAATTAATGTTTTCCATTAATAGTCATGAAAGTGGTCACATGAGTCCGGAGATAAGACTTGAGGGTTAAATACTTTGGGGGCTCCTTGGGTGCCTATTAAGAGTCCGTTTCTTGATTTGAGTGCTGGTTACATAAATGTGTTTAGTTTGAGAGTCACCAAGCTATATATTTAAGATATGCTCACTTTTCAGAATAAATTTTTAACTAAATTAAGAAGTTTTTTTTTCTTAATAAATTAAAAATAATGGCTGCTCTCAAAATGTTCAAAATGGGAGGCAGCCTCTATTTGTAAAGCTTACAAGGAAAGGACACCCTCTAACTCCTGTTTCAGGGTTCGCCCCCATGAATCTTCTGGCTGGCTGTTATTCCCACCCTTCCTGAATTCCCTTCAAACAGCATGCCCTTCTCAACCAGGTAAGAGAATTAGATTCATCATTTAGGTTAATAGATCACAGGTAACACTTGAGTAGCAATCTTAACATGTAAACTACACATATTTAATTTCTTCACATCCTGGTGCACTGTAGAAGCATCTTAGACTAAGAATGATACTTGGTTGTAGTGTTTACAGTTAAGCACAACGGCTATTTTCACACTCTATTCAAGCTGTTTCATTTCCCTTAATCCTTTGCTACTAAGTGAACATGGCTCTCTAGGACAATGTCAATGGTGTTCACTAACCCAAGGATCTGGGAGGCAGCTAAATCTTGAGTGACTCTTCTGGAGCCTGACCACAGATTTAGTACAATGGTAACTTAGCTTTCGAAGGTTCTAGCTACTTTTCACAGTGTAGCCTTTTTGCCTTGTATCCTCAAGGTTCCAGACTTTGTGTAATTTAATGCTATATCTCTATGATATAAAAAGGGCACAAGCATGACTTAGTTTGTAATAGAGAGGCACAGTGACTCAGAGATGAGATCATTGCTTTACCTGAAAACCCTCACACATTCTGCCTTATTAATACTCAGCCTTACACAGTAGAACACAAGCATGCCACCTTTCTTCCCTCCGGGACATTACATAAGAGGAGTGATTTATATGCACTGCACTGTGGATTTCAAATATCCAAAATTATATATATATAAAACAAGGTTAAAGAGAGGTTTTATTTTGCTAAGAAAGGGTCTTTTGGAAACCATCAGTATGAATGAATATAATTTAGGTCAAATTCGCAGAGTTGAGAAGGTTTCTCATCATGCTTGGTTAGAAGTTCCTAACCTTTCAATATATTTTTTATTGTTCCATAAGCAATACAGCTTCTCCTACAATAAATTTCTCATCATAAGACTTAAGTGTTTGGAAGGCTCAAGATAAACATTTCTGTTTTTCTGTTTATATGTGATTCTGTCTGACCTTGGCAAATAAGACGAGAAAAGATTTTAGCACTTTTAGGTGTTTAAAGATATAAATACTTATAGCCTAACTTTACCAGAAATTCATCTGCTTTTCTTCTTTCCTTCCCTTCTCTCAGTTTATGTCTTCTCTCTACTCTCCCTCTCTCTCTCTCTCTCTCTCTCTCTCTCTCACACACACACACACACACACACACACACACACACACACACACACTCACTTCCGTCATTGCTATTATCTTTGTCTAAATACCTCAGTCTCAGAGACAGAAGCAGCCCAGGTCCTGAAGGCACCGCCAGGAGAAGATGCTCTCCATGGTGCTGAAACTAGGTACTCTTAATCAATCTAGAGACTACTGTAGATTGTGGTTTTCAACCTTCTTTTACTTGGGGACCCATGAAAATAGGAGAGTTATTTTGAGGAATGCTAAGGCAGAAACAGCCTTGAGCATAAGCAAATTTAACTAAGATCATTGGGTCTATAATCTTCACAAAGCATCAGATTGATTAACACTTTTGGGGACAGCACAAAATTTCTGGAGGACTGGTCAGCAGACAAGCAGTTGGAAATATATATATACACACAGGTGTTATATGTTTTGGTATCACATTTGTGTGTTTTTTAACAGAGTCTCTACTGACCTTCCCACCTTTGAGGGTTCTAGTAGTTGTAAGTAGCATCTTAGGTTGGGTTAACCAAAAACAATCTATGCACTAAAAAAAGAACTGTCCAGAAAGATCACTACTCTTTCTCCACCAGTTAGAATAACTCATATAAACTTCCTTGTCAGGCTCCTAGTATACTTCCATGATTAACCCAATCTTGCTATCCTTGTTTCTAAAAACTTTGTAGGCTTCTCTGAAACATCTCACAAACTTCTTAAAGATTGCCAGTTTCTGGTAGGGTGGTCATTTAAATGAGAATGATCTGGTTGGTTACAGACTGGATAGTCATCATCAATCAGAATGCTATCTAGCCTGAACTTTGAGACAACCCCAGTGTGTTGAACAGACAAAAGGGTATTTCCCCCCCCCACACCTATTTTTAAATATATTGTGTACACACATATTAAGTGGTCCACAATAGTTCTGCTTGTGCATATAGGTTCTTCAATCTTTCGATAATGTTTTTAATCATAAGCTTTAAGGCAATTGTTTTTACCTTGAATTTCTTAAAAATATGTTATAGGACAGAAATAAGAGATTAATGGAGATCTTGCAAAAAAAGATAAATGGCACCACTAGAACACCACAAAACTAGGGGAAAAATTAATTGAACCTATACTTTTGATAAATATTTATTTTTTGCAGAAGAAAAATGCATACTAGTTTAAGCTGTCATTAGACTAACCTATATCCTATTTTTCATATTATTAGTAATACATAATGTGGTAGTTTATATTCAAAAATAAAACTAGAATGTATATACCTCATGTATTTATCCAGAAATACACCAAGGTTACTATGGTTACAAAAAATCCATTACCTTTGAATACAGAATGAAAAAGTTTGACTTCAAGTGTGTGCTATTTATTATAGCAAACATCAACAGCCTTCAGGAGGTTCTCTAACTGGATCCATTTTTCAGTGTCACAACTGACCCACCATAATACTAGCTTATGGCCTATGCAAGGCAAAAAATTTGAACTGTATGCATTTTTAAATATATTTTGTACCAACTCAAGGTGCAGCAATGCCTTTGACTTTTAATGCTTCATATTTAAGAATAAAAAAAATTCAAATCAACTCAATGCTAAGTAGCTTTCGAATTGAAGAGCATTTCCTCTAACCCAGACCCACCATGGCCGCAAGACGCATTTGCTACACATAACAGCAGAATGTTGGCTCTATGCATGAACTTAAAAGGAAGCGACAAATAACATGAAGCAGGAGTAAGAAGAAAAACATTGACACTTTGAACATTGAGGGGAGGACCCAAAGCCAAGTTATCAAGGAACATTGATAGCACAGAAGTTAAAGAATTTTAAATAGTGTAGGCGATTGTAACCAGGGGACACAAAATATAAACTGTAGCTCTTGAAGAAGTTTGAAAATTAATCTTCATTAAGTTTTTGCTCATCAAGACTGTGATCAGATAAATTAAAGTAAAATATAAATGGCTAATAATTACGTAGAAAAGAATTCAGTGTAACTAGTAAACATGCAAGTAAAATTTTTTCACTTGTAAAATTCAACAATGTAAGAATGTAACATTCATTGCTGATGACTTTTTCTAAGAAACAATGCAAAAGTGTCTATCAAATATCCTCTAAGTTCACTACTTTGGATTCAGCTGTTCCCCTTTTAGAAATGTAGCAAAGATTCATGTGCAATAATATTTATCACCACATATTTAATGTAAAGAGTAAATTAGAAACCTATGAGTTGATTAAGTGATCAAATGCATTAATACACTTTAATAAGATGGAATATGATGCCATCATTAGCAGTATCTCAAAATATTTTAGAAACATGCTTAATGACACAGAATATATGATAGTCATAATAAGCAAATATGCAACTATTCTAAACTCTACACTATAGCGCACTTTGTTAAAAATGAAGGAAGTACTAGAAGGAATATTAAGTTTTTACCAGTATGTTAGGATAACCAAGTATTAAATATTTGCATGTTTTAAATTATATTCAATAAGCATTTATTTTTAGAATTGAAAATATGATGATTATTATTTTTGCTAGTCTAGTAGACAGTGTCCTCCATCCAGTCTTTTTTATGATGTGACATTTCGGCACTGTCAAAGTTCACTCCAGAGGGCCCTGACTCTCAGTACTGCTGACAGCACCAGCTGTCACGACAAGAAGTTCAACCCACAAAGCATGCAGCGTGGGAAAGATACCAGGTCACAAATATCCTGCCACTAAGACAAGCAATGATTGTCAACAGCATCATAGACACATGTCACGATGGGACATGGTATGTATTTAAAATGACTGCTGAGGTGAAAGCCCTTCCCCATGGCTTGAGTAGCCTCCTGCATCTGCATTCTCTTGATGGGGACAGAATCCCTTCCCCACTCTGTCCCCTCTGCCATTCCTCGTGGACAGATGAGTGTTGAAGGTATGTGTGGCCTGAATGTAGTACACAGCACAGGCGTAACATCTCAGAGTTGGAAGGGATCCTTCCAGCGAGTGCATCCCATTCTCATGCAATCTGAGAACCTCCAGGGAAGGAGGTAGCCCACGCCAACAGCAGCAGGGGACACACTATAACAGGAGGGACTGGTACAGACTGACGTGCGCTCCCTGAAATGTACATGTGGAAGCCCTAACCTCCAATGCGACTTGATGTAGAGCGAGGGCTTTTAAAGAGACAATTAAGGTTCACTGAGGTCATAAGGTAGGGATGTCATTCAATGGGACTGGTGTCCTCATACGAGGAAGAAGATGCGCCAGAGGAAGGATCACACGAGTGTACTGCGAGAAGGCAGCTGTCAGTGAGCCCGGGAGGGAGGCCACCAGAGAAACCCAAGCTACCAACACCTGGTATTAAACTTCTTCATGTCTCCAGAACAGTGAGAAAAAACCCCTGTCTGTGCCATGTCATTCTGGCAGCCCTAGCAGATTAACTCAGGTGCTGTGTGGCCTGCAGTTGGCCTGCTGTCTCCCTTGAAGTCGGTGTGAGCAAAAATAAAATAATATGCATTTGGTATGTACAATATACTGAGATGAAAAGTATGCCCTTTGGGCCCAACTGGGCCTTGATTTCAGTCGGTTCCTCCAGTGACTGACTATGATTTCCTGACCACTTCTGGCCCCGGGTTTACTGGCTACAGCGTTAGAACAGTCACGGCAACTCTGAACTCCATGATGTTCTCGGCTTCACTCCTCTCCTTGGTAACCAACACTGCAGTCCCAGTGTGCTTTGTGTCTTTGGCTGTTTGGAGATAAAAAGCCAGTGGGGCTAGGGGAAAAAAGCTGAGTGGTAAGGAGACCTCATTTCTAATAATCCACAGAAGAATGAAAGCCACTGAAAAAGCCTATTACTCTTATATCTAGAGAAGGTGGTTGTGAGCTCTTTAAAAATATTCCACTCCTTTTCCTTCATGTTTGGGGCATCTGTTGTACTAATCTGCTGTGCTGATATCAGCCATGATCTCTCATGGCAGACACTACAGTCACATGGTTCTGCTAACGGCCCAATCAAATAAAATACAGCACCAGGATCACTTTGCATGCAGTACTGGAGGTTACTGTGAATTCTGGCTGCCTCCCCTCCCCACGTTGCTATTTTCCTGGCTTTGCAAGTGTCATCCCGTGACATTAGGCACATTTTGGAGATATTCAGGGCCCCCAATCTGAGATCTGCCATCAGCCACGCCCTGTGGACTTGTGTTAGCACAAGGGTCTATCCGTGGAAGGGGTCTTAGCTTCTTTTACTCTGATTCTACTTTTAAACAATCTTTCCTGAATTTCCTTTTCATTCTCGCCCTACTTATGCCTCTGCCTTCTCCCCTCTTCTTTGTTCTTAGCAGTCACCTGTCTCCATTCACACTGTGGATTCTCTGCACACCCTGTGATAGGACCTGGAGATGCAGTAACAAACCAGACAGACAGGGCCACGTGCTTTGGACAGGTTTTTCATATAAACTCTGCATTAACCAGGACATAAGGTTATTATTCTTTTTACTAAGTGCTAAGAACATGCCAGATGTTTTATACATTGCTCTAGGTCTCTTAAAAAAATCCTGTAAATTGTAGTCATTTCAATTTTCCAGGCTCAGAAACCAAGTTTCAGAGAAGTTCAGTAGCCTATGGAAGACCGCGTTCTCCTCATCACAGCCGGAATGTCTGAGTTGGTTTTGAAGTCCTCCATTCACAGTCTGTATGACCTTCTGGAAGTTACTGATCCTTTTATACCTTGGTTTCCTCATTTATAAAATGAGGGCAAGGTTAATATCTACCCCATAGAAGAAGCATTACAGAATTCTATCCAACTATATGAATAAATATAAAAGCAATTGTTCTTGTCCTTTAAAGATTCTCAGACTAGAGAGGATACAAAAGCATGGACCCTGAGAAGGTAACTGGGTGATTGACACAGCCCTGGCCACAAATACCTCCTTCTGCACCTGTGTCACCCCATGATATCAGGAGCAAGAGAGAGAGTAGGGGCATCTGACTGATTCCCTCTTACAGCCTTAGTACCTGGCATTAATGTGAAGAAGTGAACATGTAAATAATTAATCCTGCCTTTGACTCTAACTTGTTGTGACCTTTCATGGAGAATTTAATATCTCTAGGCTTCAGTATTTTTATCCAATGATATTTGATTAATGATGTCTCACCTGATAGTCAAATACAGTGTATAAAATACCATAAAATATATAACCTCATAATTAACATACAAATATATTGTTATAGTATATAACATGATATAGCATATAATACATTATATTTTATAACATTTATTATAGCGTACAAATATATTGAGCTGTGAGGGAAAGAGAAAATGTGTTGTTACTAGACATTAGTTGGTTTTTGGCTGTTGGGCAGCCCATATTTTATGCACACCCCTTTTTGTTACCTCCCTTTTGAGGGGACCCCATTGTATGTGGTTTCATATACCGAACAGCATCCATAATGTAAGTCCCCAGTGCTTCACAATGCTTTCAACAATTTATTCTCCTTAAGTGTTGTCACAATTATAACACAACCTGGGGCATCTGCTTTGTGTTTCTTCTCAAATGATCTAAAATTTAGATGCCACGGACTCAAACTTCTAAGTCTTAAGATAAGCCACATTCATGTGGGTTTTAAAGTAATTAAGACACATGTCAGTGGACTTGGAATGGAATGACATCATTGACTAAAGCCCCTAGCTGGCGACCACGTGGGTCCCTATTTCAGTTCTGTGACCATTTGGAGGTAGAGGAGTCACAGGCTCTGCTTTGGTGTTGATACATTCCCAGGGCCCCCTCCACACAGGACCGAAGGTGGACCAGGGTGAGGACCTGGCCAAGGAGAGGTGGGGTCCACAGCCAAGACTGTGCAGACAGACAGCCTGGATGAACGGGGGGTGGGGAGACAGAAGTCCTTCTCAACGTGTCCAGCTTTGGCTTCACCAGAAATTTAATGTAACCATAAAAATCACGAAAGTTTAGTGGCTTAACGGGAGGCAAATATAACTAACCTGAGTGTTAAAACCACATTCCCTAATAACTATCAATTATTGTCATCTGAAATACATACACACATACACTGTCCTTTGCAATTATATAAAATATTATAACATAGACTGTAATTATGTACTGATACATATAAAAGTCTCACCTGTGATGGTGCAGTTCTCTCCGATGCCTGAATAGACGAGCATCCCATCCATATATAAAAAGTACTGAGTTATAACACCATTTGCTTTTTTGGGTGGGTCCCAGGAGAGTAACAGAGAATTGGGAAGGGATCTGGCTACTGGTGGCTGGACCTCTTGTGGGGCTGTGGGGGAAAAAAGATGTATAAAGTCTAATTTTAGTTTACTTTTCTATTCCAAACTTTTCAGAGCTGAACCAATAAATCATGGAATCAACCTAAAACCCCATGTATGGAGGTGTCCCTGATTCATGGGTTGCTTGTCAGTAACTGCGTCAGGAGGCACACGAAATAGCTATCCATGTTTATGAGAATGTGCTCCAGTGATGGATGGAAAGCACTCACACAGTTCACTTGACTGACGTGCTACTTCATCAAAAGTATTATTAAAAAAATAAGTATTATTATTAACCCATAATCTCCACTTGGGGGCTGGACCGAGTAAAGCAAATTCAACATAGATGTCCTACGCTTTAGGAGCTTTGGATCTGAGATGGGCCACACTGCGCTGGTGACAGGGTTCCATAACAGATATAAAAAAATATACGTAACCATAAAAATAGCCAGAAAGATCAGAAGCAACTTAATTATATATGAAAACCTTTTTTTCTTTTTTAAAAGAGGTCCATTCATTTTCTGTAATGGTCAATGAACTGGCATCATAGTAACTAAAAGCTTTAAAAAATTGATCCCAAACATACCTAACATTTGGTCAATTGGCAATAAATTTAAAGAAAAATGTGAAGTCAGAAATTCCTTAAATAATGGGAAGGAAAGGGTAAACTGGAGGTGTAGGAATCTTTCTGGGGTCAATTAGATGGGCGCCAAGCAAAACCTGGACAGAGGATTGGTTGGGTGTAGAGAAAATATTGAGAGAGGTAAGGCGACCTGTTCCCCACGGAAGCTGGTGGCGGTCCTTGGGAAGGGGCGGTGAGCGTGTGCCCCTGTGGGAGCACTGCCACATTGAGAAACAGTGCTCTTCTCGGTGGGCCAGAAAGAGAATGTGGAGCACCCGCTGAAGATGGCTCACTGATGGGCCAGTCCAGGTGAGGGCTGTCTGGGAGATCAGGTGCAAAGCACAGAGAATCAATGGCTACAGGAAGGACTTTACAGACTCCTTTATTCTGTCACAATGTCACCAGCTGGGCACTGTCCTTCTCTTACCCATCTTCTTTGTAAGTGGCACCTGCTCAACAATTGAAAAGAGGGCCTGGGAAGAAGTGCAAGAATGGGGTGGATGGATACAGAGAGAGAGAGAGAGAGAGAGAGAGAGAGAGACTGAGACTCTTTCCCCCTAAAGACCAAATGTGGAAACCTCCTAAATAACCATCCAACCAGCCAGTCAGAGGGCCTGTGATCCCTCCTACCAGGAGAGAGAGAGACAGAAGGGACTGTTTCAGATGTTGGGAGAGCTGTCATTCAGTGAAGCGGTATATGCTGATGCTCCCTGCTTTGGAGTGCTAAAATATTTTCTCTTTCTCGCTGCCTTCTTCACATATGCCATCTGAAACGTTAATGTGTGCCAACAGCATGGAGTTCCAAGTACAGCAAGAGTGGGGCCGAGGTCGGGAGGGACGAGCAGCCATTAATAAAGCCTCAATGGGCGTTTGGAGGTTCTATCACACTGCAATAATTGTTGCCCGTGCTGGTGTTTAACAGTTAAAAGAGACTATGGAAATCAAGCGTTCGGTTCTCCATTTCATAGTGAACTATACAATCAATTCTTTTTAGTCAGACTGTGTCTAGATTTACTTCTGAGCCCTAGTAAAATGAGGAAGCTTTCATTAATCTTTCAGATGCTTCATATTAATGACAAGGCTCTTGCATGAACAATGTAACAGCAATTAAAAAGCCCATTAATCTGCATTACAGCTATTAAAGATGCATGTCATTAAAGGGTATGGAGTTTGATTCATTTTCGCACCCCCCCAAAAAATGGAGCAATTATGGCCTGGCGATGCACTCTGTCATCAAATTAGGTTGGGGGTTTCCAGCAAATGGCCTTGCAGCATTTAGCTCTTCTCCTATTTTATTATTCATGACTGAGATGTGGAAGTCAAGACCTTTGAAATTACTTTACCTTCTTGTGGAGTAGAGATGTTCAGTGCCTGTGAGCTCTCCATACAGCCAGCCAGAGTGCAAGCAGTGAGGGTTAGCATGTAGTCTGTGAAGGGCTGCAAGCCTGTCAACACGCCTGTGGTCAAAGGGGAAAGGAGGTTTGCATGTTTAATGTAAGCGGCCATAAAAATATTACTGGTGTGTCTCTATATGATTGTGTGGAGAGAGAGAGAGAGAGAGAGAGAGAGAGAGAGAGAGAGAGAGAGAAGAGGAGAGAGAAGAGGAGACGAGAGGAAAAAAGAGGAGAGGAGAAGAGAGGAGAGGAGAGGAGAGAGGGGCAAGGTGAGGAGGAGGGAGAGAGGAAGAGAGAGAGGAAGAGAAAGGGAGAGGGAAAGAGAGAGGGAGAGGGAAAGAGAGAGGGAGAGGGAAAGAGAGAGGGAGAGGGAAAGAGAGAAGGAGAGAGAGAGGAAGAGGGAGAGGGAGGAGTGAAAAAACAGTCACCAATATAAAAAAATAAAAATATATGTCTCTTTAATTCATTTTTCTGCTTCTGTGCTCATTGAAAAATGGAATAATCAGTTTAAAAAATGTGAGACCAACTTATTACTAAGACAGATCTAAACAATATTTTACCAAATGTGTTTCTGAAAACATTAGTGCCCTGAGATACTTCCCCTGTAAGCAGGAAGCAGAGAGCACAACGGATCCATTAGTTGTGATGTACCTTGGGTCACTGCAGAAACAAAACTCTTTGACTGTCTTTACCCAGCATTTTTCAATCTTCTTTAACTGGAGTCTTTAGTATGTAGCATCTATTAACACATGTTAGCAAATGCTACTCCCAAGAGCGGCTTCGTTATTTTAATGGTAGGATATACATATACAAGCTATTTGTTCATGTTGTTGCTAACAAATATGCAAATCAACAGTTGAACAATTAGAAAATTAGATCATTATGCTTTTGTACTTCAACTTGAGAAAATTATTAATTTAATTAAGACACCTGTCCTCAACAGAAGCGCTACACATGCAAGTGTGAAATTACCCTGGCTTGGCGTTGGATGCAGAAGAGTGGTTCAGCAAGTAAAAGTACCCGCAGAAATGAAGACACATTTCATGTACTGGTCTTCATAATCAAAGCAAAAGCTCTTTATTTTGTTAATCCTCTGAAATAAAGAAGCATCAAAAGGATACTTTGTGTATTTGTCAAACTGGAGACATTTTCCAGAGTTGTCTTTAATCCTAACCACAGAGACCGTCATCATTCTTATATAAAAACAACCTCACTCATGCTGTCCCTTCATGGAGGAGACTGTCCATAGCCTGCACAATGCTGCTGTTTTAACGTACCCTTATTGGTAACAGCATACATCATTCTTACACAGATTTTAACATCCACGTTTCGCTAGTCTCCTCCTCCGCCTCCCCCTCCCTCTCTCCCTCCTTGCTCAAGAGATTATTTTAAGAAGCAAAAGAGCAAAGAGACAGGATGAAGCCAAGACCACTGTTTGCTCTGGCCCCTCCTGTTGGCCCTCTCTCTGTCCCCAGTGCTGCCTGTGTCTTCATCCCAGCAGCTCTCCCAGCCTCCCACTGGGCTCCCGATGCCTCTCTGCTATCCTTGGCACCACTATCTTAGCCTGTGCCAAAAACGACTTCAAGCCGATGAACCACCATGTGCACACGTGTGACCCTTTCACACTGTGACCCTCACACAACAAGTTTGGTGGTCTCTAATTTCAAAATCCCGCATGATGCAACCTCCTACTTTTTCCCTAATTCCTGCCGCGGTTACTGTCATTCTCTCTTGCGTCTCCACGACCACAACTCACACTCTAAGTCCAGTGTCTTTTATTCTTCCTTCCATTAAACATCTGCAAAGCAAGCGTATATCATCCCGTGTGCACCATCATCATGGAGTGAGACAGAGGTCAAGGGTACGGGCACTCAGGCCAGACTGCCTGGGTTCAAGGGTCAATTCTGCTACGGATTTGTTATACGGGATTAGCAAGTTGTCCAGATCCCTGTGCCTCAGTTTCCTTAACTGTAAAAAGACTATAATAGTGCCTGTCTTGAAGAAGAGGCCTCAGAGTCCTCATCTGTGAGGTGGAGATAAAACTGTATTTACATGAAAGTGTCACCATCACGATTAAATATATTTAGGAATAGCCTGACCTGTGGTGGCGCAGTGGATAAAGTGTTGACCTGGGAACACTGAGGTCGCCTGTTCAAAACCCTGCACTGGTCTGGTCAAGGCACATATGGGAGTTGATGCTTCCGGCTCCTCCCCCTTTCTCTCTTTCTCTCTCTCTCTCTCTCTCTCTCTCTCTGTGTCTCCTCTCTAAAAAGAAAATGAATAAAATAAAAATAAAATAAAACGAAGTTTAAATATGTTTAGGAATATAGTGCAACACAAACAGACAAGTCACCGCTTTGTGAATATTGCAACCCAGTTTGTGTCTGGACTGTGCTACTAAGTACTGATCTTTATCTTTCTGAGATCTCTTGTGATCCCATAAATACGAGGTCAGGCAACTCTACCTCAACCCTTATTTACTACTTGCCAGACCTTGCCTCCTTCCACTTCCGATGTCCTGAGGGATTCTAAACCACTAAGACCCCTGTCTTCCCTTGATCTGATGAGCCCATCTTCCTCTCACAGTTCTTTAACTAGCTTCTGTTCTACAAGGTTGTATTTGCAGGCCTCTTCTTTCTTCTCAATACTGCCCTTTATTAGCTTAGCAAGCCCCATTGCTCAGCTATCACATTGTAGCTATAGATTTTCCATCTCTCCCCCAAGCTCTAGTCCTACGTTTCCCCCTGCAGGTCATGCATCACAACTGGATGTCCACTAGCATCTCACTGTCAACATTCAACCCAGATCCGACACCCTAAACTCTTCCTCAAGCATCACCTTTCCATTTCTTATGCCTCCGTCATGATCCCAACAATCCAGGCTCAAAACTGAGATATCATTATTAAGACAGATGCTAGGCATTTTATCTTTTGATGATCTTTAGCATTGATTCGAGTTTTCTTATTTTTAAGTGCACATCTACAGCAAGGGTTTGAAAAAGACAACCCGCATGTCTGAATTGTGTACTGCCATAGTAACAGGAAACACACCAGTCTACAGAGAATGAAATGTTCCTACAGACAGAAAAACAACAACAAAGAACACAACACGTTGGCATATGAGATTAGTTTCCTTTGCTCATTGCTTAATCTACATGGCCTATGTCAAAAGCATCACCTCTCATTCATGGACATGTGTTAGTGCAGAAACACTATGTCCAAAAAGACATAGTGGTTGCCATGGCCAGATAGCTAGATTGGTTAGAGCATCGTCCTGAAGCACAGAGGCTGCTGGTTCAATCCCCAGCCAGGGCACACACAGGAACAGATTGATGTTCCTGTCTTTTATTAAAATCAATTTATAAAAAAAGACAGTGGTTGTATATATAGGTTGGTACTCTGAAATTTTTTGCATAAAATTTTTAGTAATATTATCACTGAGAAACATAAAAGCAGTTCCATTCTTTTGAAATTTTGAAAACCGGCTTTACCAAATACCTTACTCTTAAGATATATTGTTTTTCCAAATCACAGCTGCAGTACAATGTTGACTTGTGACTGGTATATTGACTTAGTAAGAAATTTCTTCATGCAGACTTTAAGAAGCAGCATGCCAAACCGGAGACTGAGCGCTCATTCACTAAATGGTCTTCGGTGTTCTATGTAACCTTTCTTGCCTTCCCTAAAGGAGTTGCTGTGTGTATATGTGTATCACAAAGTTCCTTTGCTTTCCCCCCCTTACAGGACCTTATAAGATAGGCAATACACCTGTCATCAAACTTGCATTCCTCACCTTTGGGCTTTGGTAGGGAGATTTTATTAAATTGTATTTCATAGAAAAATCCTGAGGTTCTTCAAGAAAGATGCTTGAGAGAAATTAAATCTTCATTCAGGCCATTTATCAAAGGGTTCACATTGCCCAACTCAAGGCAGGTGGACAAGACTCACCAAGAAAGGGAAGATGTGAAACAGAAAACTGGGAGGGGAGGAGAAAATGCCTGGTTATTGCTAACTTTGAATCCCAGGTGGAAAGTTTTGGGGTGGTTTGTAAAATACACTTTCAAAAACCTCATTGTACTTTCTGAGGCTTGAGGTAGCATTCCCTCTCCCCTTATTTCTAGTGGGGAGGTTGTTCATAACATTATGTATTGGAGACAAGATTCATCAACTCATCGGAATAATTTTCCCTAAACACTAACACACATTAGTGTTACCTATCTTAGGAAGACGGGCAGTGTAACCACTGAGCTTTCTTGTCAGGTATAATTAACAGCTGGGGTAGGAGAAGGAGCCAATTAACAGCACAAATGGTCTTCATGACAACAGAAAAGTGGTCAAGGTGTCCTATTGTGTGGGAAATGTGGATCGTCTCTTTTGTTTCTGAATATGGAAAATTGACCAGGATGGGTAAAAATTGATACTTATAAAAGTTCTGCAATTGCCAAAGAAAGAGACTATGAATATTCTCTTCCAGACTAAGAAAGGCAGCCCTTCTTGGATATACACATGGAGATCACTAAGTGATTGGCCCAATGGCCTTGCTTTAAGTGTCAGAATCACACTTACATTATATACTCTTCAGGAAAAAAAACAAGTAGTATTATTATGATTACAATGGGGAACAAAATTTTTGCTGCATCCACAAAAACACTTGTTTTTACCTAATTCGAGTGTGCTGATCTTAAATCTGACATGAGTTTTTCTCTGTAAACTACATTTTTTTTTTGCAATTCAAGATTTTAGGTTTTCATCTTATTGTAAAGTTTTCAACATTTAGTTTAACATAATGAGGTAGAATGTCTTCTTGGGTATCATCTTTGTAAAAATATAATAATTTATATAATGCAGTAAATACACTAATACACTAAAAGATATGATTGCATAAGAATTTGTCTACAATTTCAAAATAGAACATATTAAAACACTTATTTTAATCATAAAATTTGCGCAAAACTTATTTAAATTATATTCAGGCAAAAATTTGCGTTTGTAGCTCTTGCATTTGTGTACTTGTTGAGGAAAATCTCGTTTGATGCTCCAGCAGTAATCTGCCATCGTTTAGAGCTGTCAAGAAATAGCCGCCATTCTGTTGGACTGTAAGTGGTAACACCTAGCTGGCTGAGAAGACTACTGATATCATGACAGTAAACAAAGTGTCTTTGGAAAAAAAGTCCACAAAAATTTGTTCATGCTTCCTGAAATGGGATGCTTTAGCTGACTGGTGAAGTACATTCTTTTCTTGAAGCCTGGAGGCTAATAACTCAGCTGCTTTCTTAGATAGGCCCAAATCTCTTACTAAGTCATTCAATTCGGGTTAGCTAAACTGCTGAGGGGTTCATGACTGCTTGGCATCAGAAGAAGTCCCTTCAGATTCTACAACCATTTCCTCATGCATCTTATCAAAATACACTTGATCACCATGTTCACTTTCTTTGTCCTTAGAAGAAATAAAACCATTGAAAACTGGAACTGGGAGTGTCTCAGAGTGTGGGATAGGTTGTATTGCTGAAGGAATATTAGGATATGCGATCATATGTTGTTTTTTCTTGCCGATGCCCTTTGTATGGATCAGACAGGAATAACAGTCACTGCTGTGGTCCTTAGGTTCATACTAAACCATGGGAATACCAAAAGGCATTCCTTTGCATTTTTCTTTTGTCAGGTCACGAAGCATTTCCTCACAATTATGACACACAATATGAGGAGCCCAATTCTTGTCTTGATCGCCAAGGGGAACTTGAAAATAGGCAATATGTGCACGTGTCACAAATGGTAAAATATTGCACCTTTGACGTTGAAGTGTGTAACAGCCACATGTATAACAGAAGGTGTCAGGACTATTCTTACATTTACGCCTACTTGAAGAAGTATGATTCAATCTTAAACAAAATAAGAGGGTGTTTTTATCAGATAATAATTTTTTACATTTAAAAACAACTACAATTGTGTAAAAGTGATGTTTGTAAAACATTAATTGCCTTGTGGTTATGTTCAATCTGAGTCGTTGCCCGTTAACTCCAATTTAAAAACTAATGCATGCCATAAACTGCAACAAAAAGAAATTAAGATTGCATAAAAATTAGAGAATGCACCAAAAAACAGATTTCATATATGGAATCAGCGATGCAGATGTATATAGAAACAGTTCTAAAACCTCATGCAACAGAAAATGAAAATAATTGTTCCCAGTGTAATAATATATCATCAAAATGTATTTACCAATTTTTCTTCTATACACCTCTGGGAAGGGTGTCTTAGAATGTAACTGATCTCTAACAGGTTTCTAATCTAAGAAAATATTAGAGCCAGAAGGACTCTAAGGACAACAGTGATACATAGATTAATACACACAGCAGAATGCCAGCATGTGTGTCAAGGGAACAGGCGTTTATAAGATTCAACTTCCTGATCCAAGATGATAGGAGATCTATACTTAAGACAAGAAGGGAAAAAGCAATACTCATCGAAAAGTATCTTTTAGTAGATACTTTAAAAATACTGAAAAATATATAGTTTGACATATTTATAAAGAAATCTTACACAGAAATTCCATGTACACTGAAAACCTATTAAGAGAGAGTGGGGTCATATCACTTTATGACTCTTGGGGTGCTTACAATAAAGAAGGATACCTGACAGTGGAAACTTTTTAAGACTGGCTTGGCTATGAATCTCTTTCTTTGGGACACAGCACCGAGGAGGCTTTTTTTCCTCCAATCTGAGACTGTCCCAGCCCCCACACAGGCCAGATGAACTCTCAAATTCCCTCTCAGTCCCAGAACTCTGCCAAATGAGAAAATGGCCCCAACATTGTCAGGAAACCTGCCAGTCCCTTTTCATAGTGGAAGAGGGAGAGTTTAAAAAAACATTCAATAAGCATAAAGCAGGCATGCTTGATGTCTTAAAAGTGTTAGCATCCCACGAAACGCAGCAGCATGGGTATCTGGCTTAAAATCATTGCCACCACAAGGACCAGAACTCTCAGGGCAAAGCGCTAATGCATTTTGCTTTAATGCTTAACATTGAGAAGTCCTGACGTGCCACACCAAGGGAGTTTGAAGGAAAGTTAAGCGTACTCCCTTTGAACTGCAGTCTTGTGGGCCTTGGCCTTGGTGGGCACAGAAAACCCAAGCTGAAGCACGGGGAGGTGGGGCGGGCAGGGACTCAATTAAGGGGAGGAAGTTTAAGAGCCCCAGGAAAATATGGCTCCATACCCTGCCTTGGAAGACTGCCTCCTGCAGAGGGAAGAGCCTGATCCTGGGGAGCCTGGCCATTTTAAAGCCCTCCACAACAATCTGAAGCAACTGCCTGAATGCAAAGAGTATGTCCTTTACTACTGTGTCCACACAGTGGACACTGGATAGTTGACTGAAACAAGTATCGTTCTCACCCTCTTACCTGTCCTCAGCTGCTCCCCTCACTATAAGAGAAAAGCAGCCCCTCCTACTCTGCCTTCTCCAGGGAGCCAGGTAGTTTCTTTGGGCCCATAAGATTATTTTCTCCAACGTTTTCTCTCCTTAGCTCTCACCTCAAGTTTCAGAGGTGCTGCAGAGAAATATCGATAGTTGGCGACTGCCTGAGAACATTACAGTGGCCTGCACAGCCGCGGAGGGAGCTTTTGTGCCTTAGTCTAAGAGAACTCTATGCAGAGAATCCAGAAGACTACATGGGGGCCAGCTCAGACGTGGAGGTTGTGCGACTCACTCCTCCGACTAAAGGCAGGCAGGTATGAAGGCTCTGCCTGGAAGCCCAGCCTGAGACTCACAGCCAAGTGGCATCTTTCAAAAAGCCAAACGCCTTTGGAGAGGAGACAGGTCCCCGTGCCTGTGCAAGTTCTGGAGAGCCCCACCCCCCCCCCACCCCCCGCGCCGATCCCCACACCCGGCTGCCAGCCTGGGTGCTTGGCCGGCATCCACCCTAATCTGTTCTCCTTCATTATGTTAATCTGTGGGCGGAAAGATTTCTGTCATCTTCGAAGAGCGCGTACAGTGACGGTAAATACCTTGGCCCGTCTGTAATTGGACAGGTGTCTGCGTTGATGTCACCCAGGTTTTAATTCAATTAAAGAACTGGCTGCTCCTCTCTCATTACCCACGCATCTCCCGTCGCACTTCTAGTCTGGCGGCAGAGTCTGCGCACAGCAACCGCCCACCCCGGGTCCAAAGTCTCTGGGAGGTGCACAAAGATCACACAGGGTGTTTCAAAAGGACCCCGGCAACCCAAATGTATCTTCATGTCATCAAAGACGTCTGCAATCACATGGGAACTTTGTGTGCTTTCTCTCTCTCTCTTCCCATTGCCTTTTATATTATCTAAACGGTATCTTCTAGCTACTGGTCAGTAGTTATTAGGAACAGTCACAGTCAACAGAAAAGCTGTTTCCAGCTTCCGCTCCCCAGGGTCCTCCTCCATCTTCCGAGAACTCATCCGAGTGCGATGCTCTTATTTATTTCCTGGCATTTCGCATTTGGATCAAGGAAGTGAGATGGACAAGAGCAAGGCACTTATTAAGAGGGCCATCTGCTGAAGGCTATGGCGCACATGGAGGGAGCTGCCATTGCTACCTGGAAACACAACCGAAGAATTCACACTTCCAGAGAACACCAGTCAGGGGAAGGGACTTGGAAGGGAAGGAGCCTTTTGGTGGATCTCCCAGCCTGCCCTGCTGATCAATTCTAATTTTTAAGTACACGCCCCAGAATAAGTTCTGAGCTGCAGACTCATCCGGGATGTGGACTAAACAGAGCAAATCAATCCCACCACCATGCTTTCTGCCCACTTACAGGAACCTCGGAAAATCAAGTCATCACACGGACATGTTGATACAGTCACCCCATGACACCAAATAATGACATTTCTTAAATATGGAAGAAATGAACCGGCCTAACACAGATCTGGACACACACCCAACAAGCTCCTCCTCTGGTTCTTGGTAGCCCAGGAGGGTGGCATTTGTTTCTGTTGTAATGTTGGTAACATTTTAAATGAAAATAAGAATCCCTGATATTTATAAAAGGCAAACCAGTTTTCATTTTTACCAAAAGGTAGAACACGAAACGCACTTACCCCAAACCTAAGGCAATCCTTTGAAAACTGGAAAAACATTGTGTTCCAATTTATTTCCTTCCAGGGACCTTCTGACCTTTAAAAATTCTAATAAGCAGTGAGTCAAATCATTCACCCTGGATCAAAGACTAAACAGATTTTGATGCTTATAAACAGGAAAACATTTTCTTCTTCTTATTGTTTTGTATGACATAGGATCTAATCCCAGTCTCTCTTTTTAAAATGGTTTTAAACAACGATTTTAATGGACCTCAAAGCATTATCCAGTTAAGATTTTCCAAGCAGGCTGACATCTCCTCTCACATGTTTAATCCATGCCTTTGTGACAGGAACTACAAGGTCTCAGTCATTGTCATTCTAATTCTGCAATAGGCTTGAGACACCCACTCATGTTAACCCTTTATCTAGCATAAAGGGCTGACACTGAGATCATTAGAACTGTCCAAGAACAGACTAGGTGGCAGGGAGGAAGTCAAGGAGACGGAAGCAAAGGAAAGGAAGAGGCATCATCCCTTTTTGCTCTGAGACTAGGATGCCCTTATGGAGAAGGGGTTGCTGGCAGAGTCTGAAATGTGTCACTCAAGTCCAGCAGCAGAGCTGAGGGGAAGACCTGTCTACTGACACCTAAATCACTGTTCTTGCCATGGACCTATGCCCCAGTTCAACAAGAAGAAGAAGAAAAAAACACCAATTGAAGAAACATTACTAAAAATAGTAGCATGGTTTTTATAGTACACATTTCATTAAAAAAAAAAACCCTCAAACTGTTAAAAGATATTAATTCGTTATTGAAACCTGCTATGCACAAACAGAAAGCAGCATACTTATGCCTCAAAGTGAACAAGTATGTATGCCTATAGCAATCTCTAACCAAAATAGTTGATTCATTAAAAATGCTACTTATAAAAAAAATGCTACTTACATTAACGTATGTGTGGTATTGACTGCAATATTGAACTTTTATATATATATATTATATGTGACATTTTGATTAGTTCTATATACAATATAAATATTAAAAGATCATGTCATCAAAGTTAGAAAACAAATTTGGACTGTACCTTTGTTTTAGTCAAATCTAATTGGTAACCTAAATATTTATATCAAATACTATAGCATTAAAGACATACTCCCAGCTGATCACTGTACAGCAAAATTTATATATTACCATTATTTTTGGCAAAACATGTCACCAAAAAGAAATATACATCTTTCACTGCAAATTAATACTGCGTATAATAAAACAAATAACTCGTAAAAAGCGCTGTCTGAAGATTTCACAATGTCCAAGTAGTTCAGGCACATTATGTATTCAGGAGAGTTAGACAAAGCTATTAACTCATCAACACTGCATTACCTAATGAAACTTTTCTACATTAGCTAAGCAGGAACATTACATCATTTCTATTTTTATTATTTATGTCATAGGCCATATTTTTGTCCAGTGAATTTTTTTAAGACCAATTTCTTCCAAGATTTACATTAAACAAAAAGGGTTCTTAATAAACCACAAATAAGTACTATTAATTTATGAAGTACTATAAAAATGTATAGACTTCCTCAAAAAAATTTTTTAAATAGCATCAAAATTAATTTTTGGAATTTACTTCCGATGTTTGTCTCTGGTGGCGGAGACCACTAAGTGTCCCCGTTTATATATTCCCCTATTTCTCCACAGTAAAATGGTCCCTTTGAATAAGGACTTATCCCAGCACTTCCTGCAGCAAGGTTCAGCCATCTGGCAAAGCTCTGACTATAGACTGCAACCAGAGGGGAAGAAGTAACTTTCAAAATACATCTTTAAAGTGAACATACAAATCTTTCTTCAGCCATTCCTTCTTTCACCTGGCTGGAATCCAGGCTGGATGGCTGACTCTCTAGCAGCCACCTTGGACCATGAGGCAGAGCCTTGTCCCTAAGGATGGCACAGTCAAAAGACAAAATATATGTATGTGTCCCTGGCACTGTGAGCATTCCACCTCTGCTTTCATGCAGAAGGTGAAAATCACTTATGAAAAGGGCCCTTTTCATTTTGTATGTGAATAGTGAGTTTCATGCCTCTCCACCAGCCTTGTTGGAAAGGCAGAATCACACACCATGCCCCCAGACCTACTAAATCAGTAGCTTCTGTTTTCCAATAACCCAAATAATTCTCCCTGCCTTTCTACTGGCAACTTTCAGAAAAAATGTTCTTAACAGTAAAGTCCCTGCTTACACTGCCTCTATGTCTTCACCTGGCTTAGTGCTGTTCTGCTAAGAAAGCTAATGCAGAAGGACCAAGGGGCAGGAATAAACAATGCAGGGATACCTCAAGTCTCTCCAACCATGCCTAGTTTACAGAATGCGGCTCATGGACACGTGAGAAAAGGCAGATTTCTCACCTTTGCCCAAATATGCAGAATCTTGTGTGGAGCCCCAGAATAGACATTTTAAAAAGCAATCCAAAAATTACTTTGACCCACAGAGTTGAAAATCACTAACTATGACTACTAACTGTGGAAGAGAGAGAAAAGTGGAAGATTTTCAGTATGTAACCCACTGGTTTCAGGTAGAAGACTAGCATCTGGTGCAGGTGAAGACTGAGCTGGTTTTCATAGCAAAATCTGTATTATACACTAAAATGTTGTTTATTTCCTTTTCTACATAAATTTAGATTTGCTGGGGTCATCTGAAAGATTATGATTGGTTCTTCTGCTAAACTATAGTAAAAAAAAACACTGTTATTATGATCTATTATTTCATTTGTAAAAAGGATATAACTCCTCAACTTTAACTCAATGTAAAACAATAATAAGATGGAGAAAAATATCTTCTGTGTACCAATTATATCTCTAGCCCTACCACTTAGGTTGATAATTAAGTTTGCATGTTTACACACTTTAAAGGAAAAAAGAAAGAGAGAAAAAAATAACTGTATACTTGCAAATTCTTGAATCCACTCATTCTCGACATAATTTCAAATCAGATTGTCAAGTCACTTTCTGAACAGCCCTGGGTTTGAAGGGAAAGGCCGGGCCTGTCTCTCTGGGCAGCAGCCTCACGTTAACAGGGCTGGAGGGAGACACAGCGAGAGCTATGCAGTTAATTGGAGCCCTTTGCAAGCAGTCCAAAGATCCAGTGGTGTGGTGACTGCAGGGCTTTCTACCCTGGGGCTCCAGCTGCAGAAATGAACTTTCAAGAACTCCCTGCTCTGAACCCTGGCCCTACCAGGGCACAGACTCCACACCCTGTGGCCCACAGGGGCCCATTTGCCCTGGAGTGGGGCTGTTAACCCTTGGACTCTCCACGCTCCTGGGATTTATCTCATTTAATCCTCTGGTCGCCAAATTAATTAATGGTAACTATCCCATCTCTTTCTTCTCTTCGCCAGGCTTCCTTACGTAATCTTCATCTGTTTTTTTATTTTTATTTTTTCGTTTGCCTTCTGCATGTTGCAAGCCTGACCATTAATTGCTGCTTCTCCCCAATAATCCTGTCACTGAATTTGTCTCTATTTTTCCTTAGTTTATTTGATCTACCTACCTTGAATATTTTTTATCATTTTTCTAAAGACAATTAACTTCTTTGTTGTCATTGTTGTTGTATGTTGTCAAGTTTCAGTTGGAAGGTGGGAGCTGTCTTAAGAATTCCTGGGTAGCCCTGGCCAGTTGATTGGAACACTGCTCTGAAGCGCAGAGGTTGCCACTTCGATCCCCAATCAAGGCACATACAGGAACAGATGGATGTTCCTGTCTTTGTCTTCTCTTCTCCACTTACTCCTTCCTCTCTTGCTAAAATCTATAAGTAAACATTTAAAAAAATATTTTCTGGAAAAATCTGAGACTTGATTGCTGGTCAGACCCTATTCTTTCCCAGGGTTTTCCAAGGCTGGCTTTACAACATAATTTCCTACAGACACTCATAAAACACATGCATGCTACTGACCAGGCTAGAACAACCGGGGGGGGGGGGGGGGAGGGGCTAGAGGTGTCATTTATTGATATCGGCAATGTTGGAGTTCAGATTTGGACATGGTCAGTTTAGAGACTGTGAGACATCTGTAGAAAATGTCAGTTTCCCCAAATGCCTGCTGGAGATATATCTGAAGCTCTAGGGAGAGCATGCATTTGGGACGTGACTGTGCCGACGTGCTCGCTGATGCAAGGGGAATCCGTGAGGGTCTAGGAGCAAGACTGGGGGAAAATGGAGGGGAGAGGAAGGGTCCCAGGTCTAAGCCCCAACGTTCCCCAGAAGGAAGGATGGAGCTTCAGAAGGACAAAGGACACTGAGAACAAAGGGCCCAGAGCCAGGAGGGAAACAGCAGACCCGTAGAAGGGAAATAGCAAGGAATCTCCTGTGTAGAAGGCTGATGAGAGGAGAAGACCAGGACTGTGGGGTTCTGTAGATATGTGAGGAGACAGGGAAGCCTTGGGGTCCGAGTGAGGCAGACAGCAGGAGCCAGAGAAGGAGAAAACATGCGGACAATGTCTGTGGATACTTCTTGTGAGAAGCAAGTCTGGGGGAAGGAGACGAAGCAATTGTTAAAAGGGAATGTAGATAATAACATGAAGATTTTTGTCATTGGTTTGCGGTTATTTCTGTGTATCCACCTAGTCTGTCAAGTGGGGACTGACAGATGAGACAGAGTTTGAATGATTCTGGGAAGAAGCCAGGGGGCAGTGGTTCTCACACTGGGAAGACACCACCGCCAGATGAGGAGGGCTTGTTCAGACAGGATTGCTGGTCTCTACCAACCTGCCCTACCCCCAACCCCGGTTCTGCTTCAGCACTGAGGAGTTTACATTAATAACAAGGTGATATGGTTGATGGTCTTGAAGCCACATTTTGGGAAGTGGAGAGAGAGGTGAAAAATAGAAGTGAGAGGAAGCAAACCCCATCAGGATCGTTTATTTCTGTTGAGTCCAGAGGACGTTTGAAGATTTTTTTTTTTTGATGGAATAAAGGAAGCTCTATAAAAATAACAACAGAAAAAGAGAAAAAATAAACATGGAAACAACAGTGATGTCAAGTGCCGATTACATGCTGCAAATGGTTTTAAATGCTTCAGCATATATTTGCTCATTGAAACCATAATAATAACCGTATCGGTCAGAAAAAGGCAATAGAGGCACCTACTGGGTCATAAGCAAGTGACAGAAGTCCCATCGGACGGATTCTGCTGCTTCTCTGGAGTTTAAGACGATCTAACACAACTGCCTACCGAGTGGGATAAGGAAGGGAGGTCAGTATGCAGACGGCTTGGGAAAATACAAAATATTTAATGAGGAGAATGGGAGAAGGAGCTTATTATAAAAATGTGGTAGGTTTGGCACCATAACTGAGTGATCATTTGGAAAATATAGATGGAGAATTTTCAGTGATAAACTCTGTGTGTGTGTGTGTGTGTGTGTGTGTGTATGTCCCTGGCCCACTTAACTACAACGTGCTGACTGGGCACAAAATGTGAACTAAATCAGGGCGGGTAATCAAATGGTTGAAATAAAGAGAAAGGATGTAAAGATATGAGATTGATTTTTTTTCTGTATATTTGAGTCATAGAGTCTATAGCAGTGGTTCTTAACCTTTTTTGAGGTACCGAACCTACCAGTTTCATATTCGCATTCACTGAACCCTTCTTTAGTGATAAATAAAATATGTGTTTTTTTTCCAAATTCAAGACATAGGTATATGTCTTTTTACTGGTGCACAAAATGAGCTGTGCATGAACATCACCTTGCTCAAAGAACAAAACCAACAAAGTGCATGAACTCACAACAAATTACGGTATTACTTTATTCTGGCCTCCCCGGCAGAGGCTTCTCCGAACCCCTGAGACCGACTCATCGAACCCCTAGGGTTCGATAGAACCCAAGTTAGGAACCACTGATCTAGAGAGTGTAAAGAAAGGAAGTAAAAGCTAGCAGGGGGTGGGGGTTGACCAATAGATACATTGGAAACATAATGAAAGCTAATCTAAAGTCTATCATGATTTTTCAAGTTGTAAAATTCTTTGACAGAGAATACATTTTTCTATCAAATTTTTTGATGCATTTTACCCTTTTTGGTCAAAGACTTAAATTTGATGTCCCATGTAAAGGTGACGTAACATTTCATGAAGCTGTAAACCCATGATAGCGAATGTATGGCATGCGTGTCAGCTCTGACATGCATAGCCATTTTTTGATGGCACGCAGCCGCATGTGGCCACATACCAGAGAAGTATGGGGCTGCATGCCGAGAAGGACATTTCATCCTCGGCTCCTGCACGGCCAGGTGCAGTAGCCGAGGATAAAACATTTGCTGTAGTGTAGACACTGTGCCAGAGGTCTGTAGGTCAAAACAACAGAACTCCGGCACAGATCGTCTAGGTCTGGAACTTCTGGTTAGGCCGTTTTTCTCAAAGTGACATATCACCCGTGTTATGCTCGGTTTTTTGGCGAATTTTGACACACCAAGCTCAAAAGATTGCCCATCGCTGCTGTAAACTGTCTTATTGCAGGTGCATCACTTCGGTCGGCGCACAAGGTATGTGGCCCTGTGAGAAACTGATTCCTTGGGCTGCCCATCAAACTGTTGGTGCTTGAATGCCCCCTACCTTGACATAATTAGGTTTAATCAACAATTTTACAATAAATAGTGGTGCTGCAAACTTGAGCTAGTCCCAAAGAGTAAACTTTTGTGTTGTGTGTGTGTGTGGTGAGTTAGTTGAGTTGGTCCTATACATACTTATAGGATTCCTAAAAGATGTCCAAAGACTTTCAAGGGCTGTAAACACCTGTGGTGTCATCTTCGGGGAAGGTAGAGAACAGCAACCTTCTCATGAAGCTATGCACAAAAGCCCATGGTATACAGAACCAGTTTCTATCCTAGGTGGATACAGGCTTCCGTCTCATTAGATGGTTCTTGTGTTTAATCAGGCAAAAATAGATGGATAATTAATGTAGATGAGAGGAGGGGAATCCTTGAAGATTGTTTTTTTGCTTAAAATCAAACGAAAGAAAATGAGTAACACTTAACTCCTGTAAGGCATCATCTTTACCTGTGAGGGTGTCAGTCCTGACAAGCTCGGAAGTAGTGGAGGGTGCATGGGATGGACGGGCCACGCCATCCGCATGGTAGGCTTTCAGGATGTACTTCTCGATGACACCTCTCACTACCACGGGTTTGTCCCAGGTCACTTCCACGCTGTGTGCGTCGAGGCTGTGGACTCTTGTGGGGGCCGGCACACTATCAGGGGCTGTGAGAGGAAGAAAAGGGAAAACAGAGAACATGGCAGTGCTGAGAGCACTGCTGCCCTGTTCCTCACTTTTAATGGCTGCAGTAAATCAGGCTCGACCATTAGCATGAATACAATTTATTAGAGTTGTAACTTTTCGGCATTGATTTAATATGACTTCATATCTTGAGCCATTCGGTTTAAGCGATATTTCAAAACCATCAAAACTCCATCGACATAATGTTCTTCCGAGTCTGGTCCAGGTTTTCCCAAAACATTTAATATAGTCCACTTGTTTTAAACATCCCTCATAAAGAAGGAGGTGTATGTTGTGCAGATAACAGGTTCAAACCATGTATGATGGACCCCTTTGAAGCGAGTTAATTAGAGCGTTATTATACACAGTGGTTTGACACTTTTATATCTTCTGTGGATTAGCCGAAAACTATCACAAATGGGACGGTATTGTGCTTGAATGTCTGATCTCATTTCCCAAGTTCAATTGTTTTCAAATTAATTTTTTTTTTTAAATCAGAATTCTATCAGATAGGCTATGCGGATATACTGCTAATTGCACTTTGGATGGGGGGTAGGGATGCTTGTGCCCTTGAGCATCTACACAATCATTTCCTGGGACGTCTCCTTCAGAGTTTCACAGAACACTAACGCAAAAGGAGGAAGTTTAAAGCAACTATCAACCCTCACTTTACAAGCTGTGTCCCCTCATTTTGAAAATCTATGCACTTAACTATTTATTACGTTTCCACGGTTCTGATCAGTAAAGACTTCATCACAGCTGACTGCGCAGAGGACACTGAGAAAAAGCCCAAGGAGCCCCCTGGCAGGATGATGGATGAGCGACCCACCATGGCCACTCACAGACGCCCAAGCCCTGTCGATGGAGGGCCACTTGGGTTTTCCCACATCAGACATCCTCCTTCTTGGACTTCACTGTTCAGACCAATAAAACAGGACAGCTTCCAGGGAAACAAAGTGACTGTAAAGGCTGAGAGGAAGCACAGGGTGGGGGGAGCCAGTGTCTGCACAGTGAAACCACCATGAGTGCCTCCAGAAAGCCCACGGGCCACACGAGTGAGCTGCACGGAAAAGGGACTATGCGAGTGATGTTGATTTTATTAGTTCTGAAATGTGGAACAGGGCAAAGTACAGTACTGTCTAACAGATGGTCTTCTCATAAGGGACGGAGCAAAACTGACTCAAAAATAATTAAATAGTGCAATTATTCTCCAACCCCTGGGAGCGTGTAGCTGCTCGGTGTTGTGGTCAGATTGTAAATATGAATTTATGGCATCAGGCTTTGTGGTCAGCTCATCGCTATAAATTCAGAGATCTATGGGCGTGCTTTCTCGGCAGTACTCAAAATGGAGTCTATTAAGCTATGTCAGCAATGCATTTTCTACATACCTATTTACTGACTTAGACTGAAAACAGTCTTGATAGTGGATTTAGTAGTAAAGCAGAGGAGTGTGGAATCGGGTCAGCCGACATGCCTGTAACATCTTAGACTGGAGCTGTCTCCAAGCTCGGAAGTTGGAAAAGAGTTTGAGAGAGCATTCAAATCACTGTCCAGCCTACAGAGATGATAATTTAAATCATCCTGGGTAAGTTGTCAATCTGTCCACTTCTAAATTTCTATAGGCAGAGAGCTTTGAAAATTATTCTCAGTATCCCATCTCAGTGTTTAATTATCTTTTAGATTAACAGGATTCCATCAGAGATGCCTGGGATTGGTAACCCATTGTCAATAAGAAAAAAAAAAGCATGAGAGAATATCTTAGAGAAAAACATATTTGCAGATAAATTGGGACTTCCTAAGGATAAACGTGAAGAGACATAAGTGGCAATCATATGGAAATGTAGTTGCCTTTCTGATAGATATTTGACCCAAAAGGGCAGAAGGCCGCTGATTCACAAAACTTTTTGTGATGAATGCCTTCCTGTGATGGCGTTATATAAAAAGATGTCTTGGTCACTGTCAGAAGCTCAGTGCATTTATACATAAGTTGTCGGAGATGAGACCTAATGTATTCTATTTATCTTCTAGTTCTCTCCCCTCCAACTCAAAATAAAATTAGAGCAATTAGCAATTTTCATCCTGGGAAGGTCATACTAGCATCCTAAAGTCAACACCATGGCGAACATCGGTCATGATGGGATAAAGAGACACATGTAGTTCCAACCATAGTGTAGGCTTCAAAGGCACCTTTTGCAAGAAAAAGGCAAGAGGGGGCCACCTCACCAAATGGTGATCCTGACTTTAGGTACTTGGGGTCTTCTTGGGGTCCGTGCAGTCTATAGAGCTTTCTTGCCCTTAGCTACATTGCTGTAGCTACAGGCCCGTTAAATCCCTAGAACAACATAAAACCCCTTTCTGCCTCCAAAGAGGAAAGAATCAAGCTTGAGCTCCTGCTTACTAAATACTTGCAAGATCAAAAGCACTGACTGACTAAGCACCTGGGCTGTTGGCAGATGCCTTTGCCAACCAAGGCCTGCCCTATCACAAGACTGCAGACATATTCCTTGATTTGGGGTGACTTTCTTCCCTTCCCATGCACAGACACGGATGCACAGACATGTGCCTGTGTGGGCACATATCCAGTTGAGGACAAATCACATTTACCTGCTGCGGCTGTGCGTCCCCGGCTCCAGTCACTGCACACAGAACCTCCCTCGTGCGAGGCTACCACGCGATACAGGTACTCTTCGGCAGGAGGAAGAAGTAGAAAGAGGAAGATGTGAGTCATGGGGAGGAGCTGCGGGCTGGTGGGGAGGGAAGAGGTGGAGGTGTGCGGCCTTGGACTTGGGGTGCCTGCGCCTTACCTGTGAAAGGCTGAAGACCGCGCTCCTGAGCGCTGTGCTCATGTCCCCGGTACACCAGGATGGAGTCATTTCCCCTGCAGTTAACAGCGCTGTCACTTGACAGGCACCCGTCCAGATTAACTCTGACAGCGCTGCTGGACACAGATGCCAAGCTGACGACAGCACCATGTGCAAATGCAACATCCTTCATGCAGCCGCCAAAACCTAGGAAACAGGAAGGGCCCGGCATCCCGGAAAGGGCCGGAGTCATTCACTGCCAATCATTTCTGTCCTCAGTACTTTCTGATGAGGGTGTGTGTTTAAACTTTCAAGTTTCCTTCAGGCAACACTTGATGCCTTCTCCTGCTTTTTATCAGGCTAAGTTGTCACAAGGAAATCATTATATTATTTTGAAAACAAAATACGAGCTGGTAAGTATAATTCAACTAAACTATTCAACAGAAAGTGTTCATTGCAGTTCGTTAGGCCTACATTTTCTCAATGTGTATATGGTGATGAAATAAAAGTTAGGTGATTACACATTATGACAGAGGGGTACCCACCAGTCCCTCAATTCTGAAAAATTACGTAACCTATAAAAGTCAGCGTTTAGAGGCCAAAAAACAAATATTTGAAGTAGCATAATTATTCAACAAGATCAGTGAGGAAAAAGAAATATCCTTAGAGGATAGTTGAAGGCTAATAGGAGAAAGAATAGATTTTCAAAATGCACTCGAATCCTGAGATAATGCCATAGATTCCGAAACATCCATTTTAGAGACCTGGCACCAAGTTCTGGTAAAATCAGCAGAGAGAGGCACCATGGCCGTGCTTGCCCATCCTCACTGATGGCCATAACTGTGAGCATACACAATGGTCTAGGCCTCTAGGTTTTGTGTTCCCGTCAGCACAGGACGGAAGTCAGCTCTGGCCAGTGCAACACCCGGAGTGTCACTGAACGTGTCCCCTGCCCAGTTGACTTGAGCACAACCACGGTGCAGTTTGGTTCTGTGAAGTTCAACACAGACCAAGGAGAAAACAGATGGAGGATCCATTGCTTTTTAGTTAGAAAACCAGAGGACAGCCAGCCAGCCAGCCAGGGGACAGCAGCTGTTTTGAATTACACACTCGTTTGTGTGATCCGAGATCAGTTCCATGAGGTCTGGCAGTCCTCTGATCAGAAAACTGCCCAAAACTGGAGAAGAAACAAGCAGAGTGCATTAGAGATGGCATTCATGCACATGTACGTGTGTGAGTACAGACACACACACACACACACACACACGCACACACATTCTGAAAAATAATACGTCAAGTTCGAGAGGCCCCAAGCATGTGATTACTTCTTTTCAAGACTAAGGTACCCCCTGCAGGAAGTGGAAATAAAATATGCAAATGCTGAAAAGTAAAATAAGTTAATGGTAACAATGATCATATTGTTCTCTCCAGCATTTAAATGATGTCTTCTTACGTCTCCAAAACACAGTAAGTGGCAGCCTGTTTCCTCGTAACTGCCTTTACTATTACTCACCTGCCTTTGGGCCCGGCCGATCGATATTGCTAGTCTATCTCGAATGCACAGTGGGCACTCAATAAGTCGGGGGAACTGAACTGAAGGTAATGAAGTTCAATAAAAAAGCACTTGCTTGAAAATTTGAGAGCTAAGGATTTTCATTTCTTTGCCAGTGATTTTCCTGTGGCATGGAGCTGAATCACCTACCCCTTCGTACCCTGCCTAACTTCCCCACCAACATAATGCCAACGGGGGGAAAGGCAGCTTCAGCAAACATCTCAGGGCTGTTATATGAAATGTCCCATCACTGGTTAAAAAGCATGGGGCGCTTCTACTGGCAAGAGGGAAAGGATTCTGGATATGGACGGTGGTGACAGTTACACAACAGTGTGAATGTACTCGATGCCACTGAACTTGTATATGTAAAAATAGTTAAGATGGTAAAATTTAACTTATGTTTATTTCAGCACAATTTTTTAAATTGTAAAGAAAAGAAAGGTCTTAAAAATTAATTTACAAGATGGAATTTTAAAGTTGGGAAAGGCCACAGAGAGAGTCATCCTTCCTTCTGAAGATAGAGAGAAAGGTCCCGTGTAGGAGTAGGAAGTCTGTAAGCACCAGTCCTCCATGGGAAGTGGGGCTCTGTCCTCAGACCCAAGAGGTGAGGATGCCCGAGCTTTTGTGTGGGCTTCCCTGGGCTCCCCTCAGGGTATTCAGAGTCAGAGAATGGAGTTTGCAATGTTCTTTCAAATCTGCACCATGAGAAATTCTTCCACCAGGAACACTCCCCAGCTTCCCTCGAAATTGAATGGGGTGTGAAAATATGAAGAGGGGAGAGGGTCTGTTTGTGGGAGTAGTGTGGGTTCCTTCTTGCTTCCCTGTCTTTGTGAGAATCAAAAACAAACAAATAAACAAACACCTTCCCACTCCTATCCCTCCCCCAGGCCTCTAACTAACTCTGGGCGGACCAATCAGACAGCAGCTCTTCTGAAGGAGGAAGTCTAACACCAGGCTCTTGGCTTGGCAGGAAGGCAGGCTTCAGCCCCACCCACACCCCCTTCATAGAGCACCATGCACCATGCCCCTCACTTCTAGCCGAGAGGTCAGGAACAGTCCCCAGGGCTGGTTCTAAGGTAAAAATACCCAGGATCTGAGCTAGCTCAACTTCAGAAAAGCATGCTGTCAGGCATTTCCAAAAAAAAAGAAAAATCAATGTGCATTTGAGTCAAAGGAAGATTACAAATTAATGGATAAGATAAAGAATAGCCCTAATATGATCACAAAATAGCACCTCCGAAAAGAGATGCTAATTGAGAAACATAGATTCTTAGGACTGTTGTTAATGGACTGAACAGCATACTGTACATGTGTGACTGATCTGAGTCGCAGTTTGCCTCACTCACCTGTCTTTTGTAAATACTCTCCTGAGCTCTGTATAAAACACGCAGCTTTACGAGTTATAAAAACTTAGAAAGACCAGTACCATTCAAAGCATTTTGGGGGACAGGGTCATTAAATATGCATTTTTAATAACCTTTCCAAGCAATTCCAATGTATCTTGAATAGCAGTATTATTATTAATAATAATGGTTAATTTTATTGAGTTCTTACTATGTCCCAGCTACTATATTTCATATTTTATCGGTGGTCGGAGACCCACTGATGAGGCTGATACTGCACTAAGAATTTCGTATTCCCCATAAATAAAATCTCTTTCAGTATTACTGATTTAGTCATAGTGTGGATTGAATTATTCTTCTTGGGTCTATGTTGATGTTTTAAACTTTTATCATTATAATATTACAATTTCAGCTTAAGCCATGCCTCTAGGCCCATCAGAGTGATGGGTGTTAGTATGCTTTGAAAGTATAACACTTGAATGGTAGAGACTTCTTTTTCCTCGATGTAAAATAAGGCCAAGTAATTTTGCTCATATAAAGGGTTTCTAAGCTCCTTCTAACCTCAGAAGTCGGGAGAGGCCTTTATGTGAGTGTAATATTTCCAGCTCCTATTACATCTTAAGTGCCTTGGAAATGTCATTACTGTCTTACACCTCAGATATTCATTAACTCCTTATGCATTCCCTTTTGAAAGTCTTCTTAGAGCTTGCCGTATATTTTCCATTCAAAGGCGGTTAAGTCTTTATGTACTCACCAGATAGGCAACACTGCTCCGTAGACATTTTAACCAGCCACGGTGCGTTGATTCTGAAATTTGTGTGGAACACTTGCTAACTGGGAGCATGCTGGGCCATAAGCTGGGTGTTTCTGTGCTCCCCCCACTTTATAGGGAAGGGATGCTGCCTCATGCCCATTAGGAGATCACTAATTATACATAAGAAGGAGGACTCTGACACCAGGATGCTAGCCAATGGACTGGCTTCCATCTGCATCCTAGCCATTCCTCTCTGCTCTTTGGGTTCCTCATCTGTAAAATGGGGGCACGAACAATAACATCTACCTCATAGACTTGTTGTAAAGAACTCACTCACTCATTTCCTTGCATGTGAATCTCTCAGAACAGTCCCAGCATGCGGTATGCACTCAGTGATGGTTAGCCTTCTAAGATGAAAAATAGCTCTAATTGTGCTCAAACTCATTGTGCATTAACTGCCATGAGTGACATGAGTTATTTTTTCCTTTGATGATGTGAAAACTCATGATGGGAGCTAAACACTTGCTTTAGTTATGACTCATACACTCGTGAACATCTCCACAGTTATTGGGAATCAATGATACCTTGATTTTTTACAAATATGCTTGAAATTCAGCTAAAGTGGTTGGCAAACTCATTAGTCAACAGTCAAATATTAACAGTACAACGATTAAAATTTCTTTTGAGAGCCAAATTTTTTAAACTTAAACTATATACATTCCTTATCGAGGTAGCACCTGCACACAGTATTTTGTGTAAGAGCCACACACTCAAGGGGCCAAAGAGCCGCATGTGGCTCGCGAGCCGTGGTTTGCCAACCACTAACTTCTCCTGTGCTTTGCTGCATGAGAGCACCGCTAAAATGCACAGGGACAAGCACTGATGTCGAAGAGTAACTCTTCTGACTGACACCATTTTTTTCTAGTTGTGAACAGCAGCCTAGTTTATTTTTTTAATCTGTAAATGTAGATAATGATCAGTACTCTGAAGAACTGAAGGCACATGTATTTTTGAGGAAAACATCTGAGAAGTATATTATATGGATGAATTAAAATGATATTTTCTGACATGTTAGAATAAATAGATTATGAATATGCGATATATTTAAAATATATATATTGATTATGTTTGTGGGCACACTCTAAAGGGCAACATATGAACCTATTTGCAGAAGTGGTCTGAGATTTTTATTTTTGAACTTAAGATTCTGTGATCAAGGGGTGGGTGGGTGTTGTTTACAGCCTGATTCTATTTCTATGTCTTGAAACAGAGACCCACCTGGTGAGACCAGGGCTGCTATGATTTGGGGATTCCTCCAGGTAGAGCTCACCTGGTTCCAGACTC
The DNA here is from genome assembly GCA_037038555.1 of Rhynchonycteris naso. NCBI lineage: Eukaryota > Metazoa > Chordata > Mammalia > Chiroptera > Emballonuridae > Rhynchonycteris > Rhynchonycteris naso. Next base: position 209,675,327 of record CM072995.1, on the reverse strand, counting down.
AGCTGTCTATAGGACTCTGGCAGTTCCCACGGGGCCCCTCCCAGGTACACGGGGGAGTTCAGCGCCAGTGGCTGGGCTCGGGACTCCGACACCCGCTCCGTCAGTTCATTCACGCTCGCTGACACCACAGAGCCTTCCTTCTGAATGACCAGTTTATTCCACTGCCCATCACAGTAGGACAGCCCCAGCCACAGGTCCACGTGAGTGAGGGTGCCACTGCTACGCAGCCGGAGGCTCAGCGTGCCGCTCTTCAGTTGCACCTGAGTTTCATATTTAAAAAAAGATAAAACAGGTATATAGAAAGACTGCAGGGTGGCAGTTTGGGAGAGAACAGAAGGTCAATTTCATGAAAGAAAAGCAAGAAATTTCCCTAAAAGCACTCTTATTAGAAATATTCTACTTTGTTCGAAGCCAAACGGGAGTGACGCATAATGAAGTATGTTGTAAGCTTATAACTGACATGAAGCATGTTGTGTGAAGTCACACAAATTCATACCCAGTAAGAATTATAAATGACACCATATGATACAGGCTCAAACATTTTAGGGAGTGCAACATAGGTAAACATCAAACCAATGTGACTGAAGCAAAAATAAATAAATAAATAAAGAGTTTGAACTATGATTTTATTTTTGAGTTTTTAGAAAATGAGAAAATACTTCATATTATCAATTTAATCTTGGAAAAAAATATGACAAGACAGTGAGAAAAATCAAGTGTCAAGCTTGATTAAACTGCTTTCAACTGGTTGGTGAACTCAATTTCAAATTTGTAAGATGTATTCTGATTCGCCATTGCAGTTTTGTTATTCTAAATCTCCCAACTATTATAATTGCTTCTATGTGCTTTCTTTTAGATTAAGGTGCTGTTTTCAAATGCGAACATATTTTGCCCAAATTCTCATGGTAAAAGAAATGCTTCCAATATGTTTTCCTTCAAAATAGTACATGATAATTATTTTACCCACTGTGCTTTTATTTTGTTAGAAATCAAATCAGTGACCATAAGATACTTAAAAATTTGAGATCAACCACGTTTAATGAAACAGATCGTAAGGACAAATAAAACTATTATTTTTCCTAAGTTAACATCTCTGTAAAGTACACAGGGTGAGCAGGTACTCAGCTACCTGCATATTCATTCAGGAAATACTGGAACCCCTGCTCTGTTCCGTGAACCCGCTGCTCCAAGACAAACACTGTGTCTAACAGAGAGGCAAGCTCGTGAGATGTCCCTATAATCCAGTGGGAATGGGGTGCAATAGGAGAGGGTCCTGGGAACTGGAAGGGTTGAAAGCAAGCATATAGTGTCATCTAGGCAGGGGACTGACACATTCAATGGTGTGGGGACATGCGCAAGCTCAATAGGTTTAGAAAAAGTCACCAAGCTAGGAAAAATAAAGGATACATATGGAGTCAGGGGTGAGTTCAGGAAGAGGCCTGCCAGGTATGTAGAAACAAGATTTTAGAGGATTTTGAGTGATAGGGAAAAAAGGTCACCTTTCTGATGCTTGTCTGACACTAACAGCCATGTTCTTTCCACTAGTGTCTTAGCTAATCGTAATATTTTAGGTCTTGGGTTGGGTTGTAGGTTTATGAGTGTTCACAGTACACTTTTGTATGATTACATCGAATTGGATTTTAATTCCTTATAACTTAACTGTTTTGTTAAAATTACAATTTTTATAGTAACAATAGTCATTTTGAAAACCCACTGTGACCCCAAAATGCAAAATGTTTCACAGGATTCCAAAAGCGAAAATGACTTGGGGGGGGGGGGAGAATAACAAAAGCGAATTTGAAAAGAAGCCCCAATGCAGTATAATGTGAACTGCTGGTTTATTGAAAGTTGGCTCTGACACTTGCAGTAAATTTAATTAATCAACCTACAGCAAGGAAATCAGGTCCGTCCTTGTTGTAAATGAAAAGCAGCAATCCATCCAGTTGGTCTGTTTTGAACTTAAAGGAAATCTCAAAGTTCAGCCCACCATGAAACACGTATGGATCGAGTTCCAGGAACCCTTTGAAGACAAGAACATGTACACGTGAGCGTGGGGAAAGCAATGATGCCTGCTCTGAGTCATGAGATTCCCTCAGGACTAGACTGTCTTTGAGTAAATCTCTAACAGATTTACTGAAGATAAAAATTCATGTTAAGAAATCGTCCTTGTAATAGTATAGAAGTGGGAGAAGAAACTTCATACACCTTTTAGGAGGAAGCAATTTATTCTCTACCCTGTGGCTACAACTGAGACTCTTACAGTTTTCTGTAAGATTAACAATAAGCCATTACGTGGAGTTCAGAGAAACTCTGAATAACGACGGTGATGAGAAAGAGCAATGACTAAGTACTCAGATTATGACATCGTGTAGCTTTCTGTTCTGAAGTTCGTTTAAGCAACTTAATAACTGACCCACTCAATTAGAAAGACAGGAGGCAATGCTGGGCTTTTACTTGAAGAATGAGCCATGTCCACCAAGCTGCCATGTTTCCCTTACCACCTTAACTTGGGTGGTCGCCAGGCAGAGACTGTAAGTAAGGACATACAAGAACACTGCATGTCACCTTTGCTGTAGCCTTTGGAGAAACGGTAACGATAGTGGTTATATAATTTCTCCCTCCCTTTGTGAGCTACATACCCTGTTACAAAGCTGAAATTTTACTCTGACACTGTCCATCTGCCTAACAAAACAAACAGACATTTGTGGATTAACCTGGTAACTACTTTCAATCATCTTTCTAAGTATTTTTCATTCTAAATAAAACAACTGACTCACATATGGACATTTGGGACGCTACCTCAAGTAAACTGAGAACTGCTTTGGGCCACTATAGAGAGTATACATGAATAGTTATTTATGAGTCTTTCAAGGACTGATGGCTATTTGAGAAGCTTACCTGTTCCTAAGAAATGGGCTCCCTCTTGTAATGAGGAGGGACATCCCTCCCAGGCATTATACACGTTGATTTGCTCTTCAGAATTCTGCCATACCAGAGGCTCCCAAATAGCAGACGGATTGTAATTCTTCATAAAATACACATCTTTGAGACAGCCCACAAAACCTTTTTGGATTATGTCTGCAAGGATTGACAGATGTCAAGAAATATGTATTTTGAAAAATGCTTTTCGGGCAATTAATTTTATGTGCAATTAAAATAAATGGGCATTAGCTCTCTCTACCTGTTTGCCGCAAACCTCCTAACGATTCAGGTAAACACAGCAGCACCAAGTGTGCTAAGTAGTAACAAAGATAATGTTTAGTCCTGATTTGGATTCATCATATATGCAGAGACCGATATTAAGGCAAAAAACCTTGGTTTTATAGTGCTAGCAATAATACTGCCTTTTGAACTAACAAGGAGGTGTCATCTGCCAATGGTCTTAAAAATGAAAAGTGCTATCATGTTTTAAAAGTAACATTTGAAAGATGTGTTTCTGTTAAATCTATCGTTTACAGTTTAGTTCCTTCATCATAATAAACTAGTTCTGTTATACAAGTCAATCATTCATTGGATCTCACTTCTAGGAAGGGTGATATATTTTTCTGCCTACGATTAATTTCATTTATGTTAGTCTTATTAATTTCATTTTATACACAATTTTTGTTGTATTGTCTTCAAATATAGGAATCACTTTGTCGCTGCCCCAATTACAGCATTTGGGGCACATGGCTGGAATGGTCTGCCATTGTGGCAAAGGCCAAACTTTATTCATTTATCGGTATCTAGCGACTGACTATGCCATTCACATGATCCAGTCCGTAGGGAAACATTCTTCACCCTCGTAAAAACTGAAAATTAACTGCATAGTCATCCATTTCTGTTTTCTGTTTATTTTTAAAATCTCAAAAAAGCCATTGACACATAATGCTAAAATACCACAACTTTAACTGAAATTCATAAAATTCATATAAGACAAAATTTAATGAACTTTTGTATATGAAGAATTGGTCACTAAGATTTTCTTTTTCTTTCTTTTTTTTTGTGACAAGGACAGAGAGACAAAAAGAGGGACAGGCAGGAAGGGAGAGAGATGAGAATCATCAATTCTTTCTTGCAGCACCTTAGTTTCTTATTGATTGCTTTCTCATATGTGCCTTGACTGGGGGGCTACAGCAGACCGAGTGACCCCTTGCTCAAGCCAGCAACCTTGGGCTTGCTCAAACCGGATGAGCACGCACTCAAGCTGGTGACCTTGGGGTTTCAAACCTGGGTCCTCCATGTCCCCGTCTGAGTTTGACACTGTATCCACTGTGCCACTACCCGGTCAGGCATTGATTTTCAATGCAAATAACACATGCAGGAAGAGACCTAATGGAAATTTTTGACATATTGACATGGAAAGTATAGTATAAGGTAAAAAATAATAGTATTACTCATACTTTAAAATAATGCCATTGCATTCTATTCTAAATAAATAGTGGTAACAATGTATAACTCTATACCTTTCCCACACTCACCGGGATCCTTCCTCAGGATAGTGTATCCCTGCGGCAGCCCTCCCACAAACACCCCTGAGTTCTCTCCAATAATTGTACTACCATTCAGGGGCCCGGAGGAACCTGTGGCAGAGGAGATGAGAAGTCCAACGTCAGTAGGATTAGGTTTTTCTACTAATTTAACAAATGATTAAACCCGTCCCTGGGCTTTTGGGATGTCGCTCTTTCTTGGTCCTCCCCTTACCTCAGTGGCTGTTCTGGTTAGCCTTCTTCATGGTTCTTCCTCATCGCCCCCAACATCTCGCTGCTGGACTTACCCAGACCCCGTCCCTTCTCTGACCTGATCTCTTTCTCCACCTACAACGATGCCCCATGTCCTCCAGAGGGACAAAGGAAGGTCTGGGCACCTGTGCTAAACACCAGGGCCAAATACCTGAAAAGGCCTGGGTCCCTGACTCTGTTGCATAAGAATGCAAATCTCCTGCTAAGACTTCTAACTCCATTCTTCTTCGGAAGGAGGGGAAAATCTCAGAGCCCAAACCACCATAACGAGCCCTAGGCACAGCCAGTACTTGGTTGTACATACTACATAGGTGACAACTCCAGTTTGTGACTCTAGTCTGCAAACCTCCCTCAGCTCAAACTTGTATGTCTCATAACTTATATGATGTTTCCACTTGGATGCCTCATAGGGATCTAAGACTTAACGAGTTCCAACTGAACTCTGAACACCTCTCCTCCAAACCTGCTGTTCCCAATTTCTTGTCCATCTTTGTTATGGCAGCTGCATTCTTCTGGGGCCTGCATCTCATACCTACCAGTCAGGTTCCACATTAGGGGTTAACAAACTTTCTGTAAAGGGCCAAATACTATGTTTTAGGCTTTGCAGACCATAAAGCCCCATGTAGACACACAGAATACATAACAAATGGACACAGTGATGCTCTAATAAAACTTTATAAAAACAGACATGCGCTTGAATTGGCCCACAGGTGGCAGTTTGCCTGCTCTATATCAATCAAATACCTTTAGTGGACCATTTATAATATCTTCATATTTCTCATCATATCCAAATGACCTTCCTGGTTCAAAAAAATGACCATTTTTTGCCTGAATTATTTAAAAATTACTGAAGAAGTCTATTCACTGGTTTCTGGGCTTCTTCCCTGGCTCTCATAAAACATATTCTCATACAAGTAGCTAGAGCATTCCTTTTAAAGAAAGAAGTCATATCATGACACTCCTCTCTCAAAATTGGCCAGTGTCTTCTTTCTTTCCAAGTGAAAGTCCACATGGTTCTAGAGCATACAGTCCTACTGGTCTTTCTGGTCTCACAGTCCGTCACCAGCCGTCGGCTCACTCTTTCCTACAATGGCCTCCTCTTGGTCCCAGACATGCCACATATGCTATGATCCCACCTCCTTTCCTTGACACTTACTGTTTGCTCAGCTTGAAACATCCTTCTGCTGAATACTTTACTGATTTAGCCCGTTAACCCCTCAAGGTCTCTGCTTAAATGTCACCTTATTAGAGAGGCCATCTCTAACAATCCCTTATAAAATCAAAACATCCCCTCCCTAATACACACACACACACACTCTCTCTCTCTCTCTCTCTTTCTCTCCTTTCCCTCTTATCCTACTTTATCATTCTCAGCATGTATCTGATACTTGTTCAATATTTATTTATTCTCCCGCCGAAAACATGAATTTCGTTCTTTGTATAAATTTCTAGAGCAATAGATGTATTTCCCCACACATAGTAGGTGCTCATTACAATTCTATATTTTCCCCAAATGAATCAATAAAAGCCTGTGGATGACAGATAGCATAGGATGAAAAGAATGTTAAGCTTAGAATGGCAAAAACAGGTCATGTCCCCCCAAAACGCTGTCTACCAACTCTGTATACAGGGAAAAATTATTTACGTTTCCTGAGTTTCAATTCCCTCATCTCTAAAATGCACATCATATCTGTTTTATTTCACTTTATTGTATTCTGGGACTCAAAAGTTACAGACTTAGGAAGAACCTAAGTGCAAACTCTTACAAACTGTAAAGAACGGTGCAAGCTACAAAGGTGCTAATTAGGACTCTGTCTTATTTTTGCTTTGCCGAAACCCTGCAGAAATTAGAAAATGGAGGCCGGACTTTGTTTCCAAGACACCCGAACAGAAACTTAAATGCAATTTAAATAAAATTGAGTGGAGGAAAAGGTGAAAGAAGAAATATAAATTAGAAATGACAGAAAATTAGGGCAATGTCAGCCTATAATGAGAGCCAAGTATCTATTTATCAAGAGAGCCCGTACCTGTATAATGCCCATCAAGTGTGATGTGACCGACAGCTTGATGTCTAAAAGCAATGATGTCATGCCATTTGCCATCACTATACTGCTTACCATCATCATTTGTTGTGGTCACTTCCACTGGAGACCCCTGAAGGGAATGAATGAGTGAATTAATATGTTTAAGCAAAAATACATTTTGTGTGTGTGTGTGTGTGTGTGTGTGTAAATATATATACAGTGTGTCCGTAAAGTCATGGTGCATTTTATATTTTGTATGGGTCAAAAGTGCACCATGACTTTACGTACACACTGTATATACATACACATATACACACAAATATGTTTGTACAAACATATATACATACATACACACAGACATATATATTTTGTTAAAAACCAATTTACAATCTTTAACATTATCCTAATGCAAGGATGCATACGTTTCAAATAGAACTCAGAATGAAAGTTGATGTCTAACATCATTCTGGTTTTCCTCTGATGTGTCTCTGTGAATACTACCATGCTCAAATATGAAAATAACTTGTCTTTGAAATAAGACTTTCTTACAAGTACACCTGCATTTATGTTTCCTCAGTTTCTGATAAACATGATGACTCATATTCATCAGAAAGGATGTTCATCAGAAAGGTAACTCATTTTCTATTGGAAAATTTTCTATTTTAATTTTTGTCAGGAATATAAAAAGAGATACAAGAATTTGAAACTCATAAAACATTGTTTTAAAGATGGGGAAAGGTGTGACAAACTGGTTTTTCTTACCTACATTACATTATAAAAGCGAGTCCCTAAGTGAGTCCTAGGCAATGGAAGATATCAAGAATAGAGACTTGCAAATGGAAGTGAGGGTAAGAAAGGATAAGAATGAAGAAGTTCATATCTCAGTACTTTCCAGCCCAGGGAACACTTGCTTGGTTTATCATGATTGATACAATGGTGCTCCCTTTAGTGTGAATGAGCAAGTACTAGTAAGCAAAAGAGATTTCAGCTTTGTCACTGTCATCACTTCTTAATACTATTTTAAAAAAGCAAAATTATTCTAAACCTTCTAAATGAAAAAAAACCATATTTTCCTTTCTTAATAAAGTTGGTTTCCTTAGCAATAAATAACTTCAATTCAATAACCATTTTTAAAAACCAAAAATAAAATAGATTGGGTAAGATATTAAAAAATAATTTCTTAATTACTTGGGATGTTTCATGAAATTCTACTTATCTTGGTAGAATGTCTTCCAAAGAGAAAAGTAATGATTATCTGAGGTAATAGGGCTAAAGATTTGTGTCGCAAAAAAGCACCATGTTAATCACACCACTTAAAATATTTCTGCCTGTATTTCCCTAAAATAGCTTTCAGCAATACAGCATGTCCAGTCTACACACTTAATTGGCTCCTGTCAGGCCTCATACAGAGCATGACAACACGTATGACATACAGAATCTCCTATTACCAAAAAACAGCTTTTAATTTCCCACGAGTATGAGTGGGCTGCTTCTCTCACGGACAATATCCCAACTTTTCTAGACAATTCCATTGACAAGAAAAATGGCCACTTGGTAAGTTCATTTCCTAGCCCTGGAATTTTCCTAGGCTGACTTTCCTTATATCTCTTGCCTTTATATGCTCTTTTATTTTCTTCAACCCTATTTCAACATTTTAATATTTTACAAACACACATTTCATTATCGTAGTTTAATAATTAAAACCAGAACTGGTGTCGTGCCCAATTAATGTGCCCTGGTACCATGCCCATTAGTTTTTCCATTAGTGAATTCAACAATGCTAATGGGATTACTAGCATGGGATGCTAATTGGGCGTGACATAAGAAACTGGCTTACTTCTTAGCATAGCCTTGCTAATGATGAAATTAATGAGCATTTTATTAAATGCTGTCTCATCAAAGTGTACTTAGTTAGCGTTAAAATTGTTACAAACGATGCTGCATTCTAAAAGATCAGGTGTCTGAGTTAGTGGTTCCTCATATGATGTTTGGCAACAATCTGAAGCATTAATAGTTCTCTACATCAGAAATCACATTTATTGGAGATAAATTCAATTACAGAACATACAGCCTCAGAATGCCAAATGTACTTTCTACTTAGAGGAATGCACTATATCATTCTTTGATCATCATCTTTAAGATTATCCCCCCACCACCACCACCACTGATGTGAAGAGAATAATGCTGAGATCAATTCTGGTGCCATGTCATGAAGTTTGTCCTTCCTATTTAGAATATATCAGACAAGTTAAATAGAGTCTATGCAGAATTGTTGCAAAGCTTTCACTTTCTCAGATTCCTTCAGAGTGAAATCAGAATGTTAGGTGAATTTCCTGTTAATCTCACTGAACATAAAACATTTATATGATAGCCACGAAGTCAAGTCACTCTTGGTCAATAAAATATCATCTGATCAAGTGAATTTAAATTGAAATCAATCGAGTTAAGGAGAGAGAGATCATACTTAATTGTTAGAGACTTTAAGAATTACAACAATGACTGTATTTTCCCATGTATAAGATGCACATTTTAAAAAAAAATTTAGGGTGTAAGGACTGGGTGCGTCTTATACAGTGATTGCAGAAGTTGTGGCATTTCACATGCCATAGATGGAACTGAGGACGAAACAATATATGAAGACAGTGATTCATCATCAGACACAGAGGAGGACAAGTTAATGAATGGGAGTTTTGACAGTGATGAGGAGATGTATTAATTTTATGATGAATAAATCTTGAGTTCAATAACTTTATATAATACATTTATTTTCAAATATCAGGCTTCCAAATTAAGGGTATCTTATACATGGGAATGTCCTATACATAGAGAAATATGATAAATAGCGGAATAAGTGTTCTTTGTCGTGACTCTTAACAATGATTCCAAGTATAGTCCATAATATGTTAACACATGTCTTCCTCTCTTCCCCTAAATACTTATTCTGGAATGCATTGGATAGTTAGAAGGGAAACCAAATCAGTTTTTTTTTTAAATTTATTTTATTTTTATTTTATTCATTTTAGAGAGGAGACACAGAGCGAGAGAGAGAGAGAGAAAGAGAGAAAGGGGGAAGGAGCTGGAAGCATCAACTCCCATTTGTGCCTTGACCAAACCAGTGCAGGGTTTTGAACTGGCGACCTCAGTGCTCCCAGGTCGACGCTTTATCCACTGCTCCATCACAGGTCAGGCCAAATCAGTTTTTTAACTTATAGCCTCTATGAGAATTATACTTTGTTATGCATTCATTATTTATGTTTATCAGCATATGCTAAAAGAACACAGTACACAATGACTGAGTTATTTTCAAACTATATGCTAAACAATAACTTTAAATTCCTACAAAAGGCTCTTTTCAAAACTCAAGATTTAATTTTTTAAATGGATTCAGGAACAGTAATTAAAAAATAACCATTGATAAAAGTCAAAGTATCTAACAAACTGATAAATAAGAAGTAAACTATAACATAAAACTGGGGAACATTTTTTTTTCATTTTTCTAGTGCATGAGGTTTCAGAACTCTTTCTATATACTTATGCATCACTGATTTCAAATCTGAAGTCCATTTTTTGATGCATGCTCTAATTTTTATGCAATTTTAATTTTTTTTTCAGTTAATGGCATGCATTGGTTTTAAATTGGAGTTAAAGGGCAATGACTCTTGGATTGAACATAACCACAAGGCAATTAATGTTTTATAAACATCACTTTTACATAATTGTAGTTGTTCTTAAATGTAAAAAAAATATTATCTGATTAAAACACCCTCTTATTTTAAAATTGAATAATGGCTTCTTTGAGTAGGCGTAAATGTAAGAATAGCCCTGACACCTTCTGTTATATATATATGGATGTTACACACTTCAACGTCAAAGGCACAATGTTTCACCATTTGTGACACGTGCATATATTGCCTATTTTCAAGTTCCCCTTGGCAATCAAGACAAGAATTGGGTTCCTCATATTGTATGTCATAACTGTAAGGAAATGCTTTGTGACTGGACAAAAGGAAAATGCAAAGGAATGCCTTTTGGTATTCCCATGGTTTGATGTGAACCTAAGTACCACAGCAGTGACTGTTATTTCTGTCTGATCCATACAAAGGGCATCGGCAAGAAAAAAACGGCATATGATCGCATATCCTAATATTCCTTCAGCAATATGACCTATCCCACACTCTGAGACACTCCCGGTTCCAGTTTTCAATGGTTTTATTTCTTCTAAGGACAAAGAAAGTGAACATGGTGATCAAGTGTATTTTGATAAGATGCATGAAGAAATGGTTGTAGAATCTGAAGGGTCTTCTTCTGATGCCAAGCAGTCATGAACCCCTCAGCAGTTTAGCCAATCCAAATTGAATGACTTAGTAAGAGATTTGGGCCTATCAAAGAAAGCAGCTGAGTTATTAGCCTCCAGGCTTCAAGAAAAGAATGTACTTCACTGGTCAGCGAAAGTATCTCATTTCAGGAAGCATGAACAAATGTTTGTGGACTTTTTTTCCGATGACACTTTGTTTACTGTCATGATATCAGTAGTCTTCTCAGCCAGCTAGGTTTTACCACATACAGTCCAACAGAATGGCAGCTATTTCCTGACAGCTCTAAACGGAGTCTGAAATGTGTTCTCCTACATAACGATAATGTTCATGCAGCGGTTCCAATCAGTTATTCAACTCATCTGTGAGAAGATTATAATGACAAAAAAATTGTCCTCGACTTTCTGAAGTATGAGGAGCATAACTGGATCATTTGTGTGGATCTTAAAATGGTAAATTTCCTGCTAGGACATCAGAGAGGTTTTACAAAGTATCCTTGCTTTCTGTGTTTGTGGGACAGCTGATCTTGGGAGAAACACTGGACATAGAAGGAATGGCCGAAACGTGAAGCTCTGGAAGTAGGGATGCAAATACTGTGAATGAACCTGTAGTTAATCGAGACAGGATCATTTTCCCCCCACTTCACATCAAACTTGGCTTAATGAAGCAGTATTTTTGGGCTTTGAATAAAGAAAGTGAATGCTTTCAACATATTATTTCTGCTTTTCCTGCCTTGTCTTTCGAGAAGATAAAAGCAGGTGTATTCGATAGACCTCAAATTCGAATCCTCATCCGTGACGAAGAATTTTCCAGAATGATGAATAAGGAGAAGAAATCAGCATGGCAATCTTTTTTGGCAGTTACAAAGAACTTCCTTGGCAACAAAAAAGCAGAAAACTATGAACTTCTGGCTCAAAGAATGCTGCTGGCTTTCTGTGACACTGGATGTAACATGAGTGTTAAGATTCACTTCCTGAACAGTCACCTTGATAAGTTTCCCAAAAATCTTGGAGCTGTTAGTGATGAGCAGACTACTGCTGAAGCATCAAACGAGATTGTACTCAACAAGTACACAAATGCAAGAGCTACAAATGCAAATTTTTGCCTGAATAAAAGTTAAATAAGTTGCACAAATTTTATGATTCAAATAAGTTTTTAAATATATTCTATTTCAAAATTGTAGACATATTTTGATGCAACCATATCTTTTAGTGTATTAGTGTATTTACTGCATTATATAAATTATTATATTTTCACAAAGATAATGCCCAAGAAGACATTCTACTTCATTATGTTAAACTAAATGTTGAAAACTTTACAATAAGATGAAAACCTAAAATCTTGAATTGCAAAAAAAACCTGTAGCTTACACAGAAAAACTAATGTCAGATTTGAGATCAGCATACTTGAATTAGGTAAGAACAACTGTTTTGTGGATGCAACAAAAATTTTGTTCCCCAGTGAAAGAGCTGGACATTTTATTATGGAAAAAGGGTAACTTTCTTCAATTACAGTATATTGCCCAGAATTACCAAGTCCCTAAGTCAGTCAATCTGTCAACAGACATTTCTGTATTGAGCATGTACTATGTTCCAAGGACTGCACCAGCCTCAAGAATATATCTAAGAATAAAAGGGTCAGACTTTGCCCTTTCTGGAGTGCAATCTGATAAGAAAGACACTTTAAGGAATTAATGACTTATCTAATGACTACCCTAAAATGTTAATTAGATAACCTTATCTCCCTTAAGGACACAGGGAAAGAAAACTGGCTTAAAGTGGCCCCTAAAGTATTTAAAATAGCAATTTTCTGAATGTCAAACAAAGGCATATAAAACAAACATCAACTTCTTTAAACCCGGGGCAAGTCCAACTTTGTGCAAGAATCTGTGTCCTTATTTCTACCCGAAAGGAGAGAAAACAGGGACAAAATATTCCAAAAAAAATTTCTACTCCTCAGTTTCAACAATTCTTGGTCTGAAAGTATTTGTGGCCTTTGTTAAAGAGTGAGCAAATAGGTCCAGTTAACCTGCACTAGAGAGTAAGTTCCTTGGTGGTGAGGAAATAGCACAGTCCTGGCTGGCTGGAGCTGTTTCATATATAGATAGATAGCATGATCCCTGAGCACTTAGTATAATAGACCTGATTACATTTTCTCAAATATCTCTCCTATGTCAACCCTGCTCAACAAATACCTTACTTTCCTTTGAATAAATTAATTGTTACTTTCCTGGAAGTGCAGGGAATTTTTGCCTTGTAGAGAGATACTATCATTCGAGACAAAAGAAAGATCTGTCACCGGGTGTCACTGAACCCTCCCCATTCCCATGATCCTCCAACCTCTGGCGGTGGCAATCTTATTACTCCTGGGGATGTACCTGCCGACTTTGTACACTGGCTAGGAATGGGGTGGCCTACTGGGTAGGGATGGGGCAGCTGGAAAAGCTAACAGCAGTGATGAGCAGCACCCCAAGTAATTAGCCAAGGGAGAAGGGGCAGAGGGCAGAGATGGCTGGCAAGGCCCTGAGCTCTGTGATCATGGCTTACACCAGACTGTCTATCCAATCATCAAAAAGGAGGTACAAAACAGTGAGACGGAGACCCCACCGAATGCAACCACGGTGGCTGAGCAGAGTGGAGCATTCATGCCTTTACCTTGCTATTCCACAAGGTCTTAAGGTGGCACACCCTTCAGAAAGAGAAACCACGCTGCTGAAAGAGATGGCAATTGTGCTTCAGGTCTGGTGAAAACATGTTTGAATTCTGCAAGGATTTTACTCAATTATGTTCAAAGTGTGTGTATGTGGGGGTGGGGGATGGAGGGTGTTTATTAAATACTCAAAATCTATGAACAAGTTGTGGCCGGCGGGCTATGAGCAATGCGGCCTGAGGTAGGAAGGGTCACCAGGAATCACACTCACAGACACGGGGATGGATGTTTAAAATGGCGAGAGCAACTGCCAGTGGGAGGCAGTGTGAGCCACCATGGGACACTGCTCTGAGACCCAGATGTTCTCTGTCCTGTCCAACTCTGTGGTGGGAAGGGAGGTCCAGGGGAGGGGACAGCTGCGGTGGCGTTCTGTTCATTTCACTTTCGTGTTCCTAACTGCACAGTGCGGTGAGGGGGCCCAACAGACTTTTAACAACGTTGCGCTGAACAGAATCAATTCAGTGCCAGTTTAAGTACAAAATCACTCTGTTACCCTAGTTAAGCCACAAAGCAGGGATGACAACTACGTTGAGTGGCTACTTCAAAAATGAGATAAGAGTATTACTACACACCCATTTCGTATACTTTAAATGCTCGACAAATAAATGGGTATATGGTTAAGGTTCCTATCCACCTGGCTTCTTCTCAAATATTTCCCAGATCTTTCTTTTAATGATTTTTTGTTGATTTTCACAATTGAGCATTGAGTCTCATTTTTCATCTTGGTAATTGGGATGTCCTTGGGATATTTCCATTCTATTAATAATTACTTTCCTTTTTTCACAACATCTAAAATCAAACTTGTTTGCCTCTTTATGAAGAGAAGGCACCTACGTGCTCTATTTCCTTACGGACCCTCTGCTAAGTTGATACTGTTAGAAACTAAAGTCACTTGTCTTTTCCTCTCCTTCAGCTCTTAATAGTTTTAGCACCAAACAATTGTTAAGAGTTTTGTTTTGCCTTTGATGTATGTCTCTTCCATTTCTAAGATTCTCTAGCACCGAAAACACATTTCTACTCACTTTGTCATGAAATATTTAGGTTGAAAATATTGCTGGGCTTATTACCCACTATTGCTTCTCCTTGTTATATTTCAGACTCTTTTTAAATGTGTGTGTGTGGGTTGGTGGCGGTGGTTAGAAGCCTGGTTGAAATATTTCCTTCCAATATAGTGCAGTGAACAAGGTAGGGAAGGAGGGAAAGAAGGAAGGAAGGAAAGAAGGAAGAAGGAAGGAAAGAAAGAAGGGAGAGAGGGAGGGAGAGAAGGAAGAAAGGAAGAAGGAAGGAAATAAAGAAGGAAGGAATGAAGGAAGGGAGAGAGGGAAGGAGGGAGGGAGGGAAGGAAAGAAGGAAAGAAGGAAGGAGGGAGGGAGAGAGGGAGGAAGGAAGGAAGGAAGGAAGGAAGGAAGGAAGGAACAGGGGAGATGGAGAGAGGGAGAATAAAGAGAGACAATTTTACTCTCATATAAAATAAAAATAGTTCTACTGGATTTTACTTAAAAGTTTTCATCTTCATTATAAGACAGCATATGGTCATTAACTGTGTACAGTAAGACTTGTGTTTTGAAAATCAGCTGTGCTATTTCAGCCATTGAGAAGTCACTTTTGTTAGCTTCTCTACCTTCACTGGTCAATTGGGGATCATGACAGTACTTACCTTGATGTTTCTGGTGAGGACTCAACCTGAAACCATAAGCACTTACCTCTGTCCCTGGTGCCTAGAAAATGCTCAGAAAAAAAAAAACTCAACTCTCATGATGAATCCTTTACCTGAGGATCGAAGAGAAAATAAGGACGCCCGTGTTTCAGCTGGAGTGCAAAGTACTCCTCCTGACTACCCGGGGAGGCGGCGAAGATGATCAAACCCTCGGGCACTCTGGTCCGGAAGCTGGCCTTGATACCTGTGAGACAAGCACAGTCGGCGGGTCAGAGCCGGGCTCTGTGGATTCTTCCTGATAAATGTACACCAACTTTCATTATTATTTATAATGCGGTGAGTACACTCAGGGAATTCTCCACACGGTGCCCTGGGCCTGTCCCAGCCCTGTGGTTTGAAATCTGTCCCATTACAAATGCCACCCTGGACTCGGAAACCTGAGCCAGAGCTCTCACTAATCAATATATAATGGTTAAGTCTGTGCAGAAGCTCATCAACAGAAGGATACATGATGGTAACCTCAAATCAGATACTCAGAAGCATCCAATTGAAAACTAAGCACCTGAAACCTTATTATGATGTTAACCGATGTCACTCCAATAAACTCAATTGATAAAAAAGGGGGGAAAAGAAAATTATATTAGTCATAAAAATAATTTTTTTGACATGAGTGAGAAAAACAAACACAGGAACCTTGTTTAAAATATGTAATCAGTCTAGCATCAGAAGCTAAGACTAGGCAGGATCTGTTATGCAGTAGCCTGTAGAGCTAATTCTCTAAAACACTTTTCTACAGCAAGGGTTGCAGCCTTCAGAATTTCAGGAGCAGGGCAGCTGGAAATAGTCACAGAGATGTCTTTCCACTATTGCCACCTTGGTCGCCATCTGACCCACTCAATGCATACCATCGAGTGTCTCCCGTGTAAGGCACTTGGCTTATTACATTGAAACTAGCAGAGAAGTTTAAGAGTCACAATCATCTCTGTTCTCAGAGTTTCTAGTTTAGTTGGAAAGATCAAGTATATACACACACATAGACAAATGAGATGGTGAGTCAAGAGCTCAAAATCAAATATGAGCATCATATATCAGTTCAATATTGAGCAACTAAGGAATGCTCATTTGAGTCGTTTCACAATCAACCAGATCATTGAAGGGGAGAGAACTTCTTTCACTGGGTTGGTCACAAAAGGTCCTCCAGAAGTGAGGGCATTGGTCCTGGATTCAGCAGACTGCAACTGCCTCAAAAACCACACATGTCCCATTCGTCTATCCTCAGTTTTCAAATCCCACTGGGAAACCATCTGCAATAAACAAGTACCTCCTAAGGCAAGAGTTGCTTATCCCTGAGAGAAGCCACACTGTTTGACTCACATCCTATAGAAAATTCTCACAGGATAAACAAAAAAACAAGGCTCTTCGTTTACAAAGAGTTTCTGAGATGAAACAGGCTTTATGGGAGAAGCATATCAAACTGGTCCAAGATTTATCAACAACTACTGAAGTACAGCACAGATTCACTATGCTAATGGGACAGTCAAGGTATATTTTGTCAGGAAATCAACCAGGGCGTGGAGAATGGAGTCTCAGTGCAAAAGCTCCTAAACTTAAGACAATACTCTTTGCATAAACACAATGCATTCTGTCAGCCAGATATTTTCTTACCCTTGCTCTCATAAAGAAAGCAAAAATCCCTTGGATTCATTATCAAATATCCCTTCTGCTTTACTCCCACCCAAGCCAACTGCTTGGAGACAGATTTCTAGCTGCCTGTATGGCACATTAGGGAATGTAAAAGGTCACATATAGAAGCAACTCTCTCTATAGCTTAATTTAAATTATGCAAATAAGTTCTGAATTAGTAGAGGTATTTCTTTTCACTTTGCCTGCCATTAGGTGGTGCTAAAAATGTCTCCATTCATAAAATATTTATGACTCAGCAGCCCTATAAATACATGAATAACAAAACCTTCATTGACTGGACTTGCAACAATTGAAAACTAACCTGAAATGGTTACAAATGGTCTGGAAGTAATCCCCAAATGGCTCTTTATTGGAATACCAAAGTTTAGTCCTCATCTTCACTTAAACCTATATTGTTTTGTAATTTTTTTAAATTAAATGGTGTTTCAGTTGTTTACTGCTAAAGAACATGGGAAACATTAGATAAGCATTCTAACATGTTTATCTAAGTACTGCTTAGAATAAAAAAGTAGGGCAATGCTAGAGAAGAAAAACAAAAATGAAGACATTTTACCCCATAGGAAGTTTTAAGAAAACTGTAGTTAATTTTAATCTTTATAAAACAACAACAACAAAATGCTCTCTTTGATCTTTTAAGTAATTCTGCATTTCCTCCTCAAGCAGTTGCACACTGGGACTGTCTGGATACCACTGTTTTAAGGACTAATGCCTTACCACATCCAAATGATGAAGCTTCGGGGAAGTCATATCTCCAGATGCTTTCTGAAACACATAAATGCTAGGGCTCTTCAGCACAGAATGGGCCCCAGGTTTCTCAGCTGTAAATGAAGGCAGCAGATTCAACAGTCTCTAAAATCTTGTAGATTTTATAAATTGATGAACTGAAATTTTCACCTAGATGCCTTTTTATTTATGACTTCCTTGCAAGAGACTTCTCCAGTTGCTTAACTTCATTTCCATATCTTGCAAGCATGGGGCAGAAACCTGGAGTTCTTTACTTCTGCATTGCTAATACCTTGCACAATGACTGGTTCATCACAGATGTTGAAAACTATTTGCTGAATGAATGTTTAATGATTGAAATCCCATCTTTAGCATACTTAAAGTATATTGTCCTAGATCAGTCTTTGTACTTTGTTTTCTTCCACTGATATTTTTGTAGAATGTTATTATTTCATAATCTAATATCTGAAAATTTAGTATGCTTCTTTTCTAACTATCTTTCAATTCATTGATATTTTATAGTAACATTAAAATATTATTAGTCTTCCTGACCAGGCAGAGGTACAGTAGATAAAGCATCGAACTGGGACACAGAAGACCCAGGTTCAAAACCCCAAGGTCACTGGCTTGAGTGCAGGCTCACCAGCTTGAGCACAGGGACTCTGGCTTGAGTTTGGGATCATGGACATGATCCCTAGGTCACTGGCTTGAGCAAAGGGTCGCAGGTTTAGCTGGAGCCTACTGGTCAAAGCACATACGAGAAAGCAATCAATGAACAACTAGGGTGCTGCAACAAAGATTGATACTTCTCACCTCTCTCCCTTCCTGTTTGTCTGTCCCTCTCTATGTCTCAAGAAATTTTTATTAGTTTCTCTTTATCTTTTCTTTGAATTAATCCTGCCCATGTCTTTTTAAGCATATGTAAGATTTTATATATTTTATTGCCATTGTATGAAGTAAATTTATAGATTCAAATTGAATGAAAGGGAATTTCAAAATTTTAAATATACTAAGTATACTAAATGTACTACAATGTGCCGTTTCTTTTTGTAAAACAAGTGTTTTGAAAAGCAATCAAATCCCACTCACTTGTAGCATTAGCACAATTGCTGAGTGGCTTTGACCTTGGAATGAATTCAGGGTCTTTCATGTCAAATCTAATGGCTGAAAGTGTTCAACGAACTCAAGCAGCATTAAAGAAATCTGCTTTGAGGTTTCTACAGCAGAGCACCTCCAGTAACAATCCCAGCGGGTCCCAAGCAATTGGAATAATATGAAAATGTATCCCAGATTCCTTGGAGCAAACTGGGATCCCAGACACAGAATAAAATCAAAACCACTTTTTTCTTGTGCCACTTTTAAATAACATATAGTAAGCTCAAAATAAACTCAAAATGTCTACTCCTGGTCTGCCATTTTGAAGATAATGCTATAATCACTTCATGGTTCTTCTATGGAAGAATCCTGTCTTTAAGAGCAAGGGAATCCAGGATGAAGGAGTGGACTATACATCTGACATTGTGACACATGATAAACAAATACAAACAGAAAGCTGCCCAAGGGCCCCCACACTTCCTACAGACAGACAGTTAACCACACATCTGCTTTTGAGTGGGCTAGAATAGCCCCATTATACTTCCCCAGTCTTCCTGAAAACAGAGAATGGAAAGAATGAGGGGAAAGAATGAAGGTCCCTGGCAGCTCAGATATCCTGACCATGAAGCCCGGGACAAGTCAGTTCCTCCCTACCCTACCCCACCCTTCATAGGGCTTGTCAGGAGAAGGGCGAGGGGAAGTCAGTTGGCTGCTAGAGTCACGTGCCTTTGCTAGTCTCTTACAGATAGAGTGACTGACGGTTTCCTAAGGATCAAGTGTTTAACTATGGTGGTATTCTGGGGGACTCTCCAGAGAATAAGAATAGTTTACAAAAAGGGCCCAATCTTATCCTTCCAGACCACAAAATATCTAAATTCTAAATGTGATCAGACTGCAATATTTATTAGCTCCAATGATTTTTTTTTAAATACTAGGATTCCCATAAATGCATGTTAAATGAATAAAAGAGTAAAACCCCTTAATCTCTTTAATAGCTTAGGTCATTGTATAATCACTCTTACTGTCACAAAGTGAATCCTTAGATGTAACTAGTACATTCTCGCTGCCACTGAATTCCAGTTTATTTAGTTCACACTATTCTGGGACTTGAGAACGGCAGATTTGCATGGTGACAATGCATATATTTGAATTTGGTTATAAATTCATTTCTAACACTTTATCATCACGACACTAAGTTTTCAGGTAAATTCACTTCAGTTAAAAATATGTCAAACTTGTTTTAAAAAATCAATCAGAGAAACGTTTGCCTGGGTGCAGATGAACCTATTCAGGGACAAACTTTTTAATATTTTCATCAATTAAGACAATTGCATCTCCCCTAACTTAAACCACTAAAAATATATTAACCATGTTTGGACATGACATCAAGAAAGAAAAAGCGTGGAGCACAAAAAGGAACTGATGGTATCTGCCACTCGCTAAAGACAGAGTCTAGGAGAAACCCGTCCCCTTGGCTGGCCGGACAGGAGACAGGTGCCTGCCCCTCACCCTAATCTCCGACTTTAAGCATTGACACAATGAAAACAATCTTAAAAAAGTTTTGTTTTTTCTTCCAAAGACCCTATATTATTTTGTTAAGATATTTCTTTGGTGTACCTCCAATAAAAAAGGAAATTGGTGTTTGGCTTGGTAGCTAAAAAAAGATGCTAGAGCCAGAGGGTCTGGGTTCAAACACCAGCTCTAGAACATGTGTGATTGTAGGCACATTATTTGACCATTCTGTACTTGTTTCCTCGTGGATAAGTGGAGCTAATGATAGTTTCTTCTTTCACAAGGTTTCTGGGAAGATGAAAAAGTCCTTAGAACCATTTGACCTGTTATACGATTTAGCTACTATTATTATTATGAAACTTTACTGATTTTTGCAAGCTTTCCAAGGCCTGTGATTTTTGTTTTAAGAACAGAGGGCTACACTGCAGCTTCATTTTGCACATTAGAAAACAGAACATCTGTCACTAGCTACACGTTGGATGTCTGTCTGTACAACTCCAAGTGGGCAGTCTGCAACAAGAGTGATCTCGGGGCTTCTTCAAAAACAAAAACCTCAATGGTTTCGCCTCCACAACCTTCTCACAGTTACTTCATCTTCTCACGATTACACAGCCCCTGATTATATAGAGCCACAGTTCCGGGTAAAGCTGCATAACAACTTCTTCTATTTAGGAAATGTTTATTAAGTGTCTCCTAGAGACAGCGCACATCATTGGGGTATAGTAACATGAAGAATATGTGACAACTGACCCTTTTCCCACTCAAGACCTTCGATTGTACACATAATGTTTTGTCTTCTGTTTTAATCTTTTTACTTATTATTATTATTTTTTATTAAATTTAATGGGGTAACATTTAAAAATCAGGGTACATATATTCAAAGAAAACATCTCCAGGTTATCTTGTCATTCAATTATGTTGCATACACATCACCCAAAGTCAAATTGTCCTCTGTCACCTTCTATCTGGTTTTCTTTGTGCCCCTCCTATCCTTTTATTCCACCCTCTCCTTCCTACCCCCATCCTGTAAGCACCACACTGTTATCCATGTCTCATAGTCTCACTTTTATGTTCCTCCTATGTATGAAATGCTGTTCTCAGTTGTTTTTTTTTTGTTTTGTTTTACTTATTTCACTCCGTATAATGTTATCAAGGTACATCCATTTTGTTGTAAATGATCCGATGTCATCATTTCTTATGGCTGAGTAGTATTCCATAGTATATATGTACCATAGCTTTTAATCCACTCGTCCTCTGACGGACACTTGGGCTGTTTCCAAATCTTCGCTATTGTGAACAATGCTGCCACGAACATGGGGGCGCATTTCTTCTTTTTGAACAGTGCTATGGTGTTCCTAGAGTATATTCCTAAAAGTGGGATAGCTGGGTCAAAAGGCAATTTAATTTTTAATTTTTTGAGGAATCTCCATACTGTTTTCCACAGTGGCTGCACCTGTCTGCATTCCCACCAGCAGTGCAGAAGGGTTCCCTTTTCTCCACATCCTCGCCAGCACTATTTTGTGTTGTTTTGCTGATGAACACCATTCTGACTGGTGTGAGGTAATATCTCATTGTGGTTTTAATTTGCATTTCTCTAATGATTAGTGATGTTGAGCATTTTTTCAAATGCCTATTGGCAAACCGTATGTCCTCTTTGGGGAAATTTCTATTCATTTCTTTTACCCATTTTTTGATTGGATTGTTTGTCTTCCTGGTGTTGAGTTTTATAAGTTCTTTATAAATTTTGGTTATTAACCCGTTATCAGACATATTGTCGAATATGTTCTCCCATTGTGTGGTTTGTCTTTTTATTCTTTTCTTATTGTCTTTAGCTGTGCAAAAACTTTTTAGTTTGATATAGTCCCATTTGTTTATCCTGCCTCTTATTTCATTTGCCTGTGGAGATAAATCGGCAAATATATTGCTGCGACAGATGTCGGAGAGCTTACTGCCTATGTTTTCTTCTAAGATACTTATGGTTTCACGGCTTACATTTAAGTCTTTTATCCATTTTGAGTTTGTTTTTGTGAATGGTGTAACTTGATGGTCTAGTTTCATTTTTTTTGCAGGTAGATGTCCAATTTTCCCAACACCATTTGTTAAAGAGGCTGTCTTTCTCCACTGTATGCTCTTTCCTCCTTTGTCAAATATCAGTTGTCCATAAAGGTGTGGGTTTATTTCTGGGTTCTCTGTTCTGTTTCATTGATCTATGTGCCTGTTCTTATGCCAGTACCAGGCTGTCTTGAGTATAATGGCCTTGTAGTATACCTTGATATCCGGAAGAATGATACCTCCTGCTTTATTTTTTCTTTTTAAGATTACTGAGGCTATTTGTGTTCTTTTGTGGTTCCATATAAATTTTTGGAATATGTGTTCTATATCTTTGAAGTATGTCATTGGTATTTTAATTGGTATTGCATTGAATTTATAAGTTGCTTTGGGTAATATAGACATTTTAATGATGTTTATTCTTCCTAGCCATGAGCACGGTATATGCTTCCACTTGTTTGTATCTTCCTTGATTTCTTTTATCAATGTTTTATAATTTTCCGAGTACAGGTCCTTAATCTCCTTGGTTAAATTTACTCCGAGGTACTTTATTGTTTTGGTTGCAATAGTAAAGGGGATTGTTTCCTTAATTTCTTTTGCTGACAGTTTATTGTTGGTATATAAAAATGCCTCTGATTTCTGAGTATTAATTTTATATCCTGTCACCTTGCTAAATTCATTTATCAGGTCCAGTAGTTTTCTGACTGAGACTTTAGGGTTTTCAATATACAATATCATATCATCTGCAAATAATGACAGTTTTACTTCTTCTTTTCCAATTTGGATGCCTTTTATTTTTTCTTCTTGTCTGATTGTTGTGGCTAAGACTTTCAGAACTATGTTAAATAAGAGTGGTGAAAGGGGGCACCCCTGCCTGGTTCCTGATCTTAAGGGGATTGCTTTTAATTTTTGCTCATTGAGTATAATGTTGGCTGTGGGTTTGTCATAGATGACATCTATCACATTAAGGTATGTTCCCTGTATTCCCACTTTAATGAGAGTTTTGATCATGAATTGGTGCTGGATTTTATCAAATATTTTTCTGCATCTATTGAAATTATCATGTGATTTTTGTCCTTCCTTTTGTTTATGTGATGAATCACAATGATTGATTTGTGAATATTGAACCAGCCTTGCCTCTCCAGAATAAATCCCACTTGATCATGACATATGATTTTTTTCATATATTGCTGGATCCGGTTGGCTAATATTTTGTTGAGAATTTTAGCATCTAAATTCATCAGGGATATTGGCCTATAATTTTCTTTCTTTTGTTGTCTTTGCCTGGTTTCAGGATCAGAATTATGCTCGCCTCATAAAAGAAGTTTGGCAGTCTTCCTCCCTGTTGAATTTTTTGAAATAGCTTGAGAAGTATAGGAGTTAGTTCTTCTTTGAATTTTTGATAGAATTCACCTGTGAAGCCATCAATCCCAGGACTTTTCTTTGTTGGGAGTTTTTTGATAACTGTTTCGATCTCATTTGTTGTAATTGGTCTGTCTAGGTGTTCTGATTCATTCAGATTGATTTTTGGAAGATTATATAATTCAAGAAATTTGTCCATTTCACCTAGGTTATCTAATTCTTTGGCATAGAGTTCTTCACAGTATTTTCTAACAATACTTTGTATTTCTGTTGTGTCGGTTGTTATTTCTCCACTGTCCTTTCTAATTTTATTTATTTGAGTCCTCTCTTTCTTTTTCTTGGTGAGTCTAGTTAAAGGTTCATCAATCTTGTTTACCTTTTCAAAGAACCAGCTTCTGGTTTCATTGATCCTCTGTATTGTTTCCTTAGCCTCTATGTCATTTATTTCTGCTCTGATCTTTATTATTCCCTTCCTCCTATTAGTCCTGGGCTTTATTTGCTGTTGTTTCTCTCGTTCTTTTAGATGCAGGGTCAGGTTGCTTATTTGAGCTTTTTCTAGCTTCTTCTGGTATGCCTGTAGTGCAGTGAACTTCCCTCTCAGTACTGCTTTTGCTGTGTCCTATAAAATTTGAGTTGATGTATACTCAATATCATTTGTTTCTAGAAACTATTTTATTTCTTCTTTGATTTCATTGTTAATCCATTCATTATTTAATAACATGCTATTTAGTTTCCAAGTGTTTCAGTATATTTCAGTTTTTCTGTTTGTGGTTGATTTCTAGTTTCATGCCATTGTGATCAGAGAAAATGCTTGATATGATTTCAATCTTCTTAATTTTGTTGAGACCACTTTTGTGTCCTAACATGTGGTCTATCCTAGAGAATGTACCAAGAGCGCTTGAAAAGAATGTATATTCTACTCCTTAAGGGTGAAAAGTTCTGAAGATATCTATTAAATCAAGTAGATCTAGTGTATTCTTTAAGTCTGCTGTTTCTTTATTAATTTTCTTTCTTGAGGATCTATCCAGTGATGTTAGTGGGGTATTGAAATCCTCTACTATTATAGTATTGCTGTTAATCTCGCCCTTTATATCCATCAAAGTCTGCTTTATGTATGTCGGGGCTCCTATGTTTGGTGCATTGATATTTATAATGGTTATATCTTTCTGTTGAATTGTTCCCTTTATCATTATGTAGTGTACTTCTTTATCTCTTACTACAGCCTTTGTTTTAAAGTCCATTTTGTCTGATATAAGTATTGCTACCCCTGCTTTTTTTTCATTTCCATTTGCATGAAATACGTTTTTCCATCCTTTTGCCTTCAGTTTATGTGCATCTTTTATTATAAGGTATGTCTCTTGTAGACAGCATATGTATGGGTCCTGTTTCTTTATCCATGCAGCTACCCTATGTCTTTTGATTGGATCATTTAATCCATTTACATTTAAGGTTATTATTGATATGTAGTTGTTTATTGCCATTTTATTCTTTAAAGTTGTATTCTTCTTTTGCTATATTCTTTTTCCCCTTTGAACTGTTCACAACAGGCCCCTTAGCATCTCTTGCAGAATTGGTTTGGTTTTAATGAATTGCGCGAGGGTTTTTTTGTCTGGGAAGCTTTTTATTTCTCCTTCAATTTTAAACATTAGCCTTGCTGGATAGAGCAGTCTTGGTTGTAAGTTCTTGTTCTATATTACTTTGAATATATTTTGCCATTCCCTTCTGGCCTCAAGTGTTTCTGTTGAGAATTCAGATGTCATCCTTATGGGGGCTCCTCTGTAGGTGATAGCCTTTTTTTCTCTAGCAGCTTTTAATATTTTCTCTTTATCACTTAGCTTTGGTATTTTAACTATGATGTGTCTTGGTGTGGATTTCTTTGGGTTTCCCTTTAATGGAGTTCTCTGTGCTTCTTGAACGTGTGAGATGTTTTCCAGCCTTAATTTAGGGAAGTTTTCAGCTATGATTTGATTGAATGAAGTTTCTATCCCTTGTTCTTTCTCTTCATCTTCGAGAACCCCTATGATGTGGATGTTATTTCTCTTCATGTTGTCACAGAGCTCCCTTAGAGTTTCCTCAGTTTTTTTGAGTCTCTTTTCTTTTTTCTGCTCTGCTTCTGTGCCTTTGTTTATTTTGTCCTCTAACTCGCTGATTCAATCCTCAGTTTCATCCATCCTGCTTTTAATTCCTTCCATTGTGGTCTTCAGTTCTGATACTGTATTTGTCATTTCTGTCTGATTCTTTTTTATTATTTCAATTTTCTTTCTTATACTTGTTATTTCTTTATTTAAGTGTTTATAATTGCTATGCACTGTTGCTCTAAGCTCTTTGAACATCCTAACTATCATTATTTTAAACTCTGCATCTGGTAATTTGGTTATATCTGGTTCTTTTAGGTCCATTTCTCTTGATTTATTTGGGTTACATTTCTCTGCCTGCTCATTTTGTCTGTGTATAGGAAGGGTGTGGGCACTGGAGTCCAATGGGTGTTGCCTCTGTGTTCCCTAGTTGTGGTCTGTCTGCAGGCCCGCCATCCCCTCTGCCTCCACCTAGGGCAATTGGGATGGGCGTTTCTGGCACTGGCCCACTGCGGCTGCTGCTGTGATTTCTGCCTCTCCTCTGTGGGAGTGGCTATGTTCTCGTGCCTGGCTCTACAAGCCTCAGCCTATCTGGGCCTTCGCCTTGCCCCCACTGGTGGGGTTGCGCACTGCACTCAAGCCACAAGCCTCAGCACCAAGGGTAGGGGTGAGCACCTTTGCTCAGCTGCGGACCCCGAATGGTCCAGGGCTTCCGCCCAGCCTTCACGGTCAGAGTTGGCTCGCGCAGGATGGCAAACTGCGGTTTCTTGGGCTGGGCGGGGCTGCTGGCATGCACTCAGCTGCGAGCCTTCACCTGTCCCTGGCTTTAGTCCCGCCCCTGCGGTCAGGGCCGCTTGCGCAGGGTTGCAAACCTGGGAGGCCAGGTGATGCTGCATGCCCACAGGGCCCTGCTTAGCAGCACATCTCTGCCCGTTCCTGGCCTCCCGCTTTTCCCCCGCAGGTGGGGCTGCAGGTGGGCCCCCAGATGCCAGACCACTTTCGCACGTCCCCTCCACCCCTGCTTGGCTAGACTGAGCTTACGCCAGCTGGGTCTCCACCCCCACCGACAGAACCATGTTTCCGCGTCCTGCCACCACCATCCCTCCAGCAAGCCCTCAGCAGTGTGGGTAGGGGCACTGCAGTTCAGACCCTAACACTCCATACTATAGTCCTGAAATCTCCCTCTGTCTAAGCAGCTCTGCTCTAATTGCCGCAGGAGAGCTTGTTTGGCTGGTGTCCTATATCCCTTTGCTGGTATTGCTAGTTCCAGGGGAAATATTCATTTTCGATTTGGGAAGTGACTCAGCCCAGGGGTTAGGGTGGCTGTCCCTCAGAGTGTTTCTCACTGTGCCTTCCAGTCCACAATCTCTTCCCGCTGCTCTGCTCCTCTCCTCTGTCCCCGTCCCCTGGAGCCCTGGGTGAGTGGTTGTGAGAGGGGTTTTCTGCGCTGTCCCTTTAAGAAGAATCTTGGGTCAGAGAAAACTGTCTCTTTCTCACAAACATTATCCTCACTTGTTTCACAGCTAAATACTGTCCAAACGCCTCTTCTAGGCTCTGGAGCTGCAGGCTGGGGCTTTGTTCCTGGGACCCAGGTCTCTCCCTCTCCGCTAAACCCTCTTCCCACCATGTGAGTCTGCCGTTCACTCCAGGGAGCTGGGCAGCCCTTTCTATGTTTTCGCTTTTCCTACCAGTCTCAATGGGGCTTCTGCAGTGTTCCTTGGTTGAAGAGTCCACTTAGTTTAGTTCAAGTTGGTTTATCCAGATGATGGTTCTTAAAATCTAGTTATAATCCACTTTGGTTCCAGGAGTTAGAAGTTGGTATGTCCTCCTACTCCATTGCCATCTGTCACGTTCTGTACTGCCCTCTCCTTGAAGGTCTCTCTGCTAAGGTTCTGTTTTAATCTTTAATCAACATGTTTCTACCTTGCATTCCCAAAATCCAGGCCAAAAACCATCCTGGTTTCTAAATTCTCCAAGGACATCCCCTTGCTAACTAAGAATTTACAATTCATCCTTTCAGCCATCCTTTAAGGAGCTCCCCCTGAATTATATCTGTAGGAAAAACATCAAGTTTCTCCACATGGAGAAACAACTCTGTTCAAATCAGGACAAAAGTATCTCATTTCTCCAGTTGGTTGGGCCAGTGATTAGAAACACTGTTAACGGGGGTGTACAAGTTTGCGGAGAATCTTAGAAAAAGAGACTGGCTTGAGTCTAGGAGGGCTGGTCATTTCATACAATACAGAAATAGAGTGAAGACTGAGCTTTTTGATGTTCTTATATGAACTAGTAAAAGAAAGCTTATTAATAAATAGATGATCTCTAAAACTCTATCAATAAATAGTCCAGTAATCATAGAGTACTCATTTATTCAGTTTGGTGATAGTCTGATTAAACAAGTTTTCTTGTATACTAAACACCAGGGAGGAGAAATAAAATATTAGAGGCAAATGATTTTACTTAAGGGTACATTTATCTCTCTGTTTCTAGATCCTCTCTCTTAAAAATAAGTCAAAACCTCATCTATTTCAGTACAATTGAGCTTAGTTTCCTAAGTATCAGTTAGCTAGTCTACTATATATTTTGTAGATTTTATATAATGGCAAGTTTTCCTCTAAGTTGCTTTAAATTTCTACCACAACTGAATTTCACACATGTAAATTTGTGTGAAAGAAGATATATTTGAATTAAGTGAAATTGTCTATATACAGGATTTTAAAGAATCTTTACAGTAAATTTGATAAGACCTCTAGTTAAAGAAAATTGAGCAACTATGCACATTATTTCATTTAGAGAGGGCTTCTCATGACAAAGAGACCATCCTTTAAAAGTCTGGTAGCAAATCCATTGGTCCTACAAATATAGTCAGACGGGAGTCACTAACAGTACCCTCTCTTGGTAGCAGGTAATGCTGACTTGCTTCTTCCATCTTTTTTACCCACTAGGATGCAGTTTTGTTCAGATCTGTTGAAGTTCTTAGGTTGGAAAGAGCTCTTTCACTCCAGCGTGGTCCTTTCCGTGTACAGGAATCATATGATGAAATCGCTTTGCTTCCTCAAGTCCTAATCAGGAGCCAAGTAGCTATTATATATTCACTTAATCAATTATTTTAAAAAATAAGATCATGCACGTTTTGCTGATATAGATTTAGAGTCAAACAAGCACGAGAAAGCTGTTATAGACATTTCTTTAGTCTTTCAAGATTGTATGACCTAAAAATGCAAGTTTTGGTTTAGATATTACAAATGACTCAATATTTGACTACAAGATTGAGAAATAAGTTGTTCATAGTTTAGGACAGCTTATAAAGCAGATTTTATTAAATAGAAAAAAATGGGCTTTGGTATGACAAGGTAAAAACAATAAATAAGACTTATAATTTTCTATCCCAAACATTATCAAACATTTTGTTATTTAAGTGTAATATATGACAGATAGTTTTGTTGAAATATATGAATTTAAAATAGTATCTTATAAAGTTGAACATTTAGTTAAGATACAATGAAAAAAGGGCCTACTTTTATTTTTATTGATTGATTTTTGGAAAGAAGAGAGGAAGAGAGAAAGAGTGGGGGAGAAGCCGGAAGAATCTGTTGTGGTAGTTGCTTCCTGTATGTGCCTTGATGGGGCAAGCCCAGGTATTTAAACCAGTAACCTCAGCGTTTCAGGTTGACACTTTCTCCACTGCACCACCACAGGTCAGATAAATGACTTTTATATAATTAGAAACAGATCTTTTAATTATTTGTCAAAGCCAATAATGTATCTTAGTTTCAAAACAAATGTAGAACATATTGGTCAAAGATGATATAATTTAGAGATTTTTCATTGTAAGATAAAATAATATAATGTTAATAGTATTAGGGAATTATATTACATATAACAAATAAAACATTATGTTAATATTATTTATGTTATGTTAAAGTTGCTGAAACATTGACTTGGTTAAACCAAAAGGTTGAGTCAAGCTACCCAATAATCATAAATTTATGAATAAGTAAATAAACAGAAAAGTCGAGAATATATTTCATGCGCTAAATTTTTGAACTAAGTGGAAAGGAAAGCAATGTGATTTAACTTTTTTTGTTTTTCCTTCCTATTTTAGCACTACTAATTTGATACCTATTTTTATTTATTTATTTATTTGTTGCCACCCTATTATATTCACCACTGGTAAAACAAACAGGACATTTTAGCTTTAATCTTCTTACTACATAACCCAAATAACTTCAGTCATGTTTGCATTAATGGTGCATTAATCATGCTGTTGCGTATTAATGAGTTTTCAGGCTATGCTAATTACTGTCATAGATTCTGCAGCAGCCCATTAAATATACAAATTACAGAATTAAAGAGCCAGAGCTCTTCATGATTAATCTCTAAATGGAGAAAAACTAATGATGTCTGTACAAAGTTTCTCTCTACTTTTGGCTGAGTGAGCCCAATGAACAATCAATTAGACTGTTTGAGGAATATGAAGCTCACATATTCCATGATTTTATGCCTCCACTTCATTACGACAGTGGACGATGCTTTATAGTTCATGAAACTTTCGCAACCTTTACCTGTCTCCTGCCCGAAATATCACTTACAATGCTGTCCAAAAGCAAATGCCATTTGGATGAGGTAAGTTCATACTGAATTCATTCTCATAAGGATCTAAGTACCAAAAGGGCCATCTGAAAGGCATATTCATATTCATCTAAAAGGAACCATCACATAAAGGACTGTAAACACAAAAATATTCATAAAGAAAATGTTTGGTTTTCCCCAAAGCAAAACTACAATGTCTGGTTACCTCCACTAGGTCCAGACACCACCATGGAGGAAAGCGTCTGGCATAGCAGACCAGGTCTGGACCAAAAGGTAGAGCCCGACGCAGGCAGCATCACCCGAGTGGGCAATTGGTGTAGAAACACCCAGTTATGAGCTCAGGGGAAAAAACAGTTCCTAATTTTATGGGCAGAGCATGGCATATAAATTAATATTCCCAACATGCCAGGGAAACAAGAGAGTGTCATAGGCTAGAGAATGAGGGGAAAGCTAGTGTTAAAATAAAGGGATTTGGACAGAGACGAGGACAACCGTGTCAGTAAATGAATAGGCACAGCTGTGACGTCCAGAACAGCTAGCACGATTCTGCACAAGGGCTGTGTGTGTAGTAGGAACTTGGATCCCAAAGAATGCTGGTCAAGTAGACTTCAATCACGGAGGGTAGCCTGGTCAAAGCCAGACATCAATACAGGTTCTGGGGTTCTGGACGGGTTTCCAAGAATGTACAGAAAGTCGAGAACAAGCACCAAAAAAAAAATAAATAAATAAACTGGGCGTGGTAGGTGTGGGTCTAGGAGGGTGCTGGGAGGTCCTCTGTCAGCAGTCTGTACAGACTCAAGGCCAGATTGCTTGGCAGGATTGACTTCCTGAGAGTCTTGAATCATGCACCTGAATCTTCCAGGTGAATCCTGCACTGGCCCCAGAGAATAGGGTCCTGGGCCTAAAGGTCAATGTTAAGTGACTAGTACCTTCATAGGAGGAGAGCTGCAGAGTATAGGAGCCAGAGTATCTGCCTATCGCTATGCAAAGAACCTATGGATCTCAAGGTCAAATGCCCTAACACTGTATTGTCATACTAATCACCGGTGCAAAATAGGCCATTTAGTTTTATCTGATGGTCACAGACAAGACCGAAAGCAAAAGAGAAATACCTCTCCATGGACAGGGCTCTCCCCTGTGCAGCACACTGAGCTGAGTAATCAACATGTGGCATTTTATTTGTCTCACTGTTCATTTATCCCCATTACACAGATGAGAGAACAGAAGCCCAGAAAAAACTACCCAGCACTACAGAAGATGCACTTACCAAAAAGGAAGTGACATTAAAAGTTTTTCCTTCTTCTTCTCAATCAACTGCACAGTTGGGTTGATCATGGGGACTCAACAACCATTTCTTAGGAGAAGAAAATGCAAAAGGCTACAATAGACTCAGTGGGGAACCCCAGAGAGCAGAGCCAGGCAGCTGAGGAGAGCATGTATTCTCTGGTCCTATTTATGAGCCAACTGATAAACTTGATCTATGACACAAGTTCACGTACACCTACAGGCCTCCCCCTCTGAAGCATTTCCATGAGCTGCTGCAATGGTTATGTCTGCAGAAGGTTATGCAGCTTAAACTATAAATAGTCCATCATGGATTTATTAAAGTTCTCTCATGGCTTCTATTTTCAAAGATGTATTTCTCATAGGCTTTTCCTTTTTCTTTTTCACATTAATGGCAGTATTGGGGGGAAATAAAGTGTTTCTATGTCATCCAAACCCTTTGTTTTTAGATCAATTGTTATATCACTGTTCAGTCCATGTTGCTGATGTACAACTCCAAATGTGAAAAGATTGGAGATGTAGATTCGAATACTGGAACTTATATATTACATGTACACACACAGAAAGATAAAAGCCAGGGCTTGAGTAGCTAAGATAAATATAAGTTAAATGCCTAAGAAAGATTGTTTTTGCCCTGCAGCAAGGGCATGACTTGTACAGAACAGAAACTGGCCACCTGTCCTTTCTGACAGGGAAGCAGTACAGCGAGCCCACCGCCCTACACTCATCTGCTACATGAGTGACTCCGTGGCTATAAACCAGGGTTGACTACATTCTATAAAGAAGACCTTCTCAATATTCCAGATTTCATTCCCCACACAAAGGTAAGGCGACATCGATCAGGGCTGTTCTGAGTATCTCTCAGAATGAATGGATGCTCTGGGTGGTAATTTAAATAGAAATCTTTGTGGCTTTAGCAGCAATTGTATAAACACAATGTTGCCCAAGCAGAGAGTAATTAAATTGACAGAGGAAAGAAACATGACATGAAGTGGATAAAACACAAATACATCAAAATTAAAGTCAGAATAATGAGCTGAAACTCAGCAAATTTAGACAACTGCACATTAGCCAAATCACAGAAACTGCTGTCAGGCAGCATCCAAGCCGACAGAGAACATGGGGACTTGGAAGTCCTGCAGCAGAGTGGGACATGTGCTGATTAGCTGCTGTGTATACGGAACAGGAGAATGGCTAAGGAAAGAATAAAAGCTAATGAACAGGCCCAAGAAGTACAATAGTCCCAATTAGAAACACAGCAAGAAAAAAGGGGGGGGGTTGGGGTAGGGAGAAGAAATAGCTCAAATTCTTCCAGATTTTCTACACAACACAACACAACAAAGCAAAACAGCTCAATGCAAAGAAAGCAATTCAAGTCAGAGACTCCACAAGAAACACAAGTCATGGTCAACACAAGATCAAGATAAGAACACATTCAACTTAACACCGAGTTTTAAATCAGAACAACAAACTCAGCAATGAATCTGCCAAAGGCTAGTGACTCAAACAAGGAGACAGTGATTACACAGTAAGAACTACTCCATGACATCTCACCAGGTCATGTTAACAGTGCCCTTTTCCCTCACTGGTTGACATGGTGACCTTCTGCTGAAGAGATACACCAAAATAAACTGTTTAATGAAGACTTAGCAGAGCAGAGAAGGGTGTTCCTGGCTTTGTAGAGAGTCTATGGAGAGTAACACTTCACTGATCTGGTATCAAACAGGTTACCAGGCATTCTGCAGACCGATGTTCATGCTCTTCAAAGCAAAATTGTTTTAATGCTTGTAATAACAACTTTATAAAAAGTGTCATGTGTTTCCTTGTTTTCTAGAGTCTGGTAAATAAGCTTTAATCTTTCTGTAATTTGATAGGCTCACACATGACCAACAATGTATATACTACTATCTGGGATGAGAACAGTACCTGCCAGGGATGTTGAGCCTTCCTATCAAAATGGCTCTTAGATGTGTTGGAATAAAACAGGATGTCTATAGCCTGACCAGGCAGTGGCACAGTGGATAGAGCGTCGGACTGGGATGCGGAAGACCTGGGTTCAAGACCCCAAGGTCGCCAGCTTGAGCACAGGCCCATTTGGTTTGAGCAAAAGCTCATCAGCTTGGACCCAAGGTCGCTGGCTCCAGCAAGGGGTTGCTCATTCTGCTGAAGGCCTGCAGTCAAGGCACATGTGAGAAAGCAATCAATGAACAACTATGGTGTCCCAAGGGCAACGAGAAACTAATGATTGATGCTTCTCACCTCTCTCCATTCCTGTCTGTCTGTTCCTATCTATCCTTCTCTCTGACTCTCTCTCTTTCCTTAGAAAAAACAAAAAACAAAAAACAGGATGTCTATGTTTTTCAAGGGCTCCTGTCTCTTCCTTTGTTTTAACTGAATCAGGGTTTGTTTCAACCACAGCAAAACAAAACGGAAAAAAGTTTCTTAGACAGAA
Source organism: Rhynchonycteris naso (assembly GCA_037038555.1). Lineage (NCBI taxonomy): Eukaryota > Metazoa > Chordata > Mammalia > Chiroptera > Emballonuridae > Rhynchonycteris > Rhynchonycteris naso. Next base: position 209,641,054 of record CM072995.1, on the reverse strand, counting down.
AGGTCATGAAATGTCCTCTTGCCCACAAGTAATAGTGGGTCCCCTTACATCAGCAAAGTTCGTATTAGGGTTCTTCCCCCTACCTTGGGTGCCATGTTCTGGACATAAATGTTAGAACTTTCTCCACAGTCAGAGGTAATGGGGTACACGCACAGAGAAAATTAGGGAATCTGAAAAGAGAAAAATGAATGAGGACCACTACCCTGGGGAGTATAAAAGGTTTAGTAGGTGAACTAAATATCCATTTTGATTAAGCAATGGCTTTTTGCCCAATACCATATTTTTCAACCACATTCCAAAGAGTCTAAATTGTAGTAATGCTGCCTCTGGATAAACACATTGCTAATTGATCAGTGAATTTTATGAATGGCTTCACCTCTTTTAATCCTGTAGGAATTAAAGAAATGTGGTTAAAAAAAATCAGTAGGCTGGAAGTTCTGACTATTGGCAGAGATGCTGCCCCTGATGCACATAAGTTATGACCAATTTCTTGACCTCTGTTCCCTCATCTGGGATGAGGGGCGGGCCTAGCTGCTCTCCTCCACAAGGGCCTAATTCAGTTTGCTGTTTGGCTTCATGTAAACATCACCTGAAAATGACCAAGGGGTTTCATTACTGTAAGTGTCCTACCAATGTGGCCGATTCAAAAAGCAAATGATGTTATTGGTTAGTTTTTCCAATGTCGGGCTTTTATATTTTAAAAATGTGTTTGAATGTGTCTTCCCCTTGTCAAATTAGAAATGCAATGTAAGGATTAAACACATATCCCCAAATTTTAAATTCTTTTAAATTATTATTATTATTTTTTATTTCAGAGAGGAGACAGAGAGAGAGAGAGAGAAAGGGGGGAGGAGCTGGAAGCATCAACTCCCATATGTGCCTTGACCAGACCAGTGCAGGGTTTTGAACTGGTGACCTCAGTGTTCCCAGGTCGACGCTTTATCCACTGCACCACCACAGGTTAGGCCATATCCCCAAATTTTAGAAGAGTTCTCCTATAGCCTGGCTGACTGTTTAAAGACCCACGCACCTACAGAAAAGAATGACTGCATGCACATCAACAGCTGTAGAAGGTCTTCCCCCTCATTCACGGTTGTTGGTCAGTGCTGTGTGTCAGACATTATTCTAAGCACGTCTTCAGTCATTAATCCTCATAACTATTTTATCCCCACTTTATGTGAAAAAAAAACTGAGGCCAAGCGAGATTATGCTGGACTTGAAATAGAAGTTATTGCTTTTAATAAGCCTACAAAACACACACACACAACCCAGATGCTTTAGTTATACAAAAACTAAACATAATGACGCCATGTGACATGGATAATGTATTTGATCCATGGTGATCTTACCAAGTTTAATTAAACGCTTTTACCAAAAGGTGAAGCTTTCATGGCAGGTGGTATTTCATTTGTCCAATCTGTGGGAACTGTTGTTATTTAGGAAACTATCGTTTCTGTTATAACAATCCAAATACGAATAGTAACTGTAATTTATGATAATGTGCTTGGCTGGAATAAACTCATTCTGTAGCGAATGCTTGGAAAACGTGACTCCATAAACTGGTGGTTCTTCCTATACCAGTGTTTACCACGGGCACTATGGAGAGTGCCAGGCTCTCAGATGTAACTATCTGAGCTATGTACAGACAGCACCACGCAAGCCGTTTACATTATGAAATATTTTGAATGCTTGGCTTCCCTCGCAGTCCAAATCCTCACTGTGAACTTCGTTCTGAGAGGCCCCAAAGTTGCAGCACCATGCACACAGTCTACATAGATACCAAAGTAATCAATGTGTGGGGCCAACAGGGGAGCCACACATTCTATGGTTGAGCTCTTTTTTGAGGCAATGGAATTAAAATTCTTTTTCTCGACATTGGCAGAACTCCTTTGTTGAAGACATTTACTGGAGGACTGAGACACACCCGGATAAAGTGCGTTCCCAGTGAGTGAGCTGGAAAGGTCAGGGCACACAATGTTGGGTCATCTTCACGTACCAACCGAGGGACGTCTCTTATTTGACCCATGCCATCCACTGTGGCCAGCTTTGGCAGTACTTCCCCACCTCTATTGGATTTGTTTCATGAGAAGATCACTCGGGACGACGTTTCAACCTCTGCCCATCTGTGCTGCACTCCGCTCACACACTAATAAAGGAAGTGCTGGAAATCTACCCAAATGCTGTTTCAGTCACAACCCAACACAAAAAGAGAAGTCAAACAAACCGAGACTCGGTGAACCTAGAGATCAATGAAGGAAGAGGATCAAGGGGTTCCAATTAAATGTTGTTGTTGCAAAACTGTCAATTACCTGGTATTCTTTTAATTAATTTTGCTGTTATGTGTGGGGCGGCTTCGGCTCCCGGCCTTGGAGCTGTTACAGAATGCCACATGGCAGGAGAACAATTGGAAAATAACTGAAAACCAGATATGATATCTCTGTTCTAAGGAAAAGATGCTGATGCAGAAATCTGTGTATTTTTAATCTTTCTGCAGTTGTCAATGCAGAGGATGCAATGCAGGGCGAATGGCCTCAGGGGCCCTGGGAACTCTGGAGAACTTGACTGTCACTGAGAAATGAGACAGAGTATTTAATGTTGATAATTTTGAAGCCAAGAGTTTGAAGACCCCATGGACCAGAGTCCGATGAATTGTCTCTCACTAGGAGAATATAGATAGTTTTCAGGATGGAGAACTGGTACCTTGCAATTCAAAGATTTATTTTTCCAATTTTATTCTTTACTGGGTTTGATGAGATAATATTGTACAAACACCAACTATTTGCATATGCCCAGCAGAACAGTACAGTGGGTTCTTTTTCACCTAATTTATTTAATCCTAAAATATAATTACATGATTAAAATTTTGCTTTTCCTACTTTAAAAATTAAGACACCGAGGGTTGGTGTGTTTAATTCTAAAGGTAGGAAGGAAGGATTTAACCCCATGTCTTCTGACTCAAGTTCAGGTGGGTTTGTTTAGTAGGAGACAACTGGGTATTTCAGAGGTTAACATAAGAGAGCTACTTCGAGATTGTACTTCCAAAATCACAATGCCTCTCTTATCACTCCCCTGAGCAAACTGACTAGGTCCCATTTGAAACCAAATATGATGGGAACCTCTCTTTTATCCTCCAAAAACTTCCTAAATATAACTTTTCCAGAATCATCTCCTATTTTTCCAAAAAATGGTCAAAACAACCAAGAAAGAACTAGTATTTTATCCAGTATTTTACCTAGCCTGGTTTGTTTGCTATTTCCCACACTTGCCCTTTAATTTGTCACCTTGATGCTTTGCTCCATGAGTGTCCACTTCCTTGGACAGAATACCATGCTTAACCCATTTGTATCTTTAAAAAGTTTTCTGTTCTTCACAGATAATCTCATTGCTGCCTTTGTTCTAAAGCCCAGTTGGATAATTCCGATTGGATATAATTTTTTATTAATGGTAATAAGCATTGTTGTTTGTTATTACGTCAGCTACTCTGATAGCTGCTTTGCACATTGATTTCTCTAATTGTCCCAACAGCACGGCAATTACCCTCATCACCATCATTCTGCACACTATGGGACTGAAACCTGAGGGGTTAAGACAGCTACAATAAGTCACAGACTTTGTAAGGTGGTTAAGATGGGATTTCAACCCAGGACATTCACCTAGGAATGTGGACGAGGTGCTCTACAATCCAGATCTGTAACCGTTCTACATACCATCTCTCGTTTCTCTGTCTGTGATTGGACACCTGTTATTTGGCATCTCTATTATTCTCTCTCCTCCTGAACTTCCTTGTCTTTCAGCCCTTTGATCTGGGACTGCCCTTTCAAACAAAAGAATACATTTTGCTCTGTTGTCTCATACTTAGGATATTTTGCTTCCTGACAAGATTTCATCCAGTTACTTTTTCATATCATGGCCTCAAGTGTCTGAGGAATTCTCCATAGCTTTCTGGAAAACTGTGTTGCTTTGGGAGATGAGGGTCCCAAACTCTTGCAGAGCCAGCCCATGTCCAATGGCCTCCGATACAACGTTCGTTTTCAAACTTGCTGTTTTCAGCTTCTCGCTGGTTACTGTTCTCGGGTTCTCAGATTCACTGTATGGATCAAGTGAAAAGGTTGATGATAGTTTCCATCTAGTCAATTGCTTCTGTTTTGGTTGAAGAGATTGAAGCAAACAAAATCTCCTATACACAATTAGCATCGGTGACCTCACTACAATCCCACATTGCACCTGTAGCCTGGCAGCATTCATGATGGTACTCAGCTTGAAAGTTTCCTGGGGAGGCAGGGCACGTCAGACCACCTTTTCTTCACCCCACAGTGAAAGCCTGCTCACAACTGCTTATGATGCACGAAGAACAGAAACTTTAATTCATGTTAAAGTGTTCAAGACTGATTTAATGTGTTTTCTCTCACAATAGGCTAAGAACTCATTTTTATTAGAGAAAAACCCATCTTCATTTTCAATTTTCCAAAATATTGATCAGTGGAGTTCTGTTACATACAATGCTAAAATCAGTACAACAGTGAGTGTGAGGAGCCGAAACAACAAATTCCAAGGTTAAGGAAGTTTAGAAAATACCTGTTCTTTTAAAGCTGCAATGCATGTTAACTTTCATATCAAATAACGTAAGAAATCATGAGATAACATCAACAAGAATGACAACAACAAAAAAAGTCACTTGATGGAACATGATGGTCTTCTACATCCATTTCAATATAACAAGTATATTTTGTATTCAGACCACAGTTTCCTCACCTGACCCATGGTGGTGCAGTGGATAAAGCATAGACCTGGAATGCTGAGGTTGCTGGCTCAAATCCCTGGACTTGCCTGGTCAAGGTACATATGGGAAGCAATTACTGCAAGCTGGTGCTTTCCCCTCCTCCCCCCTATTTCTCTCTCAAAACAAATGAACAAACAAACAAAATACAGAGCACTGTTCTCTGGCAGGACCAAACACCCTAGAGGGTGAAAAACTTGATTCAAGACTTAACTTCCACCCAACCCAACTGAGAAGACTCATAGTCTGTCTCCTTATATGGCTAGTGAGCATGTGAGTTTACACACACACAAAAGACACTAGCAGAAGTCACTGGTAATGGGACTCAAAGCAGAGAAGCTGTATTAAGCGTGGGTATTCCAAGGGTCAGGAAACCACAGTGTAAGGTACATGGTTCCTTCATGGCAATTGTTGACTGATGGCCACTCCCCCAAGATGAGGAATAATGCTTTAGACTCAGGCACCTAAATAGAAGACAATATCCAGGGCAGTGGTTCTTAACCTGGGTTCTATCAAACCCTAGGGGTTCGATGAGTCAGTCTAAGGGGTTCGGAGAAGCCTCTGCCGCGGAGGCCAGAATAAAGTAATACCGTAATTTGTTGTGAGTTATGCACTTTGTTGGTTTTGTTCTTTGAGCAAGGTGATGTTCATGCACAGCTCATTTTGTGCACCAGTAAAAAAACATATACCTTATGTCTTGAATTTGGAAAAAAAAATCATATGTTATTTATCACTAAAGAAGGGTTCGGTGAATGCACATATGAAACTGGTGGGTTCGGTACCTCAAAAAAGGTTAAGAACCACTGATCTAGGGTAAGCCATTGTCCAGGGGCTCAGGATGGAAATACAGGGCGGTCTTTATCCTTGTTCAATGCTCCAGAGACCCATTATGTCATTAACTTAAAAGGGAATTAAATGAGCACACATGTCCTTTTCTTTTAATCCACTTCTTAGAAAAATAATAAATAGCTGTTCCTTCCAGGGCTTTCTGTTGATTTTTATATGCTTTCTTAAAATCTGAATGATCACCATGTAGATGTCTGATTAATTCTGAATGACGATGCTCAGGTGTCTCCCTTTTTAGTAAACTTGCTGATAGCTTAATTCCTTTCTTTTATCTCTTTCACAGAATTGTGGATTTATGGAACACTGATTATTATGATTGATTACAATATTTGTGTTCTAAGGAAGCAGAGGATCCGATCCAGTGTGCTGGATCCAGTTGTGTGGCTTGCCCACAAACATGCACACAGAGTTGGTCTGGCTCAGAAATGCTGACAGTTTTACATTGTTCAACGCAAAACTGTTTCCTGTGCTTTGTAAAAACAACTCAAATATTTGAGTCTCAAATTGTAATGCCTCATGTAGACTGTGGTTAATTTCCAAACCAAAGCAACCTATAAAGACCATAAAATTTTTGAAAACCCCTCCCATATTTTTCTATCCAGCATGGAAAAAAAATGAAGGAACCTTACACATACAGTTTGATGCAAGAGTAATTTCACATGCAAAAACCTTTAAAAGTATATTTCCATAGGCATAGCCTTTAGAAAAATGAGATTAGGGAGAACATTTAGGAGATAATATCAATTAATTAAAATGAAAATGATAGCAATGTCCCAGGGAGCATAACAGGGAAAAAATGCTTATTTTTATTTTTTATTTATTGATTGGTTTTGGAAAGAGAAGAAGAGAGGGAGGGAGAGAGATAAAATTTTGTTTCATTTGTTTATGCATTCATCAGTTGACTCTTGTATGTTCCCTGATTGGGGATCAAATCCGCAATACTTTGGCCTATCAGGATGATGCTCTAACCAACTTGAGCTACTGGACAGGGCCTACCTAACACATGCTTATTTTGAAAATAAAACAAACCCTGAAATTCCAATAGAGTTAACTGTATTCATCAATTTAATAAAAAAATTTTATGGCAACTAGTATTTATAGATTATAAATATAGTGCCTTTGGGGGTCATTTAAAAACAGCTTGGTCAAATATTTAAAGGAGAAGTTTAAAACAGTAGATAAAAGTATCCAACTAATGGACAAGCTCTTCACACTGTGTTTCTTTTGCTGTAGTTGAAATGCAACTCAGTGTCAGTATTTGTGGCTGAAATACATTTTGCCTAGGAAATGAATGTCATTGCCTTCAGAAAGAGAACGAGATGTGTTCACAAATCACTGCTTGACTTTCTTGTCATTAACTAGACACTGTCTGTAAGAATTCTAACCCAGGGGTGTTTAGAATAGATGGCACATCAAGTCCTGCTCTAAAGTGAGGTGGTGACAAAGGGTGGGGTCTCAGCTTGGGTACCTGTAGGCATAGGATTCTAAATGACTTCGTTGATCTGTGGTTCTCTGGCCAGGAGAAGTTGTATTCTCAAATTGGTGGGTCACAATCTAGCCATTAGGGCAGCTAAAGCTGATTCAAAGAAAGAAAGTACCCAGAGGATGGAAATAGTAGTTATAATACCATAGCTGTAACTAAGAGGCAAATATATAACAAAAGGCAGCTTACCATGAATTGTGGTGCCTGAGATATATAGGTTTAAATACCACCTCTAAAATATACTACCTGTATGACTTTTGGTGGGCATATAACTTTACCTATCTTCTCCAAAGCTGGCTTACACAGTTAAATATAAAATTAAATGCAAAAGTATAAGCGAAACAACTTAGTACCTTGTGGAAAGGGGAAGGAATCTGTTATATTTAGAAGAAAGTTTTGATGATGAAGAAACAGTAGTCTGTGTTCAATGACTTGCTGCCATATTAACTCAACCCCTTTCTATACACACATTCAATTTCACTCTTACTGTGAATTCTGATCTCAATGACAGAGAACTCATGCTGACTACACTGTCATCAATTACCATCAACAAAAACACCACAAATATTAGAGCTAAAGGGGGATTAATTTGTTTTCCTACTTATTGAATGTATTAGGGTGACACTGCTTAACAAAAGTATACAGGTTCTGGGTGCACAATCCACAGCACATTATCTGTCCACCATACTGTGTGTTCATTACCTGAAGTCAAGTCTCCATCCATTACTGTTTATCCCCTCATATCGCCCCCCACCTACCGATTCACACCTCCCACGGACAATCACCAAAAGGGGAATCGCACCACTTATTTACAGTAATTCCCACATTGCACAGTTAGGAAAGTGAACCAAATGGGAAGATGACGACTGTCAACAAATGACTCTCTCCCACTAGGTTTGCACACATGAAAACAATCGCACAAGAATGGCACATTTTTAATGAGAGGGGCTCATCTATCTTTCAGGAAGATTAAATCATACATGCACGTCAATATGTTAAGCCTTATCAATAGAGGCACAGTGAGTAGCAGAAAAATAAATAATCCGAATTCCTGCTTGTTGGGATTCAGCATGAATACTCTCAAGTGGATCTTCGTATCTATCAAACAATGAGTTTCTGTCAAAGTGATTACAGTTATATTTAGTATACTCATGAAAAAATACATGAAGTCCAGCCTTTTATGTATTTAATGTAATGATGGTATTGTAATAGCTGGGCAGACTATCTGTAGATTTGATTAGCATCAAACAACACTCACATATTAGTATGATCATAAAATCACGGAGAAGAATGTCGAACCACAGCCCAAGCTGGTGAATGGCGGTAGTCATGGGAAGTATGCTAAAATCAGCAGGAGTTAACAATAAACCCATTGGCTCTATGCTATTAATGCCTGAGCCCAAGTACTCTGAGGGAACCTTCAAGCAAGACTGCTGTGCTCTCTACAAGCACGAGAAAGCCCATGCCCAAATAAACTATCCAATGAGTTATGCTGCATTTGTCAGGATGGATTCCAATTAAAAACCCACCATTTCTGATTAAGGACGAGTTATTAGAACTTTTGATACATTATCCAGTTTCTCAAGCTATCATACTATGCAATGCTATTGTTAAAATCATGTTTCTATATGCAAACCCAGAGGAAAATTAATCTTAGATCCTTAACGTGACTGCATACATCTTGAAAGCTGATCGGCTACATTATCAATCTTTGCATCCTGGTGTTTAGGATAATTGCTAGTGCACAGTAGACATCTTAAGAGAGAGTTTGTTCAAATGAGCCCATTTACACTTTGTATTGCTCAAAAAATGCAGCATCCAGGGGAAGAAAGACAATCTAGAAAAGCAACAGTGTGGGCCCAGCATGTTCAAAAGCTTGCAGAAGTAAAACAAAACCCTGCTATGTGTGCCTTCAGTTCTAGCATCACGGCTGTTCACAGTCTGCGACCCCAGCTCCAGCTGCAGTCTTTTCAATGAGTGATGAGCTTTAATTAATTTTCTCGTGCACTTCCCTGCAGCCCCACATGGCCCTGGGGGTAGGGGGAGATCGTGCCACAGTGTTTTCTCCACCTTTTATTTTTCCTAGCATTTTCCACTGTTCAGGTCCTGTCTTTTGGCTCATTCTTGCTTTTTATTGACCCTTGTATGCCTTATCCACCCGATCACTTGATAGACTTCTAATTTTCATTTGCCTCTGTTCCAGCTATAACATGTAGATGTTATAGAACCCAATTTCCCCCTGTTTCTCACACAGGACCCAATCCCCTCCTCTGATGAAAAGAATGGGCATGGCTTCCAGGCGGCCATCAGCCGGGACTGATTTCAGGAAGACAGGACTAGGCTGGAATGGCAAAAGGATAAAACAGACTGGAAACCAAAACAACGGATGCACATTCCTGGTTAAAATTCACTGTAAATACATTTGAATAGATAGCGTTGGTTTTCCTTTCGCTAAAGGAAACCTATGGCTTCTTTGCCCCACCCTCCCCTTCCCACAAAGTGCAGCCACCTTCACTGGGGGCTACACTCCTATGGTTGCCCCATTATCTATCGGGGGTTCTCTCCACTCTGACTGCTCCCATGCCCTTCATTTCTGCTTTATCTTCTCACCTTCAGTATTTCTTTTAATTACCAATTGCCAAGGACTATCAGCCAAGGTCAGGAAGCAAGTGTGGGAATTGCAGCTTCCATAGACTGTCCGTTTTTGCTTAGACAGACTCTCAACTTGCCTGAAATTGCTCCCCCGGGCTTAGCCTGGCCCATGTCACCACTTTGGAACAAAATTCATATCCCATACCCTAGGCACAGGCTGTTAAAAAATCTTGAAGCCATAATGGACCCTTGAGTCACAGCTGACTCAAGGTGTTGAATATTTTCCCCCTCTGCAGGGAAAATAAAAGATAAAATATCATTTCCTTTCTCTCTCATGCTAGGACTCTATGCCTGTGTCTTGCTATTAACTTACAGATCGACTATTCAATATGCTTGATAATAACACTAATAACAGTCAGTGTTTTATCACCTGGAAAATAGACAAAAGCAAGATCCCGACTTAGAACAGACCCACATGTTGATGTTTATTTAGTCTTCCTAAAATGTACTTTTAAATAGATTCAGTTCAGTGAGTTCAAAACCTATCAGCCAGATTTTTTATAATATGATCCTGCTGTTCAGTACCTTTCCTGAGTTCTAATTTGCACGAGCAATGATCTCCTGATCTCATGCCTTACATAAAAAAAATCTCTGCAAAGTCAAGTCCTAGCTCTCTACTCTTCCTGATTTGAGATAAAACACACAATTATCAGAAGGCAATTAACTCATGTTATGCAAACTTCAAAATGAGTCCTTCAAATAAGGGCTGCTTTAAATGTATTTAAAATAAAACAGTATTCTAATTCTTATCAGATGTCATCAAAAACAATTTGACTTTCTTAAGGCAAGATTGGAAAACCATTAATTTTATGATAAATTTAGGATAATGAACTTTTCATTTTGGTAGACAAACAAGTAGTAGCATGGCCGCCTGCTCACCTGCTGAGCCTCATTCAAGTTTCGTCTCCATGAAGGTGGGGTTTGATTTGTTTTGCTCTCCAGGGCCATGCACAATGCTTGGCATGTAGTAGATGCTCAATAAAAATTCTGAATGAAGTTAAGGGATTTATACGAAATGTTTATAGAGAGAACTTTACTTTTCAGACTTCTTAAAGACATGGACCATATACCATGTTTGGTGAGACATCTTTGTGCTTTAACACACAGTGCTTAATACTTTCTTGCTAATCAATCATTATTTTTAAAAAAGATGAAACTTTCACATGTAAGTAAAGACCTAGAATTTGAGCTATAAGTCCAAATCCCCCCCACCCCTCAGCTGCAATTTCATCTCATGCTCTGAGTCCTGAATGTATCTAAGGGAGCACACAGTCGCGGTGAGGGCAAGAGGAGCCCAGAAACATGTGGCTATCTTTGACATTCTATCAAAGTGACATCTGTCAGATCAGCCTACTGTTCAGATCAAGAGCCTGAAGGGACAGGGCACAAGATAGGTACATCTGAACTACAGAAAGGCAAACCACTGCCCCAGAGTGACGGGACAGAAGAGCCAGCCTTCGGGAGAGGTCGCAAAGAAAGGCGCTGGCAGCCCTAGGTAGACAGGGTGGCTGCAGGCCCCCAAGAGACAGGCCACGGAATCTAGCTGGAGAGACACCACAGGCACAGGGAGAACTCCTCTCTCCTCCGCCTCCACAACAGAGGTTCCTCACTGACAACCATATGTCTTTCCTCCACCTATGAAACAGAACGGCTTCCCTGGGAGATTTGATTGTTTGCATTTTAAATTTTGCGACCAAATTATTTTTTAAACAAAACAGGAGCAATGGGGCAGTATGGGGACAGAAATTTCATTTACTCAAATGGCAGTTTTCATTCTCTTTCTAACTTCATAATTTGGCAAATCAGTTCTGTGACTTGGCATGCAGAAAAAGGAAGGCAAGGAGTTGATTATCAACTTCCTGAAAATCTAATTAGGTTTCTTCCCATTTGAACCTACAGTATACACATGTTCGTCTCAGAGGGAAACAAAAATTAGAGTCTATTTCTTGACATTATGCACGGGGCCCATTAAGTGGTTCTGTATCCTCCGAGTCAGCACCCCTGCTGCCGTCTTCCTGCAGGGGTGCTGTGAGGGGGCTCCCTGGGCTCTGCAGGGGGGGGGAGATGTCACTCCACTGAGGGCCATGGAGTCTACAAAGGCTGGAATTTTCCCTTGAACTCCTCCATTCCCTCGCAAGCTGCACACACAGTCTGGGAGTCTTTCACCAGGCCTGGCCCCTGGGTTACTTCTCTGGAACATCTGTGGGCATTCTACAAAGGCTCTCAGGTGCATGAGGTTTGTGGCAGCCAATCAAGTGACCTTCTCTTGGTAACATTTTCATAGTGGGAAAGCAATTCTCCTTACACAAAGTATTATGACTGTCTGTCTCCTCCATGGATGGTGAATTCCTTGTATTATTAGGATATAAGAATTGGACATGCAATGCTATTATATTATTGCACAGTTGACCCTTGGATAACATGGGGGTTAGGGGGGGTCAACCTCTCACAGAGTGAAGGATCTGCGCTTAACTACAGTATGTCATGCTACGTTGTATTGTATTACACAATTGACCACTGAACAACATGGCTTTGGACTATGCTAGTTGGCATAGATGCGGATTTTTTTCATTTGACAATTTGGAAAAACTTGCTGATGAGCCACGTGGCCTAAAACAGACAACAGAACCATGCATTGATGAAGATAATACAGTACTGCGAATGCATCTCTCTTTCTTATCACTTTCTTAATGACATTTTCTTTTCTCCAGCTTACATTATTGTAAGAATATGGTATATAATACACATAACATACAAAATATGTGTTTGTAAACTGCTTTTGTTAACGGTGAGGCTTCTGGTCACCTGTAGGCTATTAGTAAAGTTTTGGAGTAGTGAAAAGTCATATGCAGATTTTTGACTGCACGGAAGTTGGCACCCACACATCTCATGTTGTTCAAGGGTCAACTGCACACATAAATATTTCATTACATTGTTACATTAAATACTACATCAAGATTATTATGCATAGTACTTTCAAGCCTTGTTTGATCTCAAACACACTATCCAACTGAAAATATTTATTCACCCATCTGATCACTCAGTCATCAAATACTCGATACCAACATTAGGTTCATAAATGATAAATGCTAGAACAGACACTAATTATGACATCAGGAAATCAAAATTAGAAAATAATTTTAAAAATTGAAAAGGTAGACTGGGTTGAAAATAAAATTAGAAAGGGTCCTCAAACTAAACAACCTCAACACAACAAAAAATGACCCCCCCCCCCCATCACCACATACACTCAAAGTTAAGACTCAGTCACAGCGTATAGTTTATTTCTTGAAACAGGTCAGGGAAGTTCTGCATGAATTTTCTCATTTGATCCTTAAGATAAGTATGGAAGAAACCAGAAGATAGGATGTTCCTCCTATAGATGAGGAGTATGAAACCCATAAAAGGTGAGGAGGCAATGTCTCCACTACCAGGTATCGGAAGAATGTGAAGTCTCACCATGCTACTCTAGTCCCAGAGTCTATATTTGGAGTGGCAATGATTTGTCCAAACTTACTGATGACATTTGGAATATTTTTCCACAATTGTAAATAACAGAAGACAAATAATACATATAGATTAGATATAAATTCAAGCATGTTTCTTGGTCCTTTATGTAAACGAATTGCTAGTTGATCCACAGTTTATGCCTTGCCCAATTAACTACTTTGTGTACACACACACACACACACACTTGGCTCCTTAAAAGCCAAAAAACACCCCCAAAATCACCATGAGATTCATCAATAATTCGCCACAAAGAAAACTGTGTTACAAATTAAAAGGTAGCAAGATTCAACGGGAAACGTCAGAGAATCTGACGTGCTGGCTTACAGTTCTGCCTGTCTGGTCCTAGACGACTTACTTGTTTAACATTTAACCTTTCGAAATTCCATTTTCTCAGCTATAAAACTAGGTAATCCACCCCTCACTCACACACATACACACATAACATATACATACAAACTCATTATTTCCCAAGATTGTTGAAAGATCAGGGAGACTATAGATGTGAAAGTATTTTGAAATATGCTAACATTTTATGCAAATAGAAGCTCCTTTAATTATTAACTCATACATTCAAATCTGATCTGTTTTTACTCTTAAACTTGGATGCCAATTCTAACTTGATTTACTTTCCACGGCTTAATTACGCTTGGAGTCATAAAAATTTAAATATTTAAATTTCACCTAATCTAATCTAATATTTAACCTGAATTCCCCCCACATGTGTTCAACCCTTTACACTTCCTGAAGTGTCTTTTGACTAATGAGAAAAAGAGGGCCCTCTCTTCTCCATAACCCCTCTTCATGCTTCTGTAAGCAGTGATCATGGGTCCCTTCAGTCTGCTCTCTTACAGATTGAACATGCTCCGGTCCCCCAGCCTTTTCTTAAAGGTTCCATTTTCAAAACCTTTCATCATTTTTTGTTCATCTCTTTTGAAACTCTGGAAAATCTGTCTCTGTTTGTCTTACAGTGTTCCATCCACATGAAACGTGGCACTCCTGTCAAGGGCTAAGGATCACCGAGCCCTCGCCAACGGCAATCCTTGCCTGATTTACTTTAGCCTTGATGATTCTGCTCATACAACAGAGGGTTGGGGCACCTGCCATCTTCCTCTTTTTGTTTTTTCAACACAATCACACTACTTTTTCTAAGATGGTAACTAGTATTAACTACAGCTCCAGAGGACAAGAATTAACAACGTTGACTTATACTAATTTTTCTTTTAGTCACATTACCTAGGGGAAGCATTTCATAACAACTAGGTGCTTAATAAACATGGAGCAGGTCTATAGATATTACCTGTACCCAGAAATGGTAACGTTTTGATGTTTTTATTTGATGAAAAATATGAACCTTTCATCCACGATTGCAACATAGAGAAGAATAGAAAATCCATGGCTTATTCCAATGGGATTACCTGTACTTAAAAGAACACACAATGTTACCTTTTTTAAAGCAAGGAATTAGCATGAGATGGGCCAAAGAAGGTTTTACTGAATTTTATTTACTCTCTTCACTTACGTGAAAGTTTCTGTATATTCTACCAGAAGCCTAGAAACACAAACCATAAAACTAGTGATCAATTCACTTAAAATCAATTACCATATGTGGTAGATGACTTTATGAAATTTAGCAGGACTGCCAGACTTGCTTAATATTTGATTTTCCAGGACCAAATCTAGAGTAGCTATGAAAGGATTTGACAATGTCAGTAACTGGATCACAAGAATCTTCTATTGTATCTGCTGAGCAAGGGAAAAAAATATCCTACCTGCTTTCCTGTCAAAATACAAAGCAGGAACCCAATAGATGTATGAGAACTTCCTTTTGGGTGAACCAGCAAATGAGAGCAAAAAAAAAATGTCATCTGACACAAATCAGGAAACTGGATTTAAGGGATCTGACAGATTAATGACAACCTTTTATCCTCTAAGTATTATGTACATTTTATCTTATCAGACCTGGCTAAGAATCTGTTGCCACAATGTTATACAATGAGAAAATATCAAGTGTATCAGCAGGCATACAGCTAATTGTCCTTAGCTATTCAGATGAGAAATGACCCATAGTTTAAAGTCCTTTCAAGGGGAGAAAAGAAGAAAGATCAAGGATAGAGCAAGAGAGTCCCCTACAACTTTAACCATCCCAGAATAAACTCTGTAATCTGAACTGCAGATTTTTTAAAAAGTAGTTGACAAGCATATCTTTAAGTAGGGTTTCTCACTGAAACTACACAGAGCCAAACTAGCCAAAACAACCTTCATCAGGGCTTGAAGAACACTATTGGTTAAAATAAATACATATCTTTTGAAAATAAGCCCCAAGAAAATTTTATTGTTCAGTTATCAAGTACATATTAGAAATTTACATGATACTAGAAATTTTAAGTAGGGCCTCAAAATTATAAAATGCATTTTAAAAATAGGAGAGTATGAAATGGAAATATAAAAATGATAAAATCCCAGCTCGGACAGTCTCTTCAATAAATGGTGTTGGGGAAACTGGAGAGATACATGCACAGAGAGAGAGCGAGAGAGAGTGAGCGAGTGAGCGAGCGAGAGAAACTAGGCCACTTTTCTTACACCATATACAAAAATACACTCAAAATGAATTGAAGACTTAAATGTAAGATCAGAAACCATAAAACCTCTAGAAGAAAAAATAGACAGTCAACACTTTGATATAGATCTTAATATCTTTTTGGATATACCTCCTTGGGCAAAAGCAACAAAAGCTAAAATAAACAAATGAGACTACATCAAACTACAAAAGCTTGTGCACCATGAAGGAAATCATCAACAAAATTAAACGGCAACCCACCTAATGGGTGATATATTTACAAATGATGTATCTGATAAAGGGTTAAGAACCAAAGTACAGGAAGAACTCACACAATTCAACATCCAAAAAACAAACAAACAAAAAACAATCTAATTAAAAAATGGGCAGAGGACGCAAATAGACATTTCTCCAAAGAAGATATATAGATGGTCAACAGACACATGAAAAGATGTTCAACATCACTAATCATCAGGAAAATGCAAATCAGAACCACAGTGAGATATCACCTCACACCTGTCAGAATGGCTGTCATCAAAAAGACAGTAAAGAAGTAGTGTTGGCCTGGATGTGGTGAAAAGGAAACCCTTGTGCACTGTTGGGGGCCTGGGGGGCTGGGGGGCTGGGACAGCCACTATGGAAAACAATAGGAGGTTCCTTAACAAACTAAAAATAGTGCTATTATATGACCCAGTAATTCCATTTCTGGTTATTTAACTGAAAATGAAAAGCACTAATTTGAAAACATATATGCACCTGAAAGATGTTATACATGTGCACACACAATGGAATATTACTCAGCTATGAAAAATGATGAAATCTTACCGTTTATACTGGTGACTATGATCTAATTCATGAGTAGATTCTTGACTCTCAGTCAGGGGCTCCACCCACATGCATGGCTATTCTTTCCTGTCTCTCACCATGTATCTCTGAATGCTTTGTGTCTCCCCAAGGTTTATCCTTGGCCCTGAGTCACTTAAGCCATTCCCATGTTTCCAACTTCCATTTACATGTGGTGGCTTCCTTTAGGTTAAGAATCTCTGGTTGCATATTCAGACTCGATGTGCTTCGAGCAAAAGGCCATTAATTCTACACTCTCAAAGGCCTGAGAGAGTAGGAAACAAGTCAGTTGGATCCCAACTCTATCTTCATAAAAGTGTCTGGTAGCACAGTGGTTCTTAGCCTTTTTTGAGGAACCGAACCCACCAGTTTCATATGCGCATTCACTGAACCCTTCCTTAGTGATAAATAAAATATGATTTTATTTCCAAATTCAAGACATAGGTATATTTTTTTTTTACTGGTGCACAAAATGAGCCATGCATGAACATCACCTTGCTCAAAGAACAAAACCAACAAAGTGCATGAACTCACAACAAATTACGGTATCACTTTATTCTGGCCTCTGCAGCAAAGGCTTCTCCGAACCCCTGAGACCCACTCATCGAACCCCTAGGGTTCGATAGAACCCAGGTTAAGAATCACTGGTCTAGCACATAACAGAAACTAACAACAACAATGTAAATGGAGAAATGAATCACTCTGGGAAACAACTGACACTACTAGGGTCCTTTTCTGAGATACAATGTTTAAAAAGCTTTCATTTCATATATACGCAGTTTTGATTGTATTCCTCAATGTATCCTCTTACCTGCGCCCACAAAACAGAGATAATGTTGCATACTATATATATATACAGGAGGTGGGAGAAAAACCCCTCAAAATAGGAAATTTGTTGAAAGTTTTTAATGAGGCATTAATAACTCTGAAAATGGAAGTCCTCATTTGCACAGTCTCAGGAAGTAAACAAGGGAAGGGCAGCATCAGGTGTGGGCAGCCAAGATGCCTCCTTTCAACACATTTTAAGTGAGTGTCCAATTGATTTCGCAATCCTTAACTATGTGTCTGATTTATTTTTCTGATGACTGAGTTTCTAAGGGTGCTGAAGAAATCAGTTTTCAGCAAGCTATTTTTCTCTGGTAAACTTAATAACATAGCATATTAACACCAATTGGGTGAGCTATGAAAATATCCATGACAGGGGTACCACAGCATCTAAGCAGGAACTTCTAACGGCATATGCAAATGTGTGATTCCATAGATTTACTGACTAAATTCCTTCTTATGATAAAATACCTAAAAAAATGGATAGATGCCAGCCATTTCTGCTCATGAAAATGTCCTAATGTGAAGGAGATCAGAAGAAGAAACCCTATTCTGTACAGAAAACCAATGTTTGTTTTTTTCTATTAAAAAATCAAACAGATCTGGCTCTCAGCATAGTTTAGTAATTTATCCTATGCTTTATAATATATGGTGGATACCAATTCATTGCAGTTGAAATGTGTAATGCTGAGCCTAACCTAAAGTGTACAGATACATTGTTTAAGTCTCTAGCTAAAGGAGTTCAGGGCCAGTAAGTTAAAGAACATAAAAATGGCTTTTTCCCCCTCTAAATAAGGTAAAAGCAATATTACTTTATTTAAAGAAAGAAATGACAAGATAGACCAATGGTTCTTATACTTGAATGTTGCAAGAATCACCTGGAGGACTTTTTATCTTATCTATTTTAATGAGGTATAATTTATATGCAATATACACTGCCTCCACATAAAGGCACACACAATTCAGTAAGTTCTGAGAGATGCAGCCATGTTAAACCGCCACTGGGATTCTGCTCTTCTGCAAATAATTACGTATTTTGGCCGGCAAGTGGTTGAAATGGCTTGAGCCTTTATTTTAGGCTTTTGGAAAATTGCTCTATTTCTGGTTTACACTTACTGATAGGATTTCAGTTGAAAGCCTGCCATATTTTCTAGGACCCCGTACCCCTTGTAGACCCTGAACTCTAATATTTTGGCCATACTAGCCCCTCCCACCTTCATGACCATACCATATAGGAACCTATCAACTAAAATGAAAAGGCAAAGACAAATAAAAGCTTCATCTAAATTATTCTCCTTATTTCTGGAGTATTAAACCCATAGTCTTGGTAGTTCTAGTTACTCAGTAATGTCTTTAAACATATTTTAAAGAAATTTTAGCCAGCTCTTTTACCCCTCTTTTTCTCAGCAGGATATTTTGACATGCCTCATAGCACTGGATGCAGAAGTCACTAGTAATTATTTAATTACATGTTTGATGTATAATTTCTCTGCAGGATCTTAAGCTCCCTAGCTTAGGACAGTACCTGTTTTGCTCACTAGAGTTTCTAAAATATCAATCACAGCACCTGGCAAATGGTGTGACAACAACAAAGATCCATATATGGAGTAAGTGCCTGAGTTCTCTCAATTATAGGTGGATGGAGGAAGAGCCAAAAGGATTAATTACAGTTTGCAGAAAATAGAAGGGGAACCCTGGTGATAAATATTGCTTTCTTTATAGTTTTTAAAAAATATAATGGTACCATACTGTTGCAAGACACACAGGGGGAAGATTAAGAGAAGTTCCCTGTTTCAAAAATTATTAATAATCTTAAAGACAGCAGTTACAGGAAAGAAATGAAGGTGAGACTAGACTGAGGAGTGATTGATAGGTGAGAAAAAGGGACACCGTTTCTTATTTTAAAAAGACTAGTTATGAGAAAAAGAGAAGAAACAGTCAGACTTATGAGGTCATGCCCAAATGTACAGGCAGCCACTAGTGATACAGAAACGAGGCAGAGAACATCTGGAGAGAGAAACCAGGTAACTAACTAAACAAAGGCCTGAACTTCCCAGATGGAGTAAAATGAGGAGGTGTGTAGTAGCGAGGGATGTGACAAAAGAATGTCATCAATATTTATGTGGTTTAGCCACATAAACTGTATGTATAGGTGGAAAGGCAAAACATTCAAAATCCTGACTTAAAGAAAATGTCAGACATAAATGCACAATTAACAATGACCACAGAGATACCGTGTACTTATATATTACGATGATTCCACCTCGCTGCCTTAACAATAACCCATTTTCAAGATGAGCATGCTGAGGGACAGGGCAGGGAGATGCCTCATGCGGAGTTGCACACAGCACCTTGGGCAGCCAGATCTCCAATGTGGGGCAGGGTGTCCGACTCTAGGACCTCCACCCACTATGGCCGTTGTTGCTGCCTTCCTTCAGAACGAGAATGCCAACGTCAATACTTCCACTGCCCTTGAAATAGAATTCAATCAGTTTTGATGCTGTTAATCCATCCATAGCATTGATCACTGTTGTTTATAAAGCACTTTCAAGATTAAAAGTGCTTTTTATTGTACAGCATATGTTTATTATGACTGTTATCTTAAACCTATTGCAGTAAGCCCTAATGATATGTATAGGTAAAAGTGTCAAAATGTTCATTAACCTGAAAATTTAATAAGCCTAAGGAGATCGTGTACCAGGGAGATGAGCAACACTTAGAGAGCTATGATAAGATAGAAAACAGTCCTTGACATATCACTCCAGTAAGAACAATGGACAGAAACTTCACCAGCAACTAAGAACGGTTGATGAGAACTTCCTTTTGTTTCTAGTATGGTATAGCATAAAGCGTACTTTGTTATACATCTTAGGCTAATAGAGACTAAACAAATTGAGCTATCACTCTTAGATTATTGATGTTTCCAAAAAGGTAAGCAGAGAAGATTTTAGGCAGCACATGGAAAACTATGGAAAGGTTTTAAGTAAGAAGATGACAAGAAAGATGTTCAGTTTGAAAAATAGTGTGGAGAAGAGTGACAATTGTTGGTATAGAGACCCACCACACTGCCCTGAATGAGAGAGCAGCCCCAGGACCAGCAGGTGGGTCCTAGGGATGTGTCACAGAAGTGAAACACCTGGTGGAAAGTGCAGGAGTAAGGAGCGGTACTCAGACCACTCTTTGATCAGCTCTGGTATAAACACGGTGGTCGAGGCCGATGCAGGAGAAGGCACAGGTTCCAAGGGAGGAAAACAAAGAGGTGGAGAAGCTAAGAAAGAGATATCTATCTGTATTCTTTTCTCAATCTTCTGCCTATTTGGGATGAAGGACCATGCAATCATTCATTCTCAAAAAATTACCATGGGTCCTTTATCTTTCTTTTATGAAATTCTCGTGGGACCTTGTTTGTGAGGATGGCATGGCCACCATTCCCAGAGATGACTGAGATGACTGCAACATCCAAGCATGTGTTTTGTCCCTCTTCTTCCTCCTGGTGACTATATTTTTATTTATTTATTTTTTTGTTTTATTAAATTTATTGAGGTGACACTGGTCAACAAAATTATATAGACTTCAGGTACAAAATTATGCAACAAGACATCTGTACACTGCATTGTGTGTTCATGCATGAATGGGTAGAACAACAGGGAGATGTCTCAGCCTCCTTCCCATTCCTCTTTTTTTCTTTAAAAAATCAATCAATAAATTTTTTTTTAATAAAAATAGAACAAAAATAGAACAACAGCAACAACAAACATGGGGCACCCTTATTCATGTACACATTGACTGTGGCTGCTCTCACCCTGTCAGGATAGAGCTGGTAGTTGGGACAGAGACCTCATCATTCACAAAGCCAAAAATATGTAATATGTGGACATTTATAAAATTCCGTAAAGCCTGGCTCTAGACTGACGCTGAGAAGTGAAAGCTGAAAGGGAGGGATGGAGAAAGAGACGGAGGGAGGAAGGGTTCTTTATGTCAAGACAAACTTGCCATTTCACCAAATTTCATGTCTTTGGCAATGGCAAACCAGCAGAAAATTTTGGGCAAAAGAAAGAGAAGCCATGTGTTGAAATCATTCTTTTGTGCAATCAGAGATAAACTTCAAAAGTGAAACTGAACTGACTCCCAGGCCAACTCCACCATTAACGCTTCAACTACAAGGTGACATTACAGACACGTGCTTGCTTCAAACTGTGTTGCTGCAGAAACACAAGGGCTGACACATGAGCATGCACCGTACGTTGGCCTTCACGATGAATTCGGTGAATGGGAAGAAAAGAATGGTCCTCTCCCATCCAACAATGTCATCAATGCCATCAGAAAGCCCTGCTAAAGGTAATAAAAACTAAACAATTCTTAATATCCCTTTGTCAGTATGGTTAGTTTTGACTTCTGTTATTCCAAGAAGGTGTGACCTTGGCCCTGACCCTCTCAGTCTACACAGAAGAGCTCAGACAGTCACATCTCTCCTGTTTCTGTCACCATCCGACACACACAAGGAGCCCTGGCACTGCCCAAGAGCCATGCCCACCGGAACAGCACCCCTGATCCTGGTCCCACCTCGCCTTCGTTTCCCTGCAACATCATTGCCCATTCGTTAGATCACCAGGCCATCGGGTTTGTTTTTCAATAACTAGGGCCGAAACCTAACATCAAAGGTTAAATAAAATCTATGGTTCAGATTTGCCTTGAAAAAATGTAGCATCTTATTTAGGTGTTTGTTTAGTTTTTAAAGCACTTCTAGGCAAAATTATTTGCTCCCAGTCATAGGAAAACAAACACTAGGACACCAAGGGTATTGAAGGTCAGAATTAATATGCTTTTACTAATTAGTCTATCTGAGGAAGCTTGCCCTGCTTGCACCTTGACTATAACTGCTTATAATCAGCTTTCCTTTAATGAAGTGCTGAAATGTCCCAATTCACTGAAAACAATAAAAAATAATAATAATGCAGAAATATCATACAGTAAAAATATATATATATATATCCATATCTATATAATATGTTCTTTGAAAGCATATTGATTTTGGTTGTATTTCTCTTTACACAAGTCGGTAATTAATTGGCTCTCTGGATCCTAGAGCATTTTAGTTCAGCCATTTTGGGGAAGACAAATGAAATACTAAGAGACCAGAACGTGTGACAATCATGTAGTGTCCTTGAACAGCATTATTATGAAGAAAAGTGTACCGAGTTCTCATCTGCAAGATACTCAATACAGGTAATCACATTTCTCGTGTAGACAAAAGGAAATTACACCCAGGTGCGCATTCACACTCTGATCCCTAGGGGTTTGCTACAAAGATCTCCCCAAAGGCTGTTGCTGGTTTCAGGGCCAGGTCACCAGGAAAGGCAGTTTAAAAGGCTGATGTGATTGGCATTTGGATGTGACAATAGTCAAACCTTCCCCCAAATGATCACAGACCTGTTTTCACTAATAGGAATGTGGGGAAAAGTGACAAGGAGAGAAAGAAAGAGAGGGTTACCTTTGGAATGCCAATCTGAATGGTATTTTCAAGCTTCTGTTTCAGTCACATTTTTGTTGGGATTACAAGCACAACAGGGAAAGGACTAAATTCTTTATGTAAACCAACTGGGTTTACTCCGAGGTTCTGAACCAAAGGAGCCTTTGTTCCTCTCTCTCTGAAGACAAAGTGATCTATCCCCCTTTTCATTTCCGGCAGGGAGGGAAGGCCCTATTTGCTACACTGCTCACAAACATTAGGGGATCAGGGAACATACAGACACTCCAGTACTTCTAGTCTTTTGTGTGGTACATTTTCACCAATGAAATACAAGTTGTTTTGAATCTCATTTGTATAACTGAACTTTCTTTGACTTGTCATTTGCTTTTCAGATGATTTTGTTTAATAAAAACATCAAATGCTTCATTTTTTTATCGCTTCATACCCATTTTAAAATATCCCCTCCTTTTGTGAGCAGTGTGTTTGTTTCGGGGGAGGAAAGGACTGCTGATCTCACCTACTAGGCGAACACTTCACCCTGAGTGTTGCTGTGATTCTCAGGTCATAAGATCATGTTATTATGTTGTGTTTGTTGCTTCTTTGCTCCCCGAAGGGACTCTGCATTTGCTACTGAGTAGATCTTCCATCATCACTAAATTGTTCAGATCAGTAGAGGTAAAGAGCAAATGTATGCTCACCTCCAATTGTGCACACCATGGTCTAAGCCAGTGGTTTTCAAAGTGTGCATCAGGGTGCACTGGTGCACCCTAGAAGATTTCCAGGTGTGCCCTATGGTATTCCAGAGAAATATGTGCCTGTTGGGGACCAAAAACCAACAGGGTTTAGGAGTTTAGATTTTTGGGGGACAGAGGTGTGGGGAATTGGCTGTAAACTGACAGTCTGCCCAATCCCCCACCTCACTTGCCTGATTAGGTTGCAAAAGGCTGTTAAGCTGTGGTGCTTGATTGTTTTCACTACCCCCCATGTTCCCTGGAAAGACTGGAGGAAAGTTTCTTCTATCCTTTGCTTGGTGTAAAGTTAAGATGATATGTATGGTGGGGGTTCTGGATTGATGACTAAACATAAGGAATTGTCTCTTGAAGCCTTTTGGATTTTTATAAAAGAAGAATATGTGGCAATATCTAAAAAAGCTTTGAACATTTTATTACAATTTTCAACATCCTATTTATGTGAATTAGAATTTTCTACCCTCAACATAACTAAGAGTAAAAAGAGAGGAATTATTTAATGTATTGACAAGGAAATGAGAGTTTGCCTTTCAGATATATGCCCAAACATTGAAGAAATCACTAGGACACTTCAGGCTTATGTTTCTCATGAACACAAGAATGAAAAAACTTAACACATTTGCGCCAGGACCTGCCGAATTTACTCAATCTTACAAAGATAACTTTTTTGTCGTTTTATTTTTTAACCCTTTTTATTAATTTTAAAAAGCATATCTCAAAAAAAAATGTAACATAAAAATGTTTTTTAATGTCAGAATAAATTTAATTTTGTTGTATTTATTTTGTTTAATTACCATAAAAGCATGCTTGGACTTTATTTTTTTCTTTAATATTTGACTTAATTATTATTACATTTCTCAGAAATTTGTATATAGTGCACCTTCAATTGTTTGTAGGATTTTAAATGTGCTCTGATTTCAAAAAGTTTGGGAACCCCTGGTCTAAGCAAAGAATCATAATTGAACCACCTACTCAAAAATTGAGGGGCTTTTCAACTTGCAGGACAACTTTGTAAGTTACATAAATGTCTCATTGCTATGTTTTACACCTAAAACTATTAGTATAATATCAATTGTCAACTGTAATTAAAAAATAATTTTTTTAAAAAATGTAAAAAACTAACAAACGAATAAACCTATTAACTTGAGGTAGACCAATTACTTTTACAGTTAAAGGAGCCTGAAACAGAAGCCAAAGATACTAATATAAAGGAGGCAGCAATGGCCCAGAACATGCCTGAGTGCAGAAGAATCCCTTCTCCCCCACGAATCACCAGGACTCCAGGGACCATTTCAAGCCAAAATTACGATCTCCCTGCCCTGTCCTCCGAAGGATGTCTACTCCAAACACATTTTCTGTGCAGCTGGAGGTTTTGTGATAGACAGAAGAATTCTGTTTAGCCAGGCCAGTGTTTATGGCCTAACTTTTTTAAGGCAGGATTTGGACGGCTTCCCAGATACTGCATCTGCCCCTAGCCCTTGCACCTCGGAGTATAAGGCCCGCTTGGGAGACAGGGCAGATGACTAAATTTATTACTGGTGGACAGGCCACTCTATCTTTTGCTGCTGCAACAGTAGGTGATCCCATCAAAAATCTGTCTACTGGCTTGCTGGCAAATCCAGGCCGACACTCATGCGGGGCTCTGCCCTGAAGTGGGAAATGTGGGGGGGGGGGGTACTGCTCCCTAGAAGAAGCACAGCCCCAGCCAAATGCTGGGCTGGGGAGGCCGTTCCTATGTCTGCTGGAGACAGTCTTACTTTTTACCCTTAGGTTCTTTTCTAGACACCTATTTTTTTTATTATTTTCCTTTCTTCCTTTCACTCTTACAAACACTACACAGAAGGCTAGCAAGGGAGAGGGGCTCAACAATTGTTTTTCCCACTCCCGGCGAGATAACACCAGCTCTCCAAGCCTGGAGCTGAGCACGCATTAATCCCAATACATCTCACCTGGAGGGTGATCATGATTCATTGTGAACTGACACCGGGCCGCCAGCCTCACTTAGCAGCAAACTATTTACTCTGTTAGGTGAAAATAAACCAGTCACCTCTGAGCTGCATTTTGTCATGCAAATTCTATTGTATTGTCCTCAACCTGCGCACCATTTTATAAGGCGCATTCTTCACTCCAAAATGACTGCTCCATGAACAGCATTCTGAATTTACAGATTATGTATCTCTTCTCCTTTGTAAACTGGGAAAGTGAAGTAGGCATCCTGAAGAGTTGCAGTTCTCTGTATTTATAGCGGACCAGTGCTCTTACATACTATATACCATGGAAGACTGTAGTAACAGCAAGACCATGAGTCGGTAAGACCCAGGAGGTGGGGTCGGATGCTGTCTGTTACATTTCTGACATTATTGGAGAATTCTTTGCATTGGCTTTCACTAAAAAATATCATATTAAAACATTTATATTGATTACTGTGTATTGGTGCCCTTAATTTTTTTCCCCTGAAGCAAGTGTCTCACTTGCCTTACTCTAGGTCTGGCCCACACAAGGTGTGTCTCCCTCAGATAACATTTTCCTGTCATACTTTCCACAGAACATGGGCATTAACAGTTGTTATACCTTAAAGTCCCATCGCACAAGTGTTAGGAATACTTATCTAAATAAAGTTAAAGCGCTCTTTCTTATTTCTTGTCAGGAACTTTGATAACCTGATGTATGTCCTGAGAACCTCCCAGAACTTGGGGCGCTTCTCCACACGTGTTTGTCCCCAGAGCCAGTGAATAATATTCTGAAGAAACAGTTCTAGTAAACTGTGTCCGAGGGTCAAGCTTAGCACATACTTTGACCCAATCAACAGCTTTTCCACATCTATTTTTTTTCCTTTTCTTTCCTCTACTTACCCCACTTCTTTTAACCAGAACGTTAAAAAGGTAAAGACATGTGGACACAATCAAGCTAATGTTATCCAAGGACTGAATTTTTATTTCCATAAAGAGGCATGGTAAAAATGCATTAAAAAGGGATAGCAAAGTAACAGAAACGTCTATGGCCCTTTGCGTCTCTGAAGGCAAGTGATGTTCGACATACTTACCAGTGAAGTCGGTGTTGATGGGGTGAGTGGAGCTGGGAAATTTATAATATCCATGTCCTGTGAACCGGGTCCCCTCTGTCACCCGGGCCCCTGGTGCCATGAGGGCCGGCTCCCTCCTCTCCAGCTGATAGATGGGGGAAGGGCCATTCAGCTGTCCTGGTGCGGGCCAGCGTGCACGGACTGTGGTGCTGTTGACCCCTTCCACCAGAGGCGGCCCCAGCTGCGCTGGCGCTGAGGGGGAAAGAACACTTGTTACTATGGCCGAGAGTGTGGTTCCCATCTCTAGACACAGACTCTCACATGCACAGACGTGTGCACTGTGAATATCACACTCAAAATCCTACCTGTTGAGCCCTCGAGTATGTATATGGTTCTAGGAACTAAACACACGAGACGGGGTTTACCTAAACTGTGAATGAACACAGTTGAATGACGAACTGAAGAGGGCAGTGACTTGGAGGACGCTGGACTCAGCCCTCCCATGAGCAGAGAGGTAGCAGTGACTCCTGCCAGGTACTGAGCACTGATAGGACAGCTTCTTAGAACCAATGAGAGAGAGAGAGAGAGAGAGAGAGAGAGAGAGAGAGAGAGAGAGAAAACAGAGAAGCTGAGGGGAAACTCTGGGGGCAGAGTGGTGGAGGAGCATCTTTGTTCAGACCTCCTCCATCTTGCTCGGGCTGCAGGTGCTCTCTATTCAGGACTCTGACCCACCTGCAAGGTCACCAGCTGTTTCTTCACAGCAACCTTGCCTGGCACCTTCTGCTCCTGAACAAAGGCAGTAGGAATGGGGACAATAGGGTATCAGCATACCTGCCCAGCCTCCCTGCTGAGAGCTGCTCCTGCCTGCAGGCTGGGGCCCTAGGCACTGGGAGCCCCTACAGCAGCTTCCTCAAGCCTCCCAGCATGTATATGTCACACACAGAGGCCGCTTCTAAAAGGGGCCACTTCTGGTACAACAACCACGAGAGAGACTGCACAGAGTAGGCTGGGGCCTGCAGAACTCCCCAGGAGCTGCGGAAACACCTGAGCTCAAGTCCACCTGCACGGGGTGGGCGTGGTCTCCAGCCAAGTGCTGCGGCCCACCTGACAGGTCTCCGGAAGCCTATTTCACCAAACAAAGGGAGCAGTTAGGACCAACCCAGCACTCCCAAGCGCACCTGGCCGCCTCAGCCAGTACTGCCCAGCTCAGGAGGCTGCAGGTACCTGCTTCTCCACACCCATCAGCCTGCCAAGGCCTGGGCACACACAGTCTGCACAGGGCAGACTAGATGAGGCCACTGTCCCCCAAGACTGGAAGAGACAGCTATTTTGTCTGATTCATATAATCAAACCTAGAAAGTCACACAAAATTAAAAGGGAAAAATTTATCTCAAATGAGAGGAGGGGAAATAGTGGGACAGCCTCCTGCATGCGCCCCAACCGGGATCCACCTGGCAAGTCCATCTGGGACAGATGCTCAAATCAACCAAGCTATCCTCAGGGCCTGGGGTCAATGCTTTGACCAATCAAGCCACTGGCTGTGAAAAGGGAAGAGGGAGAGAAGGGCGAGAGGGAGTAGGAAAGAAGCAGATCTTCGCTTCTCATGTGTGCCCTGACCAGGGATTGAACTCGGGGAACCTAGGATGTCCACACACAGGGCCAACACTCTATCCACTGAGCCCATCAGCCAGGACCAATAACTGCTTTTAAAGACAATATACATAACTGCTTTAGGTTTTATGAAACAAAATTCTATATCGATACAAAGCACTCTTATTACTAACCAATGACATCTTTCAAATTGCACTGGATAAAGGAATACAGTTCATTCACATTCAAGATCCTTCTGTATTTATTTAGAAAATCTTCTTATAAATGTGGAGTATAAAATAGAACTTCAACATCCATCCTTTCAAAGACTAAGAGCACCCGGAGTCAGTTTTCACTTGGAATAAAATTACCATGTTCTTGTACTGTTTTCAATAGCTCTGTAATCTGATTACTAGTCTGTCTCCTCTGTTTATAAGCATTCTTTTATAAAATGCTTGATAACATACATTTTTCTCTATGCAGCATTTATTACTTTATAAGCTGATTAATAGCATATCATTACAGTTAAATTTACGCCTGTGGGATTTATGTAGTGTGGACTTCGAACATCATCGGTTAGAACTGAAGGCAAAATGAGCAGAAGCTCTTGCTGATGACAGGTCTTTAAAGCCAAACCTCTTTCTTCCTTTCAAGGCAGAGTTTGTTGTCTATGAGGACTGCAGGACCGTGTCGGTATCTTAAAACATCATCCACTTTCCGCTAGGAAGACAGGGATCCGAGAAGGAACAGCCTTCCTGTGTTGCAGGGGTCTGTGGGCACATCCCCAGGTACCATGGCAATAGAAAAATGACCTTGACTTTTTTCTCTGAGACGCACAACTGTCACCAAAAAGGTGGCTGGCCAGACACAAGGCCAAACCACCTGCAGACAAGCACTGGGACCAGGACTCAAGCAAAAAATCTGGTCATGAAGCAATGATTTTCCAGTTGGCAACTGACCTTCATCGATGGTTACTCAGTCAGGGACAGGAGGAGGAAAAGGTTCTACCCCCACCCCACCAGACTCTCAGGTCACTCAGTGTCACTTTGTTGACAATCCCTGATTAGGTAAAAAGGAATAAAATCTATTTTTACAATTTCCTTTTTTCTTATGAGTCTCCTTCAAGAAAGAATGTGTGTACTTACACTGACCTGGGAAGGGAGAGAACTTGGTTCTCCACTGGCTCTTCAAGCTGCTTGTCACGGGACACGGGCACCCCCATTCCTGGGTCGCCCTGTCCTCCAACAGCTCATGTGTTGAGGAGCACAATGAACCTCATCATTCCCAGGATTTTTTCCAGTTTCAAAGTTCTAGGACTGAACATGTCCAAGCCCTGCTTCTTAGCCCATAAACTGGGGATGGAGGGTGCTGGATATATGGATCCCCTCAGCCCCCCAGGAGGCAGGCTTAGCCCCCCTCCCACTTCAGCTCTGAGATCCATGTTTCATCAACCCAACATGGCAGATGAATATTACTATTTTTCTGTGTTCTATGACATAAGGAAAAGCCAGAAAGTGCAGCTTTGAGAGACTTGAAGGGATGTCACCTCTCAGGTGAAAAATACACACCCCTTCATCAGCCATCGTCATGGTGATTGGCCATCGTTTGCAGAGAGAGAGGAGGAGCCACGTTCCTGCACTGTGCATGGGGCAGTGAGGAGTGTGGAGCGCCTGTCCCCCTTCAGGTCCACCGTTAGGAAAAGGCAGTTGCTTGGACTGTAATTATGGCATTCGTGCTACCCCAACTTGAAGCTTTTATGGGGCTTCTGCAATTAACTACTTAAATGCATCGTAACACTTGCTTCTCTGACAGCAAGGTATTGATTTTTCATCATTTTCCAGTCTCCTCCAGCACAAATAAATGTACTACAGTTACAGTTAATGCACTGTGTACACACATTAAACGCTGGTGCGATGTGGTTTGTTACTCTGCAACGTGGAGAACCCAAGCCTGGCTTCTTAGATGGCCGCAGCACTGGTCCATCCTGGACATTGAAACTGCCATTGTCCTTGGTACTCCCAACTGTCTAACTTCTAGAGCTCTTTCTTTTTAATAGGATACTTGGGCTTAAAAAAAAAGGAGGGCATGATGGATGTAAATCTTTTATAGATGTCCGTGTAGGATAAAATTAAAAATAGTCTCACAGGGAAGATACAGCTGATGTTTTCTGAAGGATGTCACTGTGGAACATATGGCCACTTGGTTCGGGTGATTTTTCTGCCTCTTTCCTTGCACATGTTCAGGGTACACATCTACCCCAGTATTTTGCATACTTTAGTCTCTCTGATTCCATTTTTACACATTATAAGTGTGTTGTTTTACTGCCTTACTCTAATTAGTATGGTATAAAGCTAAAGCAGTGTTTTAAAAAGTGTGAATTCTGCATGCCATAGTGGGGTACCATAAAAGGCCCAGGAGAGCCCCCGCTAAAACCACATGCCTCAGTCCAGACCTCACAACAGCGGTCATTACACATTTTATCAACTCATCCTTTTCAGTGAATCCACACATTCCCAAATCAAAGTTGGCGAGTGAAAGCAGTTAATTCTATTTTGTTAGAAATCATATCATTTTAGTTTTAGTGTCTAAGACAGATGCCATCATCTCACTCCGAACAGATGGTAATTCCATCTAATAGTGCATCTCTGTATTAGTGAGGTCTGTTGTGTATACAAACAGTAATAAACAGTAGGTAAGGATCAAAATAAATTTTAATAGTTGACATTAGATTTCGGCAGCCACAGTTCCAAGACTGCACTGTTCCTTTTTTCAGGCCTGTCAGATTGAGAGGGGCTGCAAGCGCTTTGCCAAAAGCTGCCGGGTCCCAGTTTCAATAAAAGAATGTTCGCAGGCTACCAGCTCCTGGTTCTGCGCCAGGACATCTGTTCCCTTGCACTGAGACGACTCTTTGAGAATGACTCGGCACTGGTGTGACTGTCTCTGGGATGGCCTGTCAGGATTTCCTTTCAAATGGTCCTGAAGGACTGACCATGCAATGAAGAGGTTGATATAAAAGGTTATGTCCTATTATTACAGGGGGGTGTGTGTCATATTATCATCACAGCTGTTTTTGTATCATGCTAAGTAAGGTCTTCTATTCATGTTGTTCTATGTGCAAATCTGGGCATTCCTGAATGTCTTGGAAAGTGACATCATTCCTAGGATTTT